>CM042690.1:344414331-345014331 GCA_023614405.1 Avena insularis | reverse complement strand
GTTGTCCCAGAGATTTAACATGCCCGGGGCTCCACCAGTCAGCGAGATATTTCCTACCTCGTTGATTTGTTGGGTCCATTGATCATATCCACTTCTCTCTCGCATTTTCTTGGTCACATGTGTGCCACTAACATCAACCTCTCGACCTCGCCCCTATCCCTCCACCCACATTGCTACCACCGCGCCCTTCCATTTTTCTAATCCCTTCTCGCTCCCATAGTTTCTCTGCTTTTTTGCCACTGATTCCTTCATTTTGCAGCTCGTTATGTTTTTTGGTGCTCTTCCTCCAACAATATGGAGAATGTGTCCCTAAACCATCGGCGTATATAAAGGCCTGTAATATTTTACACCTTGATCTACTTGGTTCTTCCCTTCCTTGGGTGGTTGTACACCCCAAGTTGATGACACTAATTTGCCACAACATTCAAAAACAACTTTGCCAATGGATTTCAGGTGCACCTCCTTGAAGATCCTCTCTGTCCTAACCCTGCCTTCGATGATCTTACATATCTTATTAAGGATTAAGGTTGTTTTGTATGTACCTTTTGTGATCCATTATTTGTAATATTTTGGATGAAAATATAATAATAAAATGGTTTGAGTGCATTAGTTGAAGCCAGGTATTATTACCAATTTAATACATAAGCGATGGTTACCCAAATCTGTTGCAAGGCAACATCAACTAGACTAAGAACTCTCTAAAGACATATTCTAAGGCCAATTGTTACAGAAACTAGATTTCCCTCTGCCCCCCCGGGGTGCAGCAGGTAGGCAGAACGCTGGACGACATAGACATACACCATTCACTTCTAAGAGCTCTGTGCCCCCAAAATGCGGTTGTAAGTAGGACGCAGCTAAGAAAGACGGAGCAAACCATCTGTCCTAAAACACTATTTCAACTCCTGTGCTAATCTCTACCTGTTACTGTATTCTCTTCATACGCGCGTCACTTGGTCTATTTACTCAGCACAATGTGTGGGCATGTTACGTCATCTTCGTGATGTCATGTCTCTGTGCGAACCGAGACATACACGTGGCACGACTTTTCATGCGTGTAATTGTCTCGCTACATCTCCCAAGCAAAACATTTGATGACATGGTTGCAAGATTTTTTTGGTGTCTGAATTGCCCTCTTGATTGCGTCGGTGATATGTACATGTTGTGTGTCGATTATCATATATATGTTTTGTTCGATAACACGTTACTGATACACGTTGGGGAAGAATTACTGACATATAATAGTTTGATAAATAAAAAAATAGCTCTACTACAGGAAGCTGATGACAAAGTAGAAGAAAATCATCTGACCTAAAACGTGCTCAATCTCTGGAAAAAGAAAAGTCCTTTTTTATTCAGTGAAATCATCGTACGACGGACGCTGAACCGATGCATATGTTGGGTCACTTACAACAAGGGTATCTGGACCCACCGGTCACTAGGCCCACTTCCGAAGAAGCGGTGGCCTTGCAAAGCCATATCACCTCGGAGAGGAGCGAGCAACCCTTTGCGAGGCCTGCTCCACTAGAGCAGGACATCGTCCAGGTTGCCTCGAGAAGAAAGGATTCAGGAGGGGGTAACCCCCCTCTACGAAAGCCTCAGATTCTCTCCCAATGAACCCCAGGGGCACACTCATAATATCGCCACACATGGAGGAAAGATGACAAGCACAACAGGTAGTCCGCGGACACACAGACTGCGTGGTACGCCTCGGAAAAGAAGAGGCATTTTCTACCCCTTCGATGATAAAAAAGGGCTGACGGCATGAGCGTCAACCCCACCCCCTCCTTACCACTTTCGGGCAAGAAGGCGGTAGACAACAGCGCGCTGTAGGGGAGACGTCATCAGCGACCATGACTTTACGATGGACCGTCGGCCTCGAAGCTCCTACACCTAGTCCATGTAAAGTAGACTTGTAGACCGGCTCTCTCTAGGCGGAAACATGGCAACCCTTCCCGCCCAATGAATTGGGGGAAGAGGTTCCGTGCCACTATAAAAGGGGAGCCACCCCAACCTTAGAAGGGGCTGATCCTTAGGATCAAAAAGCCTATGCATCACTTGTCACCATACTCTCGCAAAGCATCATGAGCAATACAACCAAGTAGGAGTAGGGGCTTTACCTCCTCACGAGGGTCCTGAACCTGGGTAAAAAAACCTGTGTCATCTCTCTATCATGTGTGAGCTCCATCACCCCCATCACCTTGTCGAAGATGTAACCGTGTGTTAAGTCCCCTCGCGAATCCTAGGCTCTTTGGTCCTCCTATTCTTCTGCAGGACATCCATTCACCGACATTTGGTGTGCCAGGTAGGGGGCTGAGGCACACTTTTAAGGTCTTCTTCAACCTCGTCGACATGCCAACTCGCAACAAGACTTGGGTCGGGCGCGCCCTCCTCCGTGCAACGAGCAAGGCCCAAACAAAGCCTTCTCCTGGTCACGCTACCTAGTGGATGGAGGATGAACAAGTATCCTCCTTCTGACCGTCACAGGAGCAACAACTCTCCACGTGCGGCAACACGTCGCTCTCTCGCACTGTGTCTTCGCGTGACAAGGGCGCCCCACAGTAACACCCCTAAATCGGCTCCATGTAGATCTCAGCATTTCCGCCAAAATCCACATAGAAGCGATTCAAAGACGTCCACCAGACACTTTCGTGTGGCTGGAGTTTGTTACAAGTAGTTACATCACAATATTTCATAGGATCCACAAGAAACATATATATACAACAACGACTCGTCGAGTCAAGAATACAAATAATAGGATATAAAGATACAAATCCTGAAGAAAACCAAATAGTATTCGAGTATGGATAAGACCCAAATGGTACTAAGAGTCCTGAGGAGTAACCAAGCGGTGTCCGTAAACCCTGTCAAGTCCAAGCCAGATGGGTAACCTAGCTAACATCGTCGAACACTTCCCTGTCAAAACCAAAGGGTGCCAACAAAGGACAAAGGAAAACAAAAAGAGAGTGGTCAGTACTGAGGCCAGTACACGACGAGACTAGAATTCCGTGGCCCTCGCCTACAAGGGATATATGATGGGCTCAGCGGTAGCAAAGTTTGCACTATCTAACTTATAAAGCACTAGTAGGGAAAGGCTCACCACCGGCACACCCAAAACATCTACCACCGGCGAGTTGCGGTTCACCGGTGACCATCTCGCCAATGGTAATTCATTACCACCGGCAAACTACACCACTCACCGGCGATAACAGCGCATACCACCAGCAAGTATCCCAATTTGCCGAGGATAAGGTCCCCTAACACTAGCACACTGCTCTTCGCTAGGGGTAATAAAATTTGTTTGTCGGCAATATTATGTTACAGAGCAAAAAAATAATAAGAAATAGGCAGAATACACAGATGAATATAGGAATACACAGTATATAGGATAATGACAACAAAATACATATTAACACAGGAAATAGTAGTAGTATCCACCAACTGTTCAATATATCTAGGACATTGGTTTAACATTGGTTCATAGCATTATCTAGAGTTTACTCATCTTCACCCTCGTCGGATGAGTTAGGAGGAAAGCAAGTGAAATAGATGATGCCATAATTATAACTGAGAAAAAACTTGAACTCCCATCCCTCTTGGATGTCATCATACAAAATGAGGAGTCTACTCCATCCAGGACCACTAAAATATGTTCAGACCTCCTCGTTGGTGACCCTATCCTGGTACGTCCTATCAGGATGATTATGATGCGTCAAAGTAACACTAAACATGGCAACCTCATTTATGCTTATATGGAGATGGTCCATGAAGCCATGTCGTGCACCGCAAGGGATTGACTGAGTAAAATCATAGGACAGAACAATTAGTTGTGATTTTCATTGAACCTATATATATTTACATTCTCCACAAGAATTTCAGAGAACATACTGTCCTAACACCAAAGTTCGTAGGGAGCGGTATATTAATCTTCTTCTCCATGCAATGCCAACTATGTCGACCACAATTGCCGCACACTTCTTATATATAATTCACTCTACGTATATTATGAAGAAAGTCGCATAAAAAAGAATGCATGTATAGTAAACGACATATAATACGATGGTCTCAACTTCATATCTAGATTACTATTGGATATCATTATCATGGGGCGTGTACATGTAGTAGATTACACCTGCTTGATGAATGAGAGAGATATTTATCGTGTCTCCGTATTATATGTCATGCTCATTCAAGAAGTTTATCCAACCAGGTTCACTGAAAGATGTCCCGATCGCTATGTTGGTGACTATAACCACGTAACTCCTGTCGAGATCAGCATCTGACATCAAAGTGACCTAAAAATGACATCGTCAATGGTGTTTCTATGGAAATGGTCCATGAAGTCCCGTCACCAAGCGCAAGGGATTGAATGAGTAAAACAATAACAATACAACAAAGTCCATTGTTTATTTTCGATTCTATATAGACATCCATGATGCTGTGTATTTCAGAGCACATACCATCCTAGCATCAAACCTGATAGGGAGCATTATGGGGAACTTCTTGTCTGGGAACCTCCCCAATGGTTGTGCTCAGTTGTTGCACACTTGATCCATTCTATATTTATCAAAAAAGAATATGCATAGTAAACATAGTTATAAAGTACTTAAGTAGAAGGATAAGTAATATATGATAAGTAGCTGATCCATGTCTAGCAGGATAAGTAATATATGACAAAGTCTAGCAGAATAAGTCTAAAGTAATATATGACAAAGTATACCTAGATCAGGCGTCGTCGTCATTGTCAGACGACAAACCTAAGGGACAGGTCAGCAGACGACGTGGGTGTGACTGTAAAGTCGCCAGGGCTGAACCCGTAGAACGGGCCCTGAGGGCGCACGATGGAGGAGACTGTGTCATCGGACCTAGAGGGACCCGCCTCTTGGATGGGCTGCTGGTGCTGAATGGACATTAAGACCTCGTACTGCTCTATCATCACCATAGGATCCTCGTGGAGTGTCTAAACCAAGGGGTCAACAAGCTGTCTCTCGACTAGTTGGTGCTCCTGCTCCGCCATTGTGGCGACTCTTATATCCACGGGCCTATTTTGAATGGCCCTATATGGATCCTGGGAGAATTTTAGGATCTCCCTCGCCCTGAAGTGCTAGACTGGCATGCAGTCGTAGGCACGTTCCGCCTCCTCGGGGGACCACCATGTCCCAAGGTGGCGCCTACTCCCATCGACGGTGATCTTATCCTCCCAAGTGGGGATCCTCGTCGGATTCTTATATACACCACGGTACTTCGCTCTGACTGCGACATACTACTTAAATAGACAAACATACATATTAGCAAAAATAGTGCACAAGGTACTGAATCATAGCTAGGAAGTAGATTACGGATCCATGCGCCTCAAAAGTTCATGGAGAAAACCTTTTCTGAAGTTCTCATGGTTAACTACAAGTGCAACATTGTAATTATTCATTCAGTATCATCTACTGTTTAAGATACCTAGGAAGTAAATTATAATGGTGGCAATGGCATTGATAGCTGTGAGATTCAAAATATTTTTGATGGTTTTTATTGATGGTTTTCTCCTGGATTTGATCATTTTCTAGCTTTACCTAACGTTAATACTTCGGTAAAAAAGAAAACTTGGTTTTTAATGTGTGTTTCAGGTTGTGAATGTCAACAGAAGGTTTTTACAAGAGAAATACAATATTCAGGCGAAAACAAGCAAGTCTCTTTTTGGAAGCAATCGAGGGAGGCATACAAAGGCTTTAACGAGCAACTATACGGCAGGGATATTTTTCTAGCTATATAGTTCCCGCCGTAAAGCTGCCGCCGCCTCTGTCTTGTCAAAAGGGACAACTTTCCTGAAGAGACCAGATGCGAAATCATAACACAACAGCCACCATCCCATCTAGAAAGGAGAAAGAAGAGATCCGGAGAAGGAGAAGACGTTCTTCATCTCGCTCCATGATCTTTGACCTCCTAGCCATCACATCCTCATAGCCATTACTTGTACTTGAGAGAGAGATCTTCACCTTGCAAGATTATGGTTTGAGATTGTTTCTTCCTATCTTCAATTGTGTTGGATTACTTTTCTATTCTTATTGTGGATCTCCACGGTAATATCGAGAAGAACTCCCTTTATTAAATTATATCATTGATGCTTTCTTCTCTCATGTGTGAGTAAGTTCCTTGGGCATGGGAGATGTAAGGGATTGGTGAGATGTGATGTGCCTCCATATATTTTCTATTATTTTGTGATTGATTTTAATTACTATATTATGTGTGTTTGACTATCTGTGGAATGCCTAATGCTTGTTGTCCAATTAAGGGCCCAGATAACATGATGCTTTGTTCTACATAGATAGGATCTGCAGAAAACCACAAACAATCGAATCATTCTTTACTTTTATGCTTTTTATTCCTGAAGTTTATATTTTAGTTTTATTTAAATACATCCAGTTTAATCTAAATTTCATTCTTATTTCCACACTTGCAGTCAATTCACTCGAAGACCTGTGACAACTTTGAGTGTGACGTAGACTTCACTCATAAACACTTACGTTTGGGCTCCCTGTGGGATCGATATCTATACTTTGAAACTAGCTACAAACGATCTGTGCACTTGCAGACATCAAGCTATTTTATGGTGCCGTTGTTGGGGAGCTAAGCGCTAAGTGATTTTCTCTTGACATTTTAGGTGTTACTACTACAAACTAGTCTCCATAGGAGACAAAGGCTCTACACGCTCTGGTAGGACCTATTTACCAGATTATTTTGAGCGCGTGCCTATTCCATGGCGCGAAGAAATTGTTGAAAAACTTTTAAGATCAGACAAGGTTGAAGTTGAAAACCTGAGTGATTTTATGGAAATCATGTCCATTTATAGGACAACTCCCAAGAAACCTGAGAAAACTCTCAGAGAATACAGTGCTCCAAACTCTGCTTTCCTTAAACAACCGATAGAATTTCCTAACCCTGGAGTTAGAGAATATCGATTTGATGGTGGAATTTTTAAAATTTTGCAGGAAAAAGCTTTCAGTGGAAGGGAAGATGAAGACCCAGGAAGACATATTAGAGAGTTTGACGATTTGATGACAACACTTGGACCAAAAGGTTTGCCGAGAGACTTATCTCGTCTAATTTTTTCCGTTGGTCTCTTAAAGGTAAAGCTCTAGACTAGTTATATTCTCTCCCTCACCATTACATTAAATGTTGGGAAAACTCTATTATCAAATTCATAAACAGGTTTAATCCTCTTAAAAAAGTAACTGAAACTAGAAAGAACATAGGCAACTTTAGTCAGAACATGGGAGAAAACTACCCACAAGCCTGGGATAGATTCTTTGGAATGATCAATAGTATTCCTAATCATGGATATTCTGAATCAACTATTTGCCATTTATTTTACCATGGTCTTAATACTCAAAGCAGAGAGTTGCTCGACTTATCAGGAGGAGGATCGATTAATACTTTAACTGGTAAAGCATGTTTGGGATTAATGTCTACTAGGGCTAAGAATAATTCTACATACAATCCTGATTTCAACACTAAGCTGGGAAAAGGGATGCTTCCTATAAATCCTGATCCTATGCCTGAAGTATGCAAAACAATCAAAGAAAAAGGAATACCTTCTGAACTTGTTAAGGAAAACAATGTAGACTTGTTACAAGTTTTTACTGAAGAAGATGAAACTAGAAAAGTTTTTCAAGAATTAAAACATCGACAAGCAAAATCTCATAATAACCTGCATAAGCATTTTTAAAAACATAAAAAGATTTTGGCAGAACTCACGGAAAATTTTGATGAGATTGTCCAAGAAATAAAATTATTTCACAAGTATATTATTATGATTGAAACCCAATGTGAACAAATAGCATCTGGTTATCAAATTTTTCTTCGAGATGATATAGATATTCCTGTTTCTACTAATGTTGTTACAAGAAGAGGTGCAGTTGTTACAGGACCATTACGACCACCAGAATATGAAGCTGAGAAAGAGCAAAAATAAAAAGCCTTGCTCAAAGCAAGCCAAGAAGATGATACATTGGTGGATTCTCCTGATGAAACTGCTCAAGAAACACAACATCAAACCAAGGAGGTGAAGGGTTCTGTAGCAGAAAACAAAAAATATCTATCTACTCGAACACTAATACCAGGAACTATACTATGTAGACATAAGTAACGGAGAAGGGATACAATATTCATACCTTTGAAGACCGAGGCACGCCTTACGCAGGAAGGCGTATATTGATGAAGATGAGCATCACCCCAAGTGTGGTGCCTCCAAAGTACTACACACGTCCGGTGTAGGCGGCGTCTCCCGGGCTCCGATCCAGCCGAGCAGCGGGAGAATAAGATGTCAGACTGAAGATCACACGATGGTAGTGTGAAGGTGGAGAACTCAAGTTCCTCGAGGTCCTCCCCAATATTATGGAGAAGTCCTCAAAGGAATATGAGAGAGAGAATGAGAGAATTGGATGCTCCCAAAGGGGTGGGGGAGACCCCTATATATAGTAGGAGGGGGGGTGCACCACCCAGGGGCCAGGCGGTGTGGGACTAAACCCCACACCCGCCAGCCACTTAGGGGCTGCCGCAGCCCTAGGTGGGCCCCACTTGGGCAGCCCACCAAGCCAAGGCTGGCCAGCCCCCTCTTCCTAGGCGCCTTGCCCTATTGGGCCTCCCTTTGGGTGAGGCCCATTTGCATTAAGAAGCCTTTAATAGTAAAATAAAATATATATTTAATATTAATTCTCCAATTAACATTTAAATACATATATTATCATATTCCTTTACTCTGGAACTCCTTCTGAACCCCTTCCGATCACCATCGGATGTTACCTGGAACTATTCCAGTTTCTCTCTCTATTTCTCCTACGGTACCTCATCTATCCCTAAGCGCCCCCACCCTTAAGCGTGACATCCTTCGGTTCGGGAATACTACGGACATGATTGAGAATCCTCTCACATCAATGATCATCAGCGAGACCTGGATGCCCATGATGACCCCCGTGCATTCCACGAATCTTATCGCTCGAACCGTGAATAGTCGTTTCCCGTTCCCTTTGCCACTTGATACCTAGTTCATCCGAGACTTGATCTTTGGTATCTCCATACCTTAGTGCGATCTCGTTACCGATGAACTTGTTTACTCATTCCCATGCCGTTGCATTCCGTGACCCAGTCACACGCTTGCAAGCTTTGTTAATGCAACGTCACCGAGATGGCCACATATGCATCTATCCGTTACATGGACTGGCAAATCCTGGTCTTGATATGTACTACTCTACGCGCTCCTTTGGGAAACCTGAGTGGCACCTTTTCGATCACCCAGTCATGGTATGATACTTGATAACCATCTAAGCTCCCTCCAGAACGGTGATTTGCATTATCTCACAGTCTAAGGATCAGGTTGCGAGGTTTCATGCGTTTATCATCAATGGTGAACTTTGTAACTAGATCTCATTGAGATACAACTATCGGATGTATGTCTATCACGTCATTCAACCAATGATGTGACCTCATTGTCAATTGGCATAAATGCCCATGATCTTGAAACCCAGATCATCCTCATGACCAATGAACTAGTTCGCTAGAGGAAACTGGAGACACGGTTTGTTTACATACCACACGTGTATTAACGTTTCATATTAACACAGTTATAGCATAGTATGAAACGTATTATGAACATATAGGAGATATATCAAACAATACACTTTATTATTTGCCTCTAGGGCATAACTCCTTCAGTCTCCCACTTGCACTAGAGTACAAATTAATCTAGTTTACAATAGGCAGGAACCTAACACCAATGACATCCCGGTGTTGTTTGTGCTTGGCTTGTATGAGAGCTTTAGTCAATGGATCTGCCACATTCAGATCCATGTGTACTTTGCAAATCTTGATTTCACCTTCGTCAATGTTCTGTCGGATGATGTGAAATCATAGCTTGATGTGTTTGGCTGCAGAATGAGTTCTTGGTTCCTTTGCGTTTGCAATAGCGCCCGTGTTGTCACAATAGATCGTCACGGGATCTTGCGCACTTGGAACAACTCCAAGTTCAATGATGAAATTCCTTAGCCAAACTGCCTCATTCGCCGCATCAGCAGCAGCGATGTATTCTGACTCCATTGTAGATTGTGCAACTACCGGTTGCTTCTTGCTCTTCCAGCTTACCGCCCCACCATTCACCAAAAACACAAATCCTGTCTGAGACTTCAAGTCATCAGGATCTGAGTACCAGCTCGCATCCACGTAACCAATTATGTTTAGAGCTTCATCATTGCCTCCATAGACCAGGACCATATCCTTTGTTTTCCTGAGATACCTTAGGATATTTTTCACAGTTGTCTAGTGATCCATTCCTGGATTACTTTGGTATCGGCTCGCCAAACTAAGAGCCAATGCCACATCAGGTTGAGTACTCAGCATTGCATACATGGTAGATCCTATGGCCCAGTCATAGGGGATGTAAGACATCCTTTCTCTATCAGCATCCGTTACCGGACATTGAGATAAACTCAGTATGCTACCTTTTGTTATAGGTGACAAACCTCTTTTGGCATCTTCCATTTTGAACCTCTTCAAAATCTTCTCAAGGTAAGTACTTTGACTTAATGCAATCAGGCATCTTGATCTATCTCTATAGATTCTAATGCCTAATATGTATGCAGCTTCACCTAAGTCCTTCATGGAAAATTGACTACTCAAATATGCTTTCACGCTTCTCATAAGATCCACGTCGTTTCCCATGAAAAATATGTCATCGACATATACTACTAGGAAAACATCTGAGCTCCCACTCGCTTTCTTGTAAACACAGAACTCTTGTTGATTTTGGACAAATCCAAAACTCTTGATCACTTGATCAAAACATTGGTTCCAGCTCTGAGATGCCTGCTTCAATCCATAAATGGACCGCTGAAGCTTGCACACCTTTCCAGCATCCTTAGGATCAACAAAGCCTTCCAGTTGTATCATATAAAACTCTTCATCAATGTGACCATTGAGAAATGCGGTCTTGACATCCATCCGCCAAATTTCATAGTCGAAATGGGCAACAATTGCTAGTAAAATCTGGATAGCCTTAAGCATCACTACGGGAGAGTAAGTCTCATCATAGTCGATTCCTTGAGTTTGTCAAAACCCCTTTGTGACAAGTCAAGCTTTGTGAATGGTCACATTACCATCCGCATCTGTCTTTTTCTTAAAGATCCATTTATTTTCCACGGCCTTCCGGAAGATCTACCAAGGTCCAAACTTGGTTCTCATACATGGATCCTATTTCGGATTTCATGGCTTCTAGCCATTTCTCGGAGTCTGCACTATCCATAGCTTCTTTGTAGTTTGCAGGTTCTTCCTGTTCATCTAGGATGACACACATCACAAGACTACTGTACCAATCAGGAGTGGCACGAACTCTTGTAGACCTACGAACCTCAGGAGTCTCGATGTCGTTGTTTTGATCATCATCATTGGGATCTTCCTCCATGTTGGAGAGCGATTTCGGAACAGCTTCCATTGCGCTACTCGGAATTTGGAGACAAGGGTCAACAACTTCATCTAACTCAATTTTCCTTCCACTAATTCCTTTGGCGAGAAACTCTTTCTTGAGAAAGGTGCCGTCTTTCGCGACAAACGTTTTGCCTTCGGCCTTGTTATAGAAAGTATACCCAATTGTTTCCCTTGGGTACCCTACAAAGATGCATTTTTCCGATTTAGGTTCGAGTTTGTCAGGCTGTAGTTTCTTGACGTAAGCCTCACATCCCCAAACTTTTAGAAATGACAACGTTGGCTTCTTGCCGTACCATATCTCATATGGGGTTGTCTCCACGGATTTGGATGGTGCTCGGTTCAAAATAAAAGCAGCGGTTTCTAACACATATCCCCAAAATGATACGGACAAATTAGTCAAAGACATCATGGACCGCACACTATCTAATAGAGTACGGTTACGTTGTTCCGACACACCATTACGTTGTGGTGTTCCGGCTGGCGTAAGCTGTGGAATTATCACACAGTCCTTTAAGTGCATGTTAAACTCATAACTCAAATACTCGCCTCCCGATCCGATCGAAGATGCTTGATTCTTTTGTTAAGTTGATTCTCTACTTCCTTCTGAAATTCCTTGAACTTTTCAAAGGTTTCAGACTTGTGTTTCATTAAGTAGATATATCCATATCTACTCAAATCGTCAGTAAAGGTAACAAAATAATGATAACCATTGCGTGTTGAGACACTCATTGGTCCACATACATCCGTATGTATGATTCCCAGTAGGTCTGCAACTCTCTCCATTGTGCCAGAGAAGGGTGTCCTAGTCATCTTGCCCATAAGGCATGGCTCACATGTATCAAGAGATTCAAAATCTAATGATCCAAGAAGTCCTTTTGAATGAAGCTTCTTCATGCGCTTTACGCCAATGTGACCAAGACGGCAATGCCACATAAACATGGAATTATCATCATTATGCTTACAACGTTTAGCATCAATATTATGGATGTGAGTATTGCAATCAAGATCTAGTAAGAATAAACCAATACTCACTGGCACATGAACATAGAAGACGTTATCCATATAAATAGAACAACCACTTGTTCCAGATTTAAAGGAATAACGATCTTGCAACAAGCAAGATCCACTTACAATATTCATACTTAATGCGGGTACATAGTAGCATTTATTCAAAACTAGAATCAATCCTAACGGCAGATGTAGAGATAACGTGCCGACGGCCACCACATCGACTTTCGTGCCATTGCCGACCCGCATCGTCACCTCGTCCTTTCCAAGCCGCGTCTTACTCCGCAGCTCCTGTTGGGAGTTACATATGTGAGTAACAGAACCGGTATCAAATACCCAGGTGTTGCTCCTGGCGTTGGTAAGGAACACATCTATAACATGTATATCACATATACATTTGTATTTGGCGACTATCTTGCCGGCTTTCTTGTCCTCAATGTACCTGGGGCAATTGCGTTTCCAGTGCCCATCCCCTTTACAGTAATAGCACGTGGTACTGGACCTAGGGCTGGGCCTAGTAGCCTTAGAGGTGTTGGCAACTGCTTTACCATCCTTCTTTGGCTTGTTGCCCTTGCCCTTTGTCCCCGACCTTTTAACGTTAACGGTCTTATTGACCATTAACACCGTGTGCTCTTTCTTGATTTCTACCTCAGCAGTTTTGAGCATGGAGAACACTTCAGCAAGGGTCTTAGTCATTCCTTGCATGTTGTAGTTCATCACAAAGCTCTTGTAGCTAGGGGGCAGCGAGTGCAACACCCTATCAATCGCAAGCACTTCCGGGATTTTGCAATCCAGAGCATTTAAGCGCTTAACGTAGCCAGACATTTTGACTACGTGCTCACTAATAATGCTGTGCTCTTCCATCTTAGCAGAGAAGAAGAGCTCGGAAGCATCATACCTTTCTGCACGAGCCTTTGGAGCAAAGACAGCCTTGAGATCTTCAGTGATCTTGAAAGCATTCATGTTCTCAAAACGCTTTTGAAGCTCTGGATCCATGGCATAGGGCATTCCACTTTGGATGAGGGAGAAATCATCCACCTTGGACGGCCAGACATTCTTTTCGTCCTGGGAGGCGGAATCTGCAGGCTTAGCTGGAAGCTCATCCTCGATGACATAAGTCATCTTGTAGGGGACTAGGAGGATCCTAAGATTGCGGAACCATGCGGTGAAGTTGGTTCCATCAGTTTTCAGCTTGTCCTTCTCGAGGAAAGGGCTAAGGTTGAAGGTGGGTGCGCGAGACATCTACAATGGATTTGCAAAGCGTTTAGACCATGTTCATAATAATGAGTTCAAGTTTTAATTCATGTTCCTAAACTAAAACAAAAGAACTCCCACTCAAATGAACATCCCTCTATTCATTTCAGTGATTACATGATCCCAATCCGCTGCACCTCCCCCAATCGTCACGGCCATCAGTGCAGTTTCAAAGGTGGACATTCCCCAATGTTGATCACATCAACCTTTCGGTCTCTTGTAATCCAAGGCCATGTCTACACATGCTAGGCTCACCAGTTCTAACTTGTGTGTATCCGTAGTGCAACATGGCTTACACCCACCGCATGCGAACACACATATGTCTGACACCCGATCGTCACGGCCTGCCTCATAATGAAGAACTTTCTTGGTGGTGCACACACAAGAGGAATATGAATACTGGAATTCTGTGAGGGATTATCCTATTATGCTACCGTCGTATATATATCATACTATCATAACAAGATGCACACAAAGGTACTTCTTAAAGTAAAGTGTCATGACGTGGTTACAACTTCTTGATCATCATCGAGAGCTCCAATGGAAGTTTCATAAACTTGTCATTGCCATGTCACAACACTATCCCCTATGCAAATCAAAGATAGACTCCTCTATATTATCTATTGCATGTTTTACACGGCTTTAGGGCTTTCGCGGTAGAACCCCTTCCCACCTATGAACGTAGAGCCACAACATGGATTCAATGATTGCCGTTTTACTTCCCTTTTCAGGGCCCTCCAATGTCGATGGCATACCAACTACTGTAGAGAGACAGACACCCCCTAAGCCACTTTGATACATGGACCAGTCTCGTGAATCACCACGTGAGGTCGGTTGGGGGCCGCTTCATCAAACAGTGTCGCGATATGAACAATAACATTAAAGAGGGTAGCAACTAGAGAATCAATGCCCACATATTGCTATGTGTTCTATCCGTATGATATGTCTACCCATAGACCCGCTCTGATACCACTGAAGGGTTCCATAGCAGAAAACAAAAAAAATTCTATTTACTTGAACACTAATACCAGGATCTATACTATGTAGACAAAAGTAACGGAGAAGGGATACGGTATTCATACCTTTGAAGACCAAGGCACACCTTACGCAGGAAGGCGTATATTGATGAAGATGAGCAACACCCCAATTGTGGTGCCTCCGAAGTACTACACACGTTCGGTGTAGGCGGCGTCTCCTGGGCTCCGATCCAGCCGAGCAGCGGAAGAAGAAGATGCCGGACCGAAGATCACACGACGGTAGTGTGAAGGTGGAGAACTCAAGTTCCTCGAGGTCCTCCCTAATATCACGGAGAAGTCCTCAAAGGAATATGAGAGAGAGAATGAGAGAATTGGATGCTCCCAAAGGGGTGGGGGGAGACCCCTATATATAGTAGGAGGGGGGTGCACCACCCAGGGGCTAGGCGGTGTGGGACTAAACCCCACACCCTCTGGCCACCTAGGGGCTGCCACCGGCCCTAGGTGGGCCCCACTTGGGTGGCCCACAAAGCCAAGGCTGGTCGGCCCCCTCTTCCTAGGCGCCTTGCCCTATTGGGCCTCCCTTTGGGTGAGGCCCATTAGCATTAAGAAGCCTTTAATAATAAAATAAAAAATATATTTAATATTAATTTTCCAATTAACATTCAAATACATATATTATCATATTCCTTTACTCCGGAACTCCTTCCGAACCCCTTCCGATCACCATCGGATGTTACCTGAAACTATTCCGGTTTCTCTCTCTCTATTTCTCCTACGGTACCTCATCTATCCCTAAGCGCCCCCACCCTTAAGCGTGACATCCTTCGGTTCGGGAATACTACGGACATGATTGAGAATCCTCTCACATCAATTGTCATCAGCGAGACCTGGATGCCCATGATGACCCCCGTGCATTCCACGAATCTTATCGCTCGAACCGTGAATAGTTGTTTCCCGTTCCCTTTGCCACTTGATACCTAGTTCATCCGAGACTTGATCTTTGGTATCTCCATACCTTAGTTCGATCTTGTTACCGATGAACTTGTTTACTCGTTCCCATGCCGTTGCATTCCATGACCCAGTCACACGCTTGCAAGCTTTGTTAATGCAACGTCACCGAGATGGCCACATATGTATCTATCCGTTACATGGACTGGCAAATCCTGGTCTTGATATGTACTCCTCTACGCGCTCCTTTGGGAAACCTGAGTGGCACCTTTTCGATCACCCAGTCACGGTATGATACTTGATAACCATCTAAGCTCCCTCCAGAACGGTGATTTGCATTATCTCACAGTCTAAGGACCAGGTTGCGAGGTTTCATGCGTTTATCATCAATGGTCAACTTTGTAACTAGATCTCATTGAGATACAACTATCGGATGTATGTCTATCACGTCATTCAACCAATGACGTGACCTCATTGTCAATTGGCATAAATGCCCATGATCTTGAAACCTAGATCATCCTCATGACCAATGAACTAGTTCGCTAGAGGTAACTAGAGACACGGTTTGTTTACATACCACACATGTATTAACGTTTCATATTAACACAGTTATAGCACAGTATGAAATGTATTATGAACATATAGGAGATATATCAAACAATACACTTTATTATTTGCCTCTAGGGAATAACTCCTTCAGGAGGACCAAAATGATGCACAGGTTGACCATTATGACTCTGATGCAGAGATGGTTGCTCCAAGAGAAGAAAAAGAGATAAGTAATGAAGATGAAGTTGTTGTAGTAGAAAAGAAGAAAAGCAACAAGCAACAGCAAAAGAAAGCGACAAAAGAGCCTGATCCCCCACAAAAGGTAAAAGACAAGAATAAACAAGGCGAGCAAAAGCTTCCTTATCCAGATCAAAAAAAGAAAGCACCGGATCAGGTAATCTATGATTCTTTCAAAAAGGCACGTGGTGATCTTCGTCTAGATATTCCATTTGTGGATGCAATAAAAGTTCCCACCTATTCTAAATTACTTCGTGATATTCTTAATAGAAATAAATAAATAATTGAAATTGTTGCCATGGTGACTAGTTATCCTGCTAATGGGAAGCTATTGTCTAAATAGGGAGATCAGGAATACCAACTATTTCATGCTCAATTGGCAAAAATGATATTCACAATGCCTTGTGTGATTTAAGTGCAGGAGTTAGTGTAATTTCATATTCCCTCTATAAAAGGTTAGGATTAGGGGAGTATTCCCCTACTACTATCACTTTAACGATGGCTGACAAGTCCACTAAACAACCCATCAGTATGATTGAGGATGTTCTACTTAGAATAGATGAGCATGTTATTCCCACTGATTTTATTATTCTTGAAATTCCAGAGGATGAAAAATTATCCATAATACTTGGAAGGCCTTTCCTTAGTACTGCAGGAGCATCAGTTGATTGTGCTGAGGGAAAAATAATCTTCAATGTTTATGATGCTGAAATCACTTGGTATTTTCCAAAGAAGCTAGAAGCAAGAGAAAGATATATTCCACCGGCAAAACGAGTTCATGTGGTAAGTGTCTTTGATAAGGGGCAACCCAAGGTAATAATTCGAGAATAGAGAAGGGATTGAGTTATTCAACCATTCTTAATAAAATGCTTAATGGGAGTCAACCCATCACATTAATAAAATAAACTAAAGAATAAAATGTTCATCGCATTCTTACAACTTTTTCATAGACATTCTTGAAGAAACGCGCCCATGAAGATGCAGCTGTCAAAAAGTAGTAGAAATATCGATTGAACAAGCGTAGAATAAGTATAAAAATAAAAGTTTGAGTTTTATCTACAAAAACTAGCTTAATCATTTTTGTCCAGATCAAAAAGTGAACCTCCAGTTGAGGAGAAGAAGTTAGGTAGTACTAGAAATACTGCTCTATACATGCTGTTTTTGGTCGACAATTTTTACTGTCATTTTTCTATCAAAAAAGGTGTTTCGCCAAGTTTCATGATAAGAAGGGATTCTCAAAAAAATAGAATTTTTTTGATGATTACTGAAGGCTTAACGACCAACTATACGGCGGAAATAAAAATTCCGGCCATATAGTTTGGCCGTATAGATATCTTTGCCATCAACAAATTTTCTTTCGTAGGCACAGATGATTTAACAACCAACTATGCAGTAGGAATAAAAATTCTGGCCATATAGTTCCGGCTGTATAGATATTGATGCCCTCGTCGAATTTCTTCTCAAAGATACTGATGGTTTGACGACCAACTATACGGCGGGAATAAAAATTCCGGCCGTATAGTTTGGCCATATAATTATCGAGGCCTGTCCAAGAAAATTTATCTCGAGGACAGACGTTTTGATGACCAACTATATGGCAGGACCATTATGATCGGGTCGTATAGTTGCGCCCATATAGTTGTGTTCTGCATAAAGAAACCCTAATTAGCGGCGCTGCCGCAACTATACGGCGGGAACTACATATCCCGCCCATATAGTTATGGTCGTATAGTTCGGCGTGACCTCTTAATCACGACGGGGCCGCTAGGTTTCTTATCCCTCCTCACTTTTTCTCTCATATTCTCTCTCCAAACCTCTCAAAACCCACCTAGAACTCTTGATTCTTCGCGGATTTCGTTCGTTTGAGTGGGGGAATCAACATATTTGTATGTTTGTCTCCCTATCCATGCTTTATTTTCAGATTTCCATGGTTGAAACTCTCACATTGATCTAGTAGATGAACTCAAGCTTATTTTGTTCTTCCTTTTGATTTCTCATGTTAGGATTAAATTTTTCCACATAGAATCATTGGTATATCATGTAGAAACTATATGCCTAAGGTTTCATGGTGAAATTTTTCAGTGCATCAAGATGAACAAAATTGGTAGCATTTTCTGCAAGAGGAAGTGCCAACATGGAGAGAGTTCGGGGCACCGGGCCGAGCTCAACCCCAAGTTGGCCATAGTTTCATCAAGGAGGATGATGCCCACACGTTGAGGACAGACTTCGACCTCATGTGTGCAAATTCAAGGCTAGCACTACTCACCTATGCAAGCTACAATACCTACGCCGAGCTCACCTATGAGTTCCTTGCCTCCTTCTACGATGACCACAGGGAGAAAGGCAATGCGTGCACGATAAGCTTCACCATGAACCAGCGACACTATGAAATAACTTTTGAACAATTTTGGGATGATTTTGGCTGTCCTCATGATGGGGAGCAAACTGTTACAAACTTATATAGCGTCACAAGTGGAGAAACTTGGGAGGTTGTTTCTATTAACGGAGGAAGGGGATTCTACCAGAAGAAGATGTCCACCATTCAGAACCCAACAATTCGCTACTATGCCTTGTTCCTTACCAATACACTACTGGGAAGAGGAGATACCGGTTCCATGGCCAATGTGGACATGGAAATGATCACCAAGGAACTCTTCCCTAATGCACCGCAAAGCCCCAATCCTAGGGGCTCTACTCATCCAGCACTTTCATCACTAGAGCAACAAGACGAAAGGTGACATTCACATTGGTGGATTGGTAACCCACCTTGCTCATGCATTAAACATTATCTTACCTATTATGCAACCTGTTGATGTCTCCAAACTTATGGATGTCAGATATTTGACTGCTTGTGGTTTCCTTGGTGTTTACTGAGCTAACAAGAGGCTCCGAGCATATTAGTTTGGTTATCTTGGTGATGCATAGGTTGAGTAGGTTTCGTTGCCCTGTCCCCAAGCCTTCTCGATTGTGGAGAAGGACACCTGGATCCTCACCAAGGATCAAGTGGTGGAGATCATGGATGAACTCCAGCCTGATCAAGAGGAAGATGAAGAAGGAGAGCAGCAGGATGAGGATGAGAAGGAGCAGGAGCAGGAATACAACCCTGCTTGGGAGGGACAGTAGCAGTAGCAGGGGGGATCCTGGGACCCATGGCCCAATCAGCCGCAGTAGGGGTTCAACTACGTCCCCTATCAAGAATTTCAGCAGCTCAACCAACGCGTTGGGGAGATTGACCACACTCTACAAGGAGTGAATGAATATGTGAGTGCCTTAACTCAAAACTTCAGTCACTTCATGACCAACTTCCCTGACTACTACTAGCAGTATCCGCACTAGCCGCCGAATGATGGCAACAACTGAGCCTGGCAATAGCCTAAGCTAGGGGGAGGTTTGAAAACCTCCAAACCTTGCATTCATATTTTTGTTTCTTCTTTTTATTTATTTTACTTCTTCAAAATTTCATGTTTACTTTCAGTTTGCATTCCTAAACTAGAAATACAAAAAAAAGTTGTAACTTTTATTGCAAATTCATTTCTTTGTTTCTCTCGGAGATTGCTCAATTTCAGGTGACTTGGCAATAGGGAAATATAGAGGGGGTTGACTCAAGTACGAGAATGAAGAAAGCAAGAGGAGGTACCACATTCCTTTCATCACCTTTTCTGAAACTTTAAATTGATCCTACAATTATTTACTCCCTTGCACTAGAGTCACTCCCCGCTTAGCTTGCTATCCTATAAATTCTATTCCTTTGCCAGTGTCTCTTTTTTAGCTTTGAAACAATGAGCAATGAACTTGGTTAAAAATATTTCCTACATTTTTACAACAAGAAAAAGCATCCAAAAGATGACTTGAGTCCATGTTTAGCCCAAAGGATTGGATTTTAGAACTACTCCATCCCATTTGAGCTTAATGTAAATAGACTCGATAACACCCTTGAATGAAATTGTCTGATAAAATGGATCCTTTGAAGTAGTAGAGATTATGCCACTACTTTTTCTAATAATTACCATAAGATATTGCTTTATGCGTGTCATTACAACAATGTTGTGCTCCATTGGGAACTATTAACTCCGCTGGCCAACGAACGATCTAAATGTGGGAAACCACTTGATTTCGGCTATTGAGTTATGTAAACGTCTGTAGCAGCAATGCTATGACGGGTAAAATTTTAGTCTCCTCATGGTTTCACGTTCCAAGTGAAGTTGTAGTACTCATATGACCCACTATTGCTCAACAATTATTTATTGGCATGGTCACGAGTGCACAACACAGTCCCAATTAACATGTTAAAAACAGTGTCATGATTTCTCTATGAAAGAGCTGAAGTGTTTGAAAAGCAAGAAAAGGAAAAAGGTGCTTTGAGAGTCTAGAAATTTTTCATGGGAATAGATGAGTTGTTCTTAAATTTAATGTTTTTGGTGCCAACTTGAGTACTCTTAATTGATTAAAGAAACAAGAGCAAAAAGTTTTCATTTCTCAACAAAGAGAGACACCAAAAGAATTTGTTTCACTTTCCTAGCTAAACTTTTGACAGATGCTCGGGCATATGATTTATTTGCTAGCAATATATACGTGGTTAGGACGTGGACCTCAGTGAAATATTGTAAATACTTGTACGATGATGTTTAAGATTGCAGGAATTGTGAAGAAAAGAATTTGACACTAATTCAAGCTTGTAAGTTCTTTTATTTTAGTCTCGAATCTCCGCTATTCTTCCTTATTTTCTTGTCACTTGAGGGCGAGCAACATCTAATCTTGGGGGAGCTGATAGCTGTGAGATTCGACATATTATTGAAGGTTTTTATTGATGGTTTTCTCCTTGATTTGATTGTTTTCTAGCTTTACATAACGCTAATACTTCGATAGCGAAGAAAACTTGGTTTTTAATGTGTGTTTTAGGTTCTAAACGTCAACATAAGGTTTTAACAAGAGAAACACAATATTTAGGTGAAAACAAGCAAGTATCTTTTTCGAAGCAATCGAGGGAGGAATACAGAGGCTTTAACGAGCAACTATACAGCGGGAATATTTTTCCGGCCATATAGTTCCCGCCGTATAGGTGTTACCGCCTCCGTCTTGTCAAATAGGACAACTTTCATGACGAGACCAGACGCGAAATCATAACACAGCAGCCGCCATCCCATCCAGAAAGGAGAAAGAAAGATCCGCAGAATGAGGAGAAGACATTCTTCATCTCGCTCCACGATCTTCGACCTCCTAGCCATCACACCCTCATAGCCATTACTTGTACTTGAGAGAGAGAGAGATCTTCACCTTGCAAGATTAGGGTTTGAGATTGTTTCTTCCTATCTTGAATTGTGTTGGATTACTTTTCTATTCTTATTATTGATCTCCACAGTAATATCGAGAGGAACTCCCTTTATTTAATTATATCGATGATGCTTTCTTCTCTCATGTGTGAGTAAGTTCCTTGGGCGTGGTAGATGTAAGGGATTGGTGAGATGTGATGTGCCTCCATATATTTTCCATTAGTTTGTGATTGATTTAAATTACTATATTATGTGTGCTTGACTATCTGTGGGATGCCTAATGCTTGTTGTCCAATTAAGGGCCCAGACAACATGATGCTTTGTTCTATATAGATAGGATCTTGTTGGCCAGTAGACCGGCGACCCTCGAGTGACACGGGGATATCAATGGGAAACTAGTTTTACTCGAGGATAATAAGGAACCACTGTGCTTATTGCATTAGTCCGATCCAAGGATCTTAATTGCCAAGCAACCTGAAGGATCTTAATCGTCTAGTGACTAACCATGGTTTTGGTAACAGGCTAGTAGGATTATTGAAGTTGGGATGAAATCTACCAAGAGGAGTTCCGGCTAATTATGGGTTCCTCGCCTACACATATACTTATAGGATTACAATTTTTATACTTATCATTCGTCGACCTGGCACAGTCACTATCACCATGAACTGTATCTCCCCGTGCCTTCTTCATCATCTGCAGAAAACAACAAACAATCGAATCGTTCTTTACTTCTATGATTTTTATTACTAAAGTTTACAATTTAGTTTTATTTAAATACATCTAGTTTAATCTAAATTTCATTCTTATTTCCACACTTGCAGTCAATTCACTCGAAGACCTGTGAAAACTTTGAGTGTGACAGAAACTTCACTCATAAACACTTACCTTTGGGCTCCCCGTGGGATCGATATTTATACTTCAACACTAGCTACGAACGATCTATGCACTTGCAGACACAGGCATGTATGGCTAGAGCATCGCTACCTAGGTACGCAAGCCATATGATGGATCTGAAGATTTTCTAAATAAGCAAAACATGCAAAAGGAGAAGTTGATAATAAGCAAGTAAATCCCACTTAGCTACCCTTCCTTTTCCCTCTCTCTTTGTAAAACTGAATTTTGTGGTTCAATGAAAAAGTGAATTTTGTATCTAGGTGGTCATCATTTTGATCCCAATTAAGCAGCTACCCATGAATGTAAAAGAAAACTAGCAAAGTTATGTAATTAGAAATCTTCAATATCTTTTCCTCCGTGGATTATATTAGTCTTGGCATGTAGTAATACGCATGATCTATACGTAGATGCTGAGTTTATCAATGGTGCTTAATTAACATGTGAACCACATTAGCTTGCTTCCTTAATGAACATATATGTGTACAAGTACGTAATCTCATAAGTAAACCACAACTCATGATAACTAGAGGCAGTTAAGTTAGTAGTACAGTAACATTATATATTTCTAGTAGTAATAAGTGATAAGGATTCAGAGACTGCAAACAACTCACACGAGCTAGCTAGCACATTATTGTACTCCGTACAATTAAGTTGGCCGATAATATATTGCAGCGAAGAGGAGGATAGAACTGGAAGAGAACCACAATGGCATATTCTTAGGTTTGGTAGTACTACCTCTCTCCTTAGGTTAAGGCTGATTACCTGTGAGGTACTAGTTTTGCTCGAATTCCACATGATTATATGGCCTAAGAGCTACTGCTATACCATCTTGCTTTAGCCAAGAAGAGTCCATCTTTAGCTGACAAGTGCATGGATAGATTCAAGGCTTTGGTAGGATATTTCTATCGTAGTCATCAGGTTTTAGTTGAAGACTAGAGTAGTACACTTGAGGATCTTAGTAATCCTCAGTGGAGGTGTGAGATTTGTGATAAGTTAGCTCAAGAGGCGAGTACCTCTGATAACCTATTTACAAACCATGACCCGGTTGAGCCAGAAGAGGTAGAGCCAGAGGAGATAGAGCTAGAGGAGGTAGAACCTGAAGAGGTGGAGAATGAGCCATCCAGATATTCCACTACTCCAAAGCAGATCCACTATCTTGTTATAGCAGAGGACTACCAGACACAACAGAATACATGGGGGCATTAAATCTGATCTTCCCATTGTAAACTTGGAAGGTTGGAGGCAGGAGTTGTATGCTGGTACTAGTTGGGATCCATTTCCCCGATGAGGATGAGATCTAGACTACCCATAAGGATGATGTCTAGACATATGCTTAGGTTTGGTAGCTCTGAGGCCATATAATGATGTGTTATTTATATTAAATTTTCAGAACATGGCTTGAGGATGTGCAACACTAATCTACAACACCTAAGATACCCATCCCTATGACACCTAATTTACAACACCTCCTCCCACGAATCTACAACACCTAATTAAGATACCCATCTCTATGACCACGAATCTATAGCACCTAAGCCACTCCTCCCATGAATCTACAGCACCTAAGATACCCATCTCTGTGTCCAGCTCTATCTCACCCTCACATCAAGAGAGAATTAGCTAGTGTAGAGGAAGAACCTAATAATGCCCTTAGGAAGAGTAAGCACAAAGTGAGAAAATTCTGCAAGGGGGAGGTGGTCGTCGACAAGGTATACCTGTGGATGGGGGGAGGTGTTCATCGACGAGGTGCACCTATGGATGGAGGGAGGTGGTCGTCGACGAGGTGGTGGCGTGGTGCTCCTACTGCGTGACTTGCCTCCTCCTCCTTCCCTTCAGCGAACGTGGGATGTCGACGGTGAGGCGGATCAGATGCGGGACAACGACGGTGGAGGAGCGAGGGGCCACGACTAGGGTTGCGAGCAGAATTGGGGATCAGATTTTCGTCGGCGTGATGGCTTAGATGAGACACGTTGTTAGGTGGACCCATGTCCCACTTACCCCCAACGCCTAAGGGTATTATTCGTCGGGGATAACTGACTTTTTTGGCCCAGGTGGCCCATCCAGCCCACCATACCCCCGGTGCCTAAGGGCTTTATTCGCCAGTGGTAAAGGCCGGCCCATCCGGGGGCACACAACCCACCACATCCCCGGTGCACGACAACCCTATTCGCCGACGATAACTGGACTAGCCCCGGTGCCACCTGTGTACTTTCACCGGCGATAACACGAGGAAGGACTGAATGGCCTTACTGCCGGTGACCCTCGTGACCACTTCGCCGATGGTAAGGAATCTGGCTATAAGGTTTTCCCTACTAGTGGAGACACGCTACAACTTCGCCTATTAGAGCGAGATAAGAGAGCGTTATGTGATAAATATAATCTAACACCAATCATAACCCATCCGAAAATTTCCCCCTCGAAGACCAGTCGAGAAGTCCTCTTGCAGAACACACACGATGGTAATTTTAGTTAAGAAGGTGTTTAGTTGATAATGCTATTACTAATCATATTATTCAAGGCAAGATATTAGTGGTGTTGTCTATGATCATGATAATGTACTCCTGAGGCATCCATAACCATGGACACACAGCTTCTCAAAAAGATTTACCTTGCAGGGGTGCACTACTGTAATCAAACACATGTTCAACCCGTCAGGCAATATATTACGCATGCCTTCGGAATCTCACAATAAGAACTGTCCCATAACTACACGCGTATCCGGAGGTATCACCAAGAGGTAGGACAATTCTCAAGGAAGGCACAACATTTGCACCTACTATACCAAACAACCTCTAGAAGATAACTTTTAGAGCTCCCATTAGAACCGCCGGCATGTACCTCTTTTATGTATGCATTCCCGGGCTGTCCACCAAAACCATATCATTACCAAGTTCGAAGACATATTAAACTCACCCATGTTTGAGGACATATTATGTATATGCACCAAATGGAAAACCAATTTTGTGACCCTCTGGATAAACAAATAGTGTTGGTAGTTGAGGAGGGATCTCAGAGGCCCCCATGTTTGGTTAGTGCGATCAACTCAGAACTGGTATCATGGAATGAACGGGTCCTACATCGGCTCAAGCAGTTCCCAAAGGTGGTCCCTAGCGGGGCCTTATCATTAGGTGAAACCATAACCGTAACCATAACGAACATCACCAATTTAATTATCATGGTACCAACCATATCGAGATATCATGGTACACCTGTATGAGAGCGGTACTAAGCATGCCTATGAATCGCAAGGACAAAGCTAGCTAATCAAGCAAGGCAATAGGATAACCAAGGCCATATATTAGAGCAGGTAAATAAAAGAATGGTACTAAAGCATCAATAATAAGGATAGCAATAGATCAAAGGAAGGAAGTAAAGACTATAAATGAAAAATAGGTAGAAGGGGGAGAATGCTCGCCTGAGAGAAAATGTCGGTAACCGAAGGCTTGTCGTATCTCGCATCGAGTCATCGTGCTAACCGGTGAAGAAGAAAAGCACTAGGAAGAAGCACATATGCAATATTTAATACTATGAAAAAATCTGGCATGGTCATGATATGATGCATGACATGGCAATATGCGGTGCAACTAGGCAATATTAAGCGGAATCGGAGTTCTGACAATTAAAAAGAAGGTTCAAGTTCTTTAATTACCCCGTAGATTAAATGTTGTTAACGAGGCAAAAACATGCCATATGTGAGATATACAACATTTAGATGCAGTCGAGATAAGACAATATTATCCCGCGTATATCCTCCATATTTAATTATTAGGTGATTCAACAAAATACCCCAAACAACTAAATATGTATGCATGCATGAATAATTTGATATGGATCAAGTTGTATTATATTGTCAAAATAGGGTATCAGATAGCGGTCACACATCTCGGTTCGGAGATCTTGAATTCAAAGGGGGTTCAGGTTCAGTCTTCGCATATAGAAGGAGATCTTGGGGTTCCATGTGGTCGATCTTTGAGTCCAGGTCCGAGAAGGAGATCTTGGGGTTTCCCGGTTCCGTTGTCGATGGTGAACTTGAATTGGGCGCTGATGGCCTTATGCGGATCTTCGGGTCCTCTTCTCAGGTCGGTCTCGGTCTCTCAAACAACATTGGCAAGCTTCAACAGATGAACCGAAGCACCCGGGAGCAACGCCACGTATCCATGAACAACACCACAACAATTATACACCACCAGGACATCTCCAACCTGAACTGGTTCAGGTGTTAGGGCATCTCCACCGGGCCAACCCAACCAGCCCAGGCATGTCCGAACTCGTCCACGCGGACGCGCGCGACGTGTGCGGTGTCGCAGCGGCACCACCCATCCGTCCCGACACACCCGTTCGACCCATCCGTGCATCTAATTTTCGTGACCATTGGGTCGACCTGGACCAGCGCTCGGGCATGTGTCCGACCATATCTTTTGGCGGTCCCTCACGCCAGTGGATCACATGCCACTCCACTTCTCCCTCCAAAAAACCTCTCCCAAAATTCCCTATGGCAGGAGCGGCGAGAAAGGCGATGGATCCCACCGCCATGGTCGACGCTGAGCCCTCCGGTGTCCCCACCGCCAAGAAGCATGGCCGGCCGAATAAGCCTGCGGCCGACATGACGCCGGTGGAGTGGAAAATTGAGATGGATAAGCGCCCCAACCAGCGGCTTGCGGCGTGAGGTTGACTCGCCCAAGCCAGGCTCGAGAAGGAGAGCCGGGAGGAGAACGAGCGCATCCTCACCGTGCAGAATAGGGCCAACCAAAAGGAGCTGGCAGTGGATGCTGCCAAGCACGCCATGCACATGATAAAGCAAGAGGCGATGACCATCGCGTTCGGTGGCACGTTGGCCTTCGGCGCCGGCGGCTTGTCCATGGCAGGCGCGTCCTCTACCAGCTCCATCACATCCACCCCTTGCGGCCATCCCAGGACACCATGCCCGCGCACACCTTCGGTCGGAGGCCACACTAGGATCGCTACCTCGCTCTCCCGATTCGTCCACCCCCGCACGACATCATC
The DNA here is from genome assembly GCA_023614405.1 of Avena insularis. Classification (NCBI taxonomy): domain Eukaryota; kingdom Viridiplantae; phylum Streptophyta; class Magnoliopsida; order Poales; family Poaceae; genus Avena; species Avena insularis. Next base: position 344,986,727 of record CM042690.1, on the reverse strand, counting down.
GGAGGCGGGAGAGCCTGCCATCGACCTCAACCGCACTCCAACAACTGCGGATACAACCCCGGAGGCATCGAAGAAGCAACGCTCCATCTCTATCACGGACATGCCGGCGCCAGTGAACCTGTTCGACGAAATGCTAGACGCGCTGTTGACCGACGAAGACACGGTATGATCGCACCATCTCTTCGCCTTTGCCAGCACATCGCTCCTGTCTCTTCGCCCAGGCCAAATTCGGTGTAGGATTTCATGGCCAACGCTGTCGAGGACACCATGAGCTACATGATCAATGAGGTGGCCATGACTATGGAGACGGGTATGGTGACGATGCAGAGACGCAGCAACAGACGCAAGCAAATATACAGCAGCAGGAGACACAGCAACATTCCTACAACATTGTAGACGAGTCATTATTCGGAAACGATGGAGCTTCCATGGGCGTGGGGGTCACTATCGCGTTGCTGGCCGCTTCACTTGCGGCATCGCTCGTCGACACCAAGAAGTTGAGCCAACGAACCGCGAGCTACACCACCGAGGAGGACAAGGTCCTATGCAAAGCATGGATGGAGGTTTCACAAGATCCACTACGCAGCGCTGAGCAAAAGGGCTTTGCCTATTGGAAAAAGGTGGACATGTTCTTCCATGAGGCCCGGAAATTTTGCAAGGACGCCTTCTACAGCGATTGAAATGATCTCTCTCTCCAAGTGATGGGGCACCATCCATGCCGAGTGCACCAAGGTCCAAGGATCTTACGAGATGGTGATGAAAAGGAAAATAAGCGGCATGTTGCTGGTTGACATGGTAAAACCCCTTCCTCTCCTTGTCGATGTCTTGCATATGCATTGACCATTGTCGACATCCATATGTGTAGGTCATGAAAGCAATGGAGCACTTCAATACGGTGAATGACAACAAGGCCTTCACGTTGACGCATTGTTGGACGTTGATCAAAGACTGCAAAAAATGGGAGACTAGCTATGCACTTTGGAAAGGACTTGACAACAAGAAGAAGGGCAAGGGCAATGCTTCTACGGGCAGTGTCATCGACCTAGACGACGGTGGCAATGACGAAGGCTTCACCAACCCTGTAGGCGCCCGTGCCCGCCGGCCTAGAGGCCACAAGGCTATGAAGGCCGACATCGCCCGCCAGGCTTGTTTGTTGGCATTCCAGGAGACGCTGACGAAGATGATGGAGAAGAAGGAAGAGGCCATCACCGAGAGGGAAGAGAGGTGGAATAAAGAGAAAGAGGCCACCGCCAAGACATTTGTCAAGCTCCATACGAGGTCTATCGACGCGGAAGAGGCCTACGCCAAGGCCAGGCTGATCGAGATCAATGCGAAGGAAAAGGCGAGGGAGGCCGATGCCAAGGCCAAGGAGGCCGAGGCCAGGTCTAGGGTGTTGGAGGAAGAGGCCAAGGCAAAGGAAGTTGAAGCCAAGATCATGGCTGAAGAGACTGCCATCATGCTCACCGACCTGGATACCATCGCTGACCCCAATCGCAGGGTCTGGGTCGCTCGCAGGCAGCAGGCCATCCGTGCTCGCAATGCTTAAATGGCTATGGCGACGGTGGCTGCAACCTTTTGGACATAGAAGCCTCCATTATTTTGGACATTGTGTATGATATTGCCCCCTTTTGTACATTTCGGAACCACTGGCCACTAATTGGTGATGCCCAAAGGGCGATGGCACATGTCTGCCAATTTATCTAATACTCACTTTGTGTGCCATTGCCTGTGAATTTGAGTGTTCGACAGTGTTGGCCAAGAAATGCCAGGCGCGGACATTTGGGTCGCGCCGCTGGGCGCGGATATCCATATAGGCCGTACCGCGTCCCCAAAGTGACCGCAGGCCGACCCAAACGGACAGGAACGAAATGTTTCAATCACGCGTTTGGGTCAGCCTGGTGGAGATACCATTATCACAAACACAAAGGCTACAGACTTGCACACATGCAGAAGCAGAGAGCGAGACCACAAGGGAAACTTTGTGTTGATGGTATCCATACGGAGTGGGGGTTAGCAGGGCGGTGGCAGGTAACGGTGTTGGGGATGAGGACGACGGCCAGACATATTGATGGAGCCAAGCGCAGGGCTTGAGGGGACATGAATGGGGTCCCACAGGGAGATGCGGCCGTGGATAGGACGACACGCTTGGGAGGCAGAAGAGAGGCGATGGAGAGCTCTGCACAGAACCTACGAGCACGGGATGATGCGAGCCGATGGTGGAGGGGTGGCAGGGGAGGTCCGATGTCCGGTGCTGGAGGGGGCCCTACAAGTGAATAGAGGGGACCACGGGGGCTACCGGTGTGCGGTACCAAAGTTCGTGGGTGAGTGCACCGCGGTACCTAAGTTGCCTGAAATTGCCGCGTTTCGAAATGTTGGGCCGCCAACTACCGAGAGGGGCCATTTCGATGCAAACTCATCTCACCCCTACCAAATCCAAACATGCCGTGAAACTGCCCCGTGAAGTAGACGGTCGGGACCCTCATGTCAGTAATATTTCCATGACGCGAGCGCCAACGCGGCAACCACATAGGCGAAACAAGAGACTAAAGGAGCATGGTGTGTTGACCAAATTCAAAAATCCACTCCCTCCCTCCTTTCGCATGAACCCTAGCACCGACTTCGTCGAAATACCCTCTCTAACCAGAATGATCTCTTCATGCATTTGACTTCTGGCGCCAAGTTGTTGCGCCTACTCGCTGCTATCGAGCTCTAATGCCGAATATCGTGCCAGCCATTGCGACGATCTAGCCCGCCTCTACCACCGACGAGCTGAGCAGCACAAAGGATGGCAGATCCATTTGCCGAGGAAGAAGTACTTCTGGCTAATTGCGGGTGAGCTACTCTTCTCTTTGCTATTTGCACTACTTATAACTTCTAGCTAGCTATTGGCATTACAGAGATATATCGAACATAGAATTGTTTGCTAGCACGACGCTGACAAACAATTCTTATCTTTTGTCTCCAATTTTCTGTCAACTAGGATCTCCGCTGAACCTAAATATACAGTTCTGGTCACCATCTGCGGCTACCTCATTAAATTAGCACATGGGAAGAGCACGTGGAAATAAGCTCAGAATCTTAAGATGGAAGTAGCGCATGTGCAGTTATGCACTATCCCTGGTTTGGTTGCTGCTATGCGTGAACTTGCTGAAATAAGGCCAGAGCAGACTGCACGGTTCAGAATCGTTGATGAACGAGGCTTCAAGGTTCCTATAGCGTGTGACAGTTAGCTAATTGGGTTGATGAAACAGCATGTTGGGCTTCGCGTGGTTATGCTGGTGTGTAACATACTGGATGAGGAAGCTCCTGCTACTAGGACTCGCCCAACTATTATTGGACATGGAGGTCTAACTCGAACCCCTGCTGTTGTTGAGCAAAATGTGGTTCCTCGACCGCGACATGCTTCTGTTAGGCAACCTCCTCGTAGGAGTCCCCGTATTGCTGTTGTGGAAAACTTTGCTCTGGAATCTGCTGGTACTGGTCGTCCCCGTCCCCGTGCCCGTGTTGTTGCGGCTGCTGCTCACCCAATCCATGCCGCTGTTGAACAAACTAAGGCTTCCGGAGGCTGCCCCGCTGTTGTTGCCAAGACCGCCACCTTGTGTGCTGCTCCTCCTCGAAACCGTCCTCAAGTTGTGTGAACCCGTGCTCTAGAATCTGCTGGTATTGGTCGTCCTCGTGTTGTTGTTGATCTGGACGCTGTTGACCCAATCCCTACCGCTATTGAGCAAACTAAGGCTTCCGGAGGCTGCCCCACTGTTGTTGCAAAGACTGATGCCTTGTCTCCTCCTTGAACCCGTTCTCGGGTTCAGCGAGCTGTTGGTCTTGAGCCAGCTCATGGTCTGGACTCTGCTAGCACTCGAAACACTGCTGTTGTGGGAACTGCTCCTGATCATCGATGTGGCATCGCAGAAGCTGATCCTATTGTGGCTTCCGTTAGAAGGGGCCCTGCCTGTCCACCATGTAATGTAGCTCCCGCTGCTAAGGGCCCTCGCCTTTCTCTCGGTCCTGGTACTTCCACCGAGGTTGATCCAGCTAACGATGACGCTGGTGATGGCGGCGCTGGCATTAGGGCTGGGTCTGATGGTGCCGCTCCATCTCTCGAACCTCTCGGAGGTTTCTATCCTGAAGAACCTGATGATGGCAAAGTAATCATACATATCGGTGTCGCGGATTATACTGCAAAATTAGATGATGGCACAGAAAAAGTCTATGACGAGTTTGATATAATCCTTGGCAGATACGACCCTGAAGTGGTAGAGTTATCTGACCTGATGGGATCGTTACGTGTGAAGGTGTTGTGGGGGTCCTCCTAGGAAGCACATTTGGTATATTATGGTTACAGGAGCAAAAAGGCTATCGAAGTGAAAGATACCGGTGATTTAGTCGTACCGTTTACAAGGAAACATTATAGAGGTGAAGTGTACTTCCATTTGATAGTGCTCACGGTTGGAGAGGAATTGGAACTCGACAATAGAGATGATGGACTTTTAGAAGGCATGCGTGACCTGATTCATGGAGAGTAGCTGGTGCGACTAAGGGTAGCTTCGAACAGAGGAGAGTCTTACAGAGGAGCGTCATAAAGAGGAGCAGGAAGAGCATCCCCAGAAAGGCCACCTCGAAGAAGAATGTCACCAAGGAGACCATGCCAGAGAAGAGGACGCCCAAGAGTCGCACGACAAAAGGCACCACGCCGCAGAGTACACCCCTGAGATCCAGTCAAAATGCCACACCGAATGGTAGCAGCAAAAACGCTAAGAGGGCTAGCACGGTGGTGAACACTCCCAGGAGTGGTAGCAAAGAGGCGAACATGGCCAGCACGAAGGCTACCACACCCAGTGGGAATAGAAAAATACTAATTTGGAGCAGAACACGCTGCTGTCAGGGAATTATGCCAGCACGAAGGAGAACCCGCCCAATAGTAGCAGCAAAAGGGCTAATTTGGAGCGGAACACGCCACTGAGGTCAGGCAATAATGCCAGCACGAAGGAGAAGACGCCCAATAGTAGCAGCAAAAGGGCTAATTTGGAGCGGAACACGCTGCTAAGGTCAGGCAATAATGCCAGCACGAAGGACAACAAGCCCAATAGTAGCAGCAAAAGGGCTAATTCGAATAAGAACACGCCGCAGAGGTTAGGCAATAATGCCAGCACCCTGGAGCCAACACCCGTGAGGGGAGGCAGTAAGGAGATCACACCCAAGAGCGGCAGCAAAAAGCCTAGTTCGATGGGGAATGGAACGCGGATGTCAAGCCCTACTGATACCATCAGGAAAGATTACATCAGGAAGGAGGATGTACACAAGAAGAGAAAGAGGGTTCTGTACACTCAAGATGAAATTGATTCTGACTCCTGTTTGTCCACTTAAGTACCTAGGATGCGTGGATACGTAAGACCACCCCATGTGGTTGCAGCAGAACCAACCAAGTGTCTTGGAGAAAACAGAGTTGTCGGTGAGGTGGATTGGGGCAATGTTCCGGTCCATCCGGGTGGAGACGATGGTGCAGCCCCACCCATGGGAGTCAATATGATGTGTGCAATACTAGGCATTAGAGATGATGGCGAGGATTCAAAATCAGATGAAGGAGAAGGCACTGTAGAGGATCAAGAATCTGGTGATGATGAAATAGACGAGGAACTTAACGATGAGGCTGGTATTCCAGTCGATTATTTGGGTGTTGAAGTAGAAGAAATGAAACATGACCACGAGTATCCTATAATTTCGGTCGGCATCAAGTTCAGGAGCATGCATGAGTTCAGGATGTCGTTCCGGCATTTTTGTATCAAGGGGGAGTTCGACGTTTATCGACTGAAGAACACAGCCGAGAGGTATGACGCCGTTTGCAAGTTAACGTGGATGAATGGACGGGCCTAGGTACATTGTCCATGGAGGATCATAGCAAGAGCCTTACCTGCGTCGAATGCAATTAGGGTACTGGGGCAATGAATGCAGCAAACCATTAGAACTCTCTCTCTCTCTTTTCACTCTATAACTACAATTGATGTGCGATATCTTTTGGGAAACTAGTTGACTCCACTTATCTTTTAAATGAATCTGTGTTGCAGGTGAACAAAATGGGCCCTCCACACATGTGTCCGACAGGCAGCAAACTGAAATCCTCAATGGCTGATACGGAGTGGGTGGCTATGCAATCTATGTCCATACTAAAGGATAACCCTAAGGAGACCACGAAGAATATTTAGACTAGCCTCAGTTCTAAATACAACATTGTCCTTCTATATTACACGGATTGGAAAGGTAAAGAGAAAGCTCTGGGGGTCTTGCACGGGGATTGGACCAATAGCTTCAGGATGCTGTACAACTTCAAGGCGGAGGTACAAGCTAGGTGTCCGGGGAGTGTTGTGGAGATTGACACCGAATCAGAAGGTGGTAAAATATATTTCAAAAGATTTTTCATGGCGCTTAAACCTTGCATCCAGGGATTCAAGGACGATCGTAGGTCAGATTCGAGTGTAGACATCACCGCCCTAACTGCAAATGGAAAGGTTGCCGCCATCTCGCCACATCACTTGATGGTCACTCGGATGTTCCGGTGGCATTCGAGCTGTTTGAAATGTAAACGGAGGAAAACTGGTCTGTTTATGAGGCAGCTCAGGAGATCAATAGGCCACATGGATCCATTGGCTATATCCACGGATGCATGCAAAGGGCTGACGAATGCAGTGAAGGAGGTGTTCCCGCGAGCTGAAGGTAGAGAATGCCATTCCCATATGATGCTCAACTTTTACTCACACTATGCAGGCAGCGTATTTCGTTACATGTTTCCTGCTGCTAGAGTTTACAAACTGATACATTGCAAATGTATCTATAATTTTTCATGTTCCATGCTTGGTATGCTTGGTTTTATCCACATTCTTGTGTTTTGTCCACACTTTGGAGTACTTTTCATATGATTTCTTGGACTAACCTATTAACAAGAGCCACTGTGCCAGCTGCCTGTTTTCTGCTATTTTTGGTTCCAGGAAAGTCAGAAAATGAATATTCTCGGAATTGGACGGGACAAAAGCCAAAGTGCCTATTTTTCCGGAAGTAATCAGATGCCAGAATACGAGACAGAGAGGAGCCAGGGGCCACCACACCACCTTGCCACGCAGGCCAGGCCTGGCCGTGCCAGGGGGTGGTGTGGCCAGCCCAGGCACCCCCTCGGCCTCTCCTTCCGCCTATAAGATGCCCTCGGGACGAAAACCCTAACCCGCCCCATCAAAATCCACGAAGAGTTCAGAGCCGTCATCTCCATCCCTAGATCGGGAGGGATCTGAAGCTCTTCCTAGCACCCTACCAAAGAGGGGAATTCACCCTGGAGGCCTTCTTCATCATCATGCAAGCCTCCGGTGTGATGCATGAGTAGTTCATCCTTGGACTACAGATCCATGTAGTAGCTAGATGGCTGGTTCTCCTCCTTTGTGCTTTCATGTTTAGATCTTGTGAGCTCCGTTCATGATCAAGATCATCTATTTGTAATCCTACATGTTGTGTTTCCGGGGATCCGATGGATATTGAGATGCTATTTCAGATTGATTATTGATTCTATCATGTCTTTGTTATTTGTGATCTTGCATGCTTTCCGTTGTTAGTAGCTATCTTGGCCAAGTAGATGCTAGCAACTCCAAGAGTTAGTATTTATGCTCGATAGTGGGTTCATGCCTCGTAATCTGGGAAGTGAGAAATCTCTAAGGTACTAGATGTGTTGTTTCTACTAGGAGAAAACAATAATCCTTCGCTCATAGAACAATCGTATTGTTTACTTTACACGCATTGTAAGCAATAATCTGTTGCTTGCAACTTAATACTGGAGGGGGTTCGGATGATAACCTGAAGGTGGATAATTAGTCATAGATGCAGTTGGATGGCGGTCTATGTATAATGTTGTAATGCCCAATCAAGTTCCAAAGGAGTCAAGATGATTAGTATATGCATGTATTGCTTTCTCGATGTTTGTTAATTGCCCAGCTGTAATTTGTTCACCCATCATGTTATCTATCTTAAGGAGAACCACCTCTAGTGAACTATGGATCCCGGTCCTTTTCTTTTACATACAATCTACAAACTGTTTACTACTTTGTGTTTACTTTCTGCAAAATATTAATTCCTTCCATTCGATACATTTAATCCTTTGTTTTCAGCAAAACCGGTGAGATTGACAACCTCATCGCAAGTTGGGGACAAAGTTCTGTGCTTGTGTTGTGCAGGTCTCCACGTTGCTACTAGCACAAGCGCGGGTACAAGGCTCAGCTAGCAACACCTTTGGGGTGTTTCCTTGCTCCTACTGGTTCGATTAAACCTTGGTTTCATAACTGAGGGAAACTTGCTGCTGTGCTCATCATACCTTCCTCTTGGGGTTCCCAACGAGCTCTACATCAACACTGAGCCATCAAGCATTTTTCTGGCGCCGTTGCCGGGGACTGAAGAAGAAGAAGCTCCCACGTCAACCACGCGCCATCAAAGACATTTTTCTGGCGCCGTTGCCGAGGAGTCAAGGACATCTTCATAAGGGGAGTCCCTCATAACCAATCTCTTTACTTTGTTATTTTTGTTTTGCTTAGTTTCTTTTTGCTTTGTTTGCTTGTTTCTTTATCAAAAACACACAAATATTAAGTCTCCCTTAGTTGTTGCCTCTTCCTTAGCCCACCATGTTGATCCCCAAATTCACCCTGAAAGACCTTTCAATAGGTAGTGGTTCTATAATTGGAAAAGATAATATTGAAGAATTCTTTAATCATGTTAGTAAACATGAGGATATTAAGGATAGATCCCTTGCAGAACTTGCTCCAAACTATGAGATTGATGCATCTTCTTTAATTCACATGTTAGAAGCTAGGTTTGTTAACCTCAACCCCTTAATGCAAGTAATGTTTCTTAAACTTAAAGAAATTGAGGACCCTGAAAAGAGGGATTTTATTCTAGAAACTTTGTTTAAGGAATTCTATGATGTTGCCAAAGAAGCTAGAAAAGTCTTTGAACGTTTCAATATGCTAGGCTCATGTGTACATGTTGTTGGTACATGAGAAAAGATGACTAAAACTAAACCTAATGGGGAGGAAATCAAGATACCAACACCCTTCAAACTAGTAGCAATGCACGAAGCCATAGAAAAGAATCTTGATTGGATCGTTCCTGAAAACCCGTTTGATAAAAGTAGTGAACCTAAGAGCACTAAGAGAGGATCCTCTAGAACTTATTTGGATGAGATACCTTGTCTTGTTGAAGAAATTTCTGTTATTGATCTTAATGCTTCTTCATTTGAGAACACTTGATTCTTTCTTGCTTCTTATGCCTAACTTAAAGGCGTTAAATAAAAGTACTTATTGGGATATAACCCAAAAGTTTTAGTTGAGTCTTGGAAGTTATTACTTCAGTAATAACCGCTCCTTATCCTTTTTATTTGCTTTTTGTGCCAAGAGTAACCTCTAATGAGAGAGAAGTAATGATTGGGAAAGTTGCTGTCCCGAAACAGATTTCTGTGCTTCACCATAAAAATTCGTGTAAAATCTCTGAACGTCTTTTTGATGCGTGAATTTTTGTGCTTCTGCCCCAGGTTGTTATCTAACTTTCGTTAGTTCAACACTTTTTGATTTGAGAAACAGGAGGTCTTCGAAACAATTCGTTTTTACTTGCTGGTCTGTTTTGACAGATTTCTGCCATTTTCTGCATTTGCTTCTTGTTGGTTCCTTTTTGAGTTCTTTTGGGGAATTGAGCTTTTTGAGGGTAGTGCTTCAGTATCTAGTGTTCTAATGGAAGTTTATTTGGTGTTGGAACTGAACCTTAAGACTTATTTATCTTGAGTGCACTAATGTTGCTAATAAAGATTGTGTGAAGTTTTGTATGAAGGAAAAAATTCAGGTGTATGGAAGGAATGAGTAATGAGATGAAGGATGGACTAAAGCTCAAGCTTGGGGATGACACGCGTGTCACCCCAAGAAATATCCAAGAAGTACAAGCATCAAAGCTTGGGGATTCCCATGGCATCCCCCTCTTCATCAATAAAAATCCCAGGTTTCTTCCAAACGCTTCATTTTTATTGTTTCATGCAGAGTTGTGTTGTTCTTGGAGCGTCTTCTTTTTCGTTTTCATTTTGGTTTTTGTTTGCTTTTGTTTTCTTAGTTTTCTGAATAAATTGATTGAACCCCCTCTTTCATACATTGGTTTTCAAATAGTTTGGTTTGGTTTGGAAAAGAGTAGGAAAGTTCATGCTTATGTGGTAAAAAGAGCTTGTTTTTGACTATGGCCTATGCTTTGTCATGCCATGATTGATATTTTTTTGGCTTTATGCTTAGTATTCTTTGCTGTAGCATGACTTTTTATAAACAATTGAGATTGCTTAATGTGCCTTGGATAAATCATGCGTTGTTTTAGCATATTAAAGCATAGTATAGTGGTATTCTCCTTTGATGCTTTATTTGGGTTGACTTGGCGCATGCTCACACCATGTTATGACTATCTCAAGTCACCATAGCCTTTGTGATCCTTTAGTTTTCAACTTGTAGTATCACTTTATGCTTTGATCAATGATGTTTTGTCACTCTGCATGATTATGGCCATTATTGCTCTCTTAGTTTGTCGCTCCCAGTCTTTTGCTAGCCTCCACAACCAAGTATGAGTTCCACTCATGCATCCAACTCCCTAAACCAAGTTATTCCAAAGAGTCCACCATACCTACCTACTAGCTTATGCTATTCCAAGTATATTCATGCTTTTGTTTACCTTCTGAATTAAACTTGTTATGAGAAAACTAGTGATTAAAGCTCTCACGAACTTGATGGCACACTTTACTTTTCATGCCCTTAATAAACTTGAACCATTGTGTCGTCTATGTTGTATATGCTTGCACTTATTTGTTGGGAATTAGCAGAACAATGCTTTCATGGGGAACACTTTCAACATTGCACTTGGTACTTGTACCTAGTTGATATCATGCTCTTTTGTATATGGATGTCGTCGGTGTGAAATGAAAGGGGAGCTTGTAAGTCCATGGAGTTATGTATATGTGTTAGAGAAATGCCTGGTCATTGGTCTAATCCATGCTGACATGGTGGAAACCTGCAGCGTAACCATAATGAGCTGTCTATGAAGCATTCTTCTTATAAAAAAAGAGTCCTATATTGAGGAAAAAGAGAAAAAGAAAAAAAAGAGATTATGAAAAGAGGAAATATAGAAAAAAGCACCATATTCCCATGGTAAATAAGAAGATTGCTGAGATGCTCGTTGTCTGCTTGCCTTGTCATTTTGATATGGGGATTCTTCTGTATCATCGGGCAAGGGGTACCCCGTTGGCGGTTCTCTATGATACACATGTACTTACGATGACAAGAACTTACCGGTGACTAAACTTGAGTAGCATGAGGAGCGGCCCTTGTATACAAGGGACATGAGATTTCTAACTTATACTTCGTCAAGCATGTACACCATAGTTTGTTCACTTTAACCTTAATCACTTCAAGATTCTTATGATAGGGGCAATGAGAGCTGAAAGCTATAAGTACCATAATTTTTGGAAGCTCTTTATGAGACTTGAATCCCTGCTTCCTTCTATGAAGGCCCTTCTTCCACCATTATATTGAGTCTCCACCTTCTACCTTTATGCACCTAATTTGAGAGCATAGTGCCCATTCTTAGTTCTATGTGCATTGTCCCAAGACTAGTTGATTGATGCATATCTTGATATTGCTTGTTTTAAACTATTTGTATCTAGTCACTCTTATGAACTTTTGTAAAGACCCAAACCTGGCTTGGTTCGAATCCCTGTGATTATAGTGCTAGTCCCTGGATCAAATAGCTAGCACCCACAGTTTAAGATGTAATATCAAGATACAAAGGTCATATTACATCGCATGATCCAGAATATGAATACTTTATTACAAACTCATAGCCATAGGCTATCTTATTACAAAGCAGCAGAATACAAGTAAAGCATGGAGTCCTTCATCTTCATGTGCCACAGGCAAACATGTTGGGTGCAGACTCGTAATCCTATCATCGTTCCTCACTCATCAATAGAATAACCTGCAACATGATAGGTTGCAGCCACAAAAGGGTCAATACTTTGAATGTATTGGCAGGTGTCACTAGTTTGTGAATATAAGTTGGTCTATCACTACATGCATATTTGGCTAAGTAGAGCTTAGGCTTATTTGCAGAAAGCAACATGGTTTTATCCTATCTTTGCAAAATAGTTTTGATCTTTCAACAAATTTCCGAACTCCTTGGCAAACTCCAAGTTCTTCTAATCTCTTGTTGTCACCATCAAGTTTTACTTTGAGAAATTAGAATGTCGAGATCTTCCATAGCTTCAGGCCTTAGTTGCTCAGAGTTGTCCATAACCGGGGACATGGCTAAGTACTTAGAATTTAATCTTCTGCAGAAGTTGTACACTTTACCCACAAGACACAATATCGTCTTGACACCACCAATGGCCGCTGGATTAGTACTCACCAAGATGGAGTACCCGCAGATCGAGAATGTGACAAAGTCTTTCCATAGAAGTCCTCCCAATACATAATGCCAGCACATCTACCAGGCACCAATGCAAGGATAAACCTCCAATGCATAATTCTAGTTAACCTGAAGAGGTACCAATGCATGGGTCTCCCACTATGTAATTGACTAGGCCAGAGCCCATTTGGCATGTGGCTATACACGAAAGCCACTGTACGAGAAACATGTTCAATCTCTAAGTCCCTGGGTGGTATTCTCCTAGTGCACACACGAAAGAGATAGCCATAGACATGGTTCCCTTTGTTGCCACCTTATTCACAACTGAGTATCCACTTTCCACCCAGGTGATTCATTGAGTACTTGTTTTATTATACAAAATATATATTTTTTCCAACATTTCATATAATCACAATATGGTATATTCCGCCCTGAATCTATAGCAGGGCTAAGCATACTACAACTACAGTGTTTTCACTAAAGAAGATATAAAGGATATCCTAAATAGGACATAGCATAGCATGGTATCCTAGTAGTCCTATCATGCATACTACAAAAATCCACTAAGTGTAATGAAAATAGTAGGACATGGATGATAGTGTCACTTGCCTTAGTAGTTGGTGGTGTTGGTACACTCTTTGCAGTAACACACTTGGCAATCCACACAATCTATCAAGCAAAACAACCAAGACAAAACATGCACAAGATCAACACTATTGGCAATACAAAAATCATGCAAAATATGCAAGCATGCAAGATGGCAATTTTTATTGTACAAATTGTTATAACAAGGTTTTGAACAGTACTAAGTGTTTTCTGAACAATTTACAATTGCAAGATTACAAATTCAACCATTTGTGCAATTGTAACAATTAGCAATAATTTCTAGCATTTGGAAAGGCCAAACTCACTAAATAATTTCCATGGTATTATTTATACTAAACTAAATTTATATTTTTGTCTTACTGGACAGAGGGTTCAATTTGCAATCCATAGCAAAAAGATTCACCTAAAAATAAATTATAGAACAATTTTTATAGCCAATTTACTCTACAAATAGTTCTGCAAAAACAATGGCTTAAACGGAACTAAAAGTACCAAATTATTGTTCCGTTGCATTCTCCTCAGTTTTGTGAATCCGTAGACATAAAGTTTGTAATTTTTCGATCAGCGGTTAGAAAGTTATGAATTTTTGAAGTTTCTACGTTCTAAACATCCGAAAATAGAGACATATGTGCCAAGTGGTAGGTGCTGATTGGTGGATATCTCTTCATCTAAGTTATCTATTCTGATCCTATGGATCAAGATCTAACGGTCCAGATCCAACTTCCAAGAACTGGTTGTGCTAAGGTACTGTGCACACCGGCGACGCAGCGGACGTGCACGGCTCCTGCAAATCTAGAGGGATAGAGCATCAGCAGGTTATACCAGTCGATGTGCTAGATCAAGGCGGTCCTGGTGGCGCGATGGTCGACGAAAAAACGCTCAGAGTTGGCGAAAATCCGTTGCCGATTAAGCTCCTGCGGACGTTGATGTCGGTCGTCAATGGATACGTTGCTCTGGTGCACGTGCGGATGAAAAATCATGTCATGGCCGGAGATGCACAAAGAAACAAAGTTTAGAAGAAATGGAAAGGCTCGGGGATGACTGTGCTCACCGAGTGCGATGAAATCTTCCGAGGAAGTCGGTGAATCGAGCTGCAACAAAGGTGAAGTGTGTCGTCGATGATCCACGGCTTGACCTTCTAGCCTCACGAATCTGCTCTCCTCCTCTTCGTGGTCATGCTGCAGCAGCAGCTCGTCCTTCTGTTGCCGAAGTCGTCAGGAAAACGAGCGGTGTCCGACAGCGACCTAGGTCGAAGTTCCACTAGATGAGGTCGTGGGACAAGTTATGGATGGGGTAGCAGCAGGGATTGCAAAGGAGATGCAGGAGTGTCGTCTTGGTTCTATATAGGAGGACGGAAGTGGGTTCTAATTGACATGATTACAATGCAGTATCAATGCAAGGTAACGAGCAGAGCAGTTTCTTCTGTGGGTTGTTGGAGTACTCGGCGTGGACGCTTCATGTGCGGCCTGCTGGAGTTTCTGTACGAGGCGTTTCTCAGCTGGCTCGCTCGTGCGTTCGGGAGTAAGAAAAACAACATGGCTCTTTGGCTGCTTCGCTCGGGTGGGTCAGTTGGAAGACGAACCAGGCAAAGCTTCGGTGTGCTAGGCGCTAGTCCTATGCGTGCGAGTCGAGTGTCTGTTCAGCTAGAATGAATCGTGTCACTTGGGCAAACTCAAGTGCCGTACCGGTACAGAGAAAAGAAAAGATCAAGTGATCTACCAACGTATCAATGTAGCCTAAAACTAATCGATCTGGTGGTACACAGAAAAGAAAATAATGCAAGGACAGAGAGAAAATGGGATGAGTGTTTCGTGTATACGAGCATGGCATGCATGCATCAGCTTGTATATATATACACTAGGTCTAGAGAGATAATTAGAGAGAGAAGGGCACATATATGTATATGCTACAGTGGAGTAAGACATGCAATTGCATGGCATGTATCGATGTGCTTAGGCCAAAAAGGGTATGTTTGAAAAGAGTCAAATAAGAAGCAAATGGGCTTCAAATAGAGTTAAACTAATTTCTATGGTTTTATAATTTCGTCGCTTATCTTTTTAGCTCACATAGAAGTTCTTTTGTATAATTTAAATATGGAATATATCCATAGTCTTGTATTGTTCTTGAGTGTTAATAAATAATTAGAGTTTTAGGGTTTGATCTAATTTTCACTTCTCTTAGGTTTTTAAAATACAACCAAGTCAAGATGCTCATGCATGCTCCATGATTTGGGATTTTAAAACATGCACACCACTTCACAAACAAAAATCATTTTATTTGACTTGGGTTTTGGAGGCATCATATTAAATGTTCCAAAAGTTTTTGTTCCTTCTGAATTTCAAAGAACTTGGTCCTTCATTTTGTTTAAAATTTTCACATTTCAAAATTTGGAAAATTTTGGGATGTGACAGATTACCACCCTTAAAAGGAATCTCATCCCGAGATTCGAGAAGGCTAGAAAGAATAGGCCGGGTTTTAGGATAACTTGGGTGCTACCACCCTTAAAAGGAAACTATGTGGGGTTTCATTTGATGATTCACTTGGCTAAGGGTTCAATTATTGACATCCAAAGGTTGTTAACATTTGTTCATCTTGAGATTCTTATACTACTGAATTGAGTTAACTAAACCTTACCATCCACATCATCTAGTTCTTCAAGGGTTCCATACATGTTGATGTGGTTCACATGTCCTTTCTGGGTCACCTTGGAATTGCTCCCATTAGAGTCTCCAATATTCTTATTATTCTTCTTCTCAGGACAGTCTGCTGCAAAGTGTCCAAGTTGCTTACAATTGTAACACTGCAACTGGCTAATGTCCTTCTTGGGATCATTATGTTGGTTCTGACCAAGGTTATCTCCATTGTTAGTACCATTCACATTGTTACTACCACTTCCATTATTGATGTGGTGATTCTGGTGATGATGATGATTATGTCCATTTCCTTCATGCTGATGTGATCCATAATCCCCATTGTCCTTTCTGAATGAACGCATCTTCTGTGATGATCCTGAGTGATATTTGTCAAAGCTATGCTTCCTCTTCCTGCCCTCAACCTTGTCCTTCTTACTCTCTAAAATTCTAGCTTTGTCACATAGTGATTGATAAGTTGGAACATAAGCAACCGATAATTGCATGGAAAGTTCATCATTCAGTCCATCTAGGAACTTTTCCTTCCTCTTAGCATCAGTATCAGTATCATCTGGAGCATAACGTGATAGATTGTTGAATTCCTCAATATATTCAGCAATGCTGCGGTGACGCTGTTTCAGGTTGTGAAACTCCTTCTTCTTCAGACTCATCACGCCTGGAGAGATATGATTAGTGCGAAAACCATCTTCAAATATTTCCCAAGTCACTTCTTCAATGGGGTGAGTGACTTGAAAGTTGTCCCACCATGTAGCTGTAGGGCCTTCAAGCAAGTGCGCTGCAAATCTCACTTTCTCAACATCAGAGCATCCAACGGTCACTAGGTCTCTGTTCACTGAACGTAACCAGTCATCAGCTACCATTGGATCAGAAGTACCAGAGAATTTTGCAGGTCTCAACCTCAGAAATCTAGTGAGCATATCCAGAGGTGGTGGATTGTTGTTGTTATTGTTGTTGTTCTGATTCTGATTGTTGATGGTCACCATGAATTGTGTCATCATCTGCATTAGCTGAGTCGATGCAGTCATCATCTGTTGCATCTCATTTTCATTGTTGTTGTTGTCTCCATTGTTATCATGGTCGTTGGCGTGTCTTGGAGGCATCTGTTGAAATAGGGATAAGTAAGGATAGATAGATACATAGATCTAAGGGAGTTCTAACACACTCAACCCAAAACAAACCAGTTCAATCAAACATTCACCAAGCAACCAATCACTTAGCAACTTCTGACTTTAACTCATTATAGAAGAAAACAACAAGTTTTCTTGAAACAAGCAACCTAGTATAGTCATACCACATAGGTCGGCATGATCCATACGCTAACACGATATCGATAACTCGAACATGATAATTGGTAGGCAATCTAATGTCTCATGGGTCGCACTATGATAACATCAGTGGGAGCTCTCTTTCGAGTTGGGCAATCATCGGTGAAGTGTCCTATCTTCCGGCAGCGATGGCAAAACACTTTTGTCATGTCTCGAGTACTTTTTCTTGAAGTGTTATTGTGGTTTTCCTGAACTTCCTTCTCTGGGCATTCATCGGTATTGTGTCCTTCTTTCTTGCATTTGGAGCAGATGATATGGCTAAGGTTTTCTTCTTTCTTCCTAAAAGCTTGATACATTCCATCCTTGACTTGTTCTTTCACTTGTTGCACTATGAAGTCGAGATGGCACTTGGCAGGAATGTGGTTGGTTCCTTCACATAGGTAACAAGTAACTTGAGATGTGGGGCATTGTCCAACTGGATGGTTGTGATCACAAAAGGGACATTGATCTTGATTTCCTTAGAGGTGTGGCCTACTTCTCCACATATTTTGCAAGCTCGAGGACTTGTCACAACTTGTATCTTGATCTCCTTGTTGGCATGATCCATCCCCAAGGTCCTTGGAGAAAGCAAAGGCTGGTCCTCTATAGGTTTGAAGGAGAAGAGATTCAGTAAAGAATGATCAAGGTATACGAGAAAATCTACTAAGTATAAAATTATAAGTTCATTCCTAACAAGGGGTTTATCCAATTCCTAGGGTTACGAACCTACAGGCAACACAGTGCTCTGATACCATCTGTAAAGACCCAAACCTGGCTTGGTTCGAATCCCTGTGATTATAGTGCTAGTCCCTGGATCAAATAGCTAGCACCCACAGTTTAAGATGTAATATCAAGATACAAAGGTCATATTACATCGCATGATCCAGAATATGAATACTTTATTACAAACTCATAGCCATAGGCTATCTTATTACAAAGCAGCAGAATACAAGTAAAGCATGGAGTCCTTCATCTTCATGTGCCACAGGCAAACATGTTGGGTGCAGACTCGTAATCCTATCAGCGTTCCTCACTCATCAATAGAATAACCTGCAACATGATAGGTTGCAGCCACAAAAGGGTCAATACTTTGAATGTATTGGCAGGTGTCACTAGTTTGTGAATATAAGTTGGTCTATCACTACATGCATATTTGGCTAAGTAGAGCTTAGGCTTATTTGCAGAAAGCAACATGGTTTTATCCTATCTTTGCAAAATAGTTTTGATCTTTCAACAAATTTCCGAACTCCTTGGCAAACTCCAAGTTCTTCTAATCTCTTGTTGTCACCATCAAGTTTTACTTTGAGAAATTAGAATGTCGAGATCTTCCATAGCTTCAGGCCTTAGTTGCTCAGAGTTGTCCATAACCGGGGACATGGCTAAGTACTTAGAATTTAATCTTCTGCAGAAGTTGTACACTTTACCCACAAGACACAATCTCATCTTGACGCCACCAATGGCCGCTGGATTAGTACTCACCAAATGGAGTACCGGCAGATCGAGAATGTGACAAAGTCTTTCCATAGAAGTCCTCCCAATACATAATGCCAGCACATCTACCAGGAACCAATGCAAGGATAAACCTCTAATGCATAATTCTAGTTAACCTGAAGAGGTACCAATGCATGGGTCTCCCACTATGTAATTGACTAGGCCAGAGCCCATTTGGCATGTGGCTGTACACGAAAGCCACTGTACGAGAAACATGTTCAATCTCTAAGTCCCTGGGTGGTATTCTCCTAGTGCACACACGAAAGAGATAGCCATCGACATGGTTCCCTTCGTTGCCACCTTATTCACAACTGAGTATCCACTTTCCACCCAGGTGATTCATTGAGTACTTGTTTTATTATACAAAACATATATT
This sequence comes from Avena insularis, assembly GCA_023614405.1. Taxonomy (NCBI): domain Eukaryota; kingdom Viridiplantae; phylum Streptophyta; class Magnoliopsida; order Poales; family Poaceae; genus Avena; species Avena insularis. The sequence goes on along the minus strand of CM042690.1, from coordinate 344,967,852 downwards.
TTTCCAACATTTCATATAATCACAATATGGTATATTCCGCCCTGAATCTATAGCAGGGCTAAGCATACTACAACTACAGTGTTTTCACTAAAGAAGATATAAAGGATATCCTAAATAGGACCTAGCATAGCATGATATCCTAGTAGTCCTATCATGCATACTACAAAAATCCACTAAGTGTAATGAAAATAGTAGGACATGGATGATAGTGTCACTTGCCTTAGTAGTTGGTAATGTTGGTACACTCTTTGCAGTAACACACTTGGCAATCCACACAATCTATCAAGCAAAACAACCAAGACAAAACATGCACAAGATCAACACTAATGGCAATACAAAAATCATGTAAAATATGCAAGCATGCAAGATGGCAATTTTTATTGTACAAATTGTTATAACAAGGTTTTGAACAATACTAAGTGTTTTCTGAACAATTTACAATTGCAAGATTACAAATGCAACCATTTGTGCAATTGTAACAATTAGCAATAAGTTCTAGCATTTGAAAAGGCCAAACTCACTAAATAATTGCCACGGTATTATTTATACTAAACTAAATTTATATTTTTGTCTTACTGGACAGAGGGTTCAATTTGCAATCCATAGCAAAAAGATTCACCTAAAAATAAATTATAGAACAATTTTTATAGCCAATTTACTCTACAAATAGTTCTGCAAAAACAATGGCTTAAACGGAACTAAAAGTACCAAATTATTGTTCCGTTGCATTCTCCTCAGTTTTGTGAATCCGTAGACATAAAGTTTGTAATTTTCCGATCAGCGGTTAGAAAATTATGAATTTTTGAAGTTTCTACGTTCTTATGACTAAACATCCGAAAATAGAGACATATGTGCCAAGTGGTAGGTGCTGATTGGTGGATACCTCTTCATCTAAGTTATCTGTTCTTATCCTATGGATCAAGATCTAACGGTCCAGATCCAACTGCCAAGAACTGGTTGTGCTAAGGTACTGTGCACACCGGCGACGCAGCGGACGTGCACGACTCCTGCAAATCTAGAGGGATAGAGGATCAGCGGGTTATACCAGTCGATGTGCGAGATCAAGGCGGTCCTGGTGGCGAGATGGTCGACGAAAAAACGCTCGGAGTTGGCGGAAATCCGTTGCCGATTAAGCTCCTGCGGACGTTGATGTCGGTCGTCAATGGATACGTTGCTCTGGTGCACGTGCGTCATGGCCGGAGATGCACAAAGAAACACTGGAAAGTTTAGAAGAAACGGGAAGGCTCGGGGATGACTGTGCTCACCGAGTGCGATGAAATCTTCCGAGGAAGTCGGTGAACCGAGCTGCAACAAAGGTGAAGTGTGTCGTCGATGATCCACGGCTTGACCTTCTAGCCTCACGAATCTGCTCTCCTCCTCTTCATGGTCACGCCTCCTCTTCGTGGTCACGCTGCAGCAGCAGCTCGTCCTTCTGTTGCCGAAGTCGTCGGGAAAACGAGCGGTTTCCAACAGCGACCTAGGTCGGAGTTCCGCTAGATGAGGTCGTGGGACAAGTTATGGATGGGGTAGCAGCAGGGATTGCAAAGGAGATGCAGGAGTGTCGTCTTGGTACTATATAGGAGGACGGAAGTGGGTTCTAATTGACATGATTACAATGCAGTATCAATGCAAGGTAACGAGCAGAGCAGTTTCTTTCTGTGGGCTGTTGGAGTACTCGGCGTGGACGCTTCATGTGTGGCCTGCTGGAGTTTCTGTACGAGGCGTTTCTTAGCTGGCTCGCTCGTGCGTTCGGGAGTAAGAAAAACAACATGGCTCTTTGGCTGCTTCGCTCGGCTGGGTCAGTTGGAAGACGAACCAGGCAAAGCTTCGGGTGCTAGGCACTAGTCCTATGCGTGCGAGTCGAGTGTCTGTTCAGCTAGAATGAATCGTGTCACTTGGGCAAACTCAAGTGCCGTACCGGTACAGAGAAAAGAAAAGATCAAGTGATCTACCAACGTGTCAATTTAGCCTAAAACTAATCGATCTGGTGGTACACAGAAAAGAAAATAATACAAGGACAGAGAGAAAATGGGATGAGTGTTTCGTGTATACGAGCATGGCATGCATGCATGCATCAGCTTGTATATATATACACTAGGTCTAGAGAGATAATTAGAGAGAGAAGGGCACATATATGTATATGCTACAGTGGAGTAAGATATGCAATTGCATGACATGTATCGATGTGCTTAGGCCAAAAAGGGGATGTTTGAAAAGAGTCAAATAAGAAGCAAATGGGCTTCAAATAGAGTTAAACTAATTTCTATGGTTTTATAATTTCGCCGCTTATCTTTTTAGCTCACATAGAAGTTCTTTTGTATAATTTAAATATGGAATATATCCATAGTCTTGTATTGTTCTTGAGTGTTAATAAATAATTAGAGTTTTAGGGTTTGAGCTAATTTTCACTTCTCTTAGGTTTTTAAAATACAACCAAGTCAAGATGCTCATGCATGCTCCATGATTTGGGATTTTAAAACATGCACACCACTTCACAAACAAAAATCATTTTATTTGACTTGGGTTTTGGAGGCATCATATTAAATGTTCCAAAAGTGTTTGTTCCTTCTGAATTTCAAAGAACTTGGTCCTTCATTTTGTTTAAAATTTTCACATTTCAAAATTTGGAAATTTTTGGGATGTGACAACTTTGAAGGTGTCCTATGCAATTTTATTTGCTACTCTATGAGGCTGAATACTATTATGTTATGTTTTCTTTATGTGAAACAAACAAACGACTTGCAAAGCATTGTTATTCATGAATCTTTTGTTTGTGCCTTTTCATGTTGCATTATAGTTTCTTTGTCTTATTGCTAGAACTTTGTCTTTCTTGTTATGATTGAAGTACTATGATCCCAGCTTTGAATGTTTTACAAATACTTTGATCAAGTCTTTGATCGTGCATGTCACCTCAAAAATTATTCTTTCTTTTTTATCACTTACCTACTCGAGGACGAGCAGGAGTTAAGCTTGGGAATATTGATACATTGCAAATGTATCTATAATTTTTGATGTTCCATGCTTGGTTTTATCCACTTTCTTGTGTTTTGTCCACACTTTGGAGTACTTTTCATATGATTTCTTGGACTAACCTATTAACAAGAGCCACTGTGCCAGCTACCTGTTTTCTACTGTTTTTGGTTCCAGAAAAGTCAGAAAATGAATATTCTCGGAATTGGACGGGACAAAAGCCAAAGTGCCTATTTTTTGGAAGTCATCAGATGCCAGAATATGAGACGGAGATGAGCCAGGGGGCCACCATACCACCTGGCCGCGTGCGCCAGGCCTGGCCTGGCCAGGGGGTGGTGTGGCCAGCCCAGGCACCCCCTCGGCCTCTCCTTCCGCCTATATATTGCCCTCAGGACCAAAACCCTAAGTACCCGCTCAAAAATCCACGAAAGAGTCTGTAGCCGCCGTCATCTCCATCCCTAGATCGGGAGGGATCTGAAGCTCTTCCTAGCACCCTGCCGGAGAGGGGAATTCACCCTGGAGGCCTTCTTCATCATCATGCAAGCCTCCGGTGTGATGCGTTAGTAGTTCATCCTTGGACTACGGATCCATGTAGTAGCTAGATTGCTGGTTCTCCTCCTTTGTGCTTTCATGTTTAGATCTTGTGAGCTCCGTTCATGATCAAGATCATCTATTTGTAATCCTACATGTTGTGTTTGCGGGGATCCGATGGATATTGAGATGATATTTCAGATTGATTATTGATTCTATCATGTCTTTGTTATTTGTGATCTTGCATGCTTTCAGTTGTTAGTAGCTATCTTGGCCAAGTAGATGCTAGTAACTCCAAGAGTTAGTATTTATGCTCGATAGTGGGTTCATGCCTCCGTAACTGGGAAGTGACAGAAATCTCTAAGGTACTAGATGTGTTGTTGCTACTTGGGAGAAAACAACAATCCTTTGTTCATAGAACAATCATATTGTTTACTTTACACGCAATTCGTAAAGCAATAATTTGTTGCTTGCAACTTAATACTGGAGGGGGTTCGTATGATAACCTGAAGGTGGATTATTAGTCATAGATGCAGTTGGATGGCGGTCTATGTATAATGTTGTAATGCCCAATCAAGTTCCAAACGAGACAAGATGATTAGTATATGCATGTATTGCTTTCTCGATGTTTGTCAATTGCCCCGCTGTAATTTGTTCAGCCAACATGTTATCTATCTTAAGGAGAGCCACCTCTAGTGAACTATGGATCCCGGTCCTTTCAGCAAAACCGGTGAGATTGACAACCTCATCGCAAGTTGGGGACAAAGTTCTGTGGTTGTGTTGTGCAGGTCTCCACGTTGCTACTAGCACCGGTAGTGCGCCTTGCCAAGGCTCAGCTAGCAACACCTTTGGGGTGTTTCCTGCTCCTACTGGTTCGATTAAACCTTGGTTTCATAACTGAGGGAAACTTGCTACTGTGCTCATCATACCTTCCTCTTGGGGTTCCCAACGAGCTCTACATCAACACTAAGCCATCACAAACCTAGTAGCAGCGAATATTTCATGAGCAAGATTTTTGCGGAAGCCCCTGAACTTCCAGAGTACTTAGCCATCCATCATTCGCAGCTATGGAAGATGAGTAATTCAACCCTGACATCAAAGTTGATTACATAAACAACAACCTCGCAGAATGCCTGAATAACTGGGTGAAGGACATAAAAGTGTGTCCTGTTCATATCTTGATGGACAGCATACGTGGTATGATCATGAAGCTGTTAAATATAAGGAGAGAGGTCGGTAGGAGACTTAGAGGACATATGCTACCGCCAATTGTACAGCAACTGCACAAGAGAAGCCAAGGACTTGCTCCTCTTAAGGTTCTCCCATCAACCAGCAGAAGCTGTGAGGTGGTCGATATGTCCAAGAGTGGCAAAAGGGATGTTGTGAACATCCAGCTGTGAGAATGCACCTGCTTGGAGTGGCAGCATACCGAGAAAGCTTGCGACCACGCCTTGGCCTTCTTGGTGAAGAAAAGAACTCTACCACATTTGGATCAGTATTTTTCAGACTACTACTCTATGGAAACGTTCAGAGCTACGTACGCTGGATCCGTCGAGCCATGTACAGACCCATCTCAGTGGCCTTAAGTCCAACTGCCTTTCGAGCTTTGCCAGCCAGTTACAAAAAGGGGCAGAGGAAGACCCCAGGTGAATAGGTTTAAGAATTTTCTCGAGAAGAAGGGTTCGGCTTTCTGTGCTACAAAGAAGGGCAAAAACAGATGCAAGACCTGCCATCTTATAGGCCATAGAGCAGCTGGATGTCCCCTTAATGCTCCCAAACCTAGGTATGAGATGGTACATTCACACAAAAAATTGTTTATAGTCTGTAGATATAAGGTAGTAATCCATGTACTGTTTTTTTACAGGAAGCGCAAGGTAAGAAACAAGACAGCCGACTCAGTGATTTTGCTGCGGGAAGAAAACCAAAACGAGTGGAGTGATGATGCCGGACAAGATTCTGGTGCTGATTGGCCTGACTTCCCTCGGCACGGAGATGCAGGGTACGTGAAGGTAACAAAATTTGCACCTAGGAAGAGGAAGAAGGCAGGAGATGAAGAAGCTAGTGGACGTGAAGGAAAGAGGAAGAAAGTTGGCACCCAAGCAGAGAAACAGGGCTAGCAGTGTAGAAGCCTAATGATGTATTGAACTTGAACCTACATATGTAGTTCGGTTAAACTCTAGAGCTGTGTGCGTGTAACTTGTCGGGCGAAACAATCTGCCTCCCATACTCGGAGTAAAATGTATCGCAACTTTAGGATTGGATATGGCCGAGGCCATTAGTTGAATCCAAAATTGTGATTGTGCCACTACTATATGAACAATCGCGATAGCTGAGCGGTTAAATCCTCTCCAAAATCGATGGGTGTTAGTGGCACAAACATGAATTATTTATAGGCGCTTAATAAGTCCCTGCTATTGGCATTACACTTATGATAAGTTTCTGGGCTGAAAAACAATTTCTTAAGCTGGCTGCTACACTCCACGAAGCAGCAACTTATTTCAGCTACTGGACAACGACATGGCAACATAAACTGCAAATGCAACAGATAATGCCCAGATAATGAGGAAATTGTTTCCACTATCTGGCCTAATCTTGAGCCCGTCTATCTCACCACCTCCCTGCCCCTGCCTCCCCCGCACCTGGCGAAGCTCCCGGATCTCTCGCTCCATTGCACAAATCTCCTCTTTCTTGTCCCACACAACACCACGCAGATCCTGAACAAGCTCTCTATGAAAACCTGTTAGTGGCTTTTCGATCCACACAGACTTGTCATAGCCAGTCCCCCTCCCTTCCTGCATAGTAGATCGAAGGAAACAAAAAAAAGAATTACATTACGCTTTCCCGATCTGGGTTACCATTGTACCTACAGTAGGAGCTTACCGCTCTGATGCTGCAGTTGCTGAATTTTCCTGCAGTATTTTCGTCTGTCCATGAAATCCATCTCGGCATCTTCTCACCGCACAAACACAGCATATCAGGGTAGTAATCATAGGGCGCCCTCCGATACCTAATGGGGGCACCCGCCTGATGGTGTTGAGCCGACCCTAATTCCGCCCGAGACGAACTACACGAGCTGCGAGCCATGAGCGAGGGGAGCGAGGGCAGAGGAAAGAGGACCTTTGGATGTCAGGGTAGTGGTGAAGCGTGATTTATCCCTACTTAATAACTCGGGTAGAATCCTACCGTCCAGATTCGGCTGACAGGTAGGGGATCTAGCGTGTGGACTTGTCAACCAAACCTCGCGCCTTCGTGGTTCAAAAGCCCTCTTGCACGAATTGGACGAAATTTTTTGGCACCTTTCCCGCGTACATATCACTAGGAGGCCTTGCTCAGGAACCAGACACGCCTGCCCACAATCTTACTCCCTCCTAGGAACTTGTCATGGCTCGTGCCGGCAGATCCATCCGCTCCACTGCTTCCGGTAGGGCTCGCCGCGGCGGATCCACCCCAAGATCCTACCGTCGTAGTATCAAATGGGCATGGTTTCTTAAGAGGAGCGACGATGCTACGTATGCGAGCTCGGCCCCTCCTACCTGTAGAAGGACTGATGCGGCGTCGAGCTCGAGCAGGAGCCGCCATGCACGACGGCGCTCGGTCCATGCCAATGCCGTCACCTTCGTCATTGTCGATTCCGATGTGGAGGACGACAGGGACGAAGCTGTGCAGAACGCCATTGTTGCCTCCTTGGCGAAGGGCAAGCCACAGGCGGGAGTTGATGTCGCTGGGAAGGGCACGACGGTGTCACCAATCGAGGTGGACTCCGACGACAACAATGTGATGTGGGTTTAGATGTTGTTTAGGATGGTTGCAATTTCGGTTGTGTTTATTGCGAGTACAATTATTGTAATGGGTTTGTCGAGCTATATTGAGAAATATGTGCAATAGCAGCGTGTGAGTGCTTCCACTTTAGAAATTGTGTCTGTGCCATTTGCATGTTGCATTATCAACGTAGATTACATGTAAACAATCCAACGAAAATCGGATTACAACCATCACACGGGAGTGGAAGGATGGAAGAGAAGTTGGTACAGTGGCTTCGAGGGGAAGGAAGAGGAGGGGGTGTGAAACTGGCAGGTGGGCCCTCGGAACACGTGACACTGACATGTGGGAGCGGGAGAACACGGTATTGCCAGTCTGTCCAGAGCAAGCAGACTTTGCAACGTGACAACAACAAGCTGATTGGACCAATATAATAACTCGTCGAATTATTAAGGAGTACTGAAAACTACAACTGGGGTACATTCGCACAACACGTATGCTCTAAGCACCTGAGAAGCATCGCTTAAGTCTAACAGTAACGACAGCACAAGTACTACATTTTCCTATCGGTCTTCTCGATACAAATGTAGAAATGCATCTGCCTGTTCGGTCCAGCACTGACAAGGTACTGAGATGGCACGCATATGATCGACCTTAGGTCCACATACTCCACCTCCCGCGGCGTCGGGCAGCTCGGCGCCTCGACTACCACAAGAATGCTATCCGATGACGGCGGCTAGGCGTTCGCCCACATGCGCACCGTGTATACGGGCCAGGCGCATGAGACCGACCTGACGCATACGGCACACACGACGGTGGGCCCGGCTCTGGTTCCCGGAACACCGGCGGTGATGGTCAGGATGAAAACAGAGCCGTCCCCCCTGGAAAATTAGCCGACGGCGTGCCGAGTCAGTGAACGACACCTGCTCTTGGAGAAGTTGGGCTTGTCCATACGAGATCCTAATCACTGCGATCAAGTGCCCCTCTGCAAGGTGGACGATGAGCTCTGCCAGCGGGCCGGTGTAGTTGCAGCCCGGCTCCGTGCGGGCACACGAGCTCGTGGAGCGGGAGCTTGTGGTAGGAGTAACAACGAAAGCATCCTGGGTGGGAGCACATGAGCGGGAACGTCACTGCGAAGTTGCGCGCGAGGATCTCCAGATTCTTGGGCTGCAACATCTGCCACATCTGAAGTTCGTCGAGAAATCGGAAAAAACATCAGCAGTTAGATTGGCGAATAGCAGGAATATGTAGGATAAGTTCAAAAGATTATAAAATGATTTCTTAGCATGAAGGTAGCGACCCGAGAATTGGCGGATGTCATCGGCTTGCGGCTACGGCAGGATGGAAGTGAAGTGGGGAAAGTGGATTCGAGGGGAAGAAAGAGAAGTACGAGGAGGAAGAGAAGTAACGGGGATGTGACACTGGGATATAGCCCACTGAACTCGTGAGTCGTGACACTCGCAACATGCCAGTTTGTCCAGAGCAAGCGTGGCCAATCATGCCGCAGAACAACCTACGCAAGGATCGCTCTCACGAAGACCATCCCAATCGTCCAAGCGCCCCAATCAAACGATATGTAACAATCGTCAAGCAGAACAACTGTTTTATGTCGTGCCTTCTAGAAGACTCGGTCTAACGGTGGATCCATTAGGGGGCACTGGTGGATCCATATGTCGTTTGTGGAAAGAACACACATGCAGTGAACACTGGTGGATCCATAAGTGGTTTGTGGAAAGAACACACATGCAGTTAACACTGGTGGATCCATTGTGGTTTGTGAAAAGAACACACATGCAATGACTCTAATGGATCCATATGTGGTTTGTGGAAAAGAACACACATGCAATGAACACTGGTGGATCCATAAGTGGTTTGTGGAAAGAACACACATGCAGTGAACACTGGTGGATCCATATGGTTTGTGGAAAAAAACACACATGCAATGAACACTGGTGGATCCATAAGTGGTTTGTGGAAAGAACACACATGCAGTGAACACTGGTTGATCCATATGTGGTTTGTGAAAGGACACACATGCACTAACCACTGGTTGGTCCATTTGTGATTTGTGGAAAGAACACACATGCAATGACACTGGTTGATCCGTGTGTGGTCTGTGGAAAGAACACACATGCAATGGCATTGGTTGATCCATGTGTGGTTTGTGAAAATAACACACATGCAATGAATCTAGTGCTAGATTTAGTATAAGAACACACAAGCAATGACTCTAGTGGGTCCATATGTGATTTGTGGAAAGAACACACATGCAATGACACTGGTTGATCCATGTGTGGTTTGTGGAAAGAACAGACATGCAATGAACACTTATTGATCCATGTGTGGTTTGTGGAAAGAACACACATGCAATGACACTGGTGGATCCATGTGTGGTTTGTGAAAAGAACACACATGCAACGAGTCTAGTGCTGGTTTTAGTATAAGAACACACATTCAATGACTCTAGTGGGTCCACATGTGGTGGGTGCAAAGAACACACATGCAGTGAACACTGGTTGATCCATGTGTGGTTTGTGGAAAGAACACACATGCAATGACATTGGTTGATCCATGTGTGGTTTTTGGAAATAACACACATGCAATGACTCTAATGGATCCAATTTGTGGTTTGTGGAAAAGAACACGCATGCAATGACACTGGTGGATCCATGTCTGGTTTGTGAAAAGAGCACACATGCAATGAACGCTGGTTGATCCATATGTGGTTTGTGGAAAAAACACACATACGATGAACACTGGTGGATCCATAAGTGGTTTTTGGAAAGAACACACATGAAGTGAACACTGGTGGATCCATATGTTGTTTGTGAAAAGAACACACATGCAATGAATCTAGTGCTAGTTTTAGTATAAGAACACACAAGCAATGACTCTAGTGGGTCCATATGTGATTTGTGGAAAGAACACACATGCAATGACACTGGTTGATCCATGTGTGGTTTGTGGAAAGAACACATGCGATGAACTCTGGTTGATCCATATGTAGTTTGTGAAAAGAACACACATGCAATGACCACTGGTTAATCCATATGTGGTTTGTGGAAAAGATTACACATGCAATGACCACTTGTTGATCCATGTGTGGTTTGTCGAAAGAACACACATGCAATGACAATGGTGGATCCATGTGTGGTTTGTGGAAAGAATATACATGCAATGACTCTAGTGCTGGTTTTAGTATAAGAACACACATGCAATGACCACTGGTTGATCCATATGTGGTTTGTGGAAAAGAACACACATGCAATTAACACTGGTGGATCCATATGTGGTTTGTGGAAAAGAACACACATGCAATGAACACTGGTGGAGCCATATGTGGTTTGTGGAAAGAACACACATGCAGTGAACATTGGTGGAGCCATATGTGGTTTGTGAAAAGAACACACATGCAATGACTCTAGTGCTAGTTTTAGTATAAGAACACACATGCAATGACTCTAGTGGGTCCATATGTGATTTGTGAAAAGAACACACATGCAATGACCACTGGTTGATCCATATGTGGTTTGTGGAAAAGAACACACATGCAATGACTCTAGTAGTGGTTTTAGTATAAGAACACACATGCAATGACTCTAGTGGGTCCACATGTGGTTTGTGAAAAGAACACACATGAAGTGAACACTGGTTGATCCATGTGTGGTTTGTGGAAAGAACACACATGCAATGCCATTGGTTGATCCATGTGTGGTTTTTTGGAAAGAACACACATGCAATGACTCTAATGGATCCATATGTGGTTTGTGGAAAAGAACACACATGCAATGACCACTGGTTGATCCATGTGTGGTTTGTTGGAAAGGACACACATGCAATGAACTCTAGTGGATCCATGTGTGGTTTGTGAAAAAAAACACATGCAATGAGTCTATTGCTGGTTTTAGTATAAGAACACACATGCAATGACTCTAGTGGGTCCACATGTGGTTTGTGAAAAGAACACACATGCAGTAAACACTGGTTGATGCATGTGTGGTTTGTGGAAAGAACACACATGCAATGACATTGGTTGATCCATGTGTGGTTTGTGGAAATAACACACATGCAATGACTCTAATGGATCCATATGTGGTTTGTGGAAAAGAACACACAGGCAATGACCACTGGTTGATCCATGTGTGGTTTGTGGGAAGAACACGCATGCAATTGTAGGATTTCGTAGCATGGAAAACAAAAATTTTCTACCGCATACAAACAAACAAGCCAAGATCTATCTACTAGATTGTAGCAACGAGTCAATGGAATAACTTACCCTCGAAGATTCCAAAGTGTTTAACGAGAGCAGATTCTCGTGGGTGATGTAGTCGTACTCTTTCCGATCTCAAGATCGCGTAGACGATCCTTCCGGCGCCGCGTTCCGGCAGTGCTCATGATCGGTCACACGTTGGTACTCGACGAAGACCTTCCTCTCCTTGTTCCAGCAGGCAGCGGAGGTTGTAGCACTCTCCTCGCGATTCCGGCGACAACGGCGTAATGCAGGAAGTAGAGGGAGATCTCGTTGGCTTCGCCTTAAGCGGGCGAGTATGGTGGAGTATGAGAGGGCTCCTCGGCGATCTAGGTTTTAGATACACCAAGGAGGAGGTGCTAGAGCCGGCGGCTGGGGTTTGGGGCACCCCAAGTCGGCTGACTAGGGCATCCACGGGAGGTGGCGGCAGCCAGGAGGTGGTGGCGCCAATCTAGGGTTTGGAGGAGAGGTACTTGTGTGCCGGGAGGCAGCCCTGCCCCTCCTTTATAGGTGGGGCGGCGGCCAAGGGAGGAGTCCTCCCCAACTCGGCTTGGAGGTGGGCCGGCGGTTGGAGGAGGGAATCCCTCCCCAACTCGGTTTCCCACTCCTCCTCCTCTTTCCAAAACTTGCCGTTTGACTTTCAAACTAGCCGTTTGACTTTTCAAATTAGGATTTAAATAAACCCTTTATTTTGGACAGCAAAGACACCTAGTACATGATGCAATCATTCCAACTTACAATGACACATTCATGTACCCTTCCCCTCGGAGTCTTGGGACATTCCGGAACCTTCTAGAATGTTCCGATGAAAACAGGAACCATTCCCCAACTCAAACAGGACTTTCCTTATATGAATCTTATTCTCCGGACCATTCCGGATCTCCTCGTGATATCCGAATCCCATTCAAGACTCAACAACATTCGGACTCTTTCTCATCATTCCATAACTACTCAAACAACGTCGAATCCTTAAGTGTGTCTCCCTACGGTTCGTGAATTATGCGGACATGATCGAGACACTTCTCCGACCAATAACCAATAGAGGAATCTGGAAATTCATATGGCTCCCACATTTTTCTATGATTACTTTGTGATCGAATGAACCACTTACATACGATATCAATTTCCCTTTGTCTCATGATAGTTTACTTATCCGAGGTTATGATCGTCGGTATCTCTGCATACCTAGTTCAACCTCGTTACTGATAAGTACTCTTTTCTCGTTCCCGTGATATGTGATCCCTTGTGAGCCAGTCACATGCTTGCAAGCTAATTGGATGACATTTCACCGAGAGGGCCCAGAGTATATCTATCCGTCATATGGATGGACAAATCCCACTCTTGATCCATGTGTTTCAACCAATACTTTCTGAACACTCAATGACACCTTTATAGCCACCCAGTTACGGTGTGGTGTTTGATGTCATCAAAGCATCCATCCGGAAAAGGTGATATGCATGATCTCATGGTCGAAGGAATTAGATAACTATGTATCAGAAAGCATATAGCAATTGAACTATTAAAATGACTTGATCTTTATGCTACGCTTATCTATAGGAGTATGTCCACCATATCATTCTCCTAACGATATGATCTTGTTGTTAATAACATCTCAATGTTCATGATAGGGAAACCACAATCATCTATTAACCAACAAGCTATTATTATACAGAGGCTTTACTAGGGACTTCAAATTAAGTTTACAAATCACACAAGTATTAATGTTTCCTTGTTAATACTATTATAGCATGAATGTAAACATTTATCATAAACACAAAGATATAATAATAACTATATTTATTATTGCCTCTAGGGCGTATCTCCAACAGTCTCCCACTTGCACTAGAGTCATCTAATCTAGATTACATGGTAATATACCGAACACCCATGGCAGTTTGGTGCTGGTCATGTTTTGCCCTCGGGAGAGGTTTAGTCAACGGATACGCCACATTCAGATCTGTGTGTACTTTGCAAATCTTTATATCCCCATCTTGGATATGTTCTCGAATAGCGTGAAAACGTAGCTTGATGTGCTTCAGCTTCTTGTGTGACCTTGGTTCTTTGGCATTGACTATGGCGCCCATGTTATCACAGTAGATAGACATTGGGTCCAGCGCACTAGGAACCACACCCAGCTCTGTAATGAACTCTTTCATCCATATCGCTTCTTGTGAAGCCTCCGAAGCAGCCATGTATTCCGATTCAGTTGAAGATCTCGCCACAACGCTTTGCTTTGCACTCCTCCAGCTAACTGCTGCACCATTCAAAATAAATACGTATCCAGATTGTGATTTAGAATCATCCGGATCGGTGTTCCAACAAGCGTCGGTGTAACCATTAACAACGAGCTGTTCATCACCTCCATAAGAAAGAACCATATCCTTAGTTCTTCTCAAGTACTTAAGGATGTTTTTGACCGTTGTCCAATGATCCACTCCTGGATCACTTTGATATCTGCTAGTCAAACTAACAGCATATGCAATGTCGGGTCTAGTACATAGCATGGCATACATTAGAGATCCTATGGCTGAGGCATAGGGAGTCTTACTCATCCTTTCTCTATCTTCTGCCGATGTCGGACTTTGAGTTTTACTCAAGGTCGTATTGGGCAACATGGGCAAGAACCCTTTCTTGCTATCTTCCATTCCAAACCTCTTTAGAACTTTGTCCAAATATGTACTTTGTGACAATGATATTTGGCGTTTTGATCTATCTCTATAAATCTTTATGCCTAATATGTAAGCTGCTTCGCCAAGATCATTCATTGAAAAATTATTATTCAAATATTCTTTGACACTATTAAGAAGGTCTACATCATTCCCAATCAACAATATGTCATCCACATATAGTATTAAGAATGCTACAGAGCTCCCACTCACTTTCTTGTAAATACAAGCTTCTCCATAAGTTTGTATAAAACCAAAACTTTTGATTACCTTATCAAAACGTTGATTCCAACTTCGGGATGCTTGCTTCAATCCATAGATGGACCGTTGAAGTTTGCATACCTTGTTAGCATCTTTAGGATCAACAAAACCTTTGGGTTGCATCATATACAACTCTTCATCAATGTCACCATTGAGGAATGCTGTTTTGACATCCATCTGCCATATCTCATAATCGTAATATGTAGCGATTGCTAACATAATCCTTACAGACTTTAGCTTCGCTACTGGTAAGAAAGTCTCATCGTAGTCAACTCCTTGAATTTGTCGAAACCCTTTTGCGACAAGTCGAGCTTTATAGACAGTTACATTACCATCAGCATCTGTTTTATTCTTGAAGATCCATTTGTTCTCGACAGCCTTCCGGCCATCCGGTAAGTCCACCAAAGTCCATACTTAGTTTTCGTACATGGATCCAATCTCGGATTTCATGGCTTCCTGCCATTTATTGGAATCTGGGCTCATCATCGCTTCCTCATATGTCTCAGGGTCATCGGTGTTGTCCACCAACATGACACTCATAACGGGATCATACCAATGCAGGTGGTACGAGTTCTCGTTGACCTGCGAGGCTCTGTAGCAACTTCGACCGAAGTTTCATGATCATCATCATTAGCTTCATCTCTAATTGGTGCAGGCACCACAGGAACTTCTTCCGGCGCTGCGCTACTCGCAATTTCGAGAGAAGGTTCGACAACCTCGTCGAGTTCTACTTTCCTTCCAGTCAATTCTTTCGAGAGAAATTCCTTCTCTAGAAAGGATCCATTCTTGGCAACAAAGATTTTGCCTTCGGATCTATGATAGAAAGTATACCCAATAGTTTCCTTCGGGTATCCTATGAAGACGCATTTTTCCGCTTTGGGTTCAAGCTTGTCCGGCTGTAACTTCTTTACATAGGCTTCGCATCCCCAAACTTTAAGGAACGACAATTTAGGTTTCTTCCCAAACCATAATTCATATGGTGTCGTTTTAACGGATTTAGACGCTGCCCTATTTAAAGTGAATGCGGCTGTTTCTAATGCATAACCCCAAAATGATAGCGGCAAATATGTAAGTGACATCATAGAACGAACCATATCTAAGAGAGTTCGATTACGACGTTCAGACACACCATTATGCTGTGGTGTTCCCGGCGGTGTCAATTGTGAAAGTATTCCGCATTTCTTCAAATGCTCGCCAAACTCGTAACTTAGATATTCACCTCCACGATCAGAACGTAGAAATTTAATCTTCTTGTTACGTTGATTCTCTACCTCACTTTGAAACTCCTTAAACTTCTCGAAAGTTTCAGACTTATGTTTCATGAAATAGATATACCCATATCTACTCAAGTCATCCGTGAAGGTAAGAACATAACGATAACCACCGCGCGATGCTACACTCATTGGACCACACACATCGGTATGTATGATTTCCAATAAGTCCGTAGCTCGCTCCATCATACCAGAAAATGGAGTCTTAGTCATTTTACCCATCAGACATGCTTCGCATCTTTCAAGTGATTCAAAATCAAGTGATTCAAGAAGTCCATCGGAATGGAGTTTCTTCATACGCTTCACTCCAATGTGACCAAGGCAGCGATTGCCACTTATAGGTCGAGTTATCGCTTGATTTCAAACGTTTAGCTTCAATGTTATTAATATGTGTATTTCCACCATCGAGATTCAACAAGAATAGACCATCTATCAAAGGTGCATGTGCATAAAACATATTACTCATATAAATCGAACATCCATTATTATCGGATTTAAACAAGTAACCGTCTCGCAATAAACAAGATCCCGATATAATGTTCATGCTCAACGCAGGCACCAAATAACAATTATTTAAGTATAAAACTAATCCCGATGGTAGATGAAGGGGTAGCGTGCCGACCGCGATCACATCAACCTTTGATCCGTTTCCACGCCATCGCCGTCACCTCGTTCTTCACTAGCTTCCGTTTATTCTGCAGCTCCTGTTTCGAGTTACAAATAAGAGCAACCGAACCAGTATCAAATACCCAGGCACTACTACGAATACTAGTGAGATACACATCAATAACATGTATATCAGATATACCTTTCTTCTTGATGTTGCCGTTCTTCAAATCTGCCAAGTACTTTGGGCAATTCCTCTTCCAGTGACCTTCTCCTTTGCAGTAAAAGCACTTAGTATCAGGCTTGGGTCCAGCCTTGGTCTTCTTCGTCGGTGTGGCAACTTTCTTGCCACCCTTCTTGAAGTGTCCCTTCTGCTTAGACTTGCCTTTCTTGAATTTGGTGGTCTTATTGACCAACAACACTTGGTGCTCTTTCTTGATCTCCACTTCTGCAGACTTTAACATAGCAAACAGTTCTGGCAATTGCTTGTTCATGTTCTGCATGTTGTAGTTCATCACAAAGTTCTTGTAATTTGGTGGTAGTGATTGGAGGACACGGTAAATCCCCAAAGCCTTAGGAATCACTATACCCAAGCTTTGAAGTTTGTTTGCATGCCCAGACATCTTAAGCACATGCTCACTGACGGAGCTGCCCTCTTCCATCTTGCAGTTAAAGAACTTTTCAGAAGCCTCATAACTCTCAATTGCCGCGTGAGTCTCAAAGACCAATTTGAGATCACGGACAATATCATGTGGGTCTGAATTCTCAAACCTTTTAAGCTCGATTCTAAACCATACAAGATAGCACACTGAACTATGGAGATCGATTCTTAGAGCAAGGTAAACATTCTTTACTTCATCGGTAGCATCAGCTGCAGTGGGTCACCAATGGTGCATCCAGCACATAGGTCAAACTACCATGTGAGGATAATCCTCAAATTGCGGAACCAATCATGAAGTTTCTTCCATTGTTTTTCAACTTTTCTTTCTCTAGGAACGCATTAAAATTGATGGTAGGGGCTGCCATTGATCTACAACATATTTGCAATAGTTTAGACTAAGTTTATGACAAATTGAGTTCAAATTAATAATAAAGTTTAATCTAGGTGAACTCCCACTCAAAACAACATCCCTCACATTGTTTTAGTGATCACACGACTCAAAGCCACTATATCAAAACCGATCATCACGAGAGTTGATATAGTTTCAATGGCGAACAATCGACATGTTCATCATATCTACTATATGATTCATGTTTTACCTTCGGTGATTCGTGTTCACGAGACCATGCATACATGCTAGGCTCGTCAAGATCAAACCTTAGCTACCGCATAAGCAAATCTGGCTTGCTTACGTTGTATTCACTCATGAATCTAACACACCCGATCATCACGTGGTGCTTGAAACAACAAGCTTTAGCAACGGTGCATACTAAGGGTGAACACTTTAGAACTTGAAATTTATGTGCATGAGGGATCATCTTATAATGCTACCGTCTACTAAGCAACACAAGATGCATAAAGGATTAACATCACATGCAATTCATAATATGTGATATGATATGGCCTTTCTTCTTTGTGCTTCGATCTCCATCTTCAAGCGAACATGATCTCCATCATCACGGTATAGCATCAAGGTCAATGGCGGCTTCTTCATGGTTGTAGTCCACCGGCTTCAACTATTACAACTACTTTGAATAGACACGCTGGTCTTAACATAAATTAAAGACAACCATATGGCTCCGCGGTTGCCAACTTACAATAAGGAACATTGCATACATCAAATATAATCACAATCATGGCCATATCACATCAAGACACCGCAAAACAAAGTTAGACGCCTCTACTTTCTTTGCATATTTTACGTGGTTTGGGGCTTTCAATAAGTGTCGTTCTAACTTACGAACAAGAACCACAACATTGATACTAGTATTGTTAATCACCGTTGTAAATTGGATCTCCACTATGCTGGGAGAAAGCAGGCACCATAAAGCCACTTATGCAATACAGTTGCATGTCAAGCGTGGAGCAAGTCTCATGAACGATGTCATGTAAGGTTAGCCGGCCGCTTCATCCCAACATCCATAAGATGCAAAGTACACAAGAAGCAATCGACAATAAAGCATCAATGCCCACAATGACCATTGTGTTCTACTCGTCTGTGAGATCTACATATAGACACGGCTCGATACCCTTTGTAGGGTTTTAGCATGGAAAACAAAAATTTCTACCGCATACAAACAAACAAGCCAAGATCTATCTACTAGATTGTAGCAGCAGTCGATGGAATAACTCACCTCAAAGAATCCAAAGTGTTTAACGAGAGCAGATTCTCGTGGGTGATGTAGTCGTACTCTCCGATCTCAAGATCGCGAGAGCGATCCTTCCGGCGCAGCGTTCGGTGGCGCTCCATGATCGGTCACACGTTCGTACTCGGACGAAGACCTTCCTCTCCTTGTTCCAGCAGGCAGAGGTTGTAGCACTCTCCTCGCGATTCCGGCAGACTGGCGGCGTGGTACAGGAAGTAGAGGGAGATCTCATGAGCTTCGCCTTGCCGGGCAGTATGGTGGAGTATGAGAGGCTCCTCGGCGATCTAGGTTTTAGATACACCAAGGAGGAGGTGCTAGAGCGGCTGGGGTTTGGGGCACCCCAAGTCGGCGGCTAGGGCAACCACAGGAGGTGGCCGCAGCAGGAGGTGGTGGCGCCAATCTAGGGTTTTGGAGGAGAGGTACTTGTGTGCTAGGAGGGAGCCCTGCCCCTCCTTATATAGGTGGAGGGGCAGGCCGGCCAAGGGGAGGGAGTGGAGTCCCTCCCCAACTCGGCTTGGGTGGGGCGCCGGCTTGGGGAGGAGGGAATCCCTCCCCAACTCGGTTTCCACTTCTCCTCCTCTTTCCAAAAATTGCCGTTTGACTTTCAAACTAGCCATTTGACTTTTCAATTTAGGATTTAAATAAACCCTTTATTTTGGACAGCACAGACACCTAGTACATGATGCAATCATTCCAACTTACAATGACACATTCATGTACCCTTCCCCCCGGAGTGCCGGACATTCCGGAACCTTCTAGAATGTTCCCGATGAAAACATCGGAACCATTCCCCAACTCCGAAACGGGACTTTCCTTATATGAATCTTATTCTCCGGACCATTCCGGATCTCCTCGTGATATCCCGAATCCCATTCGAGACTCCGAACAACATTCAGACTCTTTCTCATCATTCGATAAGTACTCAAACAACGTCGAATCCTTAAGTGTGTCTCCCTACGGTTCGTGAATTATGCGGACATGATCGAGACACTTCTCCGACCAATAACCAATAGAGGAATCTGGAAATTCATATGGCTCCCACATATTTCTACGATTACTTTGCGATCGAATGAACCACTTACATACGATATCAATTTCCCTTTGTCTCACGATAGTTTACTTATCCGAGGTTATGATCGTCGATATCTCTGCATACCTAGTTCAACCTCGTTACTGATAAGTACTCTTTTCTCGTACCCGTGATATGTGATCCCTTGTGAGCCAGTCACATGCTTGCAAGCTAATTGGATGACATTTCACCGAGAGGGCCCAGAGTATATCTATCCGTCATATGGATGGACAAATCCCACTCTTGATCCATGTGTTTCAACCAATACTTTCTGAACACTCAATGACACCTTTATAGCCACCCGATTCACGGTGTGGTGTTTGATGCCATCAAAGCATCCATCCGGCAAAGGTGATATGCATGATCTCATGGTGGAAGGAATTAGATAACTATGTATCAGAAAGCATATAGCAATTGAACTATTAAAATGACTTGATCTTTATGCTACGCTTATCTATAGGAGTATGTCCACCATATCATTCTCCTAACGATATGATCTTGTTGTTAATAACATCTCAATGTTCATGATAGGGAAACCACAATCATCTATTAACCAACAAGCTAGTATTATACAGAGGCTTTACTAGGGACTTCAAATTAAGTTTACAAATCACACAAGTATTAATGTTTCCTTGTTAATACTATTATAGCATGAATGTAAACATTTATCATAAACACAAAGATATAATAATAACTATATTTATTATTGCCTCTAGGGCATATCTCCAACAGTCCCCCACTTGCACTAGAGTCATCTAATCTAGATTACATGGTAATATACCGAACACCCATGGCAGTTTGGTGCTGGTCATGTTTTTCCCTCGGGAGAGGTTTAGTCAACGGATCCGCCACATTCAGGTCTGTGTGTACTTTGCAAATATTTATATCCCCATCTTGGATATGTTCTCGAATAGCGTGAAAACGTAGCTTGATGTGCTTCAGCTTCTTGTGTGACCTTGGTTCTTGCGCATTGGCTAAGGCGCCCATGTTATCACAGTAGATAGACATTGGGTCCAGCGCACTAGGAACCATACCCAGCTCTGTAATGAACTCTTTCATGCATATCGCTTCTTGTGAAGCCTCCGAAGCAGCCATGTATTCCGATTCAGTTGAAGATCTCGCCACAACGCTTTGCTTTGCACTCCTCCAGCTAACTGCTGCACCATTCAAAATAAATACGTATCCAGATTGTGATTTAGAATCATCCGGATCGGTGTTCCAACTAGCATCGGTGTAACCATTAACAACGAGTTGTTCATCACCTCCATAAGAAAGAACCATATCCTTAGTTCTTCTCAAGTACTTAAGGATGTTTTTGACCGGTGTCCAATGATCCACTCCTGGATCACTTTGATATCTGCTAGTCAAACTAACAGCATATGCAATGTCGGGTCTAGTACATAGCATGGCATACATTAGAGATCCTATGGCTGAGGCATAGGGAGTCTTACTCATCCTTTCTCTATCTTACGCGATGTCGGACTTTGAGTTTTACTCAAGGTCGTATTGGGCAACATGGGCAAGAACCCTTTCTTGCTATCTTCCATTCCAAACCTCTTTAGAACTTTGTCCAAATATGTACTTTGTGACAATGATATTTGGCGTTTTGATCTATCTCTATAAATCTTTATGCCTAATATGTAAGCTACTTCGCCAAGATCCTTCATTGAAAAACTATTATTCAAATATTCCTTGACACTATTAAGAAGGTCTACATCATTACCAATCAACAATATGTCATCCACATATAGTATTAAGAATGCTACAGAGCTCCCACTCACTTTCTTGTAAATACAAGCTTCTCCATAAGTTTGTATTAAAACCAAAACTTTTGATTACCTTATCAAAACGTTGATTCCAACTTCGGGATGCTTGCTTCAATCCATAGATGGACCGTTGAAGTTTGCATACCTTGTTAGCATCTTTAGGATCGACAAAACCTTTGGGTTGCATCATATACAATTCTTCATCAATGTCACCATTGAGGAATGCTGTTTTGACATCCATCTGCCATATCTCATAATCGTAATATGCAGCGATTGCTAACATAATCCTTACAGACTTTAGCTTTGCTACTGGTGAGAAAGTCTCATCGTAGTCAACTCCTTGAATTTGTCGAAACCCTTTTGCGACAAGTCGAGCTTTATAGACAGTTACATTACCATCAGCATCTGTTTTCTTCTTGAAGATCCATTTGTTCTCGACAGCCTTCCGGCCATCCGGTAAGTCCACCAAAGTCCATACTTGGTTTTCGTACATGGATCCAATCTCAGATTTCATGGCTTCCTGCCATTTATTGGAATCTGGGCTCATCATCGCTTCCTCATATGTCTCAGGGTCATCGGTGTTGTCCACCAACATGACACTCATAACGGGATCATACCAATCTGGAGTGGTACGAGTTCTCGTTGACTGCGAGGCTCTGTAGCAACTTCGACCAAGTTTCATGATCATCATCATTAGCTTCCTCTCTAATTGGTGCAGGCACCACAGAACTTCTTCCATTGCGCTACTGCAATTTCGAGAGAAGGTTCGACAACCTCGTCAAGTTCTACTTTCCTTCCAGTCAATTCTTTCGAGAGAAATTCCTTCTCTAGAAAGGATCCATTCTTGGCAACGAAGATTTTGCCTTCGGATCTATGATAGAAAGTATACCCAATAGTTTCCTTCAGGTATCCTATGAAGACGCATTTTTCCGCTTTGGGTTCAAGCTTGTCCTGTAACTTCTTTACATAGGCTTCGCATCCCCAAACTTTAAGGAGCGACAATTTAGGTTTCTTCCCAAACCATAATTCATACGGTGTCATTTTAACGGATTTAGGCGGTGCCCTATTTAAAGTGAATGCTGTTTCTAATGCATAACCCCAAAATGATAGCGGCAAATCTGTAAGTGACATCATAGAACGAACCATATCTAAGAGAGTTCGATTTGACGTTCAGACACACCATTCTGTTGTGGTGTTCCGGCGGTGTCAATTGTGAAATTATTCCGCATTTCTTCAAATGCTCGCCAAACTCGTAACTTAGATATTCACCTCCACGATCAGAACGTAGAAATTTAATCTTCTTGTTACGTTGATTCTCTACCTCACTTTGAAACTCCTTAAACTTCTCGAAAGTTTCGGACTTATGTTTCATGAAATAGATATACCCATATCTACTCAAGTCATCCGTGAAGGTAAGAACATAACGATAACCACCGCGCGATGCTACACTCATTGAACCACACACATCGGTATGTATGATTTCCAATAAGTCCGTAGCTCGCTCCATCATACCAGAAAATGGAGTCTTAGTCATTTTACCCATCAGACATGCTTCGCATCTTTCAAGTGATTCAAAATCAAGTGATTCAAGAAGTCCATCGGAATGGAGTTTCTTCATACGCTTCACTCCAATGTGACCAAGACGACAGTGCCACTTATAGGTCGAGTTATCGCTTGATTTCAAACGTTTAGCTTCAATGTTATTAATATGTGTATTTCCACCATCGAGATTCAACAATAATAGACCATCTATCAAAGGTGCATGTGCATAAAACATATTACTCATATAAATCGAACAACCATTATTCTCGGATTTAAACAAGTAACCGTCTCGCAATAAACAAGATCCCGATATAATGTTCATGCTCAACGTAGGCACCAAATAACAATTATTTAAGTATAAAACTAATCCCGATGGTAGATGAAGGGGTAGCGTGCCGACCGCGATCACATCAACCTTTGATCCGTTTCCCACGCGCATCGTCACCTCGTTCTTCACTAGCTTCCGTTTATTCTGCAGCTCCTGTTTCGAGTTACAAATAAGAGCAACCGAACCAGTATCAAATACCCAGGCACTACTACGAATACTAGTGAGATACACATCAATAACATGTATATCAGATATACCTTTCTTCTTGATGTTGCCGTTCTTCAAATCTGCCAAGTACTTTGGGCAATTCCGCTTCCAGTGACCTTCTCCTTTGCAGTAAAAGCACTTAGTATCAGGCTTGGGTCCAGCCTTGGTCTTCTTCGTCGGTGTGGCAACTTTCTTGCCACCCTTCTTGAAGTGTCCCTTCTGCTTAGACTTCCCTTTTTTGAATTTGGTGGTCTTATTGACCAACAACACTTGGTGCTCTTTCTTGATCTCCACTTCTGCAGACTTTAACATAGCAAACAGTTCTGGCAACTGCTTGTTCATGTTCTGCATGTTGTAGTTCATCACAAAGTTCTTGTAACTTGGTGGTAGTGATTGGAGGACACGGTAAATCACCAAAGCGTTAGGAATCACTATACCCAAGCTTTGAAGTTTGTTTGCGTGCCCAGACATCTTAAGCACATGCTCACCTTGACTTTGCCCTCTTCCATCTTGCAGTTAAAGAACTTTTCAGAAGCCTCATAACTCTCAATTGCCGCGTGAGTCTCAAAGATCAATTTGAGATCACGGACAATATCATGTGGGTCTGAATTATCAAACCTTTTCTGAAGCTCCGATTCTAAACCATACAAGATAGCACACTGAACTATGGAGTACTGATTCTTCCGAGCAAGGTAAACATTCTTTACTTCATCGGTAGCATCAGCTGCAGGTGGGTCACCCAGCGGTGCATCCAGCACATAGGTCAAATTACCAGCTGTGAGGATAATCCTCAAATTGCGGAACCAATCCGCGAAGTTGCTTCCATTGTTTTTCAACTTTTCTTTCTCTAGGAACGCATTAAAATTGATGGTAGGGGCTGCCATTGATCTACAACATATTTGCAATAGTTTAGACTAAGTTTATGACAAATTGAGTTCAAATTAATAATAAAGTTTAATCTAGGTGAACTCCCACTCAAAACAACATCCGTCACATTATTTTAGTGATCACACGAACCAAATCCACTATATCAAAACCGATCATCACGAGAGTTGATATAGTTTCAATGGCGAACAATCGACATGTTCATCATATCTACTATATGATTCATGTTTTACCTTTCGGTGATTCGTGTTCCTGAGACCATGTCTGTACATGCTAGGCTCGTCAAGATCAAACCTTAGCTACCGCATAAGCAAATCTGGCTTGCTTACGTTGTATTCACTCGCGGAATCTAACACACCCGATCATCACGTGGTGCTTCGAAACAACAAGCTTTAGCAACGGTGCATACTAAGGGTGAACACTTTAGAACTTGAAATTTATGTGCATGAGGGATCATCTTATAATGCTACCGTCGTCTACTAAGCAATACAAGATGCATAAAGGATTAACATCACATGCAATTCATAATATGTGATATGATATGGCCTTTCTTCTTTGTGCTTCCGATCTCCATCTTCAAGCACGAACATGATCTCCATCATCACCGGTATAGCATCAAGGTCAATGACGCTTCTTCATGGTTGTCGTCCACCGGCTTCAACTATTACAACTACTTTGAATAGACACGCGGGTCTTAACATAAATTAAAGACAACCATATGGCTCCTGCCGGTTGCCAACTTACAATAAGGAACATTGCATACATCAAATATAATCACAATCATGGCCATATCACATCACTGCACACCCCTGCAAAACAAAGTTAGACGCCTCTACTTTCTTTGCATATTTTACGTGGTTTGGGGCTTTCAATAAGTGTCGTTCTAACTTACGAACAAGAACCACAACATTGATACTAGTATTGTTAATCACCCGTTGTAAATTGGATCTCCACTATGCTGGGAGAAACAGGCACCCGCAAAGCCACTTATGCAATACGAGTTGCATGTCAAGCGTGGAGCAAGTCTCATGAACGATGTCATGTAAGGTTAGCCCGGGCCGCTTCATCCCAACATCCCGCAAGATGCAAAGTACACAAGAAGCAATCGACAATAAAAGCATCAATGCCCACAATGACCATTGTGTTCTACTCGTCTGCAGATCTACATATAGACACGGCTCGACGATACTCTTTGTAGGGTTTCGTAGCATGGAAAACAAAAAATTTCTACCGCATACAAACAAACAAGCCAAGATCTATCTACTAGATTGTAGCAACGAGTCGATGGAATAACTCACCCTCAAAGAATCCAAAGTGTTTAACGAGAGCAGATTCTCGTGGGTGATGTAGTCGTACTCTCCGATCTCAAGATCGCGTAGACGATCCTTCCGGCCAGCGTTCGAAGGCGCTCCCATGATCGGTCACACGTTGGTACTCGACGAAGACCTTCCTCTCCCTTGTTCCAGCAGGCAGCGGAGGTTGTAGCACTCTCCTCGCGATTCCGGCGACTGGCGTGGTACGGAAGTAGAGGGAGATCTCATGAGGCTTCGCCTTAAGCCGAGGCAGTATGGTGGAGTATGAGAGGGCTCCTCGGCGATCTAGGTTTTAGATACACCAAGGAGGAGGTGCTAGAGCCGGCGGCTAGGGTTTGGGGCACCCCAAGTCGGCGGCTAGGGCAACCCTGGGAGGTGGCCGCAGCAGCAGGAGGTGGTGGCGCCAATCTAGGGTTTTGGAGGAGAGGTACTTGTGTGCTAGGAGGGAGCCCTGCCCCTCCTTATATAGGTGGAGGGGCTGGCCGTCCAAGGGAGGGAGAGTCCCTCCCAACTCGGCTTGGGTGGGCGCCGGCTTGGAGGAGGAATCCCTCCCCAACTCGGTTTCCACTTCTACTCCTCTTTCCAAAAATTTCCGTTTGACTTTCAAACTAGCCGTTTGACTTTTCAATTTAGGATTTAAATAAACCCTTTATTTTGGACAGCACAGACACCTAGTACATGATGCAATCATTCCAACTTACAATGACACATTCATGTACCCTTCCCCCCGGAGTGTCGGACATTCCAGAACCTTCTAGAATGTTCCCGATGAAAACATCGGAACCATTCCCCAACTCCGAAACGGGACTTTCCTTATATGAATCTTATTCTCCGGACCATTCCGGATCTCCTCGTGATATCCGAATCCCATTCGAGACTCAACAACATTCGGACTCTTTCTCATCATTCCATAACTACTCAAACAACGTCGAATCCTTAAGTGTGTCTCCCTACGGTTCGTGAATTATGCGGACATGATCGAGACACTTCTCGACAATAACCAATAGAGGAATCTGGAAATTCATATGGCTCCACATATTTCTACGATTACTTTGCGATCGAATGAACCACTTACATACGATATCAATTTCCCTTTGTCTCACGATAGTTTACTTATCCGAGTTATGATCGGTATCTCCGCATACCTAGTTCAACCTCGTTATTGATAAGTACTCTTTTCTCAATGCCGTGATATGTGATCCCTTGTGAGCTCACATGCTTGCAAGCTAATTGGATGACATTTCACCGAGAGGGCCCAGAGTATATCTATCCGTCATATGGATGGACAAATCCCACTCTTGATCCATGTGTTTCAACCAATACTTTCTGAACACTCAATGACACCTTTATAGCCACCCAGTTACGGTGTGGTGTTTGATGTCATCAAAGCATCCATCCGGCAAAGGTGATATGCATGATCTCATGGTCGAAGGAATTAGATAACTATGTATCAGAAAGCATATAGCAATTGAACTATTAAAATGACTTGATCTTTATGCTACGCTTATCTATAGGAGTATGTCCACCATATCATTCTCCTAACGATATGATCTTGTTGTTAATAACATCTCAATGTTCATGATAGGGAAACCACAATCATCTATTAACCAACAAGCTAGTATTATACAGAGGCTTTACTAGGGACTTCAAACTAAGTTTACAAATCACACAAGTATTAATATTTCCTTGTTAATACTATTATAGCATGAATGTAAACATTTATCATAAACACAAAGATATAATAATAACTATATTTATTATTGCCTCTAGGGCATATCTCCAACAACAATGACACTGGTGGATCCAAGTGTGGTTTGTGAAAAGAAAACACATGCAATGAACACTTGTTGATCCATATGTGGTTTGTGGAAAAGAACACACATACAATGAACACTGGTGGATCCATAAGTGGTTTGTGGAAAGAACACACATGCAGTGAACACTACTGGATCCATATGTTGTTTGTGAAAAGAACACACATGCAATGAATCAAGTGCTGGTTTTAGTATAAGAACACATAAGCAATGACTCTAGTGGGTCCATATATGATTTGTGGAAAGAACACACATGCAATAACACTTGTTGATTCATATGTGGTTTGTGGAAAAGAACACACATGCAGTGAACACTGGTTGATCCATGTGTGATTTGTGGAAAGAACACACATGCAATGACATTGGTCGATCCATGTGTGGTTTGTGGAAATAACACACATGCAATGACTCTAATGGATCCATATGTGGTTTGTGGAAAAGAAAACACATGCAATGAACACTGGTGGATCCATAAGTGGTTTGTGGAAAGAACACACATGCAGTGAACACTAATGATCCATATGTTGTTTGTGAAAAGAACACACATGCAATGACTCTTGTGCTGGTTTTAGTATAAGAACACACATGCAATGACTCTAGTGGGTCCACATGTGGTTTGTGAAAAGAACACACATGCAGTGAACACTGGTTGATCCATGTGTGGTTTGTGGAAAGAACACACATGCAATGACATTGGTTGATCCATGTGTGGTTTGTGGAAATAACACACATGCAATGACTCTAATGGATCCATATGTGGTTTGTGTAAAAGAACACACATGCAATGACCACTGGTTGATCCATGTGTGGTTTGTCGAAAGAACACGCATGAAATGACACTGGTGGATCCATGTGTGGTTTGTGAAAAGAACTCACATGCAATGATAATTGGTTGATCCATATGTGGTTTGTGGAAAATAACACACATACAATGAAAATTGGTGGATCCATAAGTGATTTGTGGAAAGAACACACATGCAGTGAACACTGGTGGATCCATATGTTGTTTGTGAAAAGAACACACATGCAATGATTCTAGTGCTGGTTTTAGTCTAAGAACACATAAGCAATGACTCTAGTGGGTCCATATGTGATTTGTGGAAAGAACACACATGCAATGACACTGGTTGATCCATGTGTGGTTTGTGGAAAGAAACCACATGCAATGAACACTGGTTGATCCATATGTGGTTTACGAAAAGAACACACATGCAATAACCACTGGTTGATCCATATGTGGTTTGTGGAAAAGAACACACATGCAATGACCACTGGTTGATCCATGTGTGGTTTGTGGA
Source organism: Avena insularis (assembly GCA_023614405.1). Classification (NCBI taxonomy): domain Eukaryota; kingdom Viridiplantae; phylum Streptophyta; class Magnoliopsida; order Poales; family Poaceae; genus Avena; species Avena insularis. The sequence continues at coordinate 344,939,010 of CM042690.1, read as the reverse complement.
AAGAACACACATGCAATGACACTGGTGGATCCATGTGTGGTTTGTGGAAAGAACATACATGCAATGACTCTAGTGCTGGTTTTAGTGTAAGAACACACATGCGATGACCACTGGTTGATCCTTATGTGGTTTGTGGAAAAGAACACACATGCAATGAACATTGGTGAATCCATATGTGGTTTGTGGAAACGAACACACATGCAATGAACACTTGTGGATCCATATGTGGTTTGTGGAAAGAACACACATGCAGTGAACACTGGTGGATCCATATGTTGTTTGTGAAAAGAACACACATGCAATGACTCTAGTGCTGGTTTTAGTATAAGAACACACAAGCAATGAATCTAGTGGGTCCATATGTGATTTGTAGAAAGAACACACATCCAATGACACTGGTTGATCCATGTGTGGTTTGTGGAAAGAACACACATGCAATGCCATTGGTTGATCCATGTGTGGTTTGTGGAAATAACACACATGAAATGACTCTAATGGATCCATATGTGGTTTGTGGAAAAGAACACACATGCAATGACTCTAGTGCTGGTTTTAGTATAAGAACACACAACCATTGACTCTAGTGGGTCCATATGTGATTTGTGGAAAGAACACACATGCAATAACACTGGTTGATCCATGTGTGGTTTGTGGAAAGAACACATGCAATGCCATTGGTTGATCCATGTGTGGTTTGTGCAAAGAACACACATGCAATGAATCTAATGGATCCATATGTGGTTTGTGGCATAGAATACACATGCAATAACCACTGGTTGATCCATGTGTGGTTTGTGGAAAGAACACACATGCAATGGACTCTAGTGGATCCATGTGTGGTTTGTGAAAAGAACACACATGCAATGAGTCTAGTGCTGGTTTTAGTATAAGTACACACATGCAATGACTCTAGTGGGTCCACATGTGCTTTGTGAAAAGAACACACATGCAGTGAACACTGGTTGATCCATGTGTGGTTTGTGGAAACAACACACATGCAATGACATTGGTTGATCCATGTGTGGTTTGTGGAAATAACACACATGCAATGACTCTAATGGATCCATATGTGGTTTGTGGAAAAGAACACACAGGCAATGACCACTGGTTGATCCATGTGTGGATTGTGGAAAGAACACGCATGCAATGACACTGGTGGATCCAAGTGTGGTTTGTGAAAAGAAAACACATGCAATGAACACTGGTTGATCCATATGTGGTTTGTGGAAAAGAACACACATGCAATAGATCTAGTGCTGGTTATAGTATAAGAACACACAAGCAATGACTCTAGTGGGTCCATATATGATTTGTGGAAAGAACACACATGCAATAACACTGGTTGATCCATATGTGGTTTGTGGAAAAGAACACACATGCAGTGAACACTGGTTGATCCATGTGTGATTTGTGGAAAGAACACACATGCAATGACATTGGTTTATCCATGTGTGGTTTGTGGAAATAACACACATGCAATGACTCTAATGGATCCATATGTGGTTTGTGGAAAAGAAAACACATGCAATGAACACTGGTGGATCCATAAGTGGTTTGTGGAAAGAACACACATGCAGTGAACACTAATGATCCATATGTTGTTTGTGAAAAGAACACACATGCAATGACTCTTGTGCTGGTTTTAGTATAAGAACACACATGCAATGACTCTAGTGGGTCCACATGTGGTTTGTGAAAAGAACACACATGCAGTGAACACTGGTTGATCCATGTGTGGTTTGTGGAAAGAACACACATGCAATGACATTGGCTGATCCATGTGTGGTTTGTGGAAATAACACACATGCAATGACTCTAATGGATCCATATGTGGTTTGTGGAAAATAACACACATGCAATGACCACTGGTTGATCCATGTGTGGTTTGTCGAAAGAACACGCATTAAATGACACTGGTGGATCCATGTGTGGTTTGTGAAAAGAACACACATGCAATGATAACTGGTTGATCCATATGTGGTTTGTGGAAAATAACACACATACAATGAAAATTGGTGGATCCATAAGTGATTTGTGGAAAGAACACACATGCAGTGAACTCTGGTGGATCCATATGTTGTTTGTGAAAAGAACACACATGCAATGATTCTAGTGCTGGTTTTAGTCTAAGAACAAATAAGCAATGACTCTAGTGGGTCCATATGTGATTTGTGGAAAGAACACACATGCAATGACACTGGTTGATCCATGTGTGGTTTGCGGAAATAAACCACATGCAATGAACACTGGTTGATCCATATGTGGTTTACGAAAAGAACACACATGCAATGACCACTGGTTGATCCATATGTGGTTTGTGGAAAAGAACACACATGCAATGACCACTGGTTGATCCATGTGTGGTTTGTGGAAAGAACACACATGCAATGACACTGGTGGATCCATGTGTGGTTTGTGGAAAGAGCATACATGCAATGACTCTAGTGCTGGTTTTAGTGTAAGAACACACATTCGATGACCACTGGTTGATCCTTATGTGGTTTGTGGAAAAGAACACACATGCAATGAACATTGGTGAATCCATCTGTGGTTTGTGGAAACGAACACACATGCAATGAACACTTGTGGATCCATATGTGGTTTGTGGAAAGAACACACATGCAGTGAACACTGGTGGATCCATATGTTGTTTGTGAAAAGAACACACATGCAATGACTCTAGTGCTGGTTTTAGTATAAGAACACACAAGCAATGAATCTAGTGGGTCCATATGTGATTTGTAGAAAGAACACACATCCAATGACACTGGTTGATCCATGTGTGGTTTGTGGAAAAAACACACATGCAATGCCATTGGTTGATCCATGTGTGGTTTGTGGAAATAACACACATGAAATGACTCTAATGGATCCATATGTGGTTTGTGGAAAAGAACACACATGCAATGACTCTAGTGCTGGTTTTAGTATAAGAACACATAAGCAATGACTCTAGTGGGTCCATATGTGATTTGTGGAAAGAACACACATGCAATGACACTGGTTGATCCATGTGTGGTTTGTGGAAAGAACACATGCAATGCCATTGGTTGATCCATGTGTGGTTTGTGCAAAGAACACACATGCAATGAATCTAATGGATCCATATGTGGTTTGTGGCATATAATACACATGCAATAACCACTGGTTGATCCATGTGTGGTTTGTGGAAAGAACACACATGCAATGGACTCTAGTGGGTCCACATGTGCTTTGTGAAAAGAACACACATGCAGTGAACACTGGTTGATCCATGTGTGGTTTGTGGAAACAACACACATGCAATGACATTGGTTGATCCATGTGTGGTTTGTGGAAATAACACACATGCAATGACTCTAATGGATCCATATGTGCTTTGTGGAAAAGAACACACAGGCAATGACCACTCGTTGATCCATGTGTGGATTGTGGAAAGAACACGCATGCAATGACACTGGTGGATCCAAGTGTGGTTTGTGAAAAGAAAACACATGCAATGAACACTGGTTGATCCATATGTGGTTTGTGGAAAAGAACACACATGCAATGAATCTAGTGCTGGTTTTAGTATAAGAACACACAAGCAATGACTCTAATGGGTCCATATATGATTTGTGGAAAGAACACACATGCAATAACACTGGTTGATCCATATGTGGTTTGTGGAAAAGAACACACATGCAGTGAACACTGGTTGATCCATGTGTGATTTGTGGAAAGAACACACATGCAATGACATTGGTTGATCCATGTGTGGTTTGTGGAAATAACACACATGCAATGACTCTAATGGATCCATATGTGGTTTGTGGAAAAGAAAACACATGCAATGAACAATGGTGGATCCATAAGTGGTTTGTGGAAAGAACACACATGCAGTGAACACTAATGATCCATATGTTGTTTGTGAAAAGAACACACATGCAATGACTCTTGTGCTAGTTTTAGTATAAGAACACACATGCAATGACTCTAGTGGGTCCACATGTGGTTTGTGAAAAGAACACACATGCAGTGAACACTGGTTGATCCATGTGTGGTTTGTGGAAAGAACACACATGCAATGACATTGGTTGATCCATGTGTGGTTTGTGGAAATAACACACATGCAATGACTCTAATGGATCCATATGTGGTTTGTGGAAAAGAACACACATGCAATGACCACTGGTTGATCCATGTGTGGTTTGTCGAAAGAACACGCATGAAATGACACTGGTGGATCCATGTGTGGTTTGTGAAAAGAACACACATGCAATGATAACTGGTTGATCCATATGTGGTTTGTGGAAAATAACACACATACAATGAAAATTGGTGGATCCATAAGTGATTTGTGGAAAGAACACACATGCAGTGAACACTGGTGGATCCATATGTTGTTTGTGAAAAGAACACACATGCAATGACTGTAGTGCTGGTTTTAGTATAAGAACACACAAGCAATGAATCTAGTGGGTCCATATGTGATTTGTAGAAAGAACACACATCCAATGACACTGGTTGATCCATGTGTGGTTTGTGGAAAAAACACACATGCAATGCCATTGGTTGATCCATGTGTGGTTTGTGGAAATAACACACATGAAATGACTCTAATGGATCCATATGTGGTTTGTGGAAAAGAACACACATGCAATGACTCTAGTGCTGGTTTTAGTATAAGAACACACAAGCAATGACTCTAGTGGGTCCATATGTGATTTGTGGAAAGAACACACATGCAATGACACTGGTTGATCCATCTGTGGTTTGTGGAAAGAACACATGCAATGCCATTGGTTGATCCATGTGTGGTTTGTGCAAAGAACACACATGCAATGAATCTAATGGATCCATATGTGGTTTGTGGCATAGAATACACATGCAATAACCACTGGTTGATCCATGTGTGGTTTGTGGAAAGAACACACATGCAATGGACTCTAGTGGGTCCACATGTGCTTTGTGAAAAGAACACACATGCAGTGAACACTGGTTGATCCATGTGTGGTTTGTGGAAACAACACACATGCAATGACATTGGTTGATCCATGTGTGGTTTGTGGAAATAACACACATGCAATGACTCTAAAGGATCCATATGTGGTTTGTGGAAAAGAACACACATGCAATGACCACTGGTTGATCCATGTGTGGATTGTGGAAAGAACACGCATGCAATGACACTGGTGGATCCAAGTGTGGTTTGTGAAAAGAAAACACATGCAATGAAGACTGGTTGATCCATATGTGGTTTGTGGAAAAGAACACACATGCAATGAATCTAGTGCTGGTTTTAGTATAAGAACACACAAGCAATGACTCTAGTGGGTCCATATATGATTTGTGGAAAGAACACACATGCAATAACACTGGTTGATCCATATGTGGTTTGTGGAAAAGAACACACATGCAGTGAACACTGGTTGATCCATGTGTGATTTGTGGAAAGAACACACATGCAATGACATTGGTTGATCCATGTGTGGTTTCTGGAAATAACACACATGCAATGACTCTAATGGATCCATATGTGGTTTGTGGAAAAGAAAACACATGCAATGAACACTGGTGGATCCATAAGTGGTTTGTGGAAAGAACACACATGCAGTGAACACTAATGATCCATATGTTGTTTGTGAAAAGAACACACATGCAATGACTCTTGTGCTGGTTTTAGTATAAGAACACACATGCAATGACTCTAGTGGGTCCACATGTGGTTTGTGAAAAGAACACACATGCAGTGAACACTGGTTGATCCATGTGTGGTTTGTGGAAAGAACACACATGCAATGACATTGGTTGATCCATGTGTGGTTTGTGGAAATAACACACATGCAATGACTCTAATGGATCCATATGTGGTTTGTGGAAAAGAACACACATGCAATGACCACTGGTTGATCCATGTGTGGTTTGTCGAAAGAACACGCATGAAATGACACTGGTGGATCCATGTGTGGTTTGTGAAATGAACACACATGCAATGATAACTGGTTGATCCATATGTGGTTTGTGGAAAATAACACACATACAATGAAAATTGGTGGATCCATAAGTGATTTGTGGAAAGAACACACATGCAGTGAACTCTGGTGGATCCATATGTTGTTTGTGAAAAGAACACACATGCAATGATTCTAGTGCTGGTTTTAGTCTAAGAACACATAAGCAATGACTCTAGTGGGTCCATATGTGATTTGTGGAAAGAACACACATGCAATGACACTGGTTGATCCATGTGTAGTTTGTGGAAAGAAACCACATGCAATGAACACTGGTTGATCCATATGTGGTTTACGAAAAGAACACACATGCAATGACCACTGGTTGATCCATATGTGGTTTGTGGAAAAGAACACACATGCAATGACCACTGGTTGATCCATGTGTGGTTTGTGGAAAGAACACACATGCAATGACACTGGTGGATCCATGTGTGGTTTGTGGAAAGAGCATACATGCAATGACTCTAGTGCTGGTTTTAGTGTAAGAACACACATGCGATGACCACTGGTTGATCCTTATGTGGTTTGTGGAAAAGAACACACATGCAATGAACATTGGTGGATCCATATGTGGTTTGTGGAAACGAACACACATGCAATGAACACTTGTGGATCCATATGTGGTTTGTGGAAAGAACACACATGCAGTGAACACTGGTGGATCCATATGTTGTTTGTGAAAAGAACACACATGCAATGACTCTAGTGCTGGTTTTAGTATAAGAACACACAAGCAATGAATCTAGTGGGTCCATATGTGATTTATAGAAAGAACACACATCCAATGACACTGGTTGATCCATGTGTGGTTTGTGGAAAGAACACACATGCAATGCCATTGGTTGATCCATGTGTGGTTTGTGGAAATAACACACATGAAATGACTCTAATGGATCCATATGTGGTTTGCGGAAAAGAACACACATGCAATGACTCTAGTGCTGGTTTTAGTATAAGAACACACAAGCAATGACTCTAGTGGGTCCATATGTGATTTGTGGAAAGAACACACATGCAATGACACTGGTTGATCCATGTGGGGTTTGTGGAAAGAACACATGCAATGCCATTGGTTGATCCATGTGTGGTTTGTGCAAAGAACACACATGCAATGAACCTAATGGATCCATATGTGGTTTGTGGCATAGAATACACATGCCATAACCACTGGTTGATCCATGTGTGGTTTATGGAAATAACACACATGCAATGGACTCTAGTGGATCCATGTGTGGTTTGTGAAAAGAACACACATGCAATCAGTCTAGTGCTGGTTTTAGTATAAGTACACACATGCAATGACTCTAGTGGGTCCACATGTGCTTTGTGAAAAGAACACACATGCAGTGAACACTGGTTGATCCATGTGTGGTTTGTGGAAACAACACACATGCAATGACATTGGTTGATCCATGTGTGGTTTGTGGAAATAACACACATGCAATGACTCTAATGGATCCATATGTGGTTTGTGGAAAAGAACACACATGCAATGACCACTGGTTGATCCATGTGTGGATTGTGGAAAGAACACGCATGCAATGACACTGGTGGATCCAAGTGTGGTTTGTGAAAAGAAAACACATGCAATGAACACTGGTTGATCCATATGTGGTTTGTGGAAAAGAACACACATGAATCTAGTGCTGGTTTTAGTATAAGAACACACAAGCAATGACTCTAGTGGGTCCATATATGATTTGTGGAAAGAACACACATGCAATAACACTGGTTGATCCATATGTGGTTTGTGGAAAAGAACACACATGAAGTGAACACTGGTTGATATATGTGTGATTTGTGGAAAGAACACACATGCAATGACATTGGTTGATCCATGTGTGGTTTGTGGAAATAACACACATGCAATGACTCTAATGGATCCATATGTGGTTTGTGGAAAAGAAAACACATGCAATGAACAATGGTGGATCCATAAGTGGTTTGTGGAAAGAACACACATGCAGTGAACACTAATGATCCATATGTTGTTTGTGAAAAGAACACACATGCAATGACTCTTGTGCTAGTTTTAGTATAAGAACACACATGCAATGACTCTAGTGGGTCCACATGTGGTTTGTGAAAAGAACACACATGCAGTGAACACTGGTTGATCCATGTGTGGTTTGTGGAAAGAACACACATGCAATGACATTGGTTGATCCATGTGTGGTTTGTCGAAATAACACACATGCAATGACTCTAATGGATCCATATGTGGTTTGTGGAAAAGAACACACATGCAATGACCACTGGTTGATCCATGTGTGGTTTGTCGAAAGAACACGCATGAAATGACACTGGTGGATCCATGTGTGGTTTGTGAAAAGAACACACATGCAATGATAACTGGTTGATCCATATGTGGTTTGTGGAAAATAACACACATACAATGAAAATTGGTGGATCCATAAGTGATTTGTGGAAAGAACACACATGCAGTGAACTCTGGTGGATCCATATGTTGTTTGTGAAAAGAACACACATGCAATGATTCTAGTGCTGGTTTTAGTCTAAGAACACATAAGCAATGACTCTAGTGGGTCCATATGTGATTTGTGGAAAGAACACACATGCAATGACACTGGTTGATCCATGTGTGGTTTGTGGAAAGAAACCACATGCAATGAACACTGGTTGATCCATATGTGGTTTACGAAAAGAACACACATGCATTGACCACTGGTTGATCCATATGTGGTTTGTGGAAAAGAACACACATGCAATTACCACTGGTTGATCCATGTGTGGTTTGTGGAAAGAACACACATGCAATGACACTAGTGGATCCATCTGTGGTTTGTGGAAAGAGCATACATGCAATGACTCTAGTGCTGGTTTTAGTGTAAGAACACACATGCGATGACCACTGGTTGATCCTTATGTGGTTTGTGGAAAAGAACACACATGCAATGAACATTGGTGAATCCATATGTGGTTTGTGGAAACGAACACACATGCAATGAACACTTGTGGATCCATATGTGGTTTGTGGAAAGAACATGCAGTGAACACTGGTGGATCCAGATGTTGTTTGTGAAAAGAACACACATGCAATGACTCTAGTGCTGGTTTTAGTATAAGAACACACAAGCAATGAATCTAGTGGGTCCATATGTGATTTGTAGAAAGAACACACATCCAATGACACTGGTTGATCCATGTGTGGTTTGTGGAAAGAACACACATGCAATGCCATTGGTTGATCCATGTGTGGTTTGTGGAAATAACACACATGAAATGACTCTAATGGATCCATATGTGGTTTGTGGAAAAGAACACACATGCAATGACTCTAGTGCTGGTTTTAGTATAAGAACACACAACCAATGACTCTAGTGGGTCCATATGTGATTTGTGGAAAGAACACACATGCAATGACACTGGTTGATCCATGTGTAGTTTGTGGAAAGAACACATGCAATGCCATTGGTTGATCCATCTGTCGTTTGTGCAAAGAACACACATACAATGAATCTAATGGATCCATATGTGGTTTGTGGCATAGAATACACATGCAATAACCACTGGTTGATCCATGTGTGGTTTGTGGAAAGAACACACATGCAATGGACTCTAGTGGATCCATGTGTGGTGTGTGAAAAGAACACACATGCAATGAGTCTAGTGCTGGTTTTAGTATAAGTACACACATGCAATGACTCTAGTGGGTCCACATGTGCTTTGTGAAAAGAACACACATGCAGTGAACACTGGTTGATCCATGTGTGGTTTGTGGAAATAACACACATGCAATAACATTGGTTGATCCATGTGTGGTTTGTGGAAATAGCACACATGCAATGACTCTAATGGATCCATATGTGGTTTGTGGAAAAGAACACACAGGCAATGACCACTGGTTGATCCATGTGTGGATTGTGGAAAGAACACGCATGCAATGATACTGGTGGATCCAAGTGTGGTTTGTGAAAAGAAAACACATGCAATGAACACTGGTTGATCCATATGTCGTTTGTGGAAAAGAACACACATACAATGACCACAGGTGGATCCATGTGTGGTTTCTAGAAAGAACACACATGCAATGACTCTAGTGATGGTTTTAGTATAAGAACACACATGCAATGACTCTAGTGGTTCCACATGTGGTTTGTGAAAAGAACACACATGCAGTGAACACTAGTTGATCCATGTGTGGTTTGTGGAAAGAACACACATGCAATGACATTGGTTGATCCATGTGTCGTTTGTGGAAATAACACACATGCAATGACTCTAATGGATCCATATGTGGTTTGTGGAAAAGAACACACATGCAATGACCACTGGTTGATCCATGTGTGGTTTGTCGAAAGAACACGCATGAAATGACACTAGTGGATCCATGTGTGGTTTGTGAAAAGAACACACATGCAATGATAACTGGTTGATCCATACGTGGTTTGTGGAAAATAAGACACATACAATGAAAACTGGTGGATTCAAAAGTGATTTGTGGAAAGAACACACATGCAGTGAACACTGGTGGATCCATATGTTGTTTGTGAAAAGAACACACATGCAATGAATCTAGTGCTGGTTTTAGTCTAAGAACACATAAGCAATGACTCTAGTGGGTCCATATGTGATTTGTGGAAAGAACACACATGCAATGACACTGGTTGATCCCTGTGTGGTTTGTGGAAATAAACCACATGCAATGAACACTGGTTGATCCATTTGTGGTTTACAAAAAGAACACACATGCAATGACCACTAGTTGATCCATATGTGGTTTGTGGAAAAGAACACACATGCAATGACCACTGGTGGATCCATGTGTGGTTTGTGGAAAGAACACACATGCAATGACACTGGTGGATCCATGTGTCGTTTGTGGAAAGAGCATACATGCAATGACTCTAGTGCTGGTTTTAGTATAAGAACACACATGCGATGACCACTGGTTGATCCTTATGTGGTTTGTGGAAAAGAACACACATGCAATGAGCACTGGTGAATCCACATGTGGTTTGTGGAAAAGAACACACATGCAATGAACACTGGTGGATCCATATGTGGTTTGTGGAAAGAACACACATGCAGTGAACACTAGTGGATCCATATGTGGTTTGTGAAAAGAACACACATGCAATGACTCTAGTGCTAGTTTTAGTATAAGAACAGACATGCAATGACTCTAGTGGGTCCATATGTGATTTGTGAAAAGAACACACATGCAATGACCACTAGTTGATCCATATGTGGTTTGTGGAAAAGTACACACATGCAATGAACACTGGTGGATCCTTAAGTGGTTTGTGGAAAGAACACACATGCAGTGAACACTGGTGGATCCATATGTTGTTTGTGAAAAGAACACACATGCAATGATGCTAGTGCTGGTTTTAGTGTCAAAACACACAAGCAATGACTCTAGTGGGTCCATATGTGAATTGTGGAAAGAACACACAGACAATGACACTGGTTGATCCATGTGTGGTTTGTGGAATGAAAACACATGCAATGACTCTAATGGATCCATATGTGGTTTGTGGAAAAGAACACACATGCAATGACCACAGGTTGATCCATGTGTGGTTTCTAGAAAGAACACACATGCAATGACTCTAGTGATGGTTTTAGTATAAGAACACAAATGCAATGACTCTTGTGGGTCCACATGTGGTTTGTGAAAAGAACACACATGCAGTGAACACTAGTTGATCCATGTGTGGTTTGTGGAAAGAACACACATGCAATGACATTGGTTGATCCATGTGTCGTTTGTGGAAATAACACACATGCAATGAATCTAATGGATCCATATGTGGTTTGTGGAAAACAACACACATGCAATGACCACTGGTTGATCCATGTGTGGTTTATCGAAAGAACACGCATGAAATGACACTAGTGGATCCATGTGTGGTTTGTGAAAAGAACACACATGCAATGATAACTGGTTGATCCATACGTGGTTTGTGGAAAATAAGACACATACAATGAAAACTGGTGGATCCAAAAGTGATTTGTGGAAAGAACACACATGCAGTGAACACTGGTGGATCCATATGTTGTTTGTGAAAAGAAAACACATGCAATGAATCTAGTGCTGGTTTTAGTCTAAGAACACATAAGCAATGACTCTAGTGGGTCCATATGTGATTTGTGGAAAGAACACACATGCAATGACACTGGTTGATCCATGTGTGGTTTGTGGAAATAAACCACATGCAATGAACACTGGTTGATCCATATGTGGTTTACGAAAAGAACACACCTGCAATGACCACTGGTTGATCCATATGTGGTTTGTGGAAAAGAACACACATGCAATGACCATTGGTTGATCCATGTGTTGTTTGTGGAAAGAACACACATGCAATGACACTGGTGGATCCATGTGTGGTTTGTGGAAAGAGCATACATGCAATGACTCTAGTGCTGGTTTTAGTGTAAGAACACAGATGCGATGACCACTGGTTGATCCTTATGTGGTTTGTGGAAAAGAACACACATGCAATGAACACTGGTGAATCCAGATGTGGTTTGTGGAAAAGAACACACATGCAATGAACACTGGTGGATCCATATGTGGTTTGTGGAAAGAACACACATGCAGTGAACACTGGTGGATCCATGTGTGGTTTGTGGAAAGAGCATACATGCAATGACTCTAGTGCTGGTTTTAGTGTAAGAACACACATGCGATGACCACTGGTTGATCCTTATGTGGTTTGTGGAAAAGAACACACATGCAATGAACACTGGTGAATCCACATGTGGTTTGTGGAAAAGAACACACATGCAATGAACACTGGTGGATCCTTAAGTGGTTTGTGGAAAGAACACACATGCAGTGAACACTGGTGGATCCATATGTTGTTTGTGAAAAGAACATACATGCAATGATGCTAGTGCTGGTTTTAGTGTCAAAACACACAAGCAATGACTCTAGTGGGTCCATATGGGATTTGTGGAAAGAACACACAGACAATGACACTGGTTGATCCATGTGTGGTTTGTGGAATGAACACACATACAATGACTCTAATGGATCCATATGTGGTTTGTGGAAAAGAACACACATGCAATGACCACAGGTTGATCCATGTGTGGTTTCTAGAAAGAACACACATGCAATGAACTCTAGTGGATCCATGAGTGGTTTGTGAAAAGAACACACATGCAATGAGTCTAGTGCTGGTTTTAGTATAAGAACACACATGCAATCACTCTAGTGCGTCCATATGAGGTTTGTGAAAAGAACACACATGCAATGACTCTAATGGATCCATATGTGGTTTGTGGAAAAGAAAACACATGCAATGAACACCGGTGGATCCATAAGTAGTTTGTGGAAATAACACACATGTAGTGAACACACCAGTGGATTCATATGTTGTTTGTGAAAAAAAAACACATGCAATGACTCTAGTGATGGTTTTAGTATAAGAACACACATGCAATGACTCTAGTGGGTCCACATGTGGTTTGTGAAAAGAACACACATGCAGTGAACACTAGTTGATCCATGTGTGGTTTGTGGAAAGAACACACATGCAATGACATTGGTTGATCCATGTGTGGTTTGTGGAAATAACACACATGCAATGACTCTAATGGATCCATATGTGGTTTGTGGAAAAGAACACACATGCAATGACCACTGGTTGATCCATGTGTGGTTTGTCGAAAGAACACGCATGAAATGACACTAGTGGATCCATGTGTGGTTTGTGAAAAGAACACACATGCAATGATAAGTGGTTGATCCATACGTGGTTTGTGGAAAATAACACACATACAATGAAAATTGGTGGATCCATAAGTGATTTGTGGTAAGAACACACATGCAGTGAACACTGGTGGATCCATATGTTATTTGTGAAAAGAACACACATGCAATGAATCTAGTGCTGGTTTTAGTCTAATAACACATAAGCAATGACTCTAGTGGGTCCATATGTGATTTGTGGAAAGAACACACATGCACTAACACTGGTTGATCCATGTGTGGTTTGTGGAAATAAACCACATGCAATGAACACTGGTTGATCCATATGTGGTTTACGAAAAGAACACACATGCAATGAACACTGGTTGATCCATATGTGGTTTGTGGAAAAGAACACACATGCAATGACCACTGGTTGATCCATGTGTGGTTTGTGGAAAGAACACACATATGTGGTTTGGTTACATAAGCATCTTGGCTCATGTTTTGAAATGCCAGAACATTTGAGAATATGGAAAATAAGCCAAGACTATTTTGGGAAGTAGCTTTTGTCAACTGGTGTTAAGGTAAGGAGTATATCATCTAATACACATTTATATGCATAAGCATATCCAACAACAAGCAAACACTTCAGCATTAAACAAGAAAAAGTTTTTGTTCCCCCTAATTTTTTCATTTTGGACAACTAATCAGGGTTGCTGAAATTGGGATGTTACAGATCTTTCCCCCTTAAAAGAATCTCGTCCCGAGATTCCGGAGAGTAAGGTTAGGGGGTTTTGAGTCAAGGTTAGTGCTTCTGGTTTCAAGCGTGCTATCTTACGAACTCCGTCTTTAAAAGTGACTACTTTGCCGAGGAACTTGAGCTTCAGTCTTCCGGGGTGCGCGGAGAGTTGAGCAGAGTCTGGTCCTGATTGCGAGGGATGACCTTCTTTTCCTTCCAGACTCTACATCTCGAGGGTTTAGACGGGGCAGCTCTCGATGCCGAACCTCACGGGGTACTAGTCGGAGGGTAGAATTCTACAGCTGGGAGTACCTCTGTCTAATGACTCACAACTCTTCCTTACGGTCGGGACTCCTCCCGCAAAGGGTTACCCTATTTTTGCGGGAAAGACGTAGTCTTTCCCATTTATGATTGAACAAGGGTAGGTGTCAACACCCGGATTTTTAATCCCAGATGCTCGTTATGCCATACCTCGCAATCCCAGGATTACCATTTTTTCGAGACATAACGGATTGGATATCACAGTACATCATCCATTACAAACCATACATAAGGTTTTACACAAATAAGGATCTCATGATCCAGTCTTTAATACAACAAGCAGCGGAAATAAACGATAGCGTAGCGGTGGGGTCCATCTTCGAGGCACGAGCAATGCTGATGAAGGCAGATAGTCCTAGTTATCATAGCCGTCCTGCTGACCATCATCTTGATAATCTCCTTCATAGTCTGGCCGTGATAATAGCCAGGGACAAAAGCCATGAGTACTCTTTAAGTACTCGCAAACTACTACTAACAAGGGTTACCATTCTAAGTTAAAGTACTGAACTGAAAGAATAACTATCAAGTTAAGTTTGAAACCTAAGCTGAGTTCTGAAACAAGAAAAGATAAAGTAAAGTTCTAGAATCACTTAAGTTGGGAAGCTATTTTCATCTACACAACCCTGTTGTGGTCAAGTCAAGGTTCATCATTCATTTAAAGTTATTTAGAAAGCATCTGACAACGAAACAGTATGGCCATTCCAACTGTCCATAACGGCGGACGCGGCTATTCGAATAGTTTGACACTCTGCAGAGGTGGTACACTTTCACCACAAGATTCGATACATCTGTCAGGGATAACCCTGAATCATCATACTTGGTATGCAGATAATCAAACATAACCTTCCCTTTACACACCCTAGTACGAGCACCTCTCCTATGAGCATGGCCTCCCAACCATGACCATCAGTCATCTTGGGCACTGCATAGGTGGACATCATGAGAGGTAGCCTCAGCTCAAACCTCTCCCGTGAGGGAACTAATACTAATGCATATAAATTTCCAGCTAAGCCTTACCCAATTCAGGTAATGTGGTTGTACGGTAACTTTGGAAAGGTATCGCATCCGAATCCAACCATCAGTTTTATAAAAGGGTTAAGGCTCATGCCTCATCATTTTCATCATCATAAACCAGTTGTGTTTCTCAACACAGGTCAAAACATCTCAATAGAATGACTCATCATTCCAAGGTTTTCACAACTCATTTTCACCAAGTGTTCCCATCTAAAGTGACTCAAGTTTGATCTATTCTAAAACACTAGGTTAAGAGTGTTCACTAAGGTGGAAAGGTGGGATCAATCTCATGCCATAGAATGACATCTAAGGGTTTCTAATTAGGTCAAGTTTTATACTCTTTATGCTACCTTCAAAATTAATTAAAGAACTTTGTGTAAACTAAGGGGGTGTGATCAAAGTATGCTTAAGGCATCTTTACTAAACTATCTAGTTTTATTCTAGCTTGCTACAATATCTTACTTAAGCATGTTTGCAAGGGTTAGCTTGCCACTAATAGCTTGCCTTGGTTGGTGCAGTGGTTGAAGTTTTCTTCTTCTTCTTCTTCTTGGTAGAACTCCTCCTCCTCGAAGGCTTGGTCGGTACTAGCGTCTAGAAATACATAGGGAGTGAACAATCACCAAACAATACTTAACTTAGGCTAAGTAGTATTCTAAACCACACAATTGATGATCTATTATCATCCCAAACGTCACAAGTTTTAATTCAATAGTTTCAACCTTTTTATTTTGGAAAAGTAATTTCTACTCATTGAAATATTAACTACACTTTAATATTCACCACCAAAATATGGGATCATGTGGACACATGTCCTCACCACATATTCTAACATGTGGGAATGAGATTTAAAGGTTGGATCAATATTACTTTGGTTTAAGTTTATTATTTAATGATTTAAAGTGACTAGAAATTCCTATATAGCATTATTTTGGTACTAGTCCAAAGTCACTTCCTGTAAACCTTAATATTATTACATATTTGGATAGATATGATGGAATGTGATTTTTGAGAGTTGGAATCAACTCAAAAGCTAACTTGGTTGATTTTACAAAAATGTTTCAAGTTGCAAAAGCTTCTGTCTTCTTAAATGAATTAAATCGAACGGGCTTGGATAGAGCATTTCAATACCTTTCATACAAAATTAGTTTCATGTAATTTGGATTTGTCAAACTCACAGAATTGAATTTTGAAACACTGGATAGAAACTATATTCTAACTAAAAAGAAAAACCTAGATTTGAATCTACGGGCTTGCGCGGGAAAGGAAATGGGCCAGTGGCGCCACGCAAAGACGGGGCTCAGGTGACAGAGGTCCACTTGTCGGTGCACTTAAACGTGAAAAGGTACGCACGCTGTGGGCCGTGCGATTAGAGGCTAGATCTATGGCTGAGGGTCGTCGTCGATGACGGACGGGTCGCCGACGAGCTTGAACCCTAGCGGCTCGGTGGGGGTCTACTGGGGGCGTACCAGGGCTCCAGCAGGGTCGGCGATGCGGGCGAACAAAGTGGAAGACGACGGCGAGGCGAGGCGTGGTCGCGGCAGAGCTTGGGGTGGCCGGAATCAACAGCACCCTTCTTCTCCAGAGGCGGCGGCTCTGGCTCCAATTCCGGCGAGCTGCTGCTCTACTTGCTCCGGCGAGGGGTGGTTGAGGTTCAGAGAGGTGAGGGGAGTGGAATGGGGTGAGTCTTTGGTGCTAGGGAGGGCTCCTTTTATAGGCTCGACGGTGAGACCGAGCGGGATGGGCGATCGACGGTGGCGACATGTCTACGGCGAGCTAGCGGCATGGCTGGGGATGGCGATCGATGGGCGGTCCCCTGGCGGTGCTCTAGCGCTTCAATGCGGCCGTAGGGGCGGTGGCATGCGGTCGGGGTGAGGTGGCGCTCTGCGCGGCCGAAGCGGCTGTGTCCACGGCGAGCGGTGGCTGTGGGGCTTTGGGCGGCGAACGGAGGTGTCTGGGGTGTTCTCTAGGTCGAGGCGGAGCGGTGGGCGCAGGCTGGTGTCAAGCGGCGGCTTGTGCACGCGGGGACAGTGCGCGCTCTACGGGCGGTGTCGGCATGGTCGACGGGCTCGGGGCGCGGCGGTTCCTGGTCGTTTGGGTCGCTGTCCTTGGGTTGGGCGGTGGAGGTGGACCACTGCCTATCTCCAGGACATGGTGGATGGCGCTGGTGGCGGCTGTGGCTTGCTGTCGCCGGTGGGGTGCCGAAGTGGGGGTTCGGCCTTAATGGCCTTGACCATTTGGTCGTGGCACAGTGTGGGGCTGGGCTAGAGAGGGTTAGGGGGAGTAGTGGAGAGGTTTTTGGTGGCAATTTGGGGAACAAGTTTGGCCAGAACACTATTTATAATAGTGAAATTTGTTTAGTTTGTAATCTGTCTGCCAAATGTTTGATGAAATGGCCGCAAGAGAAAAAGTTTTGAATTTTGAGTTCAAAATTTATGGGTGATCTCCACTAGTGCTAGGTAGTCTCTGGTTGCAAGGGTTTTGAAAATGGAGCTCAAATACATGGTTTTTGAAATAGGGGTGATCTATGCATATGCATTAGATTCAATTTTAAACTGTCATTTAAAATTGTTTACAGAAGGTTTTTAGTAGATCAAAAGGTGGGCCTTGGTACCTCATTATGTGTACTAGCAAGGGGTGCAAAGATCAAGAATTTTTCTGTTAAAAATTGAGTACTAGGAAGAGCCAAAGTAGGCATGAGAGTTAAATTCGTCCAAATGACCATTCCTTCATTTTAATTCTTTTTGATTTGATTTCTTTTAGGAAAAGTTTGGGAATGGTGTAGATGATGTTTAAATCACCTAAGAAACATTTTAGAAGCAAAGGATCACACAATCATGGCCATTCAAAACAACTCCTATTTTAAATACACACATAGATAAATGCTTTGATTTTAAATATGGAAATGTTTTTGTTAATCCTAAATTTGGATGATTTGATCTTTGATAAACTTGGATTGAAGTTTTGGGATGTTACAAACCTTCCCTCCTTAAATAAAATGTCGTCCCGAGATTTACAAGAAAACTAGGAACTAAAGAGATATGGGAACTCTGTCCTAATGTAATCCTCGCGCTCCCAAGTGGCTTCCTCCTCGGTATGGTTGCTCCACTGAATCTTGAGAAACTTGATAGTCCTGGTCCTGGTGGTTCTGTAGGCTTCTTCTAAGATACGAATGGGCACTTCCCGATAGGTTAGGTCATTGTTGATTTCTACTGCTCTGTGATCAATATTCTTGAAAACTTCAGTCTTCTCAGGCACTTCCAAGCATTTGCGAAGTAACGAGATATGGAACACACTGTGGATGGCTGACATCTCTTCAGGCAGCTCCAGTTGATACGATACTTCTCCTCGGCGGTTCAGAATCTTGAAAGGTCCGATATATCTGGGAGCTAACTTTCCCTTCAGACTAAAGCATTGGGTTCCCTTCAATGGTGAAACCTTGAGATATACGAAATCTCCGACATTGAAAGTCAGGTCTCTTCTTCTCTTGTCAGCATAACTCTTCTGTCTGGATTGGGCGGTCTTGAGGTGCTCACGAACTTTGTGAACTTTCTCTTCTGCTTCTCGGAGAATGTCGGGTCCAAAGATCTGACTCTCTCGTACTTGCGACCAATTCAAAGGGGTACGACACTTTCTTCCGTATAGGAATTCAAAGGGTGCCATCTGCAAACTAGCTTGATAACTGTTGTTATATGAGAAATATGCGAAGGGCAGGCAGTCTTCCCATTTTGATCCGTATTCCAACACATAAGCTCTAAGCATATCCTCCAAGATCTGGTTGACTCTCCCAGTCTATCCATCTGTTTGCGGGTGATAAGCGGTACTGAAATTCAACTTGGTTCCTAAACCTTCCTGAACTTTCTGCCAAAATCTTGAAGTAAACTGAGTCCCTCGATCTGATACGATGGTCTTGGGGGTTCCTTGCAGACTAACAATCCTAGCAATGTACAACTCTGCTAGTTTTGCACTCTGGTAGGTTGTCTTGACTGGTATGAAGTGGGCTACCTTCTATAGTCTATCAACTATGACCCAGATTGAGTCATTTCCCCTACTAGAAGTAGGTAAACCGGTGATAAAGTCCATTCCGACGGAATCCCATTTCCATTCCGGAATCTGCAATGGTTGCAACAATCCTGCAGGTCTCTGATGCTCTGCTTTGACTCTTTGACAAATGTCACATTTGGCGATGTAACTTCCGATCTCTCTCTTCATCTTGTGCCACCAAAATTGCTCTTTCAAATCCTAATACATCTTTGTTCCTCCGGGGTGGATAGAATAAAGAGTATCATGAGCTTCCTTCATGATAATTTCCTTCAGCTCCGAATCTACTGGTCATGGTGATGGCTTTCTTAGCACAGTCTATCAGTCCTTTATGCTTTGACATCCAGTCCATACCTAGTACTACTTCCAAACCATTGGTTCCAAGTACAATTAGGTTGGCATAAAAATCTATCCCATGTATTCTGATAGGTACAGCTTTGCAAATTTTTCTAGCTTTTGTAGTTGAACCGGGGATTTGAACTATCATGACATGCTTTAGGTTGGTTGGGCGAATCTTACTAGTGCATACAAATTCTTCGGTGACAAATGAATGCGATGCTCTAGAATCAAACAATACTCTTGCTAAAACTGAGTCAACAGAAAACATACCCAGCACTACATCTGGTGCTTCCTGGGCTTCTTCTGCGTTCATGTGGAAGAGACAACCGTTATGATTGTCGGGTTCCACAGGGCAAATCTCACTGGTTGAACACGACGCTGCTAGTGAGCTGGGGCATTCACAGGGGCATTGGCGGCAGTCTTCTTGGGACACTCATTGGAGTAGTGACCCTTCACTCCACACTCGAAGCAAGATCTGGGACTTGTCCTTGACTGCGACAGGTACAGCATGGCTGCCAGTTCTAGGGGCAGTGTTGTTGTTGTTGCTCTTGGGAGGGGCACGATTGAAGTTGTTGGCATTGCCGGAGTTGTGATTGTTTCCTCCGGGCTTCACATTTCCTCCGCTACGGTTGGGGTAGCTTGGGCGAGAATTTGGGGGTCGGTTGTTCCTTGGTGCATATCCTGGTGAGGGGTTGGGATGGTACTTACGGTGACTCGGATCCGCATCACTGCATCATATGACGCTTATGTTGTCGTTTGCCTGGTTAATCTTCCCTTCCATCTAAATGGCAGAGTCGACTAGCTCTTCAAGATCCTGGAAACGGATGTTGACGAGGATAGTCTGCATCTCATCATGTAGTCCGTTTAAGAATCTCTCTTTCTTCTTGGCCTCCGTGTTGATTTCATCCGGTGCATATCTGGCAAGTGACAAGAATTTGTCATGGTACTCTACTACAGTCAATTTTCCTTGCTTCAGTTCACGGAATTCATCTCTCATCCTGTTGACAAGACCTTGCGGCACGTGGGTGCGGCTGAACTTGACCTTGAATGCTTCCCAAGTCATCACCTGGCCATGGTTCATGTTGCGGATGCTATTCCACCAAGCTCTTGCATCTCCCGCCAGATAGTGAGTGGCGAAGAGAACTTTCTCATTCTCATCAACTCCTGCAACTTCTAGGTTGTTTTCCATGGTCTGTAACCAGTCATCATCATGTATTGTGTTTTCAGATTGGTTGAAGATTGTGGGATTGGTGTTCGAAAAAATTTTGAGTTTAGATACATGTTGATCCTGATTTCCATGTCCTTGGTTGTTGAGAGCCATTTGGGCGATCTGCTGCAATGTTGCTAAGTTGGCTTGGCCTTCGTACGCTTGCTTCACGGTCCGCGATGAGATTCTGCAAGATCTGCAGCATTGGGTCCTGCGATGAGCTGCTCCCTCCTTGGTTTCCACGAGTCATCTGAAGATTGAGATAGATATAGGGGTAAGAGGGAAATTCTAAGGTTCATGGTTTTGGGTTTTCAAAGCTACAATTTTGAGTTAGACTCAGGTTTTTCAACTAACTTCATTCTCATTCATGCAAGCAAGCACACGATACAACACACCACAACAATCAAAGGGGAAAACAGATGGTTTGAAGAACCATTCTGCAAACTATGATACAATGAGATGATACATCTCATGCTACGACAGTGCTCTAGTGCATCTACTCATCGTCGATGAAGTCGGAGTCTTCATCATCAGTGTAGAAGTCCACAGCATCCTCTGCCAGAAAATCGTCATCGTTGCTGAGGTAGGAATCCATATCTCCCTGGATGTCTTCTCCCTCATCATCTTCTTCTTTGGCGGCAAGTTGAGCTTCCTGCTCCTTGACGGTCTTCTCGAGGTCGGCCACCTTCTTGCGAAGACGGGCGATGGTGCGATCCTTCTTGGCACTTGGCGGCGAGAGACCTGGCGATCTTGGACGAAGCGATGTGAAAGTCCGGGCCTTACGGTTGGTGATGCGCAGTTACGGCTAACTCTCCGGCATTGTCCGGTTCTCCTGTCGACCATGAAGCAAGAAGTCGAGGTTCTCCACTTGACGCCTCAACTCTGGGTGACTTTGCATCTCCATCTGCATTCCCATGAAGTCACGTCTGGCATAGTGGGCAAAACGGGTTCCTTGAATCTTGTTGACGCTGAGGGCACATAGACGTGCGAGAGCTTCATGCATTGCCCTGGCTAATCCATCTAGCCAGTTGTTCTCTCTCACAGAGAACTGAATTCTCCCGGAAGTTGGTGCTTCAATGCTTCCTCGAAGATCTGCGGTGACTAGCCATTGTAGGTCTCCTCCTGGGGGTCCTGGAAGTTGAGCTCCAAGAAACTCCGGATGTGGGCGTCCCAGTAATTCTGACAGTGAATCCAGATCCCTCTCGAAGATCAGCTGACCTCCGTTTCCCAACTGGTAAAACTTGCTGAACTGAGTCTCCATCTACAAGAATTTAGGATGAGGAAATTAGTGAAGTGATCAAGTGTGTCAAATTTTAAGTAGTAATGTAAGGATTTTGAGGAACATGTATTTTTGAGAAAGAATGAGTTCACAAGGGTAAGAGGGGAAATAGTTTTTTATAAATACTTACTTTGGTTTTGAAGCTAAGTTTTTGGTTTGGACGTCCATTCTAACTAGGGTCTCCTATGGTCAGGATGGCTCTGATACCAACTTGTCAACACCCGGATTTTTAATCCCAGATGCCCGTTATGCCATACCTACATAATCCTGGATTACCATTTTGCGAGACATAACACATTGGATATCACAAGTACATCATCCATTACAAAACATACATAAGGTTTTACTCAAATAAGGATCTCATGATCCGGTCTTTAATACAACAAGCGGAAATAAGCGATAGCGTGGCGGTGGGGTCCATCTTGAGGGGCACAGGCAATCTTGTGGCGAGATAGTCCTAGTTATCATAGTCGTCCTGCTGACCATCATCTTGATAATCTCCTTCATAGTCTGGCCATGATAATAGCCAGGGACAAAAGCCATGAGTACTCTTTAAGTACTCGCAAACTACTACTAGCAAGGGTTATGATTCTAAGTTAAAATCTTGAAAGAATAACTATCAAGTTAAGTTTGAAACCTAAGCTGAGTTCTGAAGCAAGAAAAGATAAAATAAAAGTATAGAATCACTTAAGTTGGGAAGCTATTTTCATCTACACAACCCTTTTGTGGTCAAGTCAAGGTTCATGATTCATTTCAAGTTATTTAGAAAACATCTGACAACGAAACATTATGGCCATTCCAACTGTCCATAACCGCGGACGCAACTATTTGAATAGTTTGACACTCTGCAGAGGTAGTACACTTTCACCACAAGATTCGATACATCTGTCAGGGATAACCCTGAATCATCATACTTGGTATGCAGATAATCAAACATAACCTTCCCTTTACACACCCTAGTACGAGCACCTCTCCTATGAGCATGGCCTCCCAACCATGACCATCAGTCATCTTGGGCACTGCATAGGTGGACATCATGAGAGGTAGCCTCATCTCAAACCTCTCCCGTGAGGGAACTAATACTAATGCATATAAATTTCCAGCTAAGCCTTACCCAATTCAGGTAATGTGGTTGTACGGTAAATTTGGAATGGTATCGCATCCGAATCCAACCATCAGTTTTATAAAAGGGTTAAGGCTCATGCCTCATCATTTTCATCATCATAAACCAGTTGTGTTTCTCAACACAGGTCAAAACATCTCAATAGAATGACTCATCATTCCAAGGTTTTCACAACTCATTTTCACCAAGTGTTCCCATCTAAAGTGACTCAAGTTTGATCTATTCTAAAACACTAGGTTAAGAGTGTTCACTAAGGTGGAAAGGTGGGATCAATCTCACGCCATAGAATGACATCTAAGGGTTTCTAATTAGGTCAAGTTTTATACTCTTTATGCTACCTTCAAAATTAATTAAAGAACTTTGTGTAAACTAAGGGGGTGTGATCAAAGTATGCTTAAGGCATCTTTACTAAACTATCTAGTTTTATTCTAGCTTGCTACAATATCTTACTAAAGCATGTTTGCAAGGGTTAGCTTGCCACTAATAGCTTGCCTTGGTTGGTGCAGTGGTTGAAGTTTTCTTCTTCTTCTTCTTCTTGGTAGAACTCCTCCTCCTCGAAGGCTTGGTCGCTACTAGCGTCTAGAAATACATAGGGAGTGCACAATCACCAAACAATACTTAACTTAGGCTAAGTAGTATTCTAAACCACACAATTGATGATCTATTATCATCCCAAACATCACAAGTTTTAATTCAATAGTTTCAACCTTTTTATTTTGGAAAAGTAATTTCTACTCATTGAAATATTAACTACACTTTAATATTCACCACCAAAATATGGGATCATGTGTACACATGTCCTCACCACATATTCTAACATGTGGGAATGAGATTTAATGGTTGGATCAATATTACTTTGGTTTAAGTTTATTATTTAATGATTTAAAGTGACTAGAAATGCCTATATAGCATTATTTTGGTACTAGTCCAAAGCCACTGCCTGTAAACCTTAATATTATTACATATTTGGATAGATATGATGAAATATGATTTTTGAGAGTTGGAATCAACTCAAAAGCTAACTTGGTTGATTTTACAAAAATGTTTCAAGTTGCAAAAGCTTCTGTCTTCTTATTTTTATTAGGAGAAATATATAACTCTAAATGAATTAAATCCAACGGTCTTGGATAGAGCATTTCAATAACTTTCAGACAAAATTAGTTTCATGTAATTTGGATTTGTCAAACTCACAGAATTGAATTTTGAAACACTAGACAGAAACTATATTCTAACTAAAAAGAAAAACCTAGATTTGAATCTACGGGCTTGCGCGGGAAAGGAAATGGGCCGGCCCAGTGGCGCTACGTGGCACGGGGCTCAGCTGACAGAAGGGGTCCACTTGTCAGCGGCACTTAAAACGCGAAACGGTACGGGCGCTGTGGGCCGTGCGATTAGAGGCTAGATCTACGGCTGAGGGTCATCGTCGACGACGGACAGGTCGCCGGCGAGCTCGAACCCTAGCGGCTCGGTGGGGTCTCTCTTGATGCATTGTGGCCCCAAAGGAGGTCGGATCTTGGGCGAACAAAGTGGAAGACAACGGCGAGGCGAGGCGTGGTCGTGGCGGAGCTTGGGGTGGCCAGAATCAACGACACCCTTCTTCTCTAGAGGCGGCGGCTGCGGCTCCAATTCCGGCGAGCTGCTGCTCCACTTGCTCCGGCGAGGGGTGGTTGAGGTTCAGAGAGGTGACGGGAGTGGAATGGTGTGAGTCTTTGGTGCTGGGGAGGGCTCCTTTTATAGGCTCGACGGTGAGACCGAGCAGGATGGGCGGTCGACGGTGGCGACATGGCTACGGCGAGCTAGCAGCATGGCTGGGGATGGCGATCGATGGGAGGTCCCCTGGCGGTGCTCTAGCGCTTCAATGCGGCCGTAGGGGCGGTGGCATGCGGTCGGGGTGAGGTGGCGCTCTGCATGGCCGAAGCGGCTATGTCCACGGCGAGCGGTGGCTGTGGGGCTTTGGGTGGCGAACGGAGGTGTCTGGGGTGTTCTCTAGGTCGAGGCGGAGCGGTGGGCGCGGGCTGGTGTCGAGCGGCGGCTTGTCCTTGGGCTGGAACTGGTTGGGCGGTGGAGGTGGACCACTGGCTATCTCCAGGACACGGTGGATGGCGCTGGCGGCGGCTGTGGCTTGCTGTCGCCGGTGGGGTGCCCAAGTGGGGGTTCGGCCTTAATGGCCATGACCATTTGGTCGTGGCACAGTGTGGGGCTGGGCTAGAGAGGGTTAGGGAGAGTAGTGGAGAGGTTTTTGGTGGCAATTTGGGGAACAAGTTTGGCCAGAACACTATTTAAAATAGTGAAATTTGTTTAGTTTGTAATGTGCCTGCCAAGTGTTTGATGAAATGGCCGCAAGAGAAAAAGTTTTGAATTTTGAGTTCAAAATTTTTGGGTGATCTCCACTAGTGCTAGGTAGTCTCTGGTTGCAAGGGTTTTGAAAATGGAGCTCAAATACATGGTTTTTGAAATAGGGGTGATATATGCATATGCATTAGATTCAATTTTAAACTGTCATTTAAAATAGTTTACAGAAGGTTTTCAGTAGATCAAAAGGTGGGCCTTGGTACCTCATTATGTGTACTAGCAAGGGGTGCAAAGATCAAGAATTGTTTCTGTTAAGAATTGAGTACTAGGAATAGCCAAAGTAGGCATGAGAGTTAAATTTGTCCAAATGACCATTCCTTCATTTTAATTCTTTTTTATTTGATTTCTTTTAGGAAAAGTTTGGGAATGGTGTATATGATGTTTAAATCACCTAAGAAACATTTTAGAAGCAAAGGATCACACAATCATGGCCATTCAAAACAACTCCTATTTTAAATACACACATAGATGAGTGCTTTCATTTTAAATATGGAAAAGTTTTTGTTAATCCTAAATTTGGATGGTTTGATCTTTGATAAACTTGGATTGAAGTTTTGGGATGTTACAGTAGGTCAGAGAGTTGACATAGTCCTTCCTTCTTGGAGTCTTTGATTGATGTTTTAGAGACTGTCGTCACTCTTTCTCCTAGAGTCAAGATCTTCAGAGGGCGTCTGTGAAGCTATGGCCTACGGGGCTTATATACTATTATTATTCATGCTTTAGCCTGGGGAAGTCATTGGAGTCTCACGTCCTCTAAGTATTAAGGACTTAGGGATTAGCGGTTCGGCGGTCCTTCAGGTGGGTCTTCAGCTGAAGTAGCGGAGGGACTTTGTAGAATCTTTAGTTAGTTTCTCATCGGATAACTCACGGGTTGTTGCTTGGAGGGAAAACTTCGGAGCTGGAGATATTTTCTAAAGTATCTTTTTGGTAGACAGTCCTCCAGAGATTGAGTGGAAAGACGCAGTCTTTCCTCCTTGGAGGTTCATTAAGGTTCATCGAGAAGGGTGTAGATCTTCTTTTTTGGAGTGCTGACTTGATGTTAGCGGATAGTTGTATCTTCCCGGAGTCCTGAGCTGGGGTCTTCGAGTGACGCCTTATTTACCAACTTTG
Organism: Avena insularis; assembly: GCA_023614405.1. NCBI lineage: Eukaryota > Viridiplantae > Streptophyta > Magnoliopsida > Poales > Poaceae > Avena > Avena insularis. Next base: position 344,911,844 of record CM042690.1, on the reverse strand, counting down.
GCGGGGGTGGTTTCCTAACGAAGCTTAGAACGGGGTGTTAGCTCAAGGTAAGTTAGAGGTTTACGGCTCTTCGGGGTAGTCTTCTGTCAAGGTAGAGACATCCAACTTCGTGGGAGTTGTCTTCATGCTTCCTAATCATCTGACTTCAAGGGTGGTTCTGACCTTCTAGGGAGAAACTTCCCGTCGGTTTGGGTAGGGTCGACTATAATAGGTATTCTCCTGAGGCGGTCAGAAGCTCTAATACACTAAAGGTTAGTGTGGCTTGGTCTTCACTTCTTGTCTTAGTGACTTATCGAGCGGTTTCTTGTGGAAGTGGACGGAGGAACAAGGGAGTGTGGTGCTGTTGACGAGTCTTGCAAGGTGAGTCTGACGAGGTAGGCCGTCCTGCTGAGGTGAAATCTTCGAGTGGTTCTGACTTGACGATGTCGAATTCCTGGTTCATGTGACGCTTTTCCTCTCATATACTCTCGAATTCTAGTCTGGGTCTCATTACCGACATCTAACACAGGGGCTTCCTGAGTTACTAGGTGAGTTATCGCTCCTCGAGTCACATTTTTAAGGAGGCCAAGGAAAACCAGAACCTACAAACAAGGCGAACAAAGCAAGGGAATCGCAATGTCCTCGGCAGACAACACACATCAAGCAACACAGAATGCACTTAGGCAAGCAAACACGGTCAACGCTAGGGACCAAGGAGTCAACTACTCGCGATGTTGGGGATTCCTATCCTTAGGACTATTGACCCTAGACACCGTCTTTCTTTAGGTCGGAATCTCTATCTTGTAGATGCAGTCTTCGTCGTATCTTGGAGGCTTCTTGATAGGGCAACACCTGAGGTCTTCTGAGTGGGAGGATTCCGCTGGTAGAGCGATATTGTAGTCTCCTTGTGTTTGCTGGTAGTTGCTTGTCTTCATCTTGTTCTCAATGTCTTCACCGGGTTCTAGATCCTAGTTATTTAAAATCCAGAGGTTTGAAGTTTGGGGACAGGAGTTGGAGTAAACCATATTCAAAAGCATTTACTTAGAGTAAGAGAAGAAGTAGAACTTTTTTAAACTCTTTGAGAAACTAGTTTTCGAAAGCCGAGGTTTTCAAAATAAGGTTCCTGTCTAGCGACCATGCTAACTAGGGTTCCCCTATAGTCAGGATGGCTCTGATACCAAGTCTGTGGGGCCCCCGGATTAATCCTCCGAGCATCCCTGTTATGCATACAACCACGATCCCATGATCAGTTAGTCGTGGCACATAACCGATGAGTATCACTACATCATCCAAGAATATATCGAATTACAAGACTTACATACATGCCATTATGGCTACATTAATAAACAGCAGCGGATCTTCACCAAGCGTAGAGCCCGAGCCATGCCTTAACCTACATGCAACTGACTGGGAGAATGTCCTAGCTCACATAGTCGAGATCACCACCTTCTTCTTGGAAATCTGACCAAGTAAATAGCCAGGGACAATGCCAGTGAGTACTTTGAATGTACTCGCAAACCACCTTAAGGTAACAGTAATAACAAGCGGATATGCATTATGGCTGTGGTAGTAGGAGGGCTTCAAGAGGGGTTCTTTTCTTAAATAGTTTCTCTTGTAGATATAGCATCTACATATCTTTGTTGAAAACTTGTGTAAACCTTTTTGGAAACCATTTTGAAAAGTTTTGGAAAACATTAGGACAGGGTCACCCATTTGCTACCTTTTTCAGGTCGTCCCACGACCAAACTCCTTCCATACCTCTCTGACCATCCCATGGTCATAGCAGGTATCCTTTCCGACCATCCCATGGTCAAAACATCTCGAAAACATTTCTTTTCCGAAATCCTTTTTGAAAACAAAACCAGCACCGCTCTACAGAAGTTTGTCCAACCCGTCCTTAACCGCGGACACGGCTATTCGAATAGATTTACACTCTGCAAGGGTTGTGCACTTTACCCACACCATCCGGGTACACTACCCTGATCTTCACCGATCGTGGGTCGAGTATCCGATCAAGAGTCTCCAGATGCCTACTCCAATATAAGTGCCTACCCTTTGAGTTTTAATCCCCTCAACACCGGGACGTCGGGCGAGGACCAACCGGAGGACTTGCTCCACCTCCCAGATGAGCGCTTTCAATGAGGGGCTCAAAGTAACGCATGGAGGCCTGCCGACCCTTCATTCCATTCTCCAGGTCGATGTCCCACATGGACCCTTTTACGTGAGAAGGCCCACCCTCCAAGGATCCCCGATCCCATGTAGTAGTTGCGAGGTAGCTTATACCAGAACAGACAAACATCAAATCTAGCCCTGTTCCATACCAGAGTAGTGTGGTTGCACAGGGTTAAGTTGTTATAGCTAGACTACAAAGAACCAGGTGCATTTTCATAAAACTTTTTCCTCCGGTTTTCCTCCAGCATTTTATAAAAAAAACCTTTTTCTTTCTCAACATCACTTGGGAGGTCCCACCTCACCAAGGTTTTAACATAAAACATTTGATAAAAAAATTTCGTGGTCTTCCCATCCTCTAGCTTTGCTTCGACTAAATCGGGGTCTCCAAAGGGGTATGGTGTAATGCACCATCTATTCTCTACGGGCAAATAGGTGTCACCAAGGGGTTTGTACTTAGTAGTACTAAGAGTAATAGTTCAGAGGAGCCAAACCACTACTGTATATATATATCAACATAAAGTAAAACGATGCAGCTTTAATAAACAGTAGACAAAACATGCATAAGTAAAATAGTAGGACAAGGCTTATGAGCAAGAAGGTGGCTTGCCTGATGATCATCAATATGGCAATATGTCCCTGGACTTCTTCTTTAGATACCCCAGAATACCAATATCAATAATAAATACCCCTTCTTCTGCTCTCCGATTTCATCGCAACTATCGTCGTCCCGACTGCACATGCAAACAAACCAAGCCACAATCAACACAAGACATACAATCACCACTACCATTCAGCAAACAAGCAATTGAATAAACTCCAATTAAGGTTCAGATGGTTTTGAGAGGATTGGTTTTAGGAGATTGAGAAGGCCTTGGAGAAGGGGATGAAAATCCCTTAGGATTTCTAGTCTAGAAACTACCTAAGAGATGGATTTTGGAGCAAGACCATATTATGTAAGGTACCATTGTAAAAACATGATACCAATAGATAGGTATTGATAAAATGAAACCAACAAAAGTAGTTTCACTATTTTATCAATTACCAAAGAGTTATAGGTATTTTTATAGTGAATAATGCTCTAGTTTTAGGAAATAATTCATCAGAAAGGTTCTGGAGCTCCAAAAATTATTTCCTTGGATGGTTAGGTAGGGTTGGATGTACTTGTTCACTGAGAGTTGGAATCAAGTCAAGATAATTACCAGAATGCCCTCAGGAAATTCCCAAAGACAATTCTGTATGAATCTTCTCTTTATCACCAGATTAAATCTAAAGGATATATTGAGTTGGTTCGAAGGGCAGGTGATAGGTATTTAAATACCTTTCTGTAGGATTTGGATTCACCCTTTTTGGTGTTGCCAAACTCCTGGAGTGATTTATTTAGTGAAAATACCCGTCACAGGAGTATTTAAATCACAAAAGTTTGATAGATACTTATCCTAGGAGGTACTGGGAATTGGAATCAGGTCAGAACAATTACCAGAATGCCCTCAAGAAACTCCTAAAGGCAGTTCTGTACACAACTTGTCTTTTTCACCAGTTAACTCTACAGTATCTTTTGATTTGATTCCAAGGACACATGTTAGGTACTTCCAATACCTTTCTGTAGAAATTGGAATCAACATTTTTGGATTAGCAGAACTACTGTAGTGAATTAAGAGGTGTATGACTATGCACAGAATAGTTTAATTCATAGAAAAACATCTAAGGCTCAATAAATCATGAGATCCTGGATTTAGATAAGCCTTAGTGTACCACATCCAGGATAATTGGATTTGGGTCAATTGGACTGTTGATTTGGCCTAGGGAAATTCCTAAAGTTAGATCAAAGCTGTTTTTGTTATTTTTACTAAGGACAACCCATTGTTCACCTTGGCCTGGGACCAAGTCCATGAAATAGGTACAAGTAATATCTGACAGGGGAAGTTGGGTTTTCTCCAATTGGGGAAGTGAATCTCACAGAGGAATTTAATTAGTGGAATAGACAAATTTTTGGTGGAAATAATGCCCAGAAATAATGAAAATTATTTTGGGCAAAATACGAGTTCTACATGAGGTGGAAAACCCTAGGGGATCATGTAAAATTGTCACCTAGACGAGATCCTGCAGTTTTGTATTTTATTTTGATTTAAACTAACGGGTGTATTTCAGATCTAATATTCCTAGAGAAAAAGAAAAGGGAGAAATCGTTGTTTGGACAGATCTGGAGGGAGATGGGCTATGAGGGAGGATTCGGCCCAGGTGGGCTGCGCAGCGAGCGAGAGGGGCGGCTTTGAACCTGGTGGGCGGGGCCCGCTGGTCAGCGACCGTGGCGGCCGAAACGGTGCGGGAGACCGTGGGCCGTTCGATTAAGTCGGGATCGAAGGTTCCCGCGGCGTCTTCTACCTCGCGCCGGTGACAGAGGGAGGAAACCCTAGGGAGGCTCGAGCGACAACGGGGAGCTCACCTGGGGCGCGGAGGGACGTCAGGGAGGTGCCGAGGCGACGTGGTGGACGACTGTGACCTCAACGATGGGCGGCAAGGGCGGGTTGGACGGCGGTGCATGGCTTGCGCGAGAACGCCCGAGGGAGATCTCGTCGGAGCTCGACGCCGGCGATGAAAGGGGCGGTGCCTGGCCAAAAGGGGAGTAGGGTTAGATGTTGGGGGACCTAGGGGTCCTGGGAGCGAACATGCAGAGGGGGAGTCCCTTGCTAGGTAGACGGGGGAGGGGCGAAGCTTCTCCCTTGCTCTCTCTCGAGCAGTGCAGAGCAGGGGAAAGAGAGAGGGGTGCTCTGGGTGGTGAGTGGAGTGGGCGGACGCAAATGAGGGTAGTGGAGAGCTAGGGAAGGCCTCTGGCCATATATACCAAGAGGGAGGAGTAGATGAGGCAATTTACTCATTTGGGCATGGGGAAGAGGGTATGCTGGCAAGTGATTGGTCCAGGGCTCGGTGGGAAGGGGTAATATGGGTATTTTGTCGTGCAGGGAGGGGTGGCTGGCCTGCTGCAGCAACAATGTCCACCAATTGCAATTTCCACACTCTCTCACCCTCCATTTAGCTCCAAGCACTAAAGATAAGGGGGAGAGGTTTGCTATAGTGGTGCTACAGTGCATTCTGACCAGAGCGTGAAGAGGTTTGCTGGGGAAGCTTACTTGACCAGGCTAGTGAGATTTTGTGGGTTTTTTATTTGAGGAAATTGTCTCCTTGGAAATTTTGACCAAGTAGATGGCTATGAAGTGTTGGTTCCGCAGCATAGAAAACAAAAATTTTCCTACGATGTGAACTACACGCCAAGATCTATCTACTAGGTACAAAGCAACGGGTGGGCATACATCCAACGAGAACTTACCCTCGTAGACAACGAGCTTTGTTAACGAGTAGAAACTCATGGTTGATGTAGTCGTACACTTGCCGATCTCAAGATCGTGATGAAGTCCAGCAGGTCCGTCTCTAGCACGTCCATCAGATCCAGCTCCAGCACCACCAAGTCTAGCACCACAAAGCAGCGGTGCATCCGTGATCGCACACACGTCCGGTACCCCGAGAACCTCCATACCTCGCTCCAGCAAAGCAGTGGAAGCAGCAACTCCTTTCCAGAGAAAGCCACCGGGAACATGTATCTCGCTAATCCGAGACCATGGGGGAATAATACTAGAGGGGGAGAGAGATCCTTCACAAGGAGGTGTGTTTGAGAAGTGAGGAGGGGGTGGCCTTTTATAGGAGGAGGGGGGTGCCCCTCCTTCATGGCCGGTGCATGGAGGGGGTGATCCTTCACCTCCTCCATTCATGTGGTGGTAACTCCCTCCACATAAATTTGCCCCTTCACATTCTCTTTTAAAGTCTCCACTTTAAATGCATTAAATTTATCCAAATTTAATGCTCTCTCATTTAATAAAACTCTTTTATTATTTTTTATTCAGAATTTTGTTAATTACTTTAATTAACAAACATTCACATAAAACCCCCTGCAACATTTCAATATTACATGCAGAACCAATTTCAGCATTTTCACCCGAAACAGTTTTGGTGTCTATTGAAATAATTCCAGCGCTTTCTTAAATCTTTATCTGAAACATATTTGCTCCAAATGGTGTCGGTATCCCATAAGTGTGTCACCCTACGGTTCGCGAATAATGCAGACATGATCGAGAACCCTCTCCGATCAATAATCAGCAGCTGGACCTAGAGATCCATACTGACTCCTACACATTCAACGATGACTTCTGTGATCGTGAGAACCTTTAACGCTAGTAACTAAATCCCTTTGTCCCGCGATATATTACATGTCCGAGATTCGATCATCGGTATCTCCATACCTAGTTTGATCTCGTTACCGACATGCACTCTTTTCTTGTTCCCGTGATATAACATTCTAGTGATCACATCACTTGCTTGCAAGCTATTTCAATGTGATATCACCGAGAGGGCCCAGAGAATATCTATCCGTCATCTGGATTGACAAATTCCACTCTTGATACATGAGCCTCAACATAACACATTCGTAGTACTGAACCCATCTTTATAGTCACCCTGTTATGGTGTGACGTTTGATGTTATCAGGATACTCTTCTGGTGTTAGCAATTAACTTGATCTCATGGTCTAAGGATAAAGATTACTTCATATGATGTTATAGCAATATAAACATAATGACTTGATCGTAATGCTATACTTCGGATGAATGTTCATGACATCATTCCACCAATGGTGTGACCTTGTTATTAACAACATCCAATGTCCATGATCAGGAAACCTTGATCATCTTGTTAATCAACAAGCTAGTCTATAAGAGAGGCATGACTAGGAACCCTTTTTGTTTATTAAACACACATGTATTGATGTTTCCGATCAATACAATTCTAGCATGTAAAATAAACATTTATCATAAACATGGAATAAGATAATAACCACTTTATTATTGCCTCTCGGGCATATTCCCTTCAGTCTCCCACTTGCACTAGAGTCAATAATCTAGTTTGAAAAACTTTGCATATTGAACACCTATGGCTTTTTGGTGTTGCATATACGCTATTGCTAGTGGTTAACATAATCTCTGGATCTGACAGTTTCAGGTCCGTGTGTATTTGCATGTCTTTGCGTCTCTACGCATCACTCATTCTCAAATGAGATGGCATTGTATAGATTTGGTCCTTTGGTGAGACCTTTAGTTCGTTCGGCTCAAAATATGTTGATATTATTGTCACAAAATAAATCTTCATAGTATTCGCCTACTTTGAACCACACATAGTTTGATAACAAACTACTTAACACAAATGCCCTCCTATGCTGCTACTATAGCAATCATATACTTAGCCTTTTGTTGTAGTATCCGTCACAATATCTCAACTTTGGAACTCATCCAAATCCATCATGGAACATCCTTTCCATTATATTGTTCCACCCATATTCTAAATTGAGATAAATTTAATTTGTATCTTGTGACAAAACTAGTATCAATGTAACACTTTACAATGAACTACCTTTGACTATTTGTCACTTATACATGATATATTCTTAGTTCTTCCAAAGCTCATAAGAATATCTTTACTATTGTCCAATGATCATCTTATGAATCATTCTGGTATATGCTCATAACATTTAGAGCATAGGACATTCTGGATATATACATATCATGGTATAATCGATCAAAATCTTCATGTGATTTTACTCACCAAGTGTTGAAACACTTGAATTTTGATACAATCCTTTCATGCAGCAAGAACCTTTCTTGTTTTTTCCATATTGAACCCTTTCAATATCTCATATATGTATGTCTGGCACAACCATATTAGCGCCTTAATCTATCAATATAGATATTGATGCCTAATATTCCGGGTTTGCCCAAGTCTTTCATCGAAATCTTATTTTAATGAAATTCTTAACTTGTGTCAATACAAGATACATCATTTCCAATCAACAATATGTCCTCTACATAATGTATTAGAAATATGTCTTAGCGCTCCCACTTAATTTCTTGCAAATGCAAGCATCTTCATCATCTCCGATGAATTTAAACTCTTTTAATAGTTTCATCATGGTGAAGATTCCAACTCCGCTATGCTTACTTCAACTATTGAAGTTTACATGCCCTTTTAGCACCCTTTGAATTAACAAAACCCTTCGGACCATGTCATGTACATGTCCTAGGTTATCGTTCTATTAGAAGAACCTTGTTTTGTTTATTCAACTACCAGATACCAAATTATATGTAGTGGTTGCTACATTAATCCGTCAAGACTATATATCGCTATGAAAGATCAAATCTTGTCATAGTCAACTCCTTGAACATTGTCGTAAACTTCTTTCCGACATGTCGACCATTTCATAGATGTTAAACATCCATGTCTTATTTCTTTATAGATCCAAACACGACCGATAGGCTTCACGCCTTTCCGGAGGGTCTTCCAAGTTCAGAAACTTGATTTCTCGTGTATGGATACTATCACGGATTCTATGACTTCTAGTCATTTTATGGAGTCAGGGCCCATCATCGCTTCTTTGCATATAGTCGGTTCATCATTGTCAAAACAATAATGACTTGCTTATCAAATCTTACTATTTGATTCTTACCGACCCACACGATTCTATAGGAACTTTAATCTCCGAGATCACACCTTTTGTAATCACGAGGGCCATGAGCATTGTGGCCGCCACCGGGACACTTTCCGGCGCTGCGCTACTTAGCACATATAGCTAAGGTTCAACAACCTTATCAAAGTTCTATTGTCCTCCCACTTAACTTTTCACGAAAAATTCCTTCTCAAGAAATTTGATGTTCCAAGTAACAAACTCTTTTGTCCTTGGTGTTATGGAAAAATTCCCAACAAATTCTTTGGGATAACCTACAAAGACGTGATTATCCAACTTTGGTTGTAAACATTTTACTTATGCATAGCATACCAAAATTTAAGAAAAGACAATTCGGGTTTTATCCCAAACCATAACTCATATGGTGTCATTTCAACGGATCACGATGGTGCTCTTTTCAGTGTAAAAGTGGTAGTCTCTAAAGCTTTAATCCTTAAAACATAATGACAGTTTTATAAATGTCACCTTTGAACTTACCATGTCAAACATGGTTTGATTTCATCTCTCAAATATCCCAAACTCCTATGGTTTATCGGGGAACACAAATCATGGAACAATTCCTCAAGTCTTAGGTGTTTTTGCTAAACATGTAACTCAAATATCTTCCTTTATGATCGAATCATAAACTCTTTATTTTCTTGTTACAATGATTTTTCACTTCATCTTGAAAGTCTTTGAATAACTTTCAAATGTTTCATACTTCTTCCTTATTAAGTAAATATACAGATATATTCACTCAAATTCTTGAAGAAAGCATATGAAGCAAAAAAGATCCATTGCATATGGCTACACATAATGGACTATATACATCTACATGCATAATATCCAATAAATTAGTCATCCGTTCCTCTTTGGCCTATGGACGGAGTTTCAATTATCTCGAGGAAAGTCTCACCAGCGTCAATTGATCAAAATCAAAAGACTCCAAAAATCCATCAACATGGAGTTTCTTCATGTTCTGTTTCCAATATAATTTAAACAGCGATGTCACTTCATAAGTGATCTTTCAATCATTTGTCTTGCGACATTTTAGCAATAGTGTTTATGGATGTGATTTCTTCAACTAGACTTGTAAAAGTTCATCCATCCTTTATGGAATACGGTAATTATTTGAACAACCATTGTTCTCATGATACCGGAACAAAATAACAATTATTTAAACAAATCTTGAAGGCTTGGTTTGATGACAACGAAAAACACAATAACACTTTATTTGTTTTTGATGAACATCATCACTCATTCTCTTGCTGGTTACTTAGGCCATTGTAGTTCATGAATTGCGTTGTCCTGTATGACACTTCATACCAACCAATTCGGTATCCAATACCGGTATCCAATACCTAAGAACCACATTATTTAACAAGCAAGGAATATAGCCATAACATGTATATCTTCTATATACCTAAGTTGGACATCTCCAACCTTTTATTTTCTGCCAAATATTTTATAGATTCTCTTTCAGCAATTCCTTTTCTTTTAAAAGAATCTATCAACATCAATAGTGGTGTCATCAACATGACACATGGTACAAAGCCTATATAGTCAAATACTAATACCTTTGGACATGCACTTTGAAGTGGATCACCATCATCAAATGTTTGGTGTTCTTTCAAAAATCCATTCTTTAGTAATCTATTAGTGTAGTAAACATTTTACTTACATCTTCTATTCATCCTTATCCTGAAAACTTTCATGATCAAGCTACTATAGCTTATAAGGAAGAATCACGAGTATAATATCAGTTCCCAAAACCCTTTTGGTAGATTCGGATGCCTAGCATCCCTATCCTTCACAAATTCTCATACAATATGAGAACATGTATTTTGCTAAATTATACTCTATCATAATGCAACCAAAAACATTGTTTCAGATATCACAATATCTTTCACACATGATGGTTTCTGAAACAATTTTTAGCTCCAATATAATCTTGATATTAAAACAACTTTTTGAATATCAATAATCATGGAGGCAAACATGATACTTTAGATACTAACATTGGAATTCTTACTCTTGATTTAATACTACTTATTAAACTTCATGGAGTAAATAGAGTTTGTTGAAAGTTTGCAATAGGACTTATAAACTTTAAATTGACATTCAAAACAATACGATACCAGTTCATAAAGTAAATATCCAGAATTCTATAGTTCTTCACAATAAAAACTAAGCATAAGGTAGAAAACGAATTCCAATGACTACAACAAACTATGCAAATTCACTTTGATTTAATTTATGACAAATTTGGTTCGACTAATCCAAATTAGAAATGAACTCCCACTCAAAAAACGACATCCCTCGTGCCTTTTTGGTGATTACATGAACCAAATCCACTACACCAAGTCCGATCATCATGTGAGTCGGTGTAGCTTCAAAGGCGAGCATCTCTATGGGCATCATATCAACTATATGACTCATGCTTAACCTTTCCGTCCGTGTTCCGAGGCCATGTCTATACATGCTAGGCTCGTCAAGTAAGAACCTTAGTATTTGTGTGTGTAAAACTGCCTTACACCTGTTGTATGAAAGCGTAGAGTCGAGAACACCCGATCATCACGTGATGCCTCAAAACACGATCCACAAAATGGTGCATACTTAAGGAAGAACACATTTTTATCTTGATATCTAAAAGAGGGATCATCTTACAATGCTACAGAAAGCGCCAAACTAGCAGTATAAGATGCTAACATCTAATGTGTAAAGTGAGATGATATGGTCCATGCATTTGATATTTATCATTTGCATCGTGGTATGATCTCTATCATTCCTTTGTGTGTAAGGCCAAGGTCTATGGAACTTACACGTTGAGTGAGTTGTAAGAGTATCTATCAAAAATCTACTTACAAAAATACCATATCAATACACTAGCCCAACAACGATCTAAACTAGACGCCTCTAATTTATCAATTGCAAGTTTTACGTGGCTTAGGGATTTCGGAGATAGAACCGTTCTTACCTACGAACATGAACCACAACGAGGATAACCAAGTTATTAGCAACTCGTTGTAAATCAGATATTGACTATAGTAGGAGAGACAGACACCCGCCAGCCACTTATGCAAAATAAGTTGCATGTCAGTCGTGGAACCGGTCTCATGTACAATGACATGTAAGGTTGGTCCGAGCCGCTTCATCCCACTATGCCACCAATATCCAAAATACATAGAAGATGCAATAACATGATCATCATCGCCCACATATCAACATATGTGTACTACCCGTGCTAAGCACCTACGCATAGATCAGGTTCTGATACCACTGTTGGTTCCGCAGCATAGAAAACAAAAAAATTCCTACGATGTGAACTACACACCAAGATCTATCTACTAGGTACAAAGCAACGGGTGGACATACATCCAACGAGAACTTACCCTCGTAGACAACGAGCTTTGTTAACGAGTAGGAACTCGTGGTTGATGTAGTCGTACACTTGCCGATCTCAAGATCGTGATGAAGTCCAGCAGGTCCGGCTCCAGCACGTCCATCAGATCCAGCTCCAGCACCACCAAGTCCAGCACCGCAAAGCAGCGGTGCATCCGTGATCGCACACACGTCCGGTACCCCGACAACCTCCATCCCTTGCTCCAGCAAAGCAGCGGAAGCAGCAACTCCTTTCCAGAGAAAGCCACCGGGAACATGTATCTCGCTAATCCGAGACCATGGGGGAATAATACTAGAGGGGGAGAGAGATCCTTCACAAGGAGGTGTGTTTGAGAAGTGAGGAGGGGGTGGCCTTTTATAGGAGGAGGGGGTGCCCCTCCTTCATGGCCGGCGCATGGAGGGGGTGATCCTTCACCTCCTCCATTCATGTGGTGGTAACTCCCTCCACATAAATTTGCCCCTTCACATTCTCTTTTAAAGTCTCCACTTTAAATGCATTAAATTTCTCCAAGTTTAATGCTCTCTCATTTAATAAAACTCTTTTATTATTTTTTATTCAGAATTTTGTTAATTACTTTAATTAACAAACATTCACATAAAACCCCCTGCAACATTTCAATATTACATGCAGAACCAATTTCAGCATTTTCACCCGAAACAGTTTTGGTGTCTATTGAAATAATTCCAATGCTTTCTTAAATCTTTATCTGAAACATATTTGCTCCAAATGGTGTTGGTATCCCTTAAGTGTGTCACCCTACGGTTCGCGAATAATGCAGACATGATCGAGACCCCTCTCCGATCAATAATCAGCAGCAGGACCTGGAGATCCATACTGACTCCTACACATTCAACAATGACTTCTGTGATCGTGAGAACCTTTAACGGTAGTAACTAAATCCCTTTGTCCCGTGATATATTACATGTCCGAGATTCGATCATCGGTATCTCCATACCTAGTTTGATCTCGTTACCGACATGCACTCTTTTCTCGTTCCCGTGATATAACATTCTAGTGATCACATCACTTGCTTGCAAGCTATTTCAATGTGATATCACCGAGAGGGCCCAGAGAATATCTATCCATAATCTGGATTGACAAATTCCACTCTTGATCCATGAGCCTCAACATAACACCTTCGTAGTACTGAACCCATCTTTATAGTCACCCTGTTACGGTGTGACGTTTGATGTTATCAAGATACTCTTCCGGTGTTAGCAATTAACATGATCTCATGGTCTAAGGATAAAGATTACTTCGTATGATGTTATAGCAATATAAACATAATGACTTGATCGTAATGCTATACTTCGGACGAATGTTCATCACATCATTCCACCAATGGTGTGACCTTGTTATTAACAACATCCAATGTCCATGATCAGGAAACCTTGATCATCTTGTTAATCAACAAGCTAGTCTATAAGAGAGGCATGACTAGGAACCCTTTTTGTTTATTAAACACACATGTATTGATGTTTCCGATCAATACAATTCTAGCATGTAAAATAAACATTTATCATAAACATGGAATAAGATAATAACCACTTTATTATTGCCTCTCTGGCATATTCCCTTCATGAAGAAAGTCTCAAAATTTGAATTGGGCAAGATGGGTAAATGATACTGGTGGGTATATCAGGTCAAGGCATAACTCTAGGAATTAATTGGGATTTTTCTAGAGATTTAAAGTCTACTTAATTCCATTTATTCGAAAAGTACAGAAGTAGTTTCTAGTGGATCATTTGATAAATTTACATTGGACAGGTCGAGGTTTTGATGTGGGATCATCCCAAATGTGAATACACACTTAGGGGAATTTTCCCAAGATTTATTGGGGTTTAAAAGTATTTAAAACATTTATTATTCCATTTCAGCCATTTAAGAAAATGGACAAAAAGAAATAATAAAGCTTTTCAAAAATATTTATTTTTGAGATAGAAAGATAGGGTATGATATGTGTAACTCACATGAGTCAAAAGTTTGGGAAGTGGTTTGGTAAAAACCAAACTTTCCTTTATGGAGTGAGTTTTGGAGATTTTGACTATTTAAGTAATTAAATAGTTTTGGGGCCATAATAATTATGGATATTATTTGATAAATATTGAGGATCAATGTAGATTGGATAGACAAGGTGTAGCAAGCAGTTGCAACCTTGTGGAAGGAAATTCCAACTTGAAAAGGATGGAAAACACGGAGTTGATGATCAAGGGGGGTGTTATTTTTATACCACCAAAACATGCTTGCATCTTGGAGCTCAGAGCTCACCTTGGTGCAAGGGATAGATGTGTGAGTAGGCCAGGTCATATGTATGATCATGGCAGAAAGAGGTTGAATTAATTGTATTTGGGGTGATCTAGAATGGAGGGCAAACTTTGTTGAAATTAATCTTGTCATGCAATATGGGTCATGATGCCTTCTAAACCATGTGGGTTTAAGCAGGACAGAGATCCACTTGGGACAAGGGAAGTGGGTTCTGATAGACATCAATGATTAGATCAAAACCATTCAGAGAGTTGATCTAAAGGAGATTGGATGAGGGTGTGAGCTTCTACCAAAGTAGGCATGATGACTAGTTTTGCAGGGAAAGTTATTTTCTTGTCTACAAAACCATCAAGGATGAGTGGGTTGAAGGATGATCTATCCAGAGGCCAATGTGGGCCTTGGTAGTCCATAGGAAGGTTAAAAAGATGGTTCAAGTGCATTTCCAAAAATTCACAAGGGTTTAGAAAAGGAGGCATTCAAAAAGGTGATGTTGGAAACAGATTTCCAGACTTAGCCAAATTTGGCAGATTAGGGTTTTTGACTAGAATGTGTGTGGAGATGATTTTGATGGGTTGCAAAGTACCAAAGCATCATCAAGTGAATGAGGTTGAAGTTGAGATTGAGTAGAAAGGATCCTTTCTTGACATTGGTCTTCCTTGACTTGGAAGCTTCTAGAATGGATCACTGCAGAATTGATCTGGGTAAGGTTTTTAGATGATCAACTAGTAGATAGGGATTAGATCCAGATTGTATTCTTGCTTAGGGTGGGATGAATTGGAGACATCTGGATCCTAGTGATGAGATCCTAGAGTATCACATTCTACTTCCTAAGCAAACAAATCAATCAGCAGAGGAAAGCCACTTATCAGACAGCAGATCAAGGCAACTCATCTTAGGAACAAATCAACTACTCTAGGGTTACCATCAAGACTAGCTTGAGGTAAGGTTGGGAGCATATTGAAGAGGTTGAGTTTTAAATAAGATGAAGGTTCTCGGTATCTCTACCAAGAGCAGAATTTAAGTGCTTTGAAACAAGAGTTTTGGGGGAAACTAGAGGTAAGATTAGTTGAATGTTCTGTCTTGAAAACATAAGGGGATAGTATTCTATAGCTCTCCATAGTTTAATCAATAGAAGCTACTAAAATAGTTTTGGTTACATAAGCATCTTGGCTCATGTTTTGAAATGCCAGAACATTTGAGAATATGGAAAATAAGCCAAGACTGTTTTGGGAAGTAGCTTTTGTCAACTGGTGTTAAGGTAAGGAGTATATCATCTAATACACATTTATATGCATAAGCATATCCAACAACAAGCAAACACTTCAGCATTAAACAAGAAAAAGTTTTTGTTCCCCCTAATTTTTGCATTCTGGACAACTAATCAGGGTTTCTGAAATTGGGATGTTACATGTGGTTTGTGGAAAGAACACGCATGCAATGACACTGGTGGATCCATGTGTGGTTTGTGAAAAGAACACACATGCAATGAACACTGGTTGATCCATATGTGGTTTGTGGAAAAGAACACACATACAATGAACACTGGTGGATCCATAAGTGGTTTTTGGAAAGAACACACATGCAGTGAACACTGGTGGATCCATATGTTGTTTGTGAAAAGAACACACATGCAATGAATCTAGTGCTGGTTTTAGTATAAGAACACACACGCGATGACTCTAGTGGGTCCATATGTGATTTCTGGAAAGAACACACATGCAATGACACTGGTTGAACCATGTGTGGTTTGTGGAAAGAACACACATGCAATGAACACTGGTTGATCCATATGTGGTTTGTGAAAAGAACACACATGCAATGACCACTGGTTAATCCATATGTGGTTTGTGGAAAAGAACAAACATGCAATGACCACTGGTTGATCCATGTGTGGTTTGTCGAAAGAACACACATGCAATGACACTGGTGGATCCATGTGTGGTTTGTGGAAAGAACATACATGCAATGACTCTAGTGCTGGTTTTAGTATAAGAACACACATGCAATGACCACTGGTTGATCCATATGTGGTTTGTGGAAAAGAACACTGTCAACACCCGGATTTTTAATCCCAGATGCCCGTTATGCCATACCTCGCAATCCCAGGATTACCATTTTTGTGAGACATAACGGATTGGATATCACAGTACATCATCCATTACAAACCATACATAAGGGTTTACACAAATAAGGATCTCATGATCCAGTCTTTAATACAACAAGCAGCGGAAATAAACGATAGCGTAGCGGTGGGGTCCATCTTCAGGGGCACAGGCAATGCTGACGAAGGCAGATAGTCCTAGTTATCATAGTCGTCCTGCTGACCATCATCTTGATAATCTCCTTCATAGTCTGGCCATGATAATAGCCAGGGACAAAAGCCATGAGTACTCTTTAAGTACTCGCAAACTACTACTAACAAGGGTTACCATTCTAAGTTAAAGTACTGAACTGAAAGAATAACTATCAAGTTAAGTTTGAAACCTAAGCTGAGTTCTGAAACAAGAAAAGATAAAGTAAAGTTCTAGAATCACTTAAGTTGGGAAGCTATTTTCATCTACACAACCCTGTTGTGGTCAAGTCAAGGTTCATCATTCATTTCAAGTTATTTAGAAAGCATCTGACAACGAAACAGTATGGCCATTCCAACTGTCCATAACCGCGGACGTGGCTATTCGAATAGTTTGACACTCTGCAGAGGTGGTACGAGCACCTCTCCTATGAGCATGGCCTCCCAACCATGACCATCAGTTATCTTGGGCACTGCATAGGTGGACATCATGAGAGGTAGCCTCATCTCAAACCTCTCCCGTGAGGGATCTAATACTAATGCATATAAATTTCCAGCTAAGCCTTACCCAATTCAGGTAATGTGGTTGTACGGTAAATTTGGAATGGTATCGCATCCGAATCCAACCATCGGTTTTATAAAAGGGTTAAGGCTCATGCCTCATCATTTTCATCATCATAAACCAGTTGTGTTTCTCAACACAGGTCAAAACATCTCAATAGAATGACTCATCATTCCAAGGTTTTCACAACTCATTTTCACCAAGTGTTCCCATCTAAAGTGACTCAAGTTTGATCTATTCTAAAACACTAGGTTAAGAGTGTTCACTAAGGTGGAAAGGTGGGATCAATCTCATGCCATAGAATGACATCTAAGGGTTTCTAATTAGGTCAAGTTTTATACTCTTTATGCTACCTTCAAAATTAATTAAAGAACTTTGTGTAAACTAAGGGGGTGTGATCAAAGTATGCTTAAGGCATGTTTACTAAACTATATAGTTTTATTCTAGCTTGCTACAATATCTTACTAAAGCATGTTTGCAAGGGTTAGCTTGCCACTAATAGCTTGCCTTGGTTGGTGAAGTGGTTGAAGTTTTCTTCTTCTTCTTCTTGGTAGAACTCCTCCTCCTCGAAGGCTTGGTCGGTACTAGCGTCTAGAAATACATAGGGAGTGCACAATCACCAAACAATACTTAACTTAGGCTAAGTATTATTCTAAACCACACAATTGATGATCTATTACCATCCCAAACATCACAAGTTTTAATTCAATAGTTTCAACCTTTTTATTTTGGAAAAGTAATTTCTACTCATTAAAATATTAACTACACTTTAATATTCACCACCAAAATATGGGATCATGTGGACACATGTCCTCACCACATATTCTAACATGTGGGAATGAGATTTAAAGGTTGGATCAATATTACTTTGGTTTAAGTTTATTATTTAATGATTTAAAGTGACTAGAAATGCCTATATAGCATTATTTTGGTACTAGTCCAAAGTCACTGCTTGTAAACCTTAATATTATTACATATTTGGATAGATATGATGAAATGTGATTTTTGAGAGTTGGAATTAACTCAAAATCTAACTTGGTTGATTTTACAAAAATGTTTCAAGTTGCAAAAGCTTCTGTCTTCTTATTTTTATTAGGATAAATCTATAACTCTAAATGAATTAAATCCAACGGGATTGGATAGAGCATTTCAATACCTTTCAGAAAAAATTAGTTTCATGTAATTTGGATTTGTCAAACTCACAGAATTGAATATTGAAACACTGGACAGAAACTATACTCTAACTAAAAAGAAAAACCTAGATTTGAATCTACGGGCTTGCGCGGGAAAGGAAATGGGCCGGCCCAGTGGCGCTACGTGGCACGGGGCTCAGCTGACAGGAGGGGTCCACTTGTCAGCGGCACTTAAAACACGAAACGGTACGCGCGCTGTGGGCCGTGCGATTAGAGGCTAGATCTACGGCTGAGGGTCATCGTCGATGACGGACGTGTCGCCGGCGAACTCGAACCCTAGCGGCTCGGTGGGGGTCTACTGGGGGCATACCAGGGCTCCAGCAGGGTCGGCGATGCGGATGAACAAAGTGGAAGACGACGACGAGGCGTGGTCGCGGCGGAGCTTGGGGTGGCCGGAATCAACGGCACCCTTCTTCTCCAGAGGCGGCAGCTCCGGCTCCAATTCCGGCGAGCTGCTGCTCCACTTGCTCCGGAGAGGGGTGGTTGAGGTTCAGAGAGGTGAGGGGAGTGGAATGGTGTGAGTCTTTGGTGCTGGAGAGGGCTCCTTTTATAGGCTCGACGGTGAGACCGAGCGGGATGGGCGGTCGACGGTGGCGACATGGCTACGGCGAGCTAGCGACATGGCTGGGGATGGCGATTGATGGGCGGTCCCCTGGCGGTGCTCTAGCGCTTCAATGCGGCCATAGGGGCGGTGGCATGCGATCGGGGTGAGGTGGCGCTCTGCGCGGACGAAGCGGTTGTGTCCACGACGAGCGGTGGATGTGGGGCTTTGGGCGGCGAACGGAGGTGTCTGGGGTGTTCTCTAGGTCGAGGCGAAGCGGTGGGCGCGGCGGTTCCTGGTCGGTTCACGGTCGTTGTCCTTGGCTGGAACTGGTTGGGCGGTGGAGGTGGACCACTGGCTATCTCCGGACACGGTGGATGGATGGCGGCGCGGGCTTCTGTCGCCGGTGGGGTGCCCAAGTGGGGGTTCGGCCTTAATGGCCATGACCATTTGGTCGTGGCACAGTGTGGGGCTGGGCTAGAGAGGGTTAGGGGGAGTAGTGGAGAGGTTTTTGGTGGCAATTTGGGGAACAAGTTTGGCCATAACACTATTTAAAATAGTGAAATTTGTTTAGTTTGTAATCTGCCTGCCAACTGTTTGATGAAATGGCCACAAGAGAAAAAGTTTTGAATTTTGAGTTCAAAAATTTTGGGTGATCTCCACTAGTGCTAGGTAGTCTCTGGTTGCAAGGGTTTTGAAAATGGAGCTCAAATACATGGTTTTTGAAATAGGGGTGATCTATGCATATGCATTAGATTCAATTTTAAACTATCATTTAAAATAGTTTACAAAAGGTTTTTAGTAGATCAAAAGGTGGGACTTGGTACCTCATTATGTGTACTAGCAAGGGGTGCAAAGATCAAGAATTGTTTCTGTTAAGAATTGAGTACTAGGAATAGCCAAAGTAGGCATGAGAGTTAAATTTGTCCAAATGACCATTCCTTCATTTTAATTCTTTTTGATTTGATTTATTTTAGGAAAAGTTTGGGAATGGTGTAGATGATGTTTAAATCACCAAAGAAACATTTTAGAAGCAAAGGATCACACAATCATGGCCATTCAAAACAACTCCTATTTTAAATACACACATAGATGAATGCTTTCATTTTAAATATGGAAAAGTTTTTGTTAATCCTAAATTTGGATGATTTGATCTTTGATAAACTTGGATTGAAGTTTTGGGATGTTACAAACCTTCCCTCCTTAAATAAAATCTCGTCCCGAGATTTACAAGAAAACTAGGAACTAAAGAGATCTGGGAACTCTGTCCTAATGTAATCCTCGCGCTCCCAAGTGGCTTCCTCCTCTGTATGGTTGCTCCACTGAATCTTGAGAAACTTGATACTCCTGGTCCTGGTGGTTCTGTAGGCTTCTTCTAAGATACGAATGGGCACTTCCCGATAGGTCAGGTCATTGTTGATTTCCACTGCCTGATCGATATTCTTGAAAACTTCTTCTCAGGCACTTCCAAGCATTTGCGAAGTAACGAGATATGGAACACATTGTGGATGGTCGACATCTCTTCAGTTCGAGTTGATCGATACTTCTCCTCGTGGTTCAGAATCTTGAAAGGTCCGATATATCTGGAGCTAACTTTCCTTGAGACTAAAGCGTTGGGTTCCTTCAATGGTGAAACCTTGAGATATCTGAAATCTCCGACATTGAAAATCAGGTCTCTTCTTCTCTTGTCGGCATAACTCTTCATGTCGGATTGGGCGGTCTTGAGGTGCTCAACTTTGTGAACTTTCTCTTCTGCTTCTCGGAGAATGTCGGGTCCAAAGATCTGACTCTCTCCTACTTGCGACCAATTCAAAGGGGTACAACACTTTCTTCCGTATAGGAATTCAAAGGGTGCCAGCTGCAAACTAGCTTGATAACTGTTGTTATATGAGAATTCTGCGAAGGGCAGGAAGTCTTCCCATTTTGATCCGTATTCCAACACACAAGCTCTAAGCATATCCTCCAAGATCTGGTTGACTCTCTCAGTCTGTCCATCTGTTTGTGGGTGATAAGCGGTACTGAAATTCAACTTGGTTCCTAAACCTTCCTGAACTTTCTGCCAAAATCTTGAAGTAAATTGAGTCCCTCGATCTGATACGATGGTCTTGGGGGTTCCATGCAGACTAACAATCCTACCAATGTATAGCTCTGCTAGTTTTGCACTCTGGTAGGTTGTCTTGACTGGTATGAAGTGGGCTACCTTGGATAGTCTATCAACTATGACCCATATTGAGTCATTTCCCCTACTAGAAGTAGGTAAACCGGTGATAAAGTCCATTCCGACGGAATCCCATTTCCATTCCGGAATCTGCAATGGTTGCAACAATCCTGCAGGTCTCTGATGCTCTGCTTTGACTCTTTGACAAATGTCACATTTGGCGATGTAACTTCCGATCTCTCTCTTCATCTTGTGCCACCAAAATTGCTCTTTCAAATCCTAATACATCTTTGTTCCTCCGGGGTGGATAGAATAAAGAGTATCATGAGCTTCCTTCATGATAATTTCCTTCAGCTCTGAATCTGCTGGTACACGAATCGTCCCTTGTACCACAAGACACCTTCTTCGTCTTCGGTGAATCTAGGTACTTTGCAGCCAATCTGACGTTTGATTCGTCGATACTTTCATTCCCTTACGGGCTTCCTTGATTTGGATAATCAAAGTGGGTTGAAGTTCAATGCTAGCTAGGAATCCTTTGCTAACTAACTCAGTCCTGAACTGCTCCAACTCCTCATACAAACTTGGTTGCTTCTCTTTGATCATGGTGTTAAGCCTACACGGCAATCTGCTAAGAGCATCTGCTACCACATTGGCTTTGCCGGGGTGATAGTGAATGTCAAGGTCATAATCCTTGATTAAATCTATCCATCTTCTTTGCCTCAAATTCAACTCCTTCTGGGTGAAGATATACTTCAAGCTCTTATGATCTGAGTAAATCTCACAACGATTACCCATCAAATAATGACGCCATGTCTTCAATGCTAGAACCACCGCTGCTAGCTCAAGATCATGGGTCAGATAGTTCTGCTCATGTTGCTTCAATTGTCGAGACAGATACGCGATGACTTTGCCTTCTTGCATCAATACACATCCTAGACCAATCTTCGATGCGTCACAATATACATCAAATGGCTTCTTGATGTCTGGCATGATCAAAATTGGGGCTGATATCAATCTCTTCTTCAGCTCCTGGAAACTGGCTTCACACTTGTCTGTCCATTCAAACTTCTTGTCCTTCTTCAATAATTGGGTCATTGGTCGGTCTATGCTCAAGAATCCTTCTACGAATTTGCGGTAATATCCCGCTAATCCGAGAAATGAACGAACTTGGGTTTGATTGGTTGGGGCTTCCCATTCTTCGACATCTTTGATCTTGCTGGGATCAACAGAGACTCCTCCGGCAGACACAATATGTCCTAGGAATCCTACTTCTTTCAGCCAAAACTCACACTTGCTGAACTTGGCATATAACTGATGCTCTCTCAGGGTTTCTAGGATGATTCTCAAATGTTGCTCATGCTCTGCTTCTGACTTGGAGTAGATAAGGATGTCGTCGATAAACACAACTACAAACTTATCTAAGAAATTCATAAAGATCTTATTCATGAGATTCATGAAATAAGCAGGGGCATTGGTTAATCCAAAAGACATAACCGTATACTCGTATAAACCATAGCGAGTAGTAAAGGCGGTCTTCGGAATATCCGTTGCACGAATCTTAAGTTGGTGATAACCAGTCCTAAGGTCAACCTTTGAGAATACCTGAGCTCCTGTCAACTGATCAAATAGATCCTCTATCTTTGGCAAGGGGTACTTGTTCTTGATGGTGACATCATTCAACTTTCTGTAGTCTGTACACAGATGGTTGCCTCCATCTTTCTTGTCGACGAATAACACTGGTGATCTCCATGGCGATGCGCTTGGCTGAATCAAGCATGTTGCTAACATGGCATCCAACTGCTTCTTCAGTTCTACTAACTCCGAGGGGTTCATGGTATAGGGTCTCTGGGCTATAGGTCCGGTTCTGGGGATTAGTTCGATAATGAACTCTATATCCCTATCCGGGGGCATACCTGGCAATTCATCTGGGAATACGTCGGGGTATTCACAGACTACTCTGACTTGGTCAATGGTAGGCAGGGCTACACTTTTGTTGCATTTGAATTGATGGTAAGGTTTCAGAGATATGTTCTACTGTTACTCCAGAACTACTGGTCATGGTGATGGCTTTCTTAGCACAGTCTATCAGTCCTTTATGCTTTGACATCCAGTCCATACCTAGTACTACTTCCAAACCTTTGGTTCCAAGTAGAATTAGGTTGGCATAAAAATCTATCCCATGTATTCTAATAGGTACAGCTTTGCAAATTTTTCTAGCTTTTGTAGTTGAACCGGGGATTTGAACTATCATGACATGCTTCAGGTTGGTTGGGCGAATCTTACTAGTGCATACAAATTCTTTGGTGACAAATGAATGCGATGCTCTAGAATCAAACAATACTCTTGCTAAAACTGAGTCGACAGAAAACATACCCAGCACTACATCTGGTGCTTCGGCTTCTTCGCGTTCATGTGGAAGAGGCGACCGTTCTTGATTGTCTTGGGTTCCTGGGCAAATCTCCGCCTGGTTGAACACGACGCTGAGCTGGGGCATTCACAGGGGCATTGGCGGCAGTCTTCTTGGGACACTCATTGGAGTAGTGACCCTTCACTCCACACTCGAAGCAAGTGATCTGGGACTTGTCCTTGACTGCGACAGGTACAACATTGCTGCCAGTTCTGGGGGTAGTGTTGTTGTTGTTGCTCTTGGGAGGGGCACGGTTGAAGTTGTTGGCGTTGCTGGAGTTGTGATTGTTTCCTCCAGGCTTCACATTTCCTCCGCTACGGTTGGGGTAGCTTGGGCAAGAATTTGGGGGTCGGTTGTTCCTTGGTGCATATACTGGTGAGGGGTTGGGACGGTACTTCTCGTGACTACTGGATCCAGATCTGCATCATCTGACGCTTGCGGTTGTCGTTTGCTGGTTAATCTTCCTTCCATCTGAATGGCGAGTCGACTAGCTCTTCAAGATCCCGGAAGCGGATGTTGACGAGGATCTGCATCTCATCATGTAGTCCGTTTAAGAATCTCTCTTTCTTCTTGGCCTCCGTGTTGATTTCATCCGGTGCATATCTGGCAAGTGACAAGAATTTGTCATGGTACTCTACTACAGTCAATCTTCCTTGCTTCAGTTCACGGAATTCATCTCTCATCTTGTTGACAAGACCTTGCGGCACGTGGGTGCGGCTGAACTTGACCTTGAATGCTTCCCAGGTCATCACCTGGCCATGGTTCATGTTGCGGACGCTATTCCACCAAGCTCTTGCATCTCCCGCTAGATAGTGAGTGGCGAAGAGAACTTTCTCATTCTCATCAACTCCTGCAACTTCTAGGTTGTTTTCCATGGTCTGTAACCAGTGATCAGCATCTAATGGGTTTTCAAATTGGTTGAAGATTGGGGGATTGGTGTTCTGAAATTTTTTGAGTGTAGATCCATGGTGATCCTGATTTCCATGTCCTTGGTTGTTGAGAGAGATTTGGGCGATCTGCTGCAATGTTGCTAAGTTGGCTTGACGCTCGGCCCTGCTTGCTTCACGGTCCACGATGAGATTCTGCAAGATCTCCAGCATTGGGTCCTGCGATGAGCTGCTCCCTCCTTGGTTTCCACGAGTCATCTGAAGATTGAGATAGATATAGGGGTAAGAGGGAAATTCTAAGGTTCATGGTCTTGGGTCTTCAAAGCTACAACTTTGAGTTAGACTCAGGTTTTTCAACTAACTTCATTCTCATTCATGCAAGCAAGCACACGATACAACACACCACAACAATCAAAGGGGAAAACGGATGGTTTAAAGAACCATTCTGCAAACTATGATACAATGAGATGATACATCTCATGCTACGACAGTGCTCTAGTGCATCTACTCATCGTCGATGAAGTCGGAGTCTTCATCATCAGTGTAGAAGTCCACAACATCCTCTGCCAGAAAATCATCATCGTTGCTGAGGTAGGAATCCATATCTCCCTGGATGTCTTCTCCCTCATCATCTTCTTCTTTGGCGGCAAGCTGAGCTTCCTGCTCCTTGACGGTCTTCTCGAGGTCGGCCACCTTCTTGCGAAGACGGGCGATGGTGCGATCCTTCTTGGCACGCTGGCGACGAAGAGACTGGCGATCTTGGACGAGCAGTGTGAAAGTCTGGGCCTTCTGGTCAGCGATGGCACGGTTCTGGTTGGCTAACTCTCTGGCATTGTCTAGTTCCTCCTGTCGGTCATGAAGCAAGAAGTCAAGGTTCTCCACTTGACACCTCAACTCTGGGTGACTTGGCATCTCCATCGGCATTCCCATGAAGTCACGTCTGGCATAGTGGGCAAAACGGGTTCCTTGAATCTTGTTGACGCTGAGGGCACATAGACGTGCGAGAGCTTCATGCATTGCCCTGGCTAATCCATCTAGCCAGTTGTTCTCTCTCACAGAGAACTGAATTCTCCCGAAAGATGGTGCTTTAATGCTTCCTCGAAGATCTGCGGTGACTAGCCATTGTAGGTCTCCTCCTGGGGGTCCTGGAAGTTGAGCTCCAAGAAACTCCGGATGTGGGCGTCCCAATAACTCAGATAGTGAATCTAGATCCCTCTCGAAGATCAGCTAACCTCCGTTTCCCAACTAGTAAAACTTGCTGAACTGAGTCTCCATCTACAAGAATTTATGATGAGGAAATTAGTGAAGTGATCAAGTGTGTCAAATTTTAAGTAGTAATGTAAGAATTTTGAGGAACATGTATTTTTGAGAAAGAATGAGTTCACAAGGGTAAGAGGGGAAATAGTTTTTTATAAATACTTACTTTGGTTTTGAAGCTAAGTTTTTGGTTTGGACGTCCATTCTAACTAGGGTCTCCTATGGTTAGGATGGCTCTGATACCAACTTGTCATACCCGGATTTTTAATCCCAGATGCCCGTTCTGCCATACCTCGCAATCCCAGGATTACCATTTTTGCGAGACATAACGGATTGGATATCACAGTACATCATCCATTACAAACCATACATAAGGTTTTACACAAATAAGGATCTCATGATCCAGTCTTTAATACAACAAGCGTGAAATAAGCGATAGCGTAGCGGTCGGGTCCATCTTCGAGGGCACAGTAATGTCGACGAAGGCAGATAGTCCTAGTTATCATAGCCGTCCTGCTGACCATCATCTTGATAATCTCCTTCATAGTCTGGCCATGATAATAGCCAGGTACAAAAGCCATGAGTACTCTTTAAGTACTCGCAAACTACTACTAACAAGGGTTACCATTCTAAGTTAAAGTACTGAACTGAAAGAATAACTATCAAGTTAAGTTTGAAACCTAAGCTGAGTTCTGAAACAAGAAAAGATAAAGTAAAGTTCTAGAATAACTTAAGTTGGGAAGCTATTTTCATCTACACAACCCTGTTGTGGTCAAGTCAAGGTTCATCATTCATTTCAAGTTATTTAGAAAGCATCTGACAACGAAACAGTATGGCCATTCCAACTGTCCATAACCGCAGATGCGGCTATTCGAATAGTTTGACGCTCTGCAGAGGTGGTACACTTTCACCACAAGATTCGATACATCTGTCAGGGATAACCCTAAATCATCATACTTGGTATGCAGATAATCAAACATAACCTTCCCTTTACACACCCTAGTACGAGCACCTCTCCTATGAGCATGGCCTCCCAACCATGACCATCAGTCATCTTGGGCACTTCATAGGTGGACATCATGAGAGGTAGCCTCAGCTCAAACCTCTCTCGTGAGGTAACTAATACTAATGCATATAAATTTCCAGCTAAGCCTTACCCAATTCAGGTAATGTGGTTGTACGGTAAATTTGGAATGGTATCGCATCCAAATCCAACCATCAGTTTTATAAAAGGGTTAAGGCTCATGCCTCATCATTTTCATCATCATAAACCAGTTGTGTTTCTCAACACAGGTCAAAACATCTCAATAGAATGACTCATCATTCCAAGGTTTTCACAACTCATTTTCACCAAGTGTTCCCATCTAAAGTGACTCAAGTTTGATCTATTCTAAAACACTAGGTTAAGAGTGTTCACTAAGGTGGAAAGGTGGGATCAATCTCATGCCATAGAATGACATCTAAGGGTTTCTAATTAGGTCAACTTTTATACTCTTTATGCTACCTTCAAAATTAATTAAAGAACTTTGTGTAAACTAAGGGGGTGTGATCAAAGTATGCTTAAGGCATCTTTACTAAACTATATAGTTTTATTCTAGCTTGCTACAATAGCTTACTAAAGCATGTTTGCAAGGGTTAGCTTGCCACTAATAGCTTGCCTTGGTTGGTGCAGTGGTTGAAGTTTTCTTCTTCTTCTTCTTCTTGGTAGAACTCCTCCTCCTCGAAGGCTTGGTCAGTACTAGCGTAAAGAAATACATAGGGAGTGCACAATCACCAAACAGTACTTAACTTAGGCTAAGTAGTATTCTAAACCAAACAATTGATGATCTATTATCATCCCAAACATCACAAGTTTTAATTCAATAGTTTCAACCTTTTTATTTTGGAAAA
This sequence comes from Avena insularis, assembly GCA_023614405.1. Classification (NCBI taxonomy): domain Eukaryota; kingdom Viridiplantae; phylum Streptophyta; class Magnoliopsida; order Poales; family Poaceae; genus Avena; species Avena insularis. The sequence goes on along the minus strand of CM042690.1, from coordinate 344,884,299 downwards.
GTAATTTCTACTCATTCAAATATTAACTACAGTTTAATATTCACCACCACATATTCTAACATGTGGGAATGAGATTTAAAGGTTGGATCAATATTACTTTGGTTTAAGTTTATTATTTAATGATTTAAAGTGACTAGAAATGCCTATATAGCATTATTTTGGTACTAGTCCAAAGTCACTGCATGTAAACCTTAATGTTATTACATATTTGGATAGTATGATGAAATGTGATTTTTGAGAGTTGGAATCAACTCAAAATCTAACTTGGTTGATTTTACAAAAATGTTTCAAGTTGCAAAAGCTTCTGTCTTCTTATTTTTATTAGGAGAAATCTATAAATCTAAATGAATTAAATCCAACGGGCTTGGATAGAGCATTTCATACCTTTCAGAAAAAATTAGTTTCATGTAATTTGGATTTGACAACTCACAGAATTGAATTTTGAAACACTGGACAGAAACTATACTCTAACTAAAAAGAAAAACCTAGATTTGAATCTACGGGCTTGCGCGGGAAAGGAAATGGGCCGGCCCAGTGGCGCTACGCACGGGCTCGGTGACAGAGAGGGTCCACTTGTCGGAACTTAAACAGAAACGGTATGTGCGCTCTGGGCCGTGCGATTAGAGGCTAGATCTACGGCTGAGGGACGTCATCAACGACGGACGGGTCGCCGGCGAACTCGAACCCTAGCGGCTCCAGGGGTCTTGTGGGCGTTGAGCTGCGATGGTGAACGAAGTGGAAGACGACGGCGAGGCGAGGCGTGGTCGCGGCGGAGCTTGGGGTGGCCGGAATCAACGGCACCCTTCTTCTCCAGAGGCGGCGGCTCCGGCTCCAATTCAGGCGAGCTGCTGCTCCACTTGCTCCGGCAAGGGGTGGTTGAGGTTTAGAGAGGTGAGGGGAGTGGAATGGTGAGTCTTTGGTGCTGGGGAGGGCTCCTTTTATAGGCTCGACGGTGAGACCGAGCGGGATGGGCGGTCGACGGTGGCGACATGGCTACGACGAGCTAGCGGCATGGCTAGGGATGGCGATCGATGGGCGGTGCTCTAGCGCTTCAATGCGGCCGTAGGGGCGGTGGCATGCGGTCGGGGTGAGGTGGCGCTCTGCTACCGTGTCCACGGCGAAGCGGCCGGTGGCTGTGGGGCTTTGGGCGTGACGGAGGTGTCTGGGTGTTCTCTAGGTCGAGGCGGAGCGGCGGGCTGGTGTCGGCGGCTTGTCGACATGGTCGACAGGCTCGGGGCGCGGCGGTTCCTGGTCGTTCGGGTCGCTGTCCTTGGGCTGGAACTGGTTGGGCGGTGGAGGTGGAGCACTGGCTATCTCAGGACAGTGGATGAACTGGCTGGCGCTGTGGCTTGTCGCCGTGGGGTGCCCAAGTGGGGGTTTGGCCTTAATGGCCATGACCATTTGGTCGTGGCACAGTGTGGGGCTAGGCTAGAGAGGGTTAGGGGGAGTAGTGGAGAGGTTTTTGGTGGCAATTTGGGGAACAAGTTTGGCCAGAACACTATTTAAAATCATGAAATTTGTTTAGTTTGTAATCTGCCTGCCAAGTGTTTGATGAACTGGCCGCAAGAGAAAAAGTTTTGAATTTTGAGTTCAAAAATTTTGGGTGATCTCCACTAGTGCTAGGTAGTCTCTGGTTGCAAGGGTTTTGAAAATGGAGCTCAAATACATGGTTTTTGAAATAGGGGTGATCTATGCATATGCATTAGATTGAATTTTAAACTGTCATTTAAAATAGTTTACAGAAGGTTTTTAGTAGATCAAAAGGTGGGCCTTGGTACCTCATTATGTGTACTAGCAAGGGGTGCAAAGATCAAGAATTGTTTCTGTTAAGAATTGAGTACTAGGAATAGCCAAACTAGGCATGAGAGTTAAATTTGTCCAAATGACCATTCCTTCATTTTAATTCTTTTTGATTTGATTTCTTTTAGGAAAAGTTTGGGAATGGTGTAGATGATGTTTAAATCACCAAAGAAACATTTTAGAAGCAAAGGATCACAGAATCATGGCCATTCAAAACAACTCCTATTTTAAATACACACATAGATGAATGCTTTCATTTTAAATATGGAAAAGTTTTTGTTAATCCTAAATTTGGATGATTTGATCTTTGATAAACTTGGATTGAAGTTTTGGGATGTTACAAACACAGATGCAATGAACACTAGTGGATCCATATGTGGTTTGCAGAAAAGAATACGCATGCAATGAACACTAGTGGATCCATATGTGGTTTGTGGAAAGAACACACATGCAGTGAACACTAGTGGATCCATATGTGGTTTGTGAAAAGAACACACATGCAATGACTCTAGTGCTAGTTTTAATATAATAACACACATGCAATGGCTCTAGTGGGTCCATATGTGATTTGTGAAAAGAACACACATGCAATGACCACTGGTTGATCCATATGTGGTTTGTGGAAAAGAACACACATGCAATAAACACTGGTGGATCCATAAGTGGTTTGTGGAAAGAACACACATGCAGTGAACACTGGTGGATCCATATGTTGTTTGTGAAAAGAACACACATGCAATGACTCTAGTGCTGGTTTTAGTATAAGAACACACAAGCAATGAATCTAGTGGGTCCATATGTGATTTATGGAAAGAACACACATACAATGACACTGGTTGATCCATGTGTGTTTTGTGGAAAGAACACACATGCAATGCCATTGGTTGATCCATGTGTGTTTTGTGGAAATAACACACATGCAATGACTCTAATGGATCCATATGTGGTTTGTGGAAAAGAACACACATGCAATGACTCTAGTGCTAGTTTTAGTATCAGAACACACAAGCAATGACTCTAGTGGGTCCATATGTGATTTGTGGAAAGAACACACATGCAATGACACTGGTTGATCCATGTGTGGTTTGTGGAAAGAACACACATGCAATGCCATTGGTTGATCCATGTGTGGTTTGTGGAAAGAACACACATGCAATGACTCTAATGGATCCATATGTGGTTTGTGGAAAAGAACACACATGCAATGTCCACTGGTTGATCCATGTGTGGTTTGTGGAAAGAACACACATGCAATGAACTCTATTGGATCTATCTTGGCATAATTTGATGTATGCCATGATGCATTTCATTGTAAAAGACACCCACTTTCCAATTTTATACTACTCAGCTTTGCCCTTGGTTTTTTGATACTACCCAGTTTTGCCCCCTCTCTCTCTTTCGTAGAAGCCCAAACCTGTGCCCACTCTGTCTGCTACGCCCTGATTGGTTGTCACAGTTGTCACGCGGATCATGCACACCAACCGTTGATCTTGTGTGATACAACGAGGTTCGTTGCACACGTCGTGCCCTTCACAGGACAGCGCGAGACAACACAGACGTCTCCCTCAACGAGACTGCTACAAGAAGGAACATGATGTTGTCCATGGAAAAGGTCGTCGAGTGGTCATGTCATGTTTAATCTAGTTTGCAAAGGCTACAAGTCTACTGCGCAGCAACTAGTCATCCACGGCCCACGGGCTATACCATTTTTACTACGCAGCACACCTGCACTCTCACTTTCAACAGGCCCCCACCACACGAACCTTCCACGCGGCAGCCGCAGCTGGAAGAGCTACCAACCGGGGCCCTCGAGGAGGCCTAAACGTCCCTGCATTAAAAACCCAGCCTATCGGGTCCTCCATTCACACTCATCCACTACTCTCTCTTCCCTATCCAGCAAAACCCCACAATCTTGAACGTACTTGCACAAACTTTCTCCATGAAACCAGTACGTCGGGGTGAGTGTCCGGGCATCACCGCCGGGGTGGTGCTTCACGCGGCAGATCTGGAGGAGCATCACGCAACACAAGGCGAGGAGGACGTGCAGTTCAACCCCTTGGGTGACCATGTGCTCGCCGGTGCTGACGACTTCGGAGGCGCCGATGAGGGCGTGGAGTTCGACGAACACGCTCTGATCATGTACCCGGAGGTACATCTATTTCTAAATGTTTCATATTTTCTGCTCGAGCTTAATCTATCCTGGCGTCATAAAAAATCTAGTCTAATGATTAGATGCAACGTACGAACCGGTACATGGAGATATCTAGTCTGTTCTGAATGAATCCACATTATTTATTTATTAATAAGTTACCAAGAACACAAACCACATTAATTTAGGAGCGAGCTGGGGAGATGGCCGTAATGAACTGCTGAACCTGTATAGACATGTTATTTCATCGAAAGTAACTTGGAATGGTGGAAGGAATATATATTTATTATTTTGCTCATTTCGGTTTGTATTCCATAAATTACAGGTGTATCCAAGTGAGATGGACTCTGACAAGGAGACCAGGGAAAACAAGAGCCGCCATGTCATGAAGAAGCTCAAGAGCGGGATAATCCCTTTCCGCACTTGACTTGGGGAGATCAAGTGCCCTTTCTGTAAGAAAGGAGTCAACCCGAGGATTGCCAGCTTGATTCCGCATACGGTTGGCATCGATAAAAGCCCGGCTAGTAAACACAAGTCGGCGACCAAGACTAAGCATGCTGCTTATGGAAAATTCCCGAGGGAGTATGTCAAGACCGGCCTAGTGTCCCCTTACTTAGGAATCAGCAACTTCTAGCCAACCCACCCCGTCACTGTGCTGGCCCGGCCATTAATAATATTTAGTTCTCTTACCGTATCTAGACCCTTAAACTATGGGGATTTCTATTTTCGTCTGTTTATGGAGTTAAAGTTCCTGTGGCATACTCGTTATTTTGCATGGATAGAGGGGTGCCCCCGATAGATATAAGGGTTATCCTGTCCGCTAGATCACAGAAGATCAACGGTTAGTGGGCACGATCCGTGTGACAACTGTCTCGACCAATCAGAGCGTAGCAGCAAAGGTGAGCACAGGTGCGAGAGATGGATACAAAGAGAGGGGAAAACCGAGTAGCAACCAAGGGCAAAACTAAGTAGAACTTAAAAACCAAGGGCAAGACTGAGTAGAACTTAAAAAACAAGGGCAAGCGTGACAAAGGGATTCAAATAGAAAATAGAAAATGATTTAAAAATGGAACCAAACCACTAGTGTTACGCTCGAGGGCAAAACTGAGTACAACGGAATCGCCAGGGTTAGACACGAGGGAAAAAATGTGAATCACGGTACGCTTGTGCGGTGCACAGGGCGTTAGCGGACATGTGTGGCCATGCACGGTGCATTAGCGTACGCGCTACACGGTAGTGCAACGAAACGTCGCTTCCCTTCTCCTTTAATAGAGGCCTCCCCACTCCCACTCATCACGCACTCGCTCACTCAACCTCCACTGTCCCATCACCTTCTGCAAACACCCAACAAAACTCCAACAATTTAGGCAATGGAGAAGAATGGTGTGGTGGCCATCGGCGCCTCCAAGGCCGCCGGCGAGGAGTCCCCTGCCCCTGTCCCCGCATCCGCTGGCGAGGAGGCCCCCGCCGGTCTCGGACAGATCCCGCTCGGCTGGGACCCCTACGAGGAGGTTGTCTACATAAGGCCGGAGAACCCCTACGACACCAGCATCGCCGACCCATGGTCTGAGGTAACCCGGGTTTTCTCCCCTTCCCTTGTTCTTCCCCCATTCCCATCGTTGGATGCTAGATCGTATGTTATTAGGGCTCGTCTGTTCGTATTTTTTATAGTAGCTAATCCTCTTGTGTTAGATCTCGATTTTCGAAGAATCCCCCTTTTCGTAGTTGGGATCCGTATTCGATTTGGTTTGAGATTTGGGGAATAGTCAAGAGATCTCATTCAGTTAATTTATGCAAAAAATCAATCCTGATAATCAAAGTATCTCTATCATGCCCTTATTTCACTCTACTGTTTTTTTTCCAACAGGAGGATAGCAGCGACCTCCGGAGTGACGACGAGTCCAAGGACACCAAGACTCGTCATGTGCTGAGGAGGCTAAAGTCCGGTCAGTACAACAACTTCTTCGCCGACGACGTGTACAGGTGCCCCTTCTGCCCCACCAGGAGGCTCCGCGCCACGGACTTCAACTCCCTCGTGAAGCATGCCGAGGACGTGAGGACATGCGGCGAGTCCGTGAACATCCACGGCTTCATGGCCAAGCACCAGGCTCGGTCTTCACCTCCGCAACCTCCAAAAGGTGGCTGTAAAGGAGGGTTGCATGCCCCCGATCAGACCCAAGGCGCCCAAGGTCAAGGGGCTAGGCAACAAGAAGTGGAGGACGCGCCAGAGGGAGGAGGCGGATGCCCTCCTGGCAGAGGCCACAAGGGGCCACTGATCAGCTGATGCTACTGTAAAGCAGCTTCTTTTGTCTTGTCTATGTTGAACCTGTCAGCTGTTGCTACTGCTGAGCAACCTAATTGTCGAACCTCGTTAAGTACCATATTATATAACCTATATTAGATGCTTTATCTACATCTGCTATGTTTACTGAATTTATTTATGGTGCTGGTTTGTTTTGCTGCTCTAGATTTGCTACCAGATTGGGGAAAAACGATCGCAAAAGGAACAATGAATGAAGAGAGAAGCTGCTCTAGATTCCTTACCTTTTGGGCAAAAAAACACAACTGTTAGAGAGAAGGGAAAAGGCGCTCTTAAAAAGGCCAAATAATAAAAAAAACTTCCACTTTAGGCGTCATGGCGCATGTAACGGCCAAGCCTTTGACCAGATGACACCCCCCTCCGAGCGCATGTGAGGGCTTCGGAATATCGGGAGCGCAAAAGTGAGGACAAACGAGACACAATGTTGCTATAGCTAAATCTGACAAAAAGCTGAATTTGGCTTTACCATGCAATTTGGCTAGAGCTCCACAATGTAGCTATTCTAAATCCCTAAACTATGTGGTGCGTTGAAACCTAATGCTTTTCCACCGACACGTGTGTTGCAAAGTTGCTTGATCGTGCATGCTTACACAAGTGGCCTACAGAGAAACTTATAGAAGCATGGGCAAATGAGCTTCATTTTGGCAAATTCTGGACAAGCTTTGCGCAATCGGCAGGCCTGATCGGCTGGGCGGCTGCCCCGGGGTGCAGGGATGCTAGGTCCATGTCTATGCTTACACTTCCTAAACTTGTTAGGAATTAATAATAACTGTACACTTCCTTCTGTCCTGTCACGTTATGTCGTGTCAGCACCGCGCACCTGCTGCAGATCGGCAACGGGACGGTGGTCTATGTGACCGGTCTCTGCCACGCCAAAGCCACGTCGCTCACCCGTCCCATCGCCTAACAGGACGGACGCCGAATTTAATCGCTAGGATTGGAAACCATCGGTGCTCGCCCGGTCAAAATTGCTTCCGCATGGGTATGACCGGAATATTGGTAAACGGAATTTAAGCATCGCCTTTCGTCTGCTCAGCACATCACTGTGCAAAAATCCCCAACTCATTCCTTCCGCCGCCACCGCCACCACAAGAACCATCGACGCTGCCGCAGGCACCGCCTCCGCCTGGCCATACCAGCGCAACAAATCACTCCACCGCCACGCCCAGTCCCAGCCACCGTTACCGACCCTAGGCCACCGCCGCCGCATTATCTGCTGCCATGGACGCAGAGTACGGCGTGTTCGGTGACGGGAGCGACTACACCGATGAGTACACCGTCACCGCCCATGGCACCACCAAGATGACGGTCGTCCACACAAATGCGTCAGCGGAGGTCGCCAAGGTCATCGCAATGTACGAGCGGTGGCTATAGGAGCCGATGGACAAGTACAAAATCGTCGGCCTTGACCTCGAGTATACCGGAGATAGGAAGAGAACGGCGCTTTTGCAGTTGTCCATGTGCAACCACTGCCTCCTATATCACATATGTAGGGCCAAATCTGTATGACCGGAGCTTCGCGAGTTCCTAGATAGGAGGGAGATCTACTTCGCCAGCATCGACATCAAGAACGACACTCTGAAGCTAGAACGGGATCTCCTCGTTCATGTCGTCAATCACGTCGATCTCCAACGTTTGTGGAGGTACCCGGATGGCGGTACGGGGAAAGCCGGCATGGCTAGACTCGCTGCCGACATCATCGACCGCGAGTACGCCGGCATGAAAGTCGAGTTCCCGAAGTACCTACACGAGCGATGGGAGTGGAGGCACTTGGATTATCATGCGATCAAGTACGCAGCCAGGGACGCGTATGTCTGCTACGAGATTCTCAACAGGATCTGGCGGGTGGGTGAGTGTGCTGTTTACCACTACTAGTTTCACATTTCGTTCCTAGTTTTATCTCGCGTGTATTTTCTAAGCATTCTGTGTGTAAGAACCAAGCTCGTATGATCCCTGTGCTATTAGCTACTTAACCTGTATGAATTACATTACCCCTTTTGTATGCTCAACATTCATTCTTAAAAATTCTGTCTGTGCCATTTGCATGCGGCAGAATCCAGGACTGACATGCATAAGGTGTGATACAATCATAAGTCATAACCAAACCCAGATTATAGCGAAGGATTCAGTCATAACCAAACCCAGATTATAGTTTGACAAAGATAATACACAGCAGTTCGTAATTACTCACATAGTGTACTTCTAAAATAACATGTTTTCATAAACACAACAATCATGCACTAATAGTCTACATCCTAGCCTGTTGGAGAAGGCAACCGATCCTAGGATTCCTTCAGTCGCTTGCCCCGGTTTGTAGATTCATCTACACACAGGCATCTGGGGCAAACAACCTGCCTTGGTGGTGGTTCAATGATGCGATGCCTGGAACGAGATTTTACAATCTGGCGGTACAGCTCGTGGCTAACATACCCGTCAATTGCAGCGTACTTCAGATTAGGTTTGAAAAGTGGCTTATCCTCCTAGTAATCGTGCCCTAAACGCCTCCACGAACATCTCGGCAACCTATCCTTCATGTTAGCGTACCACGGGTCGATGAGTTCGGAGGCAAGAGCGGCCATCCCGGTCTTTCCGGCCTTCGTCCCTGGGATCCAGTAAATTTCCTGAATGTCCACTCTGCACTCCTTTGGGATTCTAATGTTGACAGTCGGGCTTTCAAGCAGTTTAGTGTCATTCGTGATGTCAACACTAGTAAATGTTATGTGCTGGTTCACGAGAAAGTCATGAAACAGATCCCTAATGCTTTCGCCCCACCTGCATGAAAATGAATTCAGACAAATAATATAGCAATAACTTTTGCAAACAGACGGTTCAGGAACAAAAAGACAGCAAAGTCTACCAGATCCCGTCAGCCCCCTTCTCGCAAAAAGGCTGGTATACGAGGACGTGCCCCTTCATGGAGAGTTGCACCACGGTGATCCTACGGTGATCGTGGCTGTACTCGAGGTCGAGACCTGCGAACCTGTTTTCTTCGAACTGCAGCCAACTCGTGTAATTATTCAGAGTGTTCCTCACCATCCAAGGGTCGGTGGTGTAGACGACATCGATCTTCTTCCTGCCATGTACTTCGATGTCGAAGTGCGCAGTTTCTTGCTCGCCGTTGTTTCAGACGTCTGGAGCGTCCATGACTACATGCAAGAGGGAAAGGATACGGAGGAAGAGGGTGATGCGGTGGTGGAGGAAATGGATGAGGCCGTGGAGGAGAAAGACGATGAGGCCGTGGAGGAGGAAATGAGACGGAGAAGTGAAAGATTGGAACCGCTCTTACCAATATCTAGAATGGCGCACGACCGTTCGTAGTAGGGTGAAGGTGGAGAAAAACAGCGGTTTTACACGTCGATACTAGCGCTTCCTAAAATTTGTCCTGCGCCACTTGCATGCGGTGGAATCGAGGTCTGCCATGCACGATCCAAGTCAAACGTAGGCACGTTTGCGCGTGCCGACCTTCACTCACTAACAGGCGGGCCGCACATTTCTCTCTTATGATTTATTTTTTCACTTCCTCTAGACGGTTCCGGTGCCGCCCTCAATAATTACGCCCCCCTTCTTGTCTTCCACGCGGACGAGAACCGGCGGCGGCGGTTCCTTGCAGATTCACTACCCACTCAAACAACTACCCCCATCCCTGATTCCATCCCCTCTCGAATCCATCCGCCTCCTTATCACAACACCTCGATTAATCTACCGGATTTGCCGCTATGGGTAGAGCTTGGGGTAGCAGCAGGCTGAAGCAAAAGGCATGCGACAACGACGCGGATGGCCAGGGCGACCGCTACCGCGAGGATTGGGGATGGCCGAACCTCAGCGCCGCGAACGTGCACAGGATCGCCTCGGGGTTGGACATCATCTCAGTCGGCCGCCTTGCTCGCTGCATCCCTGGCTACCGCTTGACAATGCGGAACATGGAAGAACAACCGTTCGTTACGCCAGGCCTTATTTACCCCGATAACAGAAAATGGCCAAACGGCCGTGATGGCCACGTAAGTTCCAGTATCTAGCTTATTTATTCAGTCATATCGTTGATTCATATGTGCTGAACTCTCATCGGAATCCTATGTTCCTTTCGTCGAACGTGTTGTGTGCACGCGCGGTTTGAACAAATCGAACCATTTAAAACTATTATGTACAATGAAAGCTCTGCTCGTACCTGATATTCTGGTATTTTCGTAGTGACACAGTCTTACTTTAGGTGATAGACAAGTTGTCAATTTCAATTTTGCAATGGAATGCCTGCTAGGTGATATTCTGTTTTCCTAAAATAAAAACAAACACATTAGACGATTTAAGGCTCTTATGCCCCTTGCTGTTTATGATCATCGTTAGGAGTTTGTTCTGGGGGCTCTGCTACTACTCCATATATTGAGTATCTTCATAGTGACACAGGCACAATTTAGGCGATATCTGAGGAGACACTCGTATTTAGGCGATATATTGTGTGTACTTTAATCTGAAGGTCCAGTTGTCAAATTGTATTTGCAATGGAATCCATGCTAGGTGATTGTACCAACTGACAACAAACTCTACAGAATATTCATGCAAAACTGATGCTGCTAGATAAGTGGTCCGAATCAGTAATGGTGAATATCAAGGAAGAAGAAGAGACGGAAATGGAAGATGATCAGAACTGGGTGGGTGGCAACAGCGAGTGGCTGGTCCTTTTATCACAGGATGGCAGTACTTGGACTCTAAAAAATAGCTACAGATCGGTTTGACTTGCAGTGCCATCTTTGAGGGGTGTCGGCATTACTGCATTCAACAACGGGTGGCTGCCGCCCATTTCCGAATTCGCTTACAGGTTCAACATGGCAGAACTTGACCTCGTGAAGGTACAGCTCCCACATAGACCACGGGAGGGGGCGTGGAAGAACTGGGAGTACGACCTCTTAGCGGTGTTCGACAAGGCAATCACATTCATCAGATGCCCATAAGACAATGAATGTACAGTCTTACGTGATGACTTCCTGCGGCCGAAGAAGTATGTCGATGCCTTCTTCACCTACGGCTACTCTTCCTACAGACCACAACGCATTTATGCAGTCACTGAACCTAGCGGCGACGTGCGTGTTTGGGAGCCGTCCATTTGGGGTGAGTCATGGTGTCATATAGCATGTAAAATCTCATTCAAAATTCTGCTTACTGACTGTTAGTAACACGCAGGTACCCACGCAGCCCCGCGCATCATTCCAGCTCCGGTCATCGAAGATGCAGTAGCAGATGCTGAACTTGGGACATGGCACTGGTTCCTGGCACCTCTCGGAGACAACACAGAACAGGATGATGAACTCATGTGGATTCATATCAGGGGAGCACTAAACAGCGTTGGTGATACAATAGAACATATGGGGACACAACTTTCTTCATACCCATCGCTGCGGTGTCACGTTTTCTCGAGGTCTGCATGCCCATCCAAAGACCTAGTAGAGCAAGTATGGAGCAGAGTCAACAATCTGAAGGGACAATCTGTGTTTCTTGGGATCAACTACCCTTTCTTTGTCGGAGCCCCTAGAGCTATTGAACCTATAATTTCTCAGGCGGCCTTGGCCCCTGATGCTGCTGCTGGTGGTGGTGTTGGTGGTGGTGGAGCTGACAAAGAACTAGCTGCTGCTGCTCCTGGTGAAGCTGACGAAATACTTGTTGATGCTGCTGCTGGTGAAGCTGACGAAATACTTGCTAATGCTGCTGCTGGTGAAGCTGACGAAATACCTGCTAAGGCTGCTGCTGGTGAAGCTAATGAAATAGCTGCTAAGGCTCATTGTCGAGTCCGGGAAGAACATCTTGGTGTTGTTCTTGAGGTGCCGACTTCCAGTGTTGATAGTAGACTGTGTGTTTGCTGCACACTCACGCGCCTATCATGTTGACACTCTAGATCCGACCTGGAGTCGAATCCATGTCGAGGGGAGGGGGCCTACAATTGGCTCATCAGTGGGGTCGTACGATTTGAAGGAGAATGAAAGACGGCCAAACGCAGCATTCTGGTTCGTTCCGACGATACCACCAGCTCCAGGGACCTACTGCTCATACTGGCAGATCCGATGAACCATTTGTCTTTATCTTTATCATTAGTTACTCTTATGTGTGTAAAGACTAAGTTGTGCTTATTTGTGTAAGACTAAGATAGGCCTAACTGCGTAATATTCAGTGAAGCCCAGCTTTTCTTTCCACGCCCATAACAACAGAATTGCAGCATAGAACATATAAATGTAATGTGCATACCAGACATTTTTGCTCAGGATAACAACCACTTCAAGCAAATGATACATCGTGTACGCATTTGAACGCATCACTAGAATGTGCCACCTATTGATGATTGATGACATGGATCTAGCTTTTCTGCGCGTATTTGCATTGAATCGCTCATTGATTTATTCACATATTTTTTGGCAATGACTGATGAACTCCACTCTCTTGGTAACTTGCTTCGTCAGCGAGCACTTGTTGATGCAATGCAAAGTACAGAACATGGTCATCATCGTCATTCCATTTAGGTTCTCTATGTTTCGTCATCACGGAGCTACTAATTTCAAATGAAAATCTAGTAAACAATATATGTGTATATTGTTAGGGTATGCTACGGCCATGGTACATACATGTTTTTCTACAATCACAAGAAGAAAACATGATGCATTTTCACCTTGTTGGCGTTGTGCCAAACTGGGTGGATATCGCTTTGGGGTTCGGAGAGGAAGGCGCTGTGGCTGGTGCATGTGCGACCACGGCGACGGCGAGCTCGGATTCTGGAGGAGGCCAACAGGACCGAGCATGGTCGGCATGGTGACAGATCTCACCCGGGAATGAATTCCCATCCCCGCGGCATGCCAATGGTGCGGTCATGGTGAGGGCGAGCTCCGATTCGGGATGGGGAGGAGAACGGGCCGAGCAGGTTCATCCAAGTCCTAGCTCCGCGCCATGGCCACAACCACATATTGCCACCCCGGAGGAAGAAGAAGACGCGTAAAGGATGCATGCCCCAATGCTGCAAGCCTACATGGCAGCGACGACGGCAGCGACACAACGGCGAAAGCTGACAGGGGGGCCCAACTTGACGGCTGTTAGCCTGATTTTTTGTATTGAAACGTAATGTTGAATTCATGCCGAAAAAGACCCTCTGAGTATTTGGCACGCCAACTGTAGTCATCGTGGTTGATTTCAGGGAACTCGGGTACCGTGTTGCCTGGCCACCCAAACTTTCGGGCCGCAAAATGATATTCTCGGGACCACGGTCGCAGTGGTTGAGGTCGAGGGTGAGGGCGCATGTGGAAGCGTGACGCGATGCTGAGGACATCGCGGCTCGGGCGGCGCGCGAAGAGGAGGGCCATCAAGGAGGAGGTCCCTAGTAGCGCTGGGATGCAGCAAGGGAGCGGCGGCAGGAGAAGAGTAGGGAGGTCGAGGACGTGGTGGCCGATGGCGCTGTGCTAGGGAGATGGCGGCGACGCTCACATGGAGGTGATCGGAGAGGCGAGGCTGCATGGAGAGAGAGGCCAGCGGCGGGATCGATCCTAGCAGTGCCATTGGGGATCGAGCAGGGGATGCTCCCGTGCGATTGGGGAAGAGGAGAGATATGTAGCTATAGGGGTAGGTGGCCTTCGTGCATCACGTTCGTTGCATGGGGTGGTCCAGTTCGGTGTGCGTGGTAACCGTGTCTGTGTACGTGCAGCTGCATTGTATTGGGTGCGGTTGGCCGGGTTAGGTGAGTGTGTATGTCGTGTTGAGTGTGTGCGTTTGGTGTTGTGTTTGCGTGTTGGGTCCAGGTAACATGGTGTTGGTGCATGCCGTGTGCGTGCGTGCTTGCGATTGCAGCGGCGGGCTGGGTATGTTAGGGTCTAGGGTTCGGGTTTGTTTAGGTTTGGGGCGGTAGGTGGCTGATGGCTAGGCTTTTGGACTTGGCCGGCGACTGCCTCCCCTAAAACATTTTTATTTATTTGTTTGATTTTTAAAACACTTTTGCAGAAGTTTTTAGGCAAACAAACTATCCTGAATGACTAGGGTTTTTAATTTGTAATTAAAGAAGGGGACTAATTAGAAAATAAAACAGGCTTTTGGCGAAAATATTTAGAGGGAAAATATGCATGATGTCATGATGATGTACAAAATAAAACAAAAAGGCAAATCTAATTGGGGATATTTTCCTGGGCATTACACCTGCCCACGTCGGAGGCTGCCAAGCTCATGACACAAGAGCTCCTTCGATACCCACCCGCTGAGTCCGGGCAAGAGGAATGGTGCACACGTCTCGCCGAGCTCGTCAACATCTCCTTTCCAACCCTGGCGGCACTCGGGCCTCGGATCTAAGAAGCCTCCCTAGGGTTGTGACTCTGCCTCCGCCTCTAATGAAGGACTAGGGCCCCCAAGACTCCCTCTAGCCTCAAGTTGTCACGCCACCCCCAGCAATAGCTGCCAGATCATCCCGGCACCGGAAATCACTCCCGTGGCTGCAATGCCCTGTCTAGGACGTGAGGACCATGTTGTCAATAAGATCGCCTTAGCCAGCCGGCTGAACCGGGCAGCCCTCACCAACAGCAATGAAGTGTAGAGCAACTGCTACCTCACGTTCACCAAGGAGCTTCATCACGTGGTGTGGCCACACAAATTCAGGTCAGAGATGCTGCCAAGATGTGACGGCTCTACCAACCCCTATGAGTTCATGTAGCTCTACACCACAGGCATTGACGTTGCTGGCGGCGATGACCGCGTCGTGGCCAACTGGTTCCCCCATGAGCCCGAAGGACACAACTCGCACCTGGTTGATGAACCTCCCCGAGGAATCTGTCGGCTCATGGCCTGCCCTCTACGCACTCTTCGTCGCCAACTTTAAGGGGACCTACGAGCGCCCAATCGCCTACTATAAACTATGCCAGGTCTACCATCAGTCTGACGAGACCCTCTTCAAGTTCTTAAAATGGTTTAGCCAAGTATGCAACAAGTTACCTAAGATCTCCGACTCCAACGTCATCATAGCCTTTTTAGAGGGTGTCAAGGATGTTAGGATGCGGGAGAAAATAGGCATCTGCGGGGAGAATGTCACCATGGCGAAAGAACTCTTCACTATGGCGGCAAAATGTGCCAAGGTAGAGGCTAGACACATGTTTGGCCTCGCTGAGGGCGAGACCACACCCAAGCCCTCGAGTGCCTCCTAGAGCAAGGAAAAAGAGGCCAAACACATGTCTCCAGTTGTTCTCACGGTAGAGCCCGAACAAAAGAGACCTTGTGGAGGCGAAGGAGAAGGAGAGCACGATGAACGCCCGTACTACATCTTCCACATAAGACATGGAGACAATGCAGATGAATGCTACAAGCTCATAAAGCTACATGACGAGAGTAGTAGCCAGAGGAAGAAGATGAAAGGCGGCGAGTGGAACAACAGACGTGGCGGCCACCAAGGAGGAAGGCACTAGAACAACAACCACAGCAGTGGCGGCGGCCATCAATAGGGCCATCAGGATAACACTACCCAACAGCATCACGGTGCCACGTTGTTGTCCTCCGACGGGACTTCCCGTCACGCATCCTCCATCCCTCGCGACGAACACGCAGTGGCGGATGCACTGCTTCTGAGATCATGTTCGGCCAGACGTGCATGCTATCAGTGGTTGGACTTGCGCCAGGGCTAGACGTAGGCAACGGTAAGTGGAGGTTCGATGTCGAACCGTTCCCCTACCAGATCGCTTCCCAAAGACGCACCTTCAGCAGTCGCATGTTCCTCGATCTCGTTCTCGAGCATGTCCTTTGCATATGCAATAGCTACCAGAGGATCAATAGGGTCAACTGTATCAAACGCACCTTCGGCGGCAAAAGTTTCGCCGACCTCGGGCCCGAGCATCTCTTGATCATAAGGAAGGGCGATAAAAGGATCGATAGACTCGAGAGGACCCAATAGTGCATCGTCTAACTCAGCAAGGTCGAGCTAAAGACCTCCCAAGTCAACCTGCACAAAATGCTCAGTAGCTGCAGATCCCCAGCAGCATAACTAGTTGCTCCCTCACAAAACCAAAAAATCGGCGCAGTCGAAGTCCATCAAGGGTAGACCGGAAGAATCAGTGACATGGTCGAAGTCGAGGCACACCGACACGCCTTGAGCAGCTTCACTCTGCAATCTAAGGAACCGGTTCAGGACCGCCGATTCAGGCGTAGACCTCTGAGGACTACGTGAATGATGCGAGAAAGATGACCACAAATGGGGCAACCTTTGAGCCGTATGGGTTCGTTGGAGCAGCAAACGGACCATCTAAGACTAAAACTATTTGGCCAAATAGTATCAGGAAGGAGAGGCTCGAGTACTTTTTGAATTGTGTTTTTGGCCTATCTCTTAGTTTTTTATAGGATGATGACATGCAGAGCGACCACCACACGTCGCATGCATGTTAAGTCAGTCACTCTGAACTATTAGTTATGTGCAATGTAACAATACATTGACTCTCTATGCATAAAAGACATAGATGGTAAGTAAAGCTCAGAAGGATAAATTAGCAAATCCAAACACATGTACAATTTTTCATTAAACACGAACAATAAACGCCGATACAGGGAAAAGAACACACAAATACAACACAACAAATTTACTTTACACACATACACTTAAGTTAGGACTGAAAAGGACAACGAAAATATAGGACAAATACAAAGTTTTCATTACACGCGCACAATAAGTCAAAGAGTACACATCACCGTAGCACATCATATCTTCTTTCCACGCTTACAATGAAGGTAAAACCTAAACACACGTAAGAAATGCAAGACAAAAATGCAGAAATTTCATTCCATGCAAACACCAAACACAACACGGTAGGAACGTGTAATACATCAGACATTACGCTCTAAGTTCAAGCCTGGACGAACCGAAAATGGACAAGGGATTCTACTGCGGAGGCCCAAGGCCACCCATGTGTAGCCCCGTCAAAGTGGAGCAGGGCACGGTACTGGCCTATCCCTTGTCCACTTTCAAGAACATCCGGATAAGAGCGAGCGGCGTAAGCGACAGGACCGCGACCACGACATACACAAATGAGCATGTATGTCTGCGACTTACAATAGACATCAGAGTCACACCATCCACAAACAATAGAAATAGAAATATTCAACGCCATATGGTAAGATCCAATATCATAGATAGATATAATAGTTTAGGATACCTCCTCATACATCACACACCAGAGTATCAAGCGGAAGCGGAAAACAAGATCCGAGTACGGATTAAGAAGCGAATTGGCATAAGATGCCTCTAAAATAAGCACATCCCACCCATATATCTCATGGATCTCCATCCCCGGAATCTCTACACCTGATGGTCATTGCCATCATCATCAGTCTCTTCGACCTAGTAGCCTTTCTGAGAGTATACATGTCCACCTAAACCAAATATTTATCGTGTGAGACCCTAGGGATACTCAGAAAGTCTTAATGCATCTAAAGGGAACAACCTAGGGGTGATGCAATTGCAGTGAAAGATAATATCTATAAAGAGCTATGGAGACTCGCTACACATCCGCCCAACCAGAGATGGACGGACGCATATTAATTAAATAACAACAGTTATATAAGCAACATAAATAACCTCGCTCGTCCTCCTGCTCGCTTACCAACGAGAAGGCGGAAGAACATCCTATCCGTTGGCAATTTTATAAACCATTCCATGAGGGTTGCACTATTTACTAGTCATATCTTAGTCAAATTAAAGGCGGTACTTTAGTTATGCTTGTCTATGATCTAAAAACTGTGCTCCAAGTCGTCCATAACTGTGGACACGGCTTTCAGAAAGATTTACCCTACAGGGGTGCATAAATATCAACACACACACGATCAACCTCGGGAAGAACCAAATAAAACGCAACGAGGCCTCATGAAAAAGCATTCACATGATTCATAAATTATTTCAGGGGCCACCCCATTAAGCTACCCGCAACGAAATTGGCCGGCTCCAAGACGGACCCAAGGTTTGCGCCAATGGCTGTAAACAACTGGAAACCCGAAAGTGTGACTGGGCTTGACGATACCGCGAAAACACTCCGCAATTCCTAAACAGTATAGGTGCTCCACGCACGATCATAAATAGAGCAGTAAGGCATGGCATAAGTACATGATAGTAATAAAGCCCAAACTAGTTTGTGGCCCCAAGAAATAAAGTGTGAAGCAAGCTCAGGCAAAGGGGGATTCATAGGGTCTCCCGTATGTGGATAGTGCGAATAGTCAAGGAATAAGAATCAAGTACTCGGGGTCCTACGGGACACAAGTGAGCTTAAAGAACCAAATAGCAGATAATGATCATCGATGCCTCTTTCATTAGTTCTCTACTCATATTAAGTTGTTTAGGTACCTCATTATCCAAGGACTCGCAGAAACCCTACACATGCAATTCTACAACTCGCATGGCTCAATCAACTCATGTAGTAATTGCTCATGGGATGGAGGAACAAGCTTCGATGGGGTTTAAAAGTAAAGGCTATGCAGTGCTTGGGATTCAATTTAATGCAATTGCGACTCAATGATGCAAGGATAAGATAGAAGCATAGGTACTATATGTATACAAGCATGGGGAATTGCTTGCCTGGCAGTTCAATTGTAGGGTAGGAAGGATCCGGGTAATACTCCTGAGGCTCCTGGTATTCTCCTTGCTCAGTGTCTATCTGAATAAAAACCAAACACACAAGGGGCCGAAATAAATATATTGCACAATCATATAAATAATATGCGACAAGCAAACAAGTATGCCATAATGGAATGATGCACAATTTACATGGCATAGCATAGCATGGCATGGGTGAGGTGTGGGGTACAAGAACAAAGCATTTTATTAAGTTTTTAGTCATGTTTTGATCCCATAAACATTGCTGTATACTAATATTTATATGATACAAGCTTCAATTCATATCATGGAATGCATAATTAGAACGAACTTGTCGCGCTGATCGATTTAGACATATTATTTATCGAATTTGGAATTACGGAACTAAAGTTACAGATTTATTAAGATAAAGACATTTATTGACATTTTAATAATTTCGAAAATTTTAACTGCTCAAAAATTATTTTATATGCCATATTATCAATCCTTGCATTTTTTTTAAACAAAAAACATATATTATATGTTATTTTTAGATTTGGCATTTAAAAGATACGAGGTAATGCAGATATATTCATTTTTAGCATTCTCTGAAAATCCAAAAAAAATCAGGGTCCAAACTTTGTTACACCGCAACATCAGCCAAGAGAAAAAGAAAAAGGCCACAAAAGGGGATATTGCACAATCATATAAATAATATGCGACAAAAAAACAAGTATGCCATGATAGAATGATGCACAATTTATATGGCATAGCATAGCATGGCATGGGTGAGGTGTGGGGTACAAGAACAAATCATTTTATTAAGTTTTTAGTCATGTTTTTCTCCCATAAACATTACTTTATACTAATATTTATATGATACAGGCTTCAATTCATATCATGGAATGCATAATTAGAACGAACTTGTCGTGCTGATCGATTTAGACATATTATTTGCCGAATTTGGAATTACGGAACTAAAGTTACAGATTTATTAAGATAAAGACATTTATTGACATATTAATAATTTCGAAAATTTTAACTGCTCAAAAATTATTTTATATGCCATATTATTAATCCTTGCATTTTAACAAAAAACATATATTATATGTTATTTTTGGATTTGGCATTTAAAATATATGAGGTAATGTAGATATATTCATTTTTAGCATTCTCTAAAAATCCAAAAAAAATCAGGGTCCAAACTTTGTTACACCGCAACATCAGCCAAGAGAAAAAGAAAAAAGGCCACAAAAGGGGATATTGCACAATCATATAAATAATATGCGACAAAAAAACAAGTATGCCATGATAGAATGATGCACAATTTATATGGCATAGCATAGCATGGCATGGGTGAGGTGTGGGGTACAAGAACAAAGCATTTTATTAAGTTTTTAGTCATGTTTTGCTCCATAAACATTGCTGTATACTAATATTTATATGATACAGGCTTCAATTCATATCATGGAATGCATAATTAGAACGAATTTGTCGTGCTGATCGATTTAGACATATTATTTGCTGAATTTGGAATTACGGAACTAAAGTTACAGATTTATTAAGATAAAGACATTTATTGACATTTTAATAATTTCGAAAATTTTAACTGCTCAAAAATTATTTTATATGCCATATTAATAATCGTTGCATTTTTCTAAACAAAAAACATATATTATATGTTATTTTTGGATTTGGCATTTAAAAAATATGGGGTAATGTAGATATATTCATTTTTAGCATTCTCTGAAAATCCAAAAAAAAAATCAGGGTCCAAACTTTGTTACACTGCAACATCAGCCAAGAGAAAAAGAAAAAGGCCACAAAAGGGGTTTGCGGCTAAGGGGATTGAACATGGGATTTCACAGATAGGGACAGAGATTGGATCGCACCAAAGACCACAATGCTATTAGTGTGTTTGTGTTATTTTAGACTACCATGTACTGATAAGTCTGCTTCTGAGGTCAGTCTACTGACGAAACTGAATCCAAAAGGTGTCAACAATCTGCGTGACAAAGCTGGGTTACGGAAGGATTCCGGCCGCTTTCAGGCACCGTTTGCGGCGCGGCTGGATGCGTTGGATAGCTGGGACATCAAGCTACAACTACACGCAAGATCCGGCGCAGGATACAGATAGTGGCCAGAGCTAGTTCGCCGGTAACAGAGGTCCAGATAACTGACGAGGAAAAGCATCTCCGAGCTAAAATCCGTCACCGATACTGCGGGCTCATGCGATCTTTGGAGGACGACCATGACCACAATACTGCACCATTTTGTCCGTGTGATAGATCGTTTTAAAGAGGATAATCAGTGCTATAGTTTTTGTTTATGAGACGCTCGAAGAAAAACAACACAGGGACGTCTACAACAGATGAACATAGGCAGGAACAAAGGCTCCAGGCGCTTCTGCGGCGGCGAGCACGCACGGCGTCGCGCCCTGCGGCGAGTCACGACGAGAAAGGCATGTGGAGGATGTCAGGAGGGTCAAGGCTCACCAGATGCACGTGTGTGCATCTCCAGAGCGAGAGGTTGTGGCGATCAGCATGGAAGAGCCGCCGGGTAGCTCCTGGCAGCCTCCGGCGTGGTGGCGTTCAGCGGCTCCGGCGATCTCCGGCGGGGGTTCCGTGTACAGGTCATTGAAGGGGAAGCAGGGGAGGCCGCCGGTGCTGCTGCTTCACGTAGAGGGTTCCCCGAACGCCAAGAAGATGGGGATGTCGAGCTAGGGTTTGACGGGTATGGCCATGGCCACTTGCTTGGAGAGGAGGAAGAATAGGGCTGCAGATCTCAATCTGGGTAAAATGGAACAGGGGTCGCCCAGCTCGCTGGTTGGTTTGAGCCAGACCAAGGGGTCCATGTAAGAAATCCACACAGTTCCCCGCTCCTCGCGACCCTTCCAGGCTTTGAGAGTTGTCTTGCTCCTTCCGCCGCCGCCCCTCTCCTTCCCTCTCTCCGGTAGCTCCAGCCGCCGGAGAAAGGATGGATCAGGAGGCTGGCTTTCTTCTCCTAGTAGTAGTTTTAGGTTTAGATTTAGATCTTGGGTGATTCCCGTGTTTCCCCTTGTGGAGTCTGAGCGTAGGCCGATGGCCCTTGGCGGCCGGAGCCACCGCGTCCTAGTTCATCCCTCTCCCTCTTCCTTGCGCTGGTGGAAGGCGGCGAGGCAGAAGGATGAGGCTGGCCCTTGCATCCCTCTCAATAAGGTGCGCCCCTGGAGCTTAACGTCGAACTATTGGGGCCTAGGGTTGCTATCTTCTTGGCTTCCCCACTCCGGATTGTGGCAGATCCCTGGAGGTTGTGGGGTGCCGGTACTCACCGAAGCAGTCTGTGGAAGATGGTTATTACCGGAGGTGTCCCGATTGGAGCAAGGCCATGCTCTCCTCCTCTGCTCTCCTAGGTGGAGCTGGGGATTGTAATAGGGTTGCTGATCTGAATGCCGAAGGTATGGGATCAATGAAGCCTTCAACTTATCAAGCTCTACTCTGCTGGTCCAAAGCGACCCGACTATGCTGGTATGCTCCAGCCCCAATTCAACCTCCATTGGGAGGCCCTTTGCGAAGTTAGCTGTTGTTGTGGTTCTGGTCGGCATTGAAGCAAGTGGTGAAGTCCCCGCGGCGATGTTCGGCAACAGCAAGCTGAGCTTCTGGCTCGACAGTGGGGAAAGAGAAGGACCAGATTGTAATTCTTCACCCTTTAGCAAGGTCCTTTCTACATATTCCAGGGACCTATGTAATATTTTCTATTTTCTGGGGTCTGCTGTAAAATCACTGTACACCCGCTGGTTGATTTAATGAAAAGGCTTCTAGCCTCTTCAGAGGCTTCCCGTGTTTCTAAAAAAAGGGGTCCGTGTGGCACCAAGTTTGGCTGTAGCCAGCTTGATTGATGGCATGCACCAGGTGGTTGAGTAGAAGAGACTTAGAGCAAGGTGTGTGTGTATGTGTGTATATATACACACACAATGTAGCTAGATGGGGCTTTTGCTAACTAACTAGGATTGAAAGGATGGTTGGATATGGTTTTCGCAAAGTAGATCAAAATAATCATAAAGGTGGATATGGTAGGATTAGATTAGTGCGTTTGGTTTTGATTAAATTAAAGAAAGTTCAGAAGATTGAGTTGGGTACCAAAAACCACAAGAAAAATATAAGAGAAGAAGAAGTGTGCTTATTATGGCCATGCATGGGCACCAACATGCATTTCTAGCATTTTTGTGAGAACAAAAATGCAGTGTGCTTGCATGTGTCATGTAGATGACCACGATAAGAAAAATATGGCAAGGACATGTATATGGCAATTAGGATGGTTTGAGTAAAAAACCTAATGCCACATATGAATAGGAGATTAGGATCCATATACATGTGTGTGGCCTTAATAAATACCAAGGCAAAATAGAAATAGCCACATTCATATATATGGTAGAATTAAGATGGATTCACAAAGGAAGTTGGCTCATGTTAGTAGGTGGAAAAGAGTTAAAAGATATGCCCCCACTCAACTTGGGCATCAAACATTTATCAAGAACGAAATATAATATATCAAGAGAAAAATACAATATATAAGATAATTGCATATGAAGAAGAAGCAGATGAAAGGGGTTTAATATGATGCTCAAATGCAAGGTGGCATGGTGACATGAGCATGATATAATGATGATGCAATAATTATATGTAGGAAGTAGCAATATATAGACTAGGCAAGTAGCATTGCAATTGTTAGACAATTGGGATGCTACAGAACGGCTTCACATTCAACGCGAACAATAATAAACATACAAACAATGCAACAGATTTCCTTTTCACGCACACAATGAAGATACAAAGACGAAAGAAACACAAGACAAACACACACCTACGATATACCAAACTGGCAAGTTGGCTGCTGTGAAGAAACTACAGAGATGCCCCGTTACTCCTGTTGCCATGTCGTCCGCCATGAAGAAACTACCGCGGGGCGCCTGTGTACCTCCTGTCTTCGAGAGACCTCTTCTTTTGGCGTTGTCCCTTGATCCCTTCCCACAGACCCAACATCTTATGGTGTCGCCCAATGAGCTCTTGTCGCTTGAACACCATCCTCAGGTGTGGCTGGTGGAGCTCTTCTCGGCGCAACTCTAGGGTCCACGGAAGCGCAGACAGAAATGGCGCAATACTCCAAGCCATGAGAGAAAGGCCAAGAATCATGCTATCCTACTCAGCCACCACCGTCGACATGGAGAGCAACATGCCACAGACCGTCCGTGGAAATGACGGAGTAGGGAAAGCATGCACTACTTCCCGCCGCCAGCGTACCTGCATAAAAAACCAGTGAAACACAGAGAAACCTACACTAAATTTAGAAAGAGATAAAGTATACGTAAGGCTTTGTGTATGAGAGAGCTACCATGAATTTTTTTATAACCGAATGAGAGGGCAAGATGGCGTGAGAGGAAAGCTTTCACCTGCCTAAGCAAGTCTACGCTGGTAGATGGGCTTCCGTCGTAAGAACTCATGGCCCGCTAGGTTCTACAGCATCATGTCGGCTATGAACGGATCTCACTATACGATCTCGCCATGACAACCTATGTCGTCTATCATTTACGCTGACAAATAGCCGCATGACCGTGAAAATCCGCGATCGTCATAGTCTTATGGCTCCACCTCGGTTCCCAGTGGGGACCCACACCCGCGAGAAACCATGAACAGTATGGGTTTATGTAGTCATGTCGTCTCCCATCGGGCTCCATGTCCATGAGAACCGTGATAGGTTGGGCTTACTATGCCATGTCGGTGGACGTCAGGCCCCACGACCGCAAGAAACTATTGCCGGTATGTACTCATTATGCCATGTCATCTCAAGTTGGGCCCTATGACCACGAGAAAACGAGTCCAGCATGGGCTTATGGTAGCACATCGTCTCTAAGCAGGCCTATGCCCGCGAGAGTCCGCGGGTGGCATGGGCTCACGGCACCACATCGACTCTCAGTGTGCCCACCACCCAGCAAGTGCGGAGGCGTGTTGTGCCCAAAACGCCTTTCACAGAGCGTCATCCTTCCCATGTACGCTGACAACAGGCCAACATCGCGCGTGTGGCCTACCTTATGGCCACACGAGCTACGACGACGCGTACGACACCCGTCTGCAGCCTGGAATCTTTTGCCTTGGCCCACAGGAGGGCCCGCCTTACTAGATAGCAAAACTCTGTTGCGACATCGCCGCGTGTCCTTTCCGGCGTCCATCCCATAGTCGAAAATAATCGGAACGATATGGATATTAGTTTGAGCTGAAACAATCTAGCGCTATTATTTACTATTGATAGGAAAAATGTCAATAGTTATTCTTTCGAAGGTAGATTTGGTTCATCCAAATTTCCACTAATTGATGATGTCCAACTCTTGCTTTTTTATAGGGGTAGTATCCTCCTCCAAACATAAGTTTATTTTTGTCACACACGAGAGGCACAATAAGTTGGTGCACGCAAGGATATATCATTTAAATCAAGAATAGGAAGACAGTTTACTTAGGCAAATAGACTTCTAGAACCAACGTATGAAAGGGTAGACCATGTACTAATGGACTTAGATTGGAAAGGTAAATTCCCAATTGTATCAGTACGGTCCATACGTGCCCTAGAATGAATTGAGGCTCTGTTAGACCATTCTCCCATACGATTGATCACGGGATTTTTGGAGAACGGTGTACTCGGTGTTTTAAGTTTGAATTTGGATGGTTACACCGTGAGGGCTTCTATGATATGGTCGACTGTGTATGAGAAAAATCTGTTGTTGGGTGTACCCCAAAACAAAGGTGGCATAATAAAAAGCATGTTGTATGCAAACACCTAGGTGTATGGGCAGATCTCACGATGGATATTTTTAAACAAGAAAACACCAAATTTCGTCTATTATTGATGATCTTGAAGCTTTAATAGAAGTTCAACCTCTTTCTACACATGAAATTGAGCTCAAAAGCCAAGAAAATACACAGTTGAAATACTTTTGCGTGATGGGAAGCTCATATGGTACCAACGTTGCAAAGCACAATTAATACTAGAAGGAGATTCAAATACAAGATACTTCCATAGTATTTCTAATAACAGTCATAGGAATAAATTTATTCATTCTCTTTCTTGGAATGAGGGAACAATTAAGGGACATGAGGCACTAAAGCCGTGTATTTCAAATTATTTCAAAAAGGCTTGTTTGGGTCCCCTAAAAAAGACAACTTCTTCATGGATGAGTCCTGAACAGATGATATTCTTCAATTTTCTGATCAACAAAACAAACTACTTAGTACCCCCTATACTAAGGAGGGATTGAAAATGTTGTTTTCCAAATGGAACACGGCAAAGCTCCTCGTCCGGATGGTTTTTCTACTGAGTTCTATCAGAACTTCTGGGACATCATCAAAATGGATCTGTTAGAGCTTTTCAGTTTTCTCGATGCTTGACTACTAGAACTATTTTTCCTGAATTTTGGATAATTTATTTTACTAGCTAAGTTAATAAGACGGAAATGATCCAACAATACAAAACTATTTGTCTTCTTAACTTTAGTTTTAGAATATTCACCAAAGTTTCAACAATTAGGCTGAATACGGTTGATGACCATGTGTCCATCCCTCTCAAACGTCTTTCATGCAAGACTGTAATATCCTAGATGGGATGGTTATCCTTCATAAAACTGTTCACTAACTTCATAGGAAATTTTTGAATGGGGTTATCTTAAACTTAGATTTCGAGGATACCTACAACAAATTTAAGTGGTCTTTCCTCCAACAAACTCTCATAATGAAAGGTTTTTCTGTTGAGTGGCGTGCTTTAATTCATAGCTTTGTGTATGGAGGTAGTGTGACCAATAAAATCAACGATAATGTTGGTTGATACTTCTAGACAAAAAAGATCTAAGACGAGGCGACCCGTTATAACTAAAGTTATATAATATAGTGGCTAATATACTAGCTATCATCACAGAGTCCGCAAAATCAGATGGCCAAATTGTAGGCGTGTTCCCTCATCTTGTTGATTGTGGTCTATATACCCTATAATATGATGATAGTACAATCCTCTTTATAGAATATGACATTGAGAAAGTGATGAACCTGAAGTTAATTCCGTCATCTTTCGACCAACTTTCATGTCTGAATTTTTTTTTCAAAAAAATGAATTGTTTTGCTTCAATGAGGCCCAAGATGAGGCTAAAATGTATGCTAAGTTATTTGGTTACGAATAAGGCCAGTTTCCAATTAAGTCTTTGGGGATCCTAATTTACTATGAGTGACTCACATTTTTCAAATGGAATCTTGTGGAGGAAAGATTAGAATTAAGATTAACTAGTTGGAATTTAAATTTTTATCACTAGGTTAGATTGGTTCTCATTAATTTAGTACTAAGAAATATGGTATTGTATATGATATGTTTCTTCCAACTACCAAAAGGAATCTTAAAACAATTGGAATACTTTTGATCAAGATTCTTTTGGCAGGATGATAGTGAAAAAAAGAAGTATAGACTGGCCAAGTGAAGTGTGGTTTACCCCCAAAAAGAGCAATGTGGGCTAGGTATTCATGATCTCGAGATCAAGAATACAAATCTTCTTGTTAAATGTCTCTTATGGTTGCTTACTATGGATGATGTATGGCAAGCTCTTCTTAAAAATAATATGTTGCCTCAAAAGCTTTATCTCAGGTATTTCTGGCCTGGTCTAATGGTGATGAAGAAGCATTTCATCCGCTTTGGATGTTTTTTAATTAAGGATGGATCCGGGAGATAGTTCTGGGAGGATAGGTGGATAGGGAATACCACCCTCTAGTAACAGTATCCTATGTTGTATGCTATTGTTCTTCATAAGGGTGATACTGTCGTCACAGTTTTGGAAACCTCTCATCTGAATGTGACATTCTGAAGAAATTTACTCAGACCTAGGCTTGCCTCTTCGTATGCCTTGCTTTAGCAATTGGTTTTAGTCCAATTAGCTTATGAATTTATCTAGAACTTACATGAGAATGGGGAATTCCGAGTTGGTTCTATATACAATGTACTAGTTTAGCCATACTTACCAGTTGATAATAATAAGAAAATCTGGAAGATAAAGATACCTGCAAATATATTTTTGTTGGTATATGTGTCAAGGGTTTATTCTTACCAAAGACAATCATGCTAGGAGGAACTGGCACGGTAGTAAGAAATGAATTTTTTTCATCAGAATGAGATAATTAAGCATATGTTTTTCCAATGTAATTTTGCATGTTCTATATGGTCAATCACCCAAGCAGCTTCATGCTTGTCTCTACGACATAGTGTTACCAATATTTTTGGGAATTAACTACATGGTATAGATCACAAGTTTAGAATTCTACTAAGAGTGAGAAAGATTGCCATTATTTGGTCTACGGCTATGTATAAATGATAAACTGTTTAATAAAAAAACCACTCTTGCAGGTCATCTACCGGTGAACTGGTACACTCTATTTATGGTTGTATCTACATCGTGTGGAGTTTGGCGACTTGTTTATGAAGTTGTGTACACGTCTGGAGGACACAAAAAGGGACATTTTCCCAACATGGATGGAGGCATAATCTTCAAATCAGGACTTCCCAACATGGAGTTTTGCAATTGCAAATTCTCATTTTTAATTCACCTTTTCATTATTTCTCGAGAATTTGGACTTGTGTCGGCCGTGTGCACCATAGTTATGGAGAGGCCGAGTGTAATGATTAAAATTCTTTAAGAACTAAATTGCCCTTTATTAAAAAGATGCTGCTAAAATGTATTCAAGACTTTTAGTTCACCACCACCTTGGGAAATAGTAGTGTTAGCATTCTCTGATGTACCCACACTACCCGAGGAAACTTCCTATTCTTCCAGCAGATAAACAATTAAATTTCAGTCTTTATCTACTTCCCTAGTTCAGGTTCATAGCCATAGAGAGAGCCAATATGTCTTGTAGCATAGTATCACTTATATCTTGGCAATGACTATTGCAATAACCATAAAACTATAGACATCTTTATAGGACTTCTAAAACTTTGATTTCATTTCCTCATACATCTTTTGAGTAAGAGCATTGTCACTAGTGGATCATTTCTGTATTTCTCAAAAGATGCTTGCTTCAATACATATCCCTCACCAATCCTTCTAAGTATAACATGGTCCTTTGCCTTTAAGTAGCTGTAAATCTAGATTAAACTCTATGGCCCGTTGTATCGGCATCCAAAGAACATAGGTAACCCGGGTTCTCATATACCCTCCATATATGGAATGATCATGTTATTTGTATCCAGGAGGGCATATAGGAAACCGTCCACCCAGAGAAGGCGATGATCCTTCTCCTTCCCTCCCTACTTCAGCGTGCCACCCGTTGCCACGCTGCTACACTATTGCTAGGGACACAATGATGCGGTGCCACTGGTTATACTAATTGTCAATGGCGAAGCAAGGTTACCATTGGTACCATAGCACCTCCACATTGTGTGGGAGTGATCTCATTGGCTGACATCTTGCCTCCAACGTCACTATCCATCAAGGATCCATGCAACCAAATCTCTACGCACATGACCATCTACTGCAACGATGATGGCTTTCACGGGTGCACTCCTTTATGGCATCCACAGCTGCATCACTGTATGAATACATAGACGCCCTATGGTTCTCTATCGCTAACTACTAATGCCACCGAAGACCCCTTTATGGCTACACACACCTCTAACCTTAATCTTGATGTCGCTGGTTAAATGTTGTTGTTAATGTTAGGAATGATGCCCTAGAGGCTCACATTCTACCTTGTATTTGTAATCCAACATCTAGCTTAGAGTTAGTTGTATGTATCACTACAATTGTTGCAAGTGTGGAACCACATACTCATATCTAGCTCTAGCCAGCTTCTCCTTAGTTGTTTGAGGTTGGGAGGGAAACCCACTATCAAGACTAATTTGTATGTCGCAAGATGACAATGTTTCACGTGTCATGAGAATGGAGATGCTATCCACCTTCATTGGCTAGTCGGAAGAGGTACGATAGCCGAAACAATCCAAAGGTTAGTAGGACATGAGCACACTGTCATACGCTCCATCTAACGCTCATTGTAACTGGGAGTCATAAGGATGGTCTTGGGCCTACTTCGAAGCAAGCTGTGTGACATCGATCAGCCAAGACGTAATTTTCCCCTCCATCTCAGTGAGATATTCTCTAGGCCCTCTCGTGTGATATGATTTAGAAGTATGGCCATGTGCTACTCGACCAAGTGTTGATCAAGGTAGTCTGACTTAGTGAAGCAGGAGGGAATCAGTTATCACTGCAACGAGAAGAGAGTAAACTGGCACTAGGATGACAGAATCTCACCTATGGTTTATCACCAATATCGTGAGGCAAATGGACTCAGATAGATCGTCACATTGAGGGCACTTGCATAAACTGAGAGTAGGCAAGTCTTGCTAGAGGCTGCTACCGATTATCAGCTCTAGCCGGAAAGTCACTGAGCTACTACTCTAACTAAATGATTACTGAGCTGTATCGAGTTTACCATAAGCCTGTGGGATCGCACACTTAAGAGAGTGGAACTAGGCGGATGTTGATCCGACTATCACAATCCAACAAGTTGGACTTGTTCGGACAGGGAGACGTGTCAATGGGTTGGACCCAATTTGATTAGAGCTAGGGTTAGGACCCAGGGACACAAGTGTTGTGTGCCCCAGCTACTGGCATATGTAGAGGAAGGTGGGTGGTGGCGGACAAGATAATGTTTTTGGATCTAGTGTTGCTTCCTAGGGTTTCAATAGACTTGGCAACCACCTCTGTCCCACGGCGGCAAGACCGTGACTAGCATCTCTCTTGCTGCTGTTCCACCTTGTATGCGTGTGGGACGATAGAGGCACCACACCTGTTGTGCTCGTAGGGGATGTTGGGTGGCGGCAAAGTCAGAGGCGAGGAGGAGCACAGAGTCGGTGACGAGGTGATCCCAGGATCGAGAAGTTCGTCGGAGACGGACGAGACGAGGGGAACGTACGACACCACCACGACGCGCTTCCTCAAATTCTGGACCTGCGCGTTGAGAGGTATAAGATATTGCCTTTGACCTTAGCCCGATCTTGGGGTGGCTCGCCAGAGCCCTTGCCGGAGCAGAAAAGTTTTTGTTTTTGGCATGGCTCTATGCGTTGCCCAACAGTGGTATCAGAGCATTGAATCTATGTTTTTGGCCTAGTTCTTATGCATGAGATGAGCTAGTGCGAAAGGTTGGATCTTTTTTGTTGTTTTTGTTTTACCTTTTTGATCTGGTTTATCTTGGCCAAGAAGTTTGTCAAAACTGGTCCATATCTAAGTGGGAGGTCACGTGGTTGACGTCCACGATCAACCACTAAAGTTGCTTTTCTTGTTGGACAAGAATATGACAACTGTACCCTGCCAAAAGTTACAGCTAAGAGTTAGCTGGTGTGAGTAGAAAAGGTTCCGACTTGCAAGTTTTATTTGATTCTTTTCCCTCAAAGAAAGTCTAGTCAAATTACCCCGCCATTTGCTGCAACACTACAAGTCGGACATTTTTGGTTAGTAGGCTCATATTGTTGGGGCACTACCAATTCTCTTCAATAATGTGTGAGGGATTCAGATTCTCTCAAGCAGGGCACTTGGGAGCTAGACGAAGCTATCACAATAGTTGTGGGCTTCAGGGTAAGGAGGGTTGTCGGACAATCCAGCAAGAATTAGCTAGAGATCTGATTGGAAAGGTGTTTCCTACTCGAAAAGTTCTCCAACTAGCAGTGACGCATTGGCTCACTAGTTGGATAACTGATCGAGATCTTGAATCACTGTCGACTGTCAGAGGGATATCAATCTTAGTGGGAGTGTGCACAATTAAAGAGTTTAATCTGCCTTATCCTATTACAGATACATTGTATTAAGTGTTTGCATCTTCCGTTTGTAGCTAGCACCAACTAGCACCATTCAGATTTCCAGTTTTGTGTTGCGTACGATCCTTAAGAAGCACAATCTGAATGGAACAAACTTTACCAACTAGTATTGTAACTTGAGAATCATTATCAAGCAAGATAAGAAGGGACATGTCCTATACAATCCAATTCTAGACAAGCCGAGCAATGATGAGCCCAATGCTGTAAGAACCGCCTTTCACCAGGCTCAGGATGAGTAGACAGAAGTCAGCTACCTAATGCTCGTTGATGGCCTGCAAGTGCACAGGTTCGTTAGAGAATGTTTTCACGGAAGTATTAATTCCATTTTTTATATCGATCCCAACAAGGAGCCTAGGAAAGTGTTTTTATGTGGTGTTTCTGTCGCACCCAAGGTTTCACAGGTCTTGAGTGAATTGACTACAAAAGTTGACGGTGAAAGTGGTGAGTAAAAGATAGAGCAAACTTGGTTAGATAATAAGTAAATTTCATAGAAGTAAAGATGTGAAAGGTGTGTAAAGGTCCTGTAGATGAGAAGTTAGTGTGGAGAGAAACAATTTATAGTGATAGTGAAAGTGACAAGTGGAATAAGTGGAATAAGTGATAGTGATATTTCTTATTTATAAGTGAGTAGGGAAGCAACCCATATACCGTCTAGGAGTCCTCATGGACAATTCTTCCCAATCCCGATGATCCATCTGCCTGTTACCACGGCCATGGTCAGCACATTAATTAAGGTCTTGCGACCGGATCAAGGCTTTAATCTTGATGGTTTCTTGTTGTACTCGAGTAGTACTAGCTCTTCATTGATATCGACCGTGTCACTCGGGGGTCACCAAATTACTAGCATACAAGTTCATACCTATGAGATCTTTGGATCATGTTACCTGGCCCTTAAATTAGATAACAAGCATTAGGAAAACATAGATAATCATTCTCGCTATTTAAATAAAACACTACAACGATCACAAATGGATGGATTTAAAGGAGGCACAACACATCTCACCAATCCCCTACATCTCCCAGGCCTATGGGGATTTACTCATACATGAGAGGAAGACAAATCAAAGGCATAATTGTATTGCAAGTAAAAATCATCTCAAAGTTATTGTAGCACACCACAATATCGATTAAAGATCAAATCAAATACAAACCGAAGGTAGATCAAAGTATCAAACCCTAATCTTACAAGTGCCAATCTCTCTCTCTCTCTCTCTCTCTCTCTCTCTCTCTCTCTCTCGCTCTAAGTAATGCTGGAATGATGGTGGAGTATGTGGTTTAGAGGTTGGAGATCGTCGAGGAATGAGGCGAAGTTCTTCTCCTCTTCCATATCTAATCTTTTTCTCCAGATGGTTTGTGGCGGCTGTATCTTCTGTTTTGTGGTTCTTTTCGTCTCTCTCCCTTCATGAAAGTTTCTTGTATTGATATAAGGAAGACGTCAACGTGTAGTACAGGCGGGCGGTATAGGCGCGCCCCGACTGTACTAGTGGTCGTTATGCATACTAGACACCTCCAATGAAAGTTGCTCCAATTGGGAATTGAGTTCTTTTGGTGCATTTAGGCCATAAATGCTATTAGATTTCCATTAAATGTTCATTACCTAAAAACTATCACAAGAAACCAAGGATTCACTAACTGTGATGTTAACATTCGTAGAAAAGGGTTATCTTGGGTGAAATCCAGCAATAAACAAAAGGAAAAACAATAGTTAAAAGTGATGAAATTAGGAGCTATCACTCACTCACATGGAGCCGGAACTGGAGCAACAGTTCAATAATGTGTTTCATGGCTATTCATCTGTCCAATCTGGACTGTTTGCTCTTGATCTTGAATGTAAATCAGTCTATAACTTGAGTTATAAAAGGTTGAAGCCAAATGATCTTGGTTCTACTTATCTATGGCATTGTCGCCTTGGTCACATCAGCTAGAAATGCAAGCATAAGCTCCCTGATGAAGGACTCCTAGATTTTTCTTGCTTGGAGCCGTTCGAAACATGTGAATCCTATTTGTTGGAAAAATGACCGAGACACCTGTCGCAAAGAGTTGCGAGAGGGGGTCCGACTTACTAGAACTGATACATAGTGATGTATGCGGTGCAATGAGCATGACAGCCAGAGGTGGTTATGAGTATTTTGTCATGTTCACGGACGATCTCAGTAGATATGGTTATGTCTACTGATGAAATCCAAGTCAGAGTCCTTTGAAAACTTCAAAGAGTTTCAGAGTGAAGTGCAAAACCAACTCGGCAAGAATATTAAGTTTCTACGATCAGATCGTCGAGGCGAAGTTATGATCCATGAGTTTGATGACCATCTCAAGAGTTGTGGAATAGTTCCACAGCTCACCTTGTCGGGAACACCTCAGAGGAATGGTGTGTCAGAAAGGCGGAACCGAACCTTGTTAAACATGGTGAGGTCAATGATGAGTAAGACGGATCTACCTTAAGCATTATGGGGTTTTTGTCTAGATAAAACAAAGATAACACTAAACAAAGTACAATCTAAATCAGTAGAAAAGACACCACATGAGATGTGGACGAGCAAGAATATAGCCTTGGCTTTTCTTAAGATTTGGGATGTGAAGCTTTTGTCAATAAATTGCAATCCGACAACCTTAGCCCCAAGTCGGATAAGGTAGTTTTTGTAAGCTACCCTAAGGAAACTATAGGTTACTATTTCTACATCCGAGAAGAGGGCAAAGTGTTTGTTGCTCGAAACAGGGTCTTTCTGGAGAAAGAGTTTCTTAGCCGGAAAGATTATGGGAATAGGGTGCACCTCGAAGAAATTTGGGATTTACTAACTCAAGACAAGTCAGCAACCTTGGAGATTGAGCTAGATGTTGTGCCTAAGCTGGTAAATGCAACAGATCCACGAAGATCAGCAAGACTACGTGGAGATGTACTTACGCTTGACATCGATGTGCCGACTACCTATCAGGATGCGATGGGAAATGCTAATTCCGAGTCATGTCTTGGAGCCATGAGTTCCGAGTTAAAGTACATGGACGACAATCAAGTTTGGAACTTGGTTGATCTGCCAGATGGTGCAAGACCCATCGAGAGAAAATGAGTCTTTAAGAGGAAAACTGACCAAGACGGAAATTAAGAACGGCTTGTCGCAAAAGGGTTCCAACAAGTTCAAGGAGTTGACTATGAAGAGACTTTCTCGATAGTAGCGATGCTTAAATCGGTATGGATCATGTTAGCACTAGATGCATATTTTGATTGGGAGATATGGCAGATGGATGTCAAAATGGCTTTCCTTAACGTAAATTTAACCGAGGACGTGTATATGATACAACCCGAGGGTTTTGTTGATCTGGCTAGTCCTAACAAAGTTTGCAAGCTTTGGAAATCCATCTATGGGTTGAAGCAGGCAAGTCGGAGTTGGAACATTCATTTTGATGAAGTGGTAAAATCATTTGGCTTCATTAAAAGCGAACAAGATTCTTGTGTATACAGGAAGTTTAGTGAAATCTCAGTTGTTTTTCTGCTACTATATGTAGATGACATATTGATAGTTGGAAACAACATTCCAATGTGCAAGAAACCAAGGATTCTTTGGAAAGGTGTTTTCAAATGAAGGACTTGGGTGAGGCGGCATTTATACTGGGAATTAAGATTTATAGAGATAGATCTCGAAGACTCATAGGTTTGAGTCAAAGTACATATCTGGATAAGATATTGCAGAAGTTTAATATGGATTCGTCTAAGAAGGGTTCTTACCGATGGCGCATGGAATCCGACTTAGTAAGACTCAATGCCCAACATCAGATGATGAGTGAAGTCGGATGGAGAGGATCCCTTATGCTTCGACGATAGGATCGATCATGTATGCGATGATATGTACTAGGCCGGATATTTCCTATGCTCTAAGTGTAACAGGAAGATATCAGTCGGATCCTAGCGAAGGCCACTACACAACAGTAAAGAATATCTTTAAGTACTTGAGATGTACTCAATATGAGTTCCTAGTCTATGGTGGTGAGGAAGAGCTAGGTGTAAATTGTTACACGGATGCTAGATTTAAAACTGACCTGGATGACTCGCACTCGCAATCCGGATATGTGTTCATAGTGAATGGATGTGTAGTTAGCTGGAAAAGTTCCAAGCAAGAATCTGTGGCTGATTCTACGATGGAAGCTGAGTATGTTGTTGCCTCAGAGGCGGCAAAAGAAGGGGTTTCGATCCGAAATTTTCTGATCAAACTCGGGGTTGTTCTAGGCTTGTCTAGTCTGTTAGACGTGTACTGTGACAATACTGGTGCTATTGCACAAGCTAAGGAGCCACATGCACACCATAAGAATAAGCACATACTCAGGAAATTTCACATGATCCTGCAGTTTGTCGATCTAGAGAAATTAAGCAATGCAAGGTACACACGGATGCAAATGTTGCAGACCCATTGACCAAGCCGCTTCCACAACCTAAGTTTGAGGCACACATAAGAGTGATGGGCATGAGATGCCTGAGCCCTAGAGATGCCTGAGTGTTCAACTCTAGTGCAAGTGGTAGACTGTTAGCAATGATGCCCTAGAGGCTCACATTCCGCCTTGTATCTATAACCCAGCATCCGACTTAGATCTAGTTGTATGTGTCACTGCAATTGTTATAGATGTGGGACCACATACTCATATCTAGCTCTAGCTAGCTTGTCCTTAATCGTTTGAGGTTGGGAGGGAAACACATTACTGAGACTAATTTGTAAGTCGGAAGATGACAATGTTTCACATGTCATGAGCATGGAGATGCCATCCTCCTTGCATTGGCTAGTCGGAAGAGGTATGATAGCTGGACCGATCCAAAGGTTAGTAGGATGTGCGCACAAAGTCATATGCTCCGACTAACACGATCAAATCCTTAGACCTGAGGGGATCGCACTATCTGAGTTGTCGAAAATCCATCTTTGACTCCATCTAATGCTCATCGTAACTAGGAGTCATAAGGGTGGTATTGGGCCGACTTCGAAGCAAGCTGTGTGACATGGATCAGGCAAGACAGAATTTGCCGCTCTATCCCAGAGAGATATTCTCTGGGCCCTCTCGTGTGATATAATTCAGAAGCATGGCCATGCGCTACTCAATCAAGTGTTGATCGAGGTAGTCTGACCTAGTGAAGCCGGAGGAAATCAATTATCACTACAACAAAAAGAGAGTAAACTAGCACTGGGATGATGGAATCTCCCCTATGGTTTATCACCAATATCATGAGGCAAAGGGACTCAGACAGATTGTCACATTGAGGGAACTTGGGTAAACCAGGAGTCGACAAATCTTGCTAGAGGTCGCTACTGATTATCATCTCTAGTTAGAAAGTCACTGTGCTACTGATCTGACTAAATGATTACTGAGCTATCTTTGGCTTACCATAAGCCTGTGGGATCGCACACCAGTACGGCCAGATCCTGCCCGTACTGAATGTCCTACCTTGGGGTCATAGGATCCCTTCCGGTGGTGCACTCGGTACGAGCGCACGGTATGGTAGCGCGCGCCCGTACGAATGGTCATTATTCGTTCAGTGTGTTTTTCTTTAACCTGGATGTTTTGCTCGGGGTACGGTATGGTGGGCGGTATGGTCGCCTTCGATCATACCAGTGGTTGTTGCGGCCACTGTCCTGCAGCAAAAATCAGAGTTTCTATTTTCTTGATCCGCAATGTGGTACGGGGGACTCTGGTTGTACCGGTGGTCATTACGTGCCCTGGAAGCGTAAGAACTTGTGGAATTGAGTTAGTAGCTTCACATGCGTTTGCACATCTTAGTAATCAACAAAATAATGGCAAATAGACTTCATAAAAACAACAGTACCTTAAAGCCATGTGTTAGCAAATGTAAGAGATCGAGGATTACCTTATTTTATTCTCATATCTCCAAAGGACTTCTTGAACACTCTTTATTAACACAAATACAAAACAAAACAAACTAACACAAGAACAAAAAACTTGATTTCACATGGTTTGCCTCCCATGAAGCACTTCTAGTTAAGTTCAATTAGCTTGACCTAGATGGTGATCATTTAGGCTTTTGAAGTAGAACACCCACTCCAAAATAATTATCTTTTAGTGTAATTATACCATTGTCATTATTATAATGTTGGCCTTCTTCTTCCTATGGAAGTGGAATATAAAAGGATCTCTAGATGGTAGTCCTATTCTAACATTCCCTTCATGTGGATTAATCAAAGCTTTAATGGTTCTTAGGAAGGACTTACCTAAAATTGTAGGTGCTATGGGATCTTCAAGCATGTCCACTATAACAAGATCAAAAAGAGCAGGACATCCTTTAATTTCAACAACTATGTTTCCTTTTATCCCAACAACTTGTTTACAGGTTGAATTCGCAAGATGGAGTCTCATTTCAGTAGTTGCAAATGGCCCCAAGTTTAACTTGTCAAATAAACTCTTGGAAATAGTTGAGATGCTTGAACCAAGATCACAAAGTGAAGATATATCATTAATACCAATCTTAACTTTAATAGTGGACTCAAAGATATCATCTAACTTAGCTAGAAGCTTATCAGCTAGTTTCTTATACTCCATTTCTAGTTCACGAACTTTAGATGCTACTTCTTTTATAAATTGTTGGATTGTAGCATCATTACCTTGTTCAATACCAGGATTCCTTAATGTGATCATATTTAATAAATCTTCCACGACGTATTCTGGTGTTGGCGCGTTTCTATAGTCCAACTCTTCAAGTTTTTCTTCTTTTAATTCCACCCTCATCATCTTGAGGTCCTATATCGGATTTGGCTCGGTCTTTCCAGTGAATTTTGTAAATATGAGAGCTTGGCTCTTAGCTACTGTGCCCAGTTGTGTCTCCACGGTCTTGGATCTTTCTTGTTGAGACTGCACATTATTTCTATTTGCAACGACTTGGTTAGATAAATTACGAGTACAAGATTCATGGTTCTCTATTATTTTCATAAGCATATTGTTTTGCTCGGTTTGATCTTGCATGAAAGTTCTAATAGTATTTTCCAACAAGAGATTTCCATGGTTTGCTCCATTATTGTTATCATAATTATTATGTGGAGAACCTGAAGGATTAGAATATTGATTTTGAAAATTTCAGACAAAGTTTGGACTATTCCAAGCAGGATTATAAGGATTACGAGCTATAAAATTAACATCATTAACATCCGCAGTGATAGAATTAATTTGGGTATCTTTCTTACCCTGTACTATGTTAAGTAACTCATCTACCTTTGCATTAAGCTCTACATTGTTTGCCTCGGTGATTAAATTCACCCATTTTGAGGTTCTTTCTAGATTCCATTGGGCATGGTTATTTTGCATATCATTAAGTAATTTCTTTGCAATACTCACTTGCTTTCCCTTGATAGTTCCTCCTACGGTAGTATCTAGCATAGACTTAGACATTGGGTTAATGCCATTATAAATTAATTCCAATATAAGCCATTCTTCCATCCCATGATAGAACAGTTCATTACATCTTCATTCATCCTTTCCCAAGAAAGAGCTAGTGGCTTGCAGTCTTGTTGTCTAAAACTTGTAATGTTGGATCTTAGCTGCATAGTCTTATCTGGAGGGAAATATTTAGTCATAAAGAGATTAGTGGATTCCTCCCAAGATGTAATCATGCATTTAGGCAAAGCCAGCAACAAGTCCATAGCCATTCCTGTTAGAGAGAAAGGGAATAATCGTAATTTAACTGCATTTGGGTAAACATATTTAATGCGCATCATGTTCCAAATTTTAGTAAAAGTATTAAGGTCCAAACCCGAGTCCTCAGAAGATGAGCCTCCAAATTCATATGTTGAACCAAACTCAAAAGGTTAGGCTTAATTTCATATGCTTCCACATCAAAAGTGGGATGAGTAATAGGTGCACGAATAAATTCATCAGTAGGAGTAGCATACTCCCCAAGTTTCTTTTGAGCTCTTTTCTTTTTGGTGTTTTTGGAATATGGGAACAAATAAACAAGTAACTATTTTTTTGGTTTTCAAATAGATAACAAACAAAAATAAAACTAAAAACAAGGTCTCTAGTGACCTCACCAGGATAGCGAATTGCTTTCCCGCCAATGACGCCTTAAAAAGGGTTGATACCTTCGATCTGGATTCATGGATGGAGTATAGTAGCTTTTTCCCTAGTAGACCTATGTTTAATTGAACCTTGTGAAACAATGATAAAAGGAATTAAATAAGGACATGTCTACAATATTGTGTTTGTTCGTTTTACCTTTGTTTACCAGACCTTTCTAGTTTACTTTGTATCATGGTTGTTTCAATGAATGGATATAGGCCAGGGTTGAAGTTTCACCTACAGCTGCACATCATATGGGATAAAGACAATAATAATCATATTCATGTGTAATGTTTTAATAGAGATAAAATTTGTGGGCAACATATCCTGATATATGAAAGCCCCTACGAGCCACAGGCATAGCAATAGCCTTTTGATCCAACCATTTGCACCACGAAGCACCGGTCTACAAACAATTATTAAGTGAAAACACATATCAAAGCCTTAAAAAGAGATGTTGTTGTTGTTCCCCAATGGATCGCTAAGAAAATACCATACTCCCCTTTCTGTCACTAGGTTTCCTATGATATTGCGGCTAACCAAGTATCTCACCTCAAGCCTTTATCGATCTCGGGGGTCTTGGGTACATACAAGTCCAAAGATCGAGACAAGAGACAAAGAAACAAATCTCTTATTCAAACAATACATAATGCTCCCATAGATTATATGCACATAATTGCTGTGAGATTTCACCCCAAACCGCAGCCCGTGAGGACTACTCACTCACAACAATAAGATCAGGGATAGAAAACATTGTGCAAAATACTTAGATTGAAATCAAATATTCTTACAATGGTCACTGAATCACAAGGAGATCTAAAGTACAAGATAAGGCTATGTCTATGGAGAGGATGGAGGATGGAGAAGATGAATTATGGAGGTGGATATCCTTTGGTGGTGTTGTGATGTAACCTGAGAATGGCGGCCCTCTACAGGGCGGTTGGGACCTTGAAATATATAGTCTCTCCTTCACGAAAGTCGTATGGTTTGATGAGACGAAGCCACTGCCACCTGGTACGGGTGTGCCTTTCCCATACCAGTGGTCGTTATGGCCTATGGCGCCTGGCATTGATTCTTGGTTTGCTTGGCCATGTAGACTTCCTCAAAATCTTCATTTATGGCTCTAGATTTAGCCTTAAAAGCATGATTTCCTGCACAACACAATTCAAAGCAATGGTTTGCATATATTTACAATAATTAGTAATTAGCATCAAAACTAGAGAGTTTCTTGTCAATTTCATGACTAAAATAGGGTTTAAACATGGAGAAATATGGCTAGTTTCACAGGCATCAGTGATCTAGATAAGATACCAGACCTAGTGACTACCTAGACTGAGAGGTATCAAAAATAAGGTGTATGATGAACATGAGTGGTGCATGTAAAATGCATACATGAACTTTGTAGTTTATTATCACTTATTCCAACATATTTGCATAATATTAAGAGTTATTATCAATCTTATTAATGATTTCGAGGATTTTCTAAACAATCCCTCTCCTCTGGTTCTAACTTTGTGTGGTAGAAAAACCTTCTGTTAGTATTTTGGACTTCTCAGGAGATACGAGACTCGAAAAAAAGTAAGGCCAGAGAACACACTTCAAAATTTCGAGAAAAACAAAATGAGGTAAAGTGGGCCATTAGGAGGTTAATAGTATGGAAACTAGGGCCCATGGAGCGAGGTACAACTTAGGCCACTCCACCACCACTCAATTCTAGCTCGTTGATTGGATGCCATCAATTCCACTACCTTTCTCTTTGTATTGACCTAAAACCTTCTATAAAAATGGTCCACGACGTGATCTCTAGAACATACGGAGGCAGAGATAGAAAACCACAAAACAGAGAGTCTACAAGCCACCGCCGGAGGATGATGGAGGTCAAACCACTTCCGGAATCACCTTCGGTTGACTAACCTCCTTCACCAACTCCTCTGCATCGCTCTCCACTATGATAGGGGAGTAGTCCACCCCCTGTACTAAGAGTTTGTGGTGGTAAATCGATCCAATCTCTCTATGTATGATCATTACTAAAGTCCATATTTTGTGCCTCGCATGATTATGGATATATCTATGTAATTCTTATGGTGTATACTATGGTATGAGATGATACTTCTTATGCCCTTACCGGTGTGTTGAGACTTTATGCTTTGTCATACTCTAGAGATACTTATATGATACATGTAATGGTTTCTATTCATAAATGCCTTGTTTACCCATTTCATGAGGTGCTTGACAATGCCAAGTGTAGGTGCATGGGAGAGATGTTTTAATGCGCACAACAAATAAATTATTGCACTAGTGTTTACAGTGTTTACCATTAAGGAGTATTATGTATATAGGTAAGGAGTGGCCGAGTGACAGATGACATATGTGTTTAATGTATCATCTTCAGGCATGTCAATAATAACAAAATCAATAAGAGCAGGACAACCTTTAATGTATACTAAAGTATTTTCTTTAATCCCTACAACTTGTTTGTAGGTAGAATCTGCTAGATGTAATTTTAGCTCAGTGATTTCAAAAGAGCCAAGATTTAACTTATTAAAAAGACTTTTTGGAATTTTTGAAATGCTTGCACCCAGATCACAAAGTGTAGCTATCTCATTTGTCCCAATTTTAATCTTAATAGTAGGCTCAAATATATCATCAAGCTTCACAGGTAATTTTTTAGCAATGTTCATATATTCTTCCTCAAGATCACGTACCTTTATTGCTACCTGATTAATAAAGTGTTGATACATAGCTTCCTTATTTCCTTCACTTACCGGAATCTTGATATTGATCCTTTTTACAAGATCTTCAATGGTGTAATTTTGTGAAGGAACATTACTATAGTCGAGTTCTTCAGGCTCCTCCCTTTGGATTCTCATCATCCTGAGGTTTTCAACAGGATTGGGCTCAGCTTTACTGCAAATTTAGCTAGAATGAGAGTTTGACTCTCGGTTATCTTACCTAGACATGCCTCAACAATCCTTGTTCTTTCTTGGAGGGCCTGCAAATCATTCCTCAAACTTACAGCTTGGTTAGATAATTTACCAAGAACAACATCATGGTTCTCCATTATTTTAACAAGGATATTGTTTTGCTCATTTTGTGAGTCTATGAAGACTTAAGTGTTTCTTGGAGACTACCATTACTTGTTCCCATATTATTATTAGAGTTACCTATAGGACTAGAATAATGTTTCTGAAAATTAGGATT
The DNA here is from genome assembly GCA_023614405.1 of Avena insularis. Classification (NCBI taxonomy): domain Eukaryota; kingdom Viridiplantae; phylum Streptophyta; class Magnoliopsida; order Poales; family Poaceae; genus Avena; species Avena insularis. The sequence continues at coordinate 344,841,369 of CM042690.1, read as the reverse complement.
ATAATTCTTCTTCCAAGCAGGGTTATAATCATTACGAGCTATGAAGTCTATTTATTCAATATTTGATTCTAGGACAGCTCTTACCTGGTTTTCCTTACCTTTTACGGCTAATATGAGGTCATACATCTTAGCATTGAGTTCTTCATTTTCTTATGGTGAGACAGAGTTCACCTTCTTCGTGTTTGATCTATCCACATGCCACTGGTCTTGGTTGTCTTGCATATTGTCTAGCAGCTGCTTTGCTTTTGTAATATGTTTGCCCATAAATGTTCCTCCAGCTGCAGTATCAAGCATAGACTTAGACACAGGTTTAAGAGTATTATAAAATAAATGGAGAATTAACCAATCTTCCATCCCATGACTGGGACAGTTTCTCATGCATTCTTTTATCCTCTCCCTTGCAAGCGCTAGTGGCTCATGCTCTTCGTGTCTAAAACCAGCAATATTAGATCTTAGTTGCATAGTCTTTGCTGGTGGAAAAAATCTAGTCATAAATAAATAAGTACACTCCACCCATGATGCAATAGTATTTCTAGGCAAAGATAGCAACCATTCTTTTTCTCTTCCTCTAAGAGAGAAAGGAAATAAGCGCAATTTGATCGCATCGGGGTCAACATCTTTTATGCGCATCTATCACATATTTCAGTGAAAGTGTTCAAGTGCATACCTGCGTCCTCAACAACAGAGCCTCCAAATTGATTCTGTTGAACCAAACTTAAATAATGGGGCTAAATTTCATAATCATCTGCAGTAATTGCTGGATAAGTAATAGGAGTATGCAAATAATCCTTGTTGGGAGTTACAAACTTCACAAGCTTCTTTTCAGCCATATTTCCTATGTTTTGGGGTTTTCTTTAACAAAGACTTATGATAGTAAAAACAAGAATTTAAAGACTAACTAATTTTTTTGGTTTTTCAAATAAATACTGAAAGCAAACAAACAAAATTAAAAACAAGAATTAAAACTAGCAAGGTTCCTACTAACCTCACCAGGGTAGCTATTGCTTCCTCGGCAACAGTGCCAGAAAAAGGGTTGATACCTTTGCTCCGGATTACAGATGTAGTATAGCTCTTTTTCCCTAGTAGACCTAGGTTATTGAATCCTCAGGAAGAAGAAAGCATAGTGAAGTTACTTTAATGGACCTTCGGGAGTTCTAGAATTCTTTTTGTGTTTTACTAGACCAAGAGTTTGCTGTATTTTGTTGTTGTCGATGATGGAGAGAGAGGCCTTAGGGCTTTCGGTTTCACCTGTAGCTATGCAAAACATCTGATGGGAATAAAAGATAATAATAAAGTATGCATGTAATTGTTAGAGCAATATAATTATATATGGGTGGTGCATCCATAATTGTTATTGCTTCCACAATTGCTTATAGCAATAACCTACTAGTCTCATCCATAGAAGAAAGATAACTAATGATATGCATAGTGATGTCAGCATTAATCCCAAGTAAATCCCTCACATACAGCCGTACTACCCCTTCTGTCACTGGGGTTCCCAACCTGCATATTAGTCATTACTCATACTCCCTATACCTGGCTCAATCCTCGGGGTCTTGGGTACCTGGCAAGTCCTTGGATTGAGACAAGAGAGGATATAATAATCATCATGTCATACAAACTAATACATGATCCCATCTATGATAAATAACATACACAAAAGCTACATGGCTAGGCCGAAGCCCTTAGCCCAAAGAGAATTACTCACGCATAGATATGAAATCGACAATCATAAACATTGTAATGGAAATCATGAGATTGATAGCAAATAGTCTTACAATGTTGCCAATCGAAGATGAGATCTACCATTACAAGAGGTAGAATATGTCTATGGTGGTGGATAAGGGTTTGGAGATTAGATATAAGTCTATTCCTCCGGCAGCTCTTCGGTGTTGTGGATGCAGATTTCTGGGGTTCTGCAGCGGCTCTCCCTTCACTGTTTCTCGTCGCCTGAAGCCTCTTTATATAAGGGTCCCTTCACGAAAGTTGTTCTGTTTGACCTAGCGGTGTTGATGGCAACTATTCGGCCAGAACTATATGGCCGGAACTTTATTCCTGCCATATAGTTGGTCGTTAAATCTTCTGTCTCCACTTCATGACCACTGGTTTCTTCGGGTTGTTGGAAATCTCGTATCTTTGACTTTAATGTTGTGATTCCCATCATCAAACGTCATTATCTGCGCAGGGAAAAATAGAAAGAAAGGATTGCATACCCCATTGATCATTAGGCATTAGTGGCAGGGTTTAGAGAGATATTTCATCAAAAATATGAATAATATCCAGCTTAAATATGGATGTGGAGGGCTATATTTCACAACCATCACTACCCTACCTTACAGAAGCTCCTGCTCGGTATCCTCATTGCCTCGAGGAAGCTTTGTCATTACTTTGAGGCCCATTGGGTCACTGTAGTGACCAAGCACTCGCTAGAGCGCATGCTACGTAACAGAGAAGCTACCGGATGAGTGGCGGAGTGGGCCATGGAGCTGTCCAGCTTCGACCTCCACTTCGCCACACTGAAACCATCAAAAGTTTGGCTCTAGCAAAATTCGTTGCTGAATGGATCCCGACACTGGAGTACGAGGAGAAGCCCTTGTCCTACCTGCCAGGGAACATCGATGAGCTCAACTAGATCATGTACTTGGAAAGTTCATACTCCCTCGGTGGCTGGTGTGCTCCTCGTGTCACCAACGGGGGACCAACTGAAGTACGTGGTCCAAATGCTCTACCACGGAGAACACTCGACCAACAAAACCGCTGAATACGAGGGCTACTTGACGGCCTATGGATCACTAAGGATTTGGGGATCAAGCCCTTGATCATCCAGGTGGACTGTCAACTGGTCGTCAACTAGATCAACAAATATTACAATTCCCCGTGAATGGCCCCTTATGTGGAAGAAGGCATAAAACTTGAGTAACAATTCGATGGGCTCCAGATGGAGCACATCCCACATGGCTCCAACACTGTCACTGATGAGCTCTTAAAGATCGCGTCTTCTAGGGGATGCGTACCCCCAGAAATCATGGTGGAGAGGCTTCTCAAGCTCTCCATCAAGATACCGCGAGAGCAAGTCAGCAAAGAACCCCAGGGTGAGCCCTCGGTCACACCGATAATATGTGAAGCGATGGGTGCGGAGCTGTGTGCCCACGGGGATAGAAACACAAGCATTCAACAAACCATAAAGGGATCCTGGGGCGAGCCCTCGGCCACACCCATCGTATGTGATGTGATGGTTTTGGATTTGTGTGCCCCCGAGAATGAAGACCCAAGAATCCAGCAATCCAGCTATCGGTGTAATGGGATCGGGGGTCCCTTGCATTGCACCGTAGCGCGTGGCCTAGGACCCACCGATCAGCGACTCAGCGGATACGTGGCCTAGCCGGCAAGGGCGTCCTCCGCAAGGATGCGAGCACCGTGTGCTCCAAGAAGGTATGGCCTTGGCATAATGAGCCTATGGATATTGATTGTCGGCTATGATGTAGGTGCATATGGATGAGATGAACGCTACGAGACAAGCCTCGATCCGCCAGCCGGGCACGGACAGGAAGGAAAAGACAACGACGCGTGAGAGGCGGTCCAATCCCTCCTTCTGGGGCTGCCCTGGAAGGAGAGTAAGGGTACGGTTGGGTGCAGCGAGGCTGAGGAGAGGCCTCGATTGAACCCCGGAAGGACCATGGGAATGCTTCTTCTAGGCCAGGCACGGCCCGGGAACCGGAGTCACCTGAGCCTGACAAGGTATATCAGACCCAACCTTGGGAATTGGTGATGCGCCAGCATTGCTGGACATCATCATGGCGCTGCAGCCCGCTGTAGTGCGACACCGACAGGAGTGACAGCTCGGAGCCTGGCTTGTCACTCAGTCATCGAGTGCACCTATGCACCGCCCTTGGCCATCTGATGGGGGAATAACAATCGGGACATACCCACGAAGCGGAGTCGCCCATGGGGGCTCGACTCGCCTAATACGACGACTGGCGCAAACGACTCGCAGACTAGAGGCCCAATATAGTGACTCCAATGCAAAGCCCATTAGCACTTGTAAACCCTAACTGGCTGCATATATAAAGCCACCTGAGGCACCGCTTTGGGGGGAGCTCTCTCACACCATATTACATCTAGTGTCTCCCTCCGCCTATGGCGGCTCTCATGTAACCAATCTATGATCATATACTGGATTGACAATAGGACGTAGCGATCCTCCATCGAGGGGACGTGAACCTGGGTACATCGTGTGTCAATCTCGCTCCCGGATTCTCCTACGTTGCCTGGCCCTTTTCTCTACGTAAGCTACCCTGTAGCATCCGTCATGGTCAATTCTACGACAGTTGGTGCCCACCGTGTGGCAAGCGATGCTTGGAGGTGATAATCCGGGTGGGATCCCTCACCGTCGACTTCGAGCAGATCTCATCAAGCTGGTTCCAGCCGATCGCTGTCCAACGTGATGTCGCCATCCGTGAACCAAACACGCACGAGAATTGCTACTCGGCCAGATCTGGGGCCGATTCCCGTCGATCGTCGCCTAAACGCGCCACTCGCCAAGATGCGCGTCGACCTGAAGTAGCTCGAGCACGCGGACATGCGCTGAGATCGGTTCTATGCGGCAGCTAAGCTTTTTATTCTGATCCTATCTCTCATTAATTATTTTTCCAATCTGCTATTTTGTTTGGACCTGATCCATCCTTGCGTATTGATTATATGTGCTGAGTCTATGATTCATGCATGTCCTGCAAGATCGGGTGTCAGAAGCGACCAGATCACGGCGACTCATCGAACGCGCGGCCTGACTCGCTCTTGGATAACTTCTTGACTCACTAGATCGACCACCGGTGCAGCTAAACGCCTCCAAATTGGAGGCGTATTGCGTCAGAGTTTGAGGAAACTCAATAGCTTTGGAGCGATGCCCACTCAAACTTATTCTATTTATCGTGTTATATCATATCTACTAGAGTGTTAATCGTTTGGTATCTGCAAGTACAAGGAAATTCAAGTCGCGGTGTGCAATCTGAAATAGGGCCGGTATCCATTACGCGGTCAGCTCGTCGGTTTGATGAATCACGGCGGGGAGAATCCAATCTCTTTGGTGCCGCAACCGACTGCGCCGTCGCGACTTCTGCATCGACTACTTCCGATCCGGCAACCAAGTCACACTAGAACTACAAGATTGGTTTGAGTTTTCTATTCAATATTGTCCTTACCATTGATTGTTCTGCCAGTTCATTAGTATTTTATTTAGAACTACATGTTGCCTGTACTCATCGAGTTTGGAGGATCAATCCGTGTGTGTAGGGCCGGATCGCTCATGGCCATTACTCCAGGAGCCAAGGAAAAAGGCGATCCATACACCAGATCAGTTTAGCGATTTGATGAGGATGAAGAGATTGAATCGGACCAAACCTAGCTATAGCCCTAATTGCATGTGGCCATGACTAAAGGGTTTATCTATCCGATCTCATCTCCATCACATATTGGTTATTGATTATTCTGCCGATCACTATATTATTTGGATTTAATCCTCTGTGCTTTATTCTCGAATATATGCACGGATGAACACACAAGGTAAACTGACGAGTCTGTGTTTGTCTCAAATTCGGCCGTCCGCGGCCATACGGTTTTTTTACCATCGGCACCATGCCGGAGGCGGTCACGCTCGTGAAAGCTTAATCTCCATCACGATATCAGGTGATATTTTTCTAAATTATTCGCTTCGTTTCCGCCATTACTATCTATAAATATTTCTCGCTGCTTTGTACTAATCTTTGGACAGAGATTCATCCATCCAAGACATCTCAAAAAATCCGTACAACAACAATACAGAAAACATTGGGACGACTCTGCCCGCAGCAAACTTGCCATCGCAGTCTCGCCATCATGGACTCGTCGCGAACACGCCGCGCTTGAGGACCGCCCGCCGCGGACTCACCACCGCGGTCTCGCCATCGTGGGCTCACCGTGGACATGCCACGCTCAAGGACCGCCCGCCACGGACTCGCCATCGTGGTATCGCCATCATGGGCTCACCGCGGACATGTCGCGCTCGAGGACCGCCCTCCGCGGACTCACCATCGCGGTCTCGCCATCGTGGGCTAGCGCCGGACATGCCACGCTCGAGGACCGCCCGCCGCGGACTCGCCATCGTGGGCTTGCCGCGGACACGCCACGCTCGAGGACTGCCCGCCGCGGACTCGCCATCGTGGTCTCGCTGCGGACACGCCGCGCTCGACGACCGCCCACCGAGGACTCACCATTGCAATCTCGCGATCGTGGGCTCGCCATGGACTCGCCATGCTCGGGGATGAGCTCGCCACGGACTCGCCATGTTCGGCGAACTCGTTTGCCGCGAGCTCGCCACGGACTCGCCATGTTCGGCAAACTCGCACACCGTGAGCTCGCCATGCTACCGGATAAATACCACGTGGCTCCTTCAGGGGACCTCCGTCCGCCGCGTCGACCCCGTTTCCACCGTGTCGACTTCACTCTAGCGCGACCTACGTCCGCCACGTCGACCCCGTGTCCGCCGCGTCGACTCCGCCCTAGCACGACCTCTGTCCGCTGCGTCAACCCCGTGTCCGCCTTGTCGACTTCACCCTAGTGCGACCTACGTACGCCCCGTCAATCCCGTGTCCGCCGCGTCGACTTCGCCCTAGCGTAACCTCTGTCTGTCGCGTTGACCACATGTCCGCCACGTCGACTTCACCCTAGCACGACCTCCGTCTGCCGCGTCGACCCCGTGTCCGCCGCATCGACTTCGCCCTAGCCCGACCTCTGTCCGTCGCGTCGACCCCGTGTTTGCCACGTTGACTTTGCCCTAGCACGACCTCCGTTCGCCGTGTCGACACCGTGTCCGCTGTGTCGACTTCGACCTACCGCGACCTCCATCCGCCTCGTTGACCCCGTGTCCGCCGTGTCGACTTCGCCCTAGCGCCACATACGTCCGCCACGTCGACCCCGTGTCCGCCGCGTCGACTTTGCCATAGCACAACCTCTGTCCGCTGCGTCGACTCTATGTCCGTTGTGTCGACTCCACCAAAGCGCGCATATACTTCTGCTACGTCGAATGCGTATGCCGCGCCTACTAAGGGACCTTCATCGTCCGAGTCACCAGAGAGGGTCACATGCCACGCTGCATGGACTCGCCACTGGGCGTCTCTTCCCCCCGGGAAAAATTGATTCGCCTTTTTCAACCTTTGAAAGAGCGACTCGCAATGTCCTTGTAGTGCGGACGAGGACTCGCAAACCGAGCCTCGAATCGTCCACGAAAAACGCTAACCGAGAGTCATCATTGGAGTCGCCTTGCTCGACTGGCCTTCCGGACCAAGACAAATGGCAGTGCTACACAAACAACACCATGTCCTCCTCAACCTTAGACAGAGTGACTCGCATGGCCAAGTACTACGGACGAGGACTCGCAAACCGAGCCTCGGATTGTCCAGGAAAAACGCCCAGCCGAGAGCCGTCTTTGGAGTTGCCATGCGACTGGCCCCCCGGGCCAAGACGAGAGACTCGCTAATAAAAACAGCGCAATCAACGTCATAGTGGACTCGCAATCATCGCGTTCTCGCCACACTCGGGGACTCTCCTCGCGGACTCTCTCACCGTGAACTCTCCCCACGCGGACTCGCCATGCTCGGCAACAACCCCTACTATTTTCAGAATATGCATCTCTAAAGAGCCTCGAGTCGCCTCTACAAGCCAACTCGAGCCTCGGGGACTACTCCTATGCATACTGTGTGCGCGCGGTTCCACGACCGTGGCTTGCCACGCTCAGGGACTCGCCACCGCGGACTCGCCCTCGCGTACTCAACACGCTCGGGGACTCGCCACCGCGGACTCGCTCTCGCATACTCAACATGCTCGAGGACTCGCCACCACGGACTCGCCCTCGCGTACTCAACACGCTCGGGGAATCGCCACCGCGGACTCGCCCTCGCGTACTCAACACACTCGGGGACTCACCACCGCGGACTCGCCCTCATGTACTCAACACGCTCGGGGACTCGCCACCACGGACTCGCCTTCACGTACTCAACACGCTCGGGGACTCACCACCACGGACTCTCCCTCGCGTACTCAACACGCTCGGGGACTCACCACCGCGGACTCGCCTCGCGTATTCCCCTCACCGACTTGGCAACTTCACCATCAATGATTAGGTGGCCTCCACATCCTCTACGACAGCAAGTTGACAAGGCGCCAGCCAAACTTCTCCAAGGGGCGACTCCGTCCAATGACGACTCGCCCGACACGTCGACTCGCCTTGGCGATTGGGCTACTTCATGAGCTATTTCTCTGTTTCAGGAGCTCGCCAACGACTCACCATCGACTCCACCCTGGAATCACCTGCGTCGATTTGGCAGCTTAAAGTCATCGCCGAGTCCCTAACGCACTCGGGGACTACTGATGGGGGAATACCAATCGGGGTATACCCATGAAGCGGAGTCGCCCATGGGGGGTCGACTCACCTAATACGACGACTGGCGCAAACGACTCGCCAACTGGAGGCCCAATATAGCAACTCCAATGCAAAGCCCATTAGCACTTGTAAACCCTAACTGCCTGCATATATGAAGCCACCAGGGGCACCCCTTTGGGGGGAGCTCTCTCACACCATATTAGATCTAGTCTCTCCCTTCGCCTACGGCGACTCTCATGTAACCAATCTCTGATCATATACTGGATTGACAATAGGACGTAGCGATCCTCCATCGAGGGGATGTGAACCTGGGTACATCGTGTGCCAATCTTGCTCCCGGATTCTCCTATGTCTCCTTTCCCTTTCCTCTACGTAAGCTACCCTATAGCATCTGCCGTGGTCAATTCCACGACACGATCCATTGGCCATAGGCGCTGCCCAGCTGCCTAAAGACCATGTGGCACACCACGATTGAGCCCGGGAACACCCCGAACGGTGCTCCACGACGGCCGAATAGTGTATAAAAGGAGGCACTTGGCTGAAGGTTTGGGAGGGTTTCTTTTCGAAGAGGTTTTTGGAGGCCGGTTTTCGAGAGGGTTTCTGGAGAAGGGCGCTTTGGAGGGTTTTTGGAGGAGATCTTTCGAGGGGAGTTTTCAGAGATCAAAGGGTTAGAGAGTTGGGAGAGAGTTAGCAAAGTGAGGAAAGAAAGAAATATGAAGCCCGTGGAGTGTAGAAGCTAGAGAAAGCGGCTCCCCGGCACCGCAGAGATCATCTTCGTGTACCTAGATCCCCCAGATAATCCACCAAAGAAGGACGTAGGGTTGTTAGCCGAAGGGCGGCCTGAACCTAGGTAAAAAGTGTCTGTGTGTGTGCTCTGTGTGTTGTGTGCTTGTATTAACAGGTTCCTTCATCGATGCTAAGGCCAGAACGCCTTCATGCCCACTACCGAACAAACAGGGGGTGTCCAACATCCCCGATGTCAGCATAGGCGAGATGCAACACTAGCAAACAACACCAGGGTGATCCCTCATCCATACCCATCGTATGTGAAGCGATGGGTGCGGAGCTATGTTCCCCTGGGGACAAAGACACGAGAATCCAACAAGCCAGCAAGGAACCCTAAGGTGACACCTCATACACACCCATCGTTTGCGAAGAGATGGTTGTGGAGATGCGTGCCCTAGGGACGGGGACACGAGAATCAATCGAGACCGCAAGGGATCCTAAGGTGAGCATTCAGCCATACCCATCGTATGTGAAGCGATGGTTGCAGAGCTGTGTGCCCCCAGAAGCAAAGACACGAAGATCAAGCAAGTCTGCAAAAAACCCCGAGGTGAGCCCTTGGCCACACCCATTGTATGCAAAGCGATGGCTTCGGAGCTGTGTGCCACTGGGAACAAAGACGTAGGAACCAAGCAAACCCAGAAAGGACCCCTGGGTGAGCCCTCTGCGACACCCATCATATGTGAATCGATGGGTGCGGAACTATGTGCCCCTGGGGACAAGGACACGAGATGCCTAGGCTACCCTGTGTCGCAGAGGTACTTAGGTACCTCTAGGCCCGGGAGCTCCCCGCCGACCGCGGCCAACACTAAGAAAGTATTCCGACAAGACAAGATGTATACCCTGATGGACGGGGACCTCAACCGGAAGAGCGAATTCAGTGCCTTGCTCTGTTTTGTATCACAGGAAGAAGGGCGCAAGATCCTCGCCGAGATCCATGAGGGAGAGTGCCCGAGTCACCTCGCCTCACGGACCTTGGTGGGGAAGGCGTTTCGTCACTAGTTCTACTGGCCCACGGCATTGTCGGACGCTAACTACTTGGTCAGAACCTGTGACGCCTACCAGTTTCACGCCAAGGAAACACACCAACCCGCTCAAGCTCTTTAAACTATACCCTTTTCATGGTTGTTCGCCGTGTGGGGGCACAACATGATGGGACCCCTCCCACGAGTAGTGGGGGAGGGTACCAGTACCTGTTTGTTGCGATCAACAAGTTCACAAAGTGGCCTAAAGTGGAGCTAGTGCAGACTGTCACTACCCAGGCCATTGTCAAGTTCATACGGGGTATCGTGTGCCGCTTCGACGGACCCCACCGGATGATCACCAACAATAGATCACAGTTCACCAACGATAACTTTATCGCCTACTATGACACCCTCGTCGCCATAGTATGCTTCACATCGGTGGTGGAGTAATGGGATAGTGGAGCGCCTCAATGCGGAGGTGCTACGTGGGCTCAAAACCCAGACCTATCGATCGACTCAAAACCAGTGGGTGGAGCTAGATCGAATAGATCCCAGCCATCCTCTGGTCAATCCGGACCACCTCGAGCAGGGCCACTAGAGAAACACCTTTCTCTTGGTCTACAGAGTTGAAGCCGTGCTGCCCGCCGAGCTGCAGTATGGGTCTCCTCGGGTGCGAGCTTACCAAGAGGTCTCCTAGGGGGAACAACGAATCAACAACATCAACTTCCACAAAGAGGTTTGTGACTTAGCAGCTGTACGCATGGCTCACTATCAGCAGAACTTGCGGCTCTATCATAGTCGCTGGGTCTGGCCTCGAACCATAGAAAAAGGTGACTTGATCCTTCGCCAGGCTTGCCCTAGGAAGGGAGAATATCATTTTGCGGCCCGAAAGTTGGGGTGGCCAGGCAATGCGGTACCCGAGTTCCCTGATATCATCCGCGATGACTATAGTTGGCGTGCCAAAAAATACTCAGAGGGTCGTTTTCGGCACGAATTTAACTTTACGTTTCAATACAAAAAATCAGGCTAACGGCCGTCAAGTTGGGTCCCCCCTGTTAGCTTTCGCCATTATGTCGCTACCGTCGTCGCTGCCATGTAGGCTTACAGCGTTGGCGCATGCATCCTTTACGCGTTTGCTTCTTCCTCTAGGGCGGCAATCTGTGGTCGCGGCCATGGCGCGGAGCTAGGACTTGGACAAACCTGCTCGGCCCTTTCTCCTCCCCATCCCGAATCGAAGCTTGCCCTCACCATGACCGCACCATTGGCATGGCACGGGGACAAAAATTCATTCCCGGGTGAGATCTATACCCATGCCGACCATGCTCGGTCCTGTTGGTCTCCTCCAGAATCACCAGCCACGGCGCCTTCCTCTCCGAATCCCAAAGCCACATCCACCCAGTTCGGCACAACGCCAAAAAGGTGAAAATGCATCAAGTTTTCTTCTTGTGATTGTAGAAAAACATTTATGTACCGTGGCCGTAGCATACTCTAATAATGTACACATATATTGTTTACTAGATTTTCATTTGAAATTAGTAGCTCCGTGATGACGAAACATAGAGAACCTAAATGGAATGACGATGACGACCATGTTCTATACTTTGCATTGCATCAACAAGTGCTCGCTGACGAAGCAAGTTACCAAGAGAGTGGAGTTCATCAGCCATTGCCAAAAAATATGTGAACAAATCAATGAGCGATTCAATGCAAATAAGCGCAGAAAAGCTAGATCCATGTCATCAATCATCAATAGGTGGCACATTCTAGTGATGCGTTCAAATGCGTACACGATGTATCATTTGCTTGAAGTGGTTGTTATCCTGAGCAAAAATGCGTGGTATGCATATTACATTTGTATGTTCTATGGTGCAATTCTGTTGTTATGGGCGTGGAAAGAAAAGCTGGGCTTCACTGAATATTACGCAGTTAGGCCTAACTTAGTCTTACACAAATAAGCACAGCTTAGTCTTTACACACATAAGCGTAACTAATGATAAAGATAAAGACAAATGGTTCATCGGATCTGCCAGTATGAGCACTAGGTCCCTGGAGCTCGTGGTATCGTCGGAACGGATCAGAATGCTGCGTTTGGCCGTCTTTCATTCTCCTTCAAATAGTATGACCCCACTGATGAGCCAATTGTAGGCCCCCTCCCCCCGACGTGGATTCGGCTCCAGGTCGGATCTGTTGTGTCAACATGATAGGCGCGTGAGTGTGCAGCAAACACACAGTCTGCTATCAACAATGGAAGTGCTGGCACCTCAGCAACAACACCAGCATGTTCTTCCTGGACTCCGGCAGCAGCCTCAGCAGGTATTTCGTCAGCTTCGCTAGTAGCAACATTAGCAAGTATTTCGTCAGCTTCACCAGTAGCAGCATCACCAAGTATTTCGTCAGCTTCACTAGGAGCAGCAGCAGCTAGTTCTTCGTCAGCTCCACCACCACCAACACCACCACCACCACCACCAGCATCAGGGGCCAGGGCTGCCTGAGCAATTACAGGTTCAATAGCTCCAGGGGCTCCGACAAAGAAAGGGTAGTTGATCCCAAGAAACACAGATTGTCCCTTCAGATTGTTGACTCTGCTCCAGACTTGCTCTACTGGGTCTTCGGATGGGCATGCGGACCTCGAGAAAACGTGACACCGCAGCGATGGGTATGAAGAAAGTTGTGTCCCCATATGTTCTGTTGTATCACCAACGCTGTTTAGTGCTCCCCTGATATGAATCCACAAGAGTTCATCATGATATTCTGTGTTGTCTCCGAGAGGTGCCAGGAACCAGCGCCATGTCCCAAGTTCAGCATCTGCTACTACATCTTCGATGACCGGAGCTGCAATTATGCACGGGGCTGCGTGGGTACCTGCGTGTTACTAATAGTCAGTAAGCAGAATTTTGAATGGGATTTTACATGCTATATGACACCATGACTCACCCCAAATGGACGGATCCCAAACACGCACGTCGCCGCTAGGTTCAGTGACCGCATAAATGTGGTGCACTCTGTACGAAGAGTAGCCGTAGGTGAAGACGGTGTCGACATACTTCTCCGGCCGCAGGAAGTCGTCGCGCAAGACTGTCCATTCCTTGTCTTCTAGGCATCTAATGAATGCGATTGCCTTGTCGAACACCGCTAAGAGGTCGTACTCCCAGTTCTTCCACGCCCCCTCCCACGGTCTATGTGGGAGTTGTACCTTCACGAGCTCAAGTTCTGCCATGTTGAACCTGAAAGCGAATTCAGAAATGTGCGGCGGCCACCCGCTGTTGAATGTAGTAATGCCGACACCCTTCAAAGATGGCACTGCAAGTCTCTTCGATCTGTAGTACTTTTTTAGAGTCCAAGTACTCCCATCCTGGGATAAAAGGACCAGCCACTCGCCCTTGCCACCCACCCAGTTCTGGTCATCTCTCATTTCTGTCTCTTCTTCTTCCTTGATATTCACCACTACGGATTCCGACCACTTATCCAGCAGCATCAGTTTTGCATGAATATTCTACAGAGTTTGTTGTCAGTTGGTACAATCACCTAGCATGGATTCCATTGCAAATACAATTTGACAACTGGACCTTTATACTAAAGTACACAAAATATCGCCTAAATATGAGTGTCTCCTCAGATATCGCCTAAATTGTGCATGTGTCACTACGAAGATACTCAATATATGGAGTAGGAGCAGAGCCCCCCAGAACAAACTCCTGACGATGATCATAATTAAACAGCTCGGGGCATAACAGCCTTAAATCGTCTAATATGTTTGTTTTTATTTTAGGAAACAGAATATCACCTAGCAGGCATTCCATTGCAAAATCGAAATTGACAACTCGTCTATCACCTAAAGTAAGACTGTGTGACTATGAAAATACCAGAATATCAGGTACGAGCAGAGCTTCCGTTGTACAGGATAGTCTTCATGGTTCAATTTGTTCAAACCGCGCGTGCACACAACACGTTCGACGAAAGGAACATAGGATTCCGATGAGAGTTCAGCACATATGAATCAACGATATGACTGAACGAATAAGCTAGATACTGGAACTTACGTGGCCATCATGGTCGTCTGGCCATTTGCTGTTATTGGGGTAAAGAAGGCATGGCGTGCTGAACGGTTGTTCGTCCATGTTCCGCATCGTCACGCGGTAGCCAGGGATGCAGCGAGCGAGGCGGCCGGCTGAGATGATGTCCAACTCCAAGGCGATCCTTGCATGTTCATGGTGTTGAGGTTCGGCCATCCCCAATCCTCGCGGTAGCGGTTGCCCTGGCCATCCGTGTCGTCGTCGCATGCCTTTCGCTTCAGCCTGCTGCTACCCCAAGCTCTACCCATAGCGGCAAATGGAGTCTGGAATCCGGTGGTTAATGGAGGCATTGTGATGAGGAGGCGGATGGATTCGAGAGGGGGTGGAATCGGGGATGGGGGCAGTTGTTCGAGTGGGGAGCGAATCTGCAAGGAACTGCCGCCGCCGCTGCCGGTTCTCGTCCGCGTGGAAGAAAAGAACGGGGGGCGTAATTATTAAGGGCGGGGACCGGAACCGTCTAAGGAAGTGAAAAAATAAATCGTAAAAGGGAAATGCGTAGCCCGCCTATCAGTGAGTGAAGGTCGGCACGCGTAAACGTGCCTACATTTGAATTGATTCCACCGCATGCAAGTGGCGTAGAACAAATTTTAGGAAGTGCTAGCGTCAACGTGTAAAACCACCGTTTTTCGCCACCTTCACCCTACTACGAACGGTCGTGCACCATTCCAGATATTGGTAAGGGCGGTTCCAATCTTTCACTTCTCCGTCTCATTTCCTCCTCCATGGCCTCATCTTCTTTCTCCTCCACGGCCTCATCCATTTCCTCCACCACCGCATCACCCTCTTCCTCCGTATCCTTTCCCTCTTGCATGTAGTCATGGACGCTCTGGACGTCCGAAACGACGGCAGGCAAGAAACTGCACACTTCGACATTGAAGTACATGGCGGGAAGAAGATCGATGTCGTCTACACCACCGACCCTCGGACGGTGAGGAACACTCTGAATAATTTCACGAGTTGGCTACAGTTCGAAGAAAACAGGTTCGTAGGTCTCGACCTCGAGTATAGCCGTGATTGCCGTAGGATCGCCGTGGTGCAACTCTCCATGAAGGTGCATGTCCTCGTATACCAGCCTTTTTGCGAGAAGGGGGCTGACCGGATCTGGTAGACTTTGCTGTCTTTTTGTTCCAGAACCGTCTATTCGCAGAAGTTATTGCTATATTATTTGTCTGAATTAATTTTCATGCAGGTGGGGCAAAAGCATTAGGGATCTGTTTCATGACTTTCTCGTGAACCAGCACATAACATTTACCAGTGTTGACATCACGAATGACAGTAAACTTCTTGAAAGCCCGACTGTCAACATTAGAATTCCAAAGGAGTGCAGAGTGGACATCCAGGAAATTTATTGGATCCCAGGGACGAAGGGAAGCAAGACCGGGATGGCCGCTCTTGCCTCCGAACTCATAGACCCGTGGTACGCTGACATGAAGGACAGATTGCCGAGATGTTCGTGGAGGCGTTTAGGGCACGATTACTGGGAGGATAAGCCACTTTCTGAACCTAATCTGAAGTACGCTGCAATTGACGGGTATGTTAGCCACGAGCTGTACCGTCAGATTGTAAAATCTCGTTCCAGGCATCGCATCATTGAACCACCACAAAGGCAGGTTGTTTGTCCCAGACGCCGGATCATAGATGAATCTACAAACCGGGGCAAGCGACCGAAGGCATCCTGGGATCAGTTGCCTTCTCCAACAGGCTGGGATGTAGACTATTAGTGCATGATTGTTGTGTTTATGAAAACATGTTATTTCATAAGTACACTATGTGAGCAATTACGAACTGCTGTGTATTACCTTTGTCAAACTATAATCTGGTTTATGACTATATCATCCTCTATAATCTGGGTTTGGTTATGACTTATGACTGTATCACACCTTATGCATGTCAGTCCTGGATTCTGCCGCATGCAAATGGCATAGACAAAATTTGTAAGAATGAATGTTGAGCATACAAAAGGGGAAATGTAATTCATACAGGTTAAGTAGCTAATAGCACAGGGATCATACGAGCTTGGTTCTTACACACAGAATGCTTAGAAAATACAGGCGAGATAAAATACAGGCGAGATAAAACTAGGAACGAAATTCGAAACTAGTAGTGGTAAACAACACACTCACCCACCCGCTAGATCCTGTTGAGCATCTCGTAGCAGACATACGCGTCCCTGGCTGTGTACTTGATCGCATCGTAATCCAGGTGCCTCCACTCCCATCGCTCGTGCAGGTGCTTCGGGAACTCGATTTTCATGTCGGCGTACTCGCGGTCGATGATGTCGGAAGCGAGTCTAGCCATGCCGGCTTTCCCCGTACCGCCATCCGGGTACCTCCACCAACGTTGGAGATCGACGTGATTGACGACATGAACGAGGAGATCCCATTCTAGCTTCGGAGTGTCGTTCTTGATGTCGACGCTGGCGAAGTAGATCTCTCTCCTGTGTAGGAACTCGTGAAGCTCTGGGCATACAGATTTGGCCCTACATACATGATATAGTAGGCAGTGGTTGCGCATGGGCAGCTGCAAAAGCGCCGTCCTCTTCCTATCTCTGGTATACTCGAGGTCAAGGCCGACGATCTTGTACCTTTCCATCGGATCTTGTAGCCACCGCTCGTACATTGCGATGACCTTGGCCACCTCCGCTGATGCATTTGTGTGGACGACCGTCAGCTTGGTGGTGCCATGGGCGGTGACGGTGTACTCGTCGGTGTAGTCGCTCCCGTCGCCAAACACGCCGTACTCTGCGTCCATGGCAGCAGCTAATGCAGCGGCGGTGGCCTAGTTACGGTAGTAGTGGCTGGGACTGGGCATGGAGGTGGAGTGATCATTGCGGTATGGCTATGGCGAGGGCGGTACTGCAGCATCGATGGTTCTTGCGATGGTGGTGCCAGCGGAAGGAATGAATTGGGGATTTTTGCACAGTGATGTGCTGAGGAGACAGAAGGCGATGCTTAAATTCCGTTTACCAATATTCCGGTCATACCCATGCGGAAGCAACTTTGACCGGGCGAGCACCGATGGTTTCCAATCCTAGCGATTAAATTCGGCGTCCGTCCCGGTAGGCGATGGGACGGGTGTGCGACGTGGCTTTGGCGTGGCAGAGACCGGTCACGTAGACCACCGTCCCGTTGCCGATCCGCAGCGGGTGCACGGTGCTGACACGACGTAACGTGACAGGACAGAAGGAAGTGTACAAGTTTAAGAAGTGTAAGCATATACATGGACCTAGCATCCCTGCATCCCGGGGCAGCCGCCCAGCCGATCAGGCCTGCCAATTGCGCAAAGCTTGTCTCGAATTTGCCAAAATGAAGCTCGTTTACCCATGCTTCTATAAGTTTCTCTGTAGGCCACTTGTGTAAGCATGCACGATCAAGCAACTTTGCAACACACGTGTCGATGGAAAAGCATTAGGTTTCAACACACCAAATAGTTTAGGGATTTATAATAGCTACATTGTGGAGCTCTAGCCAAATTGCATGGTAAAGCCAAATTCAGCTTTTTGTCAGATTTAGCTATAGCAACATTGTGTCTCGTTTGTCCTCACTTTTGCCCTCCCGATATTCCGAAGCCCTCACATGCGCTCGGAGGGGGGTGCCGTCTGGTCAAAGGCTTGGCCGTTACATGCGCCATGACGCCTAAAGTGGAAGTTTTTTTATTATTTGGCCTTTTTAAGAGCGCCTTTTCCCCTCTCTCTAACAGTTGTGTTTTTTGCCCAAAAGGTAAGGAATCTAGAGCAGCTTCTCTCTTCATTCATTGTTCCTTTTGCGATCATTTTCCCCAATCTGGTAGCAAATATAGTATGGTACTTAACGAGGTTCGACAATTAGGCTGCTCAGCAGCAGCAACAGCGGACTGCTTCAACACAGACAAGACAAAAGAAGCTGCTTTACAGCAGCAGCAGCAGCTGATCAGTGGCCCCTCGTGGCCTCTGCCAGGAGGGCATCCGCCTCCGCCCTCTGGTGCCTCCTCCACTTCTTGCTGCCTAGCCCCTTGACCTTGGGCACCTTGGGTCTGATCGGGGGCATGTGACCCTCCTCGATAGCCACCTTTTGGAGGTTGCGGAGGTGAAGACCGAGCGCCTGGTGCTTGGCCCTGAAGCCGTGGATGTTCACGGACTCGCCGCAGGTCCTCACGTCCTCGGCATGCTTCACGAGGGAGTTGACGTCCGTGCCACGGAGCCTCCTGGTGGGGCAGAAGGGGCACCTGTACACATCGTCGGCGAATAAGTTGTTGTACTTACCGGACTTCAGCCTCCTCAGCACATGACGAGTCTTGGTGTCCCGCGACTCGCCGTCGCTGCAGAGGTCGCTGCTATCCTCCTGTTGGAAAAAACAGAAGAGTGAAATAAGGACATGATTGAGATACTTTGATTATCAGGATTGATTTTTTGCATAAATTAACCGAATGAGATTTCCCAATTATTCCCCAAATCTCAAACCAAATCGAATACCGATCCCAACTACGAACAGGGGGATTCATCGAAAATCGAGATCTAACACAATAGGATTAGCTAATGTAAAAAATACGAACAGCCGAGCCCTAATAACATACGATCTAGCATCCAACGATGGAAACAGGGGAAGAACAAGGGAAGGGGAGAAAACCCTGGCTACCTCAGACCACGGGTCGGCGATGCTGGTGTCGTAGGGGTTCTCCGGCCTTATGTAGACAACCTCCTTGTAGGGGTCCCAGCCGAGCGGGATCTGTCCGAGACCGGAGGGGGCCTCCTCGCCGGAGGCTACGGCGGATGCGGGCAGGACAGGGCTCGGAGGCTGCCTTGGGCCACGCCGATGATGGCCACCGCGCCGATCTTCTCCATCGCCGGCATGGTTGGGGTTTTGTTGGGCATTTGCAGAAGGTGATGGGACAGTGGAAACAGTTGAGTGAGCGAGTCCGTGATGAGTGGGAGTGGGAGTGGGGAGGCCTCTATTCAAGGAGAAGGGAAGCGGCGTTTCGTTGCACTACCGTGCACCGCGTAGGATAATGCACCGTGCACGGCCACACGTGTCAGCTACCGCCCCGTGCACCGCACACGCGTACCGTGAGTCACGTTTTGTTCCCTCGTGTCTAACCATGGCGATTCAGTTGTACTCAGTTTTGCCCACCAACCGTTGATCCTCTGTGATCTAGCGGACATGATAACCCTTATATCTGTCGGGGGCACTCCTCTATCCATGCAAAAATAACGAGTATGCCACCGGAACTTTAACAACATAAATAGATGAACTTGAATATATTTTGAAGGGTACGAAAATAGAAATCCACATAGTTTAAGGGTCTAGATACGGTAAGAGAACTAAATATTATTAGTGGCCGGGCCAACACAGTGACGCGGTTGGTCGACTAGGAGTTGCTGATTCCTAAGTAAGGGGACACTAGGCCATTCTTGACATACTCCCTCAGGAACTTGCCATAAGCAGCGTGCTTAGCCTTGGTCACCGACTTGTGTTTACTAGCCGGGATTTTACCGATGCCAACTGCATGCGGAATCAAGCTGGCAATCCTCGGGTTGACTCCTTTCTTACAGAAAGGGCACCTGAGCTTCCCAAGTCGAGTGCGGAAAGGGATTATCCCACTCTTGAGCTTCTTCATGACATGGCGGCTCTTGTTGTCCCTGGTCTCCTTGTCAGAGTCCATCTCACTTGAATACACCTGTAATGTATGAAATACAAACCGAAATGAGCAAAATAATAAATATATATTCCTTCCACCATTCCAAGTTCATTTCGATGCAATAACATGTCTATACAGGTTCAGCAGTTCATTACGGCCGTCTCCCCAGCTCGCTCCTAAATTAATATGGTTTGTGTTCTTGGTAACTTATTAATAAATAAATAATACGGATTCATTCAGAACAGACTAGATCTCTCCATGTACCGGTTCATACGTTGCATCTAATCATTATGACTAGATTTTTTTATGATGCCTTGATAGATTAAGCTCGAGCAGAAAATATAAAACATGTAGAAATAGATTAAGCGGAGCATGTTCGTCGAACTCCACGCCCTCATCGGCGCCTCCGAAGTCGTCAGCACCGGCGTGCACATGGTCCCCCAAGGGGTTGAACTGCACGTCCTCCTCGGTCTGTGCAATGTGATGCTCCTCCAGATCTGCCGCGTGAAGCACCACCCTAGCGGCGATGCTCGGACACTCACCCCCACGCACTGGTTTCATGGAGAAGGTTCGTGCAAGTACGTTCAAGATTGTGGTGTTTTGTTGGATAGGGAAGAGAGAGTAGTGGATGAATGCGAATGGAGGACCCGATAGGCTAGGTTTTTAATGCAGGGACGTTTAGGCCTCCTCGAGGGCCCCGGTTGACAGCTCTTCCGGCTGCGGCTGCCGTGTGGAAGGTTCGTGTGGTGGGGGCCTGACAGAAGTGAGAGTACAGGCGCGCTGCATAGTAAAAATGGTATAGCCGGTGGTCCGTGGATGACCAGTTGCCGTGTAGTAGACTTGTAGCCTTGCAGACTAGATTAAACATGACATGACCACTCGACCACTTTTTCCATGGACGGTATCGTGTTCCTTCTTGTAGAAGTCTCGTTGAGGGAGACGTCCGTGCTGTCTCGCGCTGTCCTGTGAAGGGCACGACGTGTGCAACGAGCCTCGTTGGATCACACAGGATGAACGGTTTGTGCGCACGATCCGCGTGACAGCTGTGACAACCAATCAGGGCATAGCAGACAGAGTGGGCACAGGTTTGGGCTTGTACGAGAGAGAGAGAGAGAGGATGTTTGTTCTTATACTAAAACCACAAACAAACATGGATCAACCACTAGAGTCATTGCATGTGTGTTCTTATACTAAAACCAACATGGATCCACCAGTGGTCATTGCATGTGTGTTCTTTCCACAAACCACACAAGGATCAACCACTAGAGTCATTGCATGTGTGTTATTTCCACAAACCACACATGGATCAACCACTAGAGTCATTGCATGTGTGTTCTTATACTAAAACCACAAACCAGTACTAGAGTCATTGCATGTGTGTTCTTATACTAAAACCACAAACCAGTACTAGAGTCATTGCATGTGTGTTCTTTTCCACAAACCACACATGGATCCACCAATGGACATTGCATGCATGTTCTTTCCACAAACCACATATGGATCAACCAGAGTCATTGCATGTGTGTTCTTTCCACAAACCACACATGGATCAACCACTAGAGTCATTGCATGTTTGTTCTTATACTAAAACCACAAACCAGCACTAGAGTCATTGCATGTGTGTTCTTTTCCACAAACCACGCATGGATCCACTAGTGGTCATTTCATGTGTGTTCTTTCCACAAACCACAAATGGATCAACCAGAGTCATTGCATGTGTGTTTTTTCCACAAACCACACATGTGGACCCACTAGAGTCATGGCATGTGTGTTATTTCGACAAACCACACATGGATCAACCACTAGAGTCATTGCATATGTGTTATTTCCACAAACCACACATGGATCAACCACTAAAGTCATTGCATGTGTGTTCTTATACTAAAACCAACAATAGTCATTGCAGGTGTGTTATTTTCACAAACCACACCTGGATCAACCATTTGAGTCATTGCATGTGTGTTATTTCCACAAACAAACATGGATCAACCACTAGAGTCATTGCATGTGCGTTCTTTTCCACAAACCACACATGGATCCACCAGTGGTCATTGCATGTGTGTTCTTTCCACAAACCACACATGGATCAACCACTAGAGTCATTGCATGTGTGTTATTTCCACAAACCACACATGGATCAACCACTAGAGTCATTTCATGTGTGTTCTTATACTAAAACCACAAACCAGTACTAGAGTCATTGCATGTGTGTTCTTTCCACAAACCACACATGGATCCACCACTGTCATTGCATGTGTGTTCTTTCCACAAACCACACATGGATCAACCAGAGTCATTGCATGTGTGTTCTTTCCAAAAACCACACATGGATCAACCACTAGAGTCATTGCATGTTTGTTCTTATACTAAAACCACATACCAGCACTAGAGTCATTGCATGTGTGTTCTTTTCCACAAACCACACATGGATCCACCAGTGGTCATTGCATGTGTGTTCATTCCACAAACCACATATGGATCAACCACTAGTCATTGCATGTGTGTTCTTTCCACAAACCACACATGGATCATCCACTAAAGTCATTGCATGTTTGTTCTTATACTAAAACCACAAACTAGCACTAGAGTCATTGCATGTGTGTTCTTTTCCACAAACCACACATGCATCCACCACTAGAGTCATTGCATGTGTGTTCTTTCCACAAACCACATATGGATAAACCAGAGTCATTGCATGTGTGTTCTTTCCATAAACCACACATGTGGACCCATTACAGTCATTGCATGTGTGTTCTTTCCACAAACCACATATGGATCGACCACTAGAGTCATTGCATGTGTGTTCTTATACTAAAACCAACACTAGAGTCATTGCAAGTGTGTTCTTTTCACAAACCACACATGGATCAACCACTAGAGTCATTGCATGTGTGTTGTTTCCACAAACAAATATGGATCAACCACTAGAGTCATTGCATGTGTGTTCTTATACTAAAACCAACATGGATCCACCAATGGTCATTGCATGTGTGTTCTTTCCACAAACCACACATGGATCAACCACTAGATTCATTGCATGTCTGTTATTTCCACAAACCACACATGGATCAACCACTAGAGTCATTGCATGTGTGTTCTTATACTAAAACCACAAACCAGTACTAGAGTCATTGCATGTGTGTTCTTATACTAAAACCACAAACCAGTACTAGAGTCATTGCATCTGTGTTCTTTTACACAAACCACACATGGATCAACCACTAGAGTCATTGCATGTTTGTTCTTATAATAAAACCACAAACCAGCACTAGAGTCATTGCATGTGTGTTCTTTTCCTCAAACCACACATGGAACCACAATTAGAGTAATTGCATGTGTGTTCTTTGCACAAACCACATATGGATCAACCAGTCATTGCATGTGTGTTCTTTCCACAACCCACACTTTGGACCCATTATAGTCATTGCATGTGTGTTATTTCCACAAACCACACATGGATCAACCACTAGAGTCATTGCATGTGTGTTCTTTCCACAAACCACATATGGATCAACCACTAGTGTCATTGCATGTGTGTTCTTATACTAAAACCAACACTAGAGTCATTGCATGTGTGTTCTTATACTAAAACCACAAACCAGTACTAGAGTCATTGCATGTGTGTTCTTTTCCACAAACCACACATGGATCAACCACTAGAGTCATTGCATGTGTGTTATTTCCACAAACAAATATGGATAAACCACTAGAGTCATTGCATGTGTTTTCGTATACTAAAACCAACATGGATCCACCAGTGGTCATTGCATGCGTGTTCTTTCCACAAACCACATATGGATCAACCAGAGTCATTGCATGTGTGTTCTTTCCACAAACCACACATGTGGACCCACTAGAGTCATTGCATGTGTGTCATTTCCACAAACCACACATGGATCAACCACTAGAGTCATTGCATATGTGTTATTACCACAAACCACACATGGATCAACCACTAGAGTCACTGCATGTGTGTTCTTATACTAAAACCAACACTAGAGTCATTGCAGGTGTGTTATTTTCACAAACCACACATGGATCAACCATTTGAGTCATTGCATGTGTGTTATTTCCACAAACAAACATGGATCAACCACTAGAGTCGTTGCATGTGTGTTCTTTCCACAAACCACACATGGATCCACCAGTGGTCATTGCATGTGTGTTCTTTCCACAAACCACACATGGATCAACCACTAGATTCATTGCATGTGTGTTATTTCCACAAACCACACATGGATCAACCACTAGAGTCATTGCATGTGTGTTCTTATACTAAAACCACAAACCAGTACTAGAGTCATTGCATGTGTGTTCTTATACTAAAACCACAAACCAGTACTAGAGTCATTGCATCTGTGTTCTTTTACACAAACCACACATGGATCAACCACTAGAGTCATTGCATGTTTGTTCTTATAATAAAACCACAAACCAGCACTAGAGTCACATGTGTGTTCTTTTCCTCAAACCACACATGGAACCACCACTAGAGCCATTGCATGTGTGTTCTTTGCACAAACCATATATGGATCAACCAGAGTCATTGCATGTGTGTTCTTTCCACAAACCACACATGTGGAACCATTATAGTCATTGCATGTGTGTTATTTCCACAAACCACACATGGATCAACCACTAGAGTCATTGCATGTGTGTTCTTTCCACAAACCACATATGGATCAACCACTAGTGTCATTGCATGTGTGTTCTTATACTAAAACCAACACTAGAGTCATTGCATGTGTGTTCTTTGCACAAACCATATATGGATCAACCAGAGTATTTGCATGTGTGTTCTTTCCACAAACCACACATGTGGACCCATTATAGTCATTGCAGGTGTGTTATTTTCACAAACCACACATGGATCAACCATTTGAGTCATTGCATGTGTGTTATTTCCACAAACAAACATGGATCAACCACTAGAGTCATTGCATGTGTGTTCTTTCCACAAACCACACATGGATCCACCAGTGGTCATTGCATGTGTGTTCTTTCCACAAACCACACATGGATCAACCACTAGAGTCATTGCATGTGTGTCATTTCCACAAACCACACATGGATCAACCACTAGAGTCATTGCATGTGTGTTCTTATACTAAAACCACAAACTAGTACTAGAGTCATTGCATGTGTTTTCTTTTCCACAAACCACACATGGATCCACCAGTGGTCATTGCATGTGTGTTCTTTCCACAAACCACACATGGATCAACCAGAGTCATTGCATGTGTGTTCTTTCCACAAACCACACATGGATCAACCATTAGTGTCATTGCATGTTTGTTCTTATACTAAAACCACAAACCAGCACTAGATTCATTGCATGTGTGTTCTTTTCCACAAACCACACATGGATCCACCAGTGGTAATTGCATGTGTGTTCTTTACACAAACCACATATGGATCAACCACTAGCCATTGCATGTGTGTTCTTTCCACAAACACACATGGATCAACCACTAGAGTCTTTGCATGTTTGTTCTTATACTAAAACCACAAACCAGCACTAGAGTCATTGCATGTGTGTTCTTTTCCACAAACCACACATGGATCCACCACTAGAGTCATTGCATGTGTGTTCTTTCCACAAACCACATATGGATCAACCAGAGTCATTGCATGTGTGTTCTTTCCACAAACCACACATGTGGACCCATTATAGTCATTGCATGTGTGCTATTTCCACAAACCACACATGGATCAACCACTAGAGTCATTGCATGTGTGTTCTTTCCACAAACCACATATGGATCAACCACTAGAGTCATTGCATGTGTGTTCTTATACTAAAACCAACACTAGAGTCATTGCATGTGTGTTCTTTTCACAAACCACACATGGATCAACCACTAGAGTCATTGCATGAGTGTTGTTTCCACAAACAAATATGGATCAACCACTAGAGTCATTGCATGTGTGTTCTTATACTATAACCAACTTGGATCCACCAGTGGTCATTGCATGTGTGTTCTTTCCACAATCCACACATGGATCAACCACTAGAGTCATTGCATGTGTGTTTTTTCCACAAACCACACATGTGGACCCACTAGAGTCATGGCATGTGTGTTATTTCGACAAACCACACATGGATCAACCACTAGAGTCATTGCATATGTGTTATTTCCACAAACCACACATGGATCAACCACTAAAGTCATTGCATGTGTGTTCTTATACTAAAACCAACAATAGTCATTGCAGGTGTGTTATTTTCACAAACCACACCTGGATCAACCATTTGAGTCATTGCATGTGTGTTATTTCCACAAACAAACATGGATCAACCACTAGAGTCATTGCATGTGCGTTCTTTTCCACAAACCACACATGGATCCACCAGTGGTCATTGCATGTGTGTTCTTTCCACAAACCACACATGGATCAACCACTAGAGTCATTGCATGTGTGTTATTTCCACAAACCACACATGGATCAACCACTAGAGTCATTTCATGTGTGTTCTTATACTAAAACCACAAACCAGTACTAGAGTCATTGCATGTGTGTTCTTTTCCACAAACCACACATGGATCCACCAGTGGTCATTGCATGTGTGTTCTTTCCACAAACCACACATGGATCAACCAGAGTCATTGCATGTGTGTTCTTTCCAAAAACCACACATGGATCAACCACTAGAGTCATTGCATGTTTGTTCTTATACTAAAACCACATACCAGCACTAGAGTCATTGCATGTGTGTTCTTTTCCACAAACCACACATGGATCCACCAGTGGTCATTGCATGTGTGTTCATTCCACAAACCACATATGGATCAACCACTAGTCATTGCATGTGTGTTCTTTCCACAAACCACACATGGATCATCCACTAAAGTCATTGCATGTTTGTTCTTATACTAAAACCACAAACTAGCACTAGAGTCATTGCATGTGTGTTCTTTTCCACAAACCACACATGCATCCACCACTAGAGTCATTGCATGTGTGTTCTTTCCACAAACCACATATGGATAAACCAGAGTCATTGCATGTGTGTTCTTTCCATAAACCACACATGTGGACCCATTGATCATTGCATGTGTGTTCTTTCCACAAACCACATATGGATCGACCACTAGAGTCATTGCATGTGTGTTCTTATACTAAAACCAACACTAGAGTCATTGCAAGTGTGTTCTTTTCACAAACCACACATGGATCAACCACTAGAGTCATTGCATGTGTGTTGTTTCCACAAACAAATATGGATCAACCACTAGAGTCATTGCATGTGTGTTCTTATACTAAAACCAACATGGATCCACCAATGGTCATTGCATGTGTGTTCTTTCCACAAACCACACATGGATCAACCACTAGATTCATTGCATGTCTGTTATTTCCACAAACCACACATGGATCAACCACTAGAGTCATTGCATGTGTGTTCTTATACTAAAACCACAAACCAGTACTAGAGTCATTGCATGTGTGTTCTTATACTAAAACCACAAACCAGTACTAGAGTCATTGCATCTGTGTTCTTTTACACAAACCACACATGGATCAACCACTAGAGTCATTGCATGTTTGTTCTTATAATAAAACCACAAACCAGCACTAGAGTCATTGCATGTGTGTTCTTTTCCTCAAACCACACATGGAACCACAATTAGAGTAATTGCATGTGTGTTCTTTGCACAAACCACATATGGATCAACCAGAGTCATTGCATGTGTGTTCTTTCCACAACCCACACTTTGGACCCATTATAGTCATTGCATGTGTGTTATTTCCACAAACCACACATGGATCAACCACTAGAGTCATTGCATGTGTGTTCTTTCCACAAACCACATATGGATCAACCACTAGTGTCATTGCATGTGTGTTCTTATACTAAAACCAACACTAGAGTCATTGCATGTGTGTTCTTATACTAAAACCACAAACCAGTACTAGAGTCATTGCATGTGTGTTCTTTTCCACAAACCACACATGGATCAACCACTAGAGTCATTGCATGTGTGTTATTTCCACAAACAAATATGGATAAACCACTAGAGTCATTGCATGTGTTTTCGTATACTAAAACCAACATGGATCCACCAGTGGTCATTGCATGCGTGTTCTTTCCACAAACCACATATGGATCAACCAGAGTCATTGCATGTGTGTTCTTTCCACAAACCACACATGTGGACCCACTAGAGTCATTGCATGTGTGTCATTTCCACAAACCACACATGGATCAACCACTAGAGTCATTGCATATGTGTTATTACCACAAACCACACATGGATCAACCACTAGAGTCCTTGCATTTGTGTTCTTATACTAAGACCAACACTAGAGTCATTGCAGGTGTGTTATTTTCACAAACCACACATGGATCAACCATTTGAGTCATTGCATGTGTGTTATTTCCACAAACAAACATGGATCAACCACTAGAGTCGTTGCATGTGTGTTCTTTCCACAAACCACACATGGATCCACCAGTCGTCATTGCATGTGTGTTCTTTCCACAAACCACACATGGATCAACCACTAGATTCATTGCATGTGTGTTATTTCCACAAACCACACATGGATCAACCACTAGAGTCATTGCATGTGTGTTCTTATACTAAAACCACAAACCAGTACTAGAGTCATTGCATGTGTGTTCTTATACTAAAACCACAAACCAGTACTAGAGTCATTGCATCTGTGTTCTTTTAAACAAAACACACATGGATCAACCACTAGAGTCATTGCATGTTTGTTCTTATAATAAAACCACAAACCAGCACTAGAGTCACATGTGTGTTCTTTTCCTCAAACCACACATGGAACCACCACTAGAGCCATTGCATGTGTGTTCTTTGCACAAACCATATATGGATCAACCAGAGTCATTGCATGTGTGTTCTTTCCACAAACCACACATGTGGAACCATTATAGTCATTGCATGTGTGTTATTTCCACAAACCACACATGGATCAACCACTAGAGTCATTGCATGTGTGTTCTTTCCACAAACCACATATGGATCAACCACTAGTGTCATTGCATGTGTGTTCTTATACTAAAACCAACACTAGAGTCATTGCATGTGTGTTCTTTGCACAAACCATATATGGATCAACCAGAGTATTTGCATGTGTGTTCTTTCCACAAACCACACATGTGGACCCATTATAGTCATTGCAGGTGTGCTATTTTCACAAACCACACATGGATCAACCATTTGAGTCATTGCATGTGTGTTATTTCCACAAACAAACATGGATCAACCACTAGAGTCATTGCATGTGTGTTCTTTCCACAAACCACACATGGATCCACCAGTGGTCATTGCATGTGTGTTCTTTCCACAAACCACACATGGATCAACCACTAGAGTCATTGCATGTGTGTCATTTCCACAAACCACACATGGATCAACCACTAGAGTCATTGCATGTGTGTTCTTATACTAAAACCACAAACTAGTACTAGAGTCATTGCATGTGTGTTCTTTTCCACAAACCACACATGGATCCACCAGTGGTCATTGCATGTGTGTTCTTTCCACAAACCACACATGGATCAACCAGAGTCATTGCATGTGTGTTCTTTCCACAAACCACACATGGATCAACCATTAGTGTCATTGCATGTTTGTTCTTATACTAAAACCACAAACCAGCACTAGATTCATTGCATGTGTGTTCTTTTCCACAAACCACACATGGATCCACCAGTGGTAATTGCATGTGTGTTCTTTACACAAACCACATATGGATCAACCACTAGCCATTGCATGTGTGTTCTTTCCACAAACACACATGGATCAACCACTAGAGTCATTGCATGTTTGTTCTTATACTAAAACCACAAACCAGCACTAGAGTCATTGCATGTGTGTTCTTTTCCACAAACCACACATGGATCCACCACTAGAGTCATTGCATGTGTGTTCTTTCCACAAACCACATATGGATCAACCAGAGTCATTGCATGTGTGTTCTTTCCACAAACCACACATGTGGACCCATTATAGTCATTGCATGTGTGCTATTTCCACAAACCACACATGGATCAACCACTAGAGTCATTGCATGTGTGTTCTTTCCACAAACCACATATGGATCAACCACTAGAGTCATTGCATGTGTGTTCTTATACTAAATCCAACACTAGAGTCATTGCATGTGTGTTCTTTTCACAAACCACACATGGATCAACCACTAGAGTCATTGCATGTGTGTTGTTTCCACAAACAAATATGGATCAACCACTAGAGTCATTGCATGTGTGTTCTTATACTAAAACCAACTTGGATCCACCAGTGGTCATTGCATGTGTGTTCTTTCCACAAACCACACATGGATCAACCACTAGAGTCATTGCATGTGTGTTATTTCCACATACCACACATGGATCAACCACTAGAGTCATTGCATGTGTGTTCTTATACTAAAACCAGAAACCAGTACTAGAGTCATTGCATGTGTGTTCTTATACTAAAACCACAAACTAGTACTAGAGTCATTGCATGTGTGTTCTTTTCCACAAACCACACATGGATCAACCACTAGAGTCATTGCATGTTTGTTCTTATACTAAAACCACAAACCAGCACTAGAGTCATTGCATGTGTGTTCTTTTCCTCAAACCACACATGGATCCACCACTAGAGTCATTGCATGTGTGTTCTTTCCAAAAACCACATATGGATCAACCAGAGTCATTGCATGTGTGTTCTTTCCACAACCCACACATGTGGACCCATTATAGTCATTGCATGTGTGTTATTTCCACAAACCACACATGGATCAACCACTAGAGTCATTGCATGTGTGTTGTTTCCACAAACCACATATGGATCAACCACTAGTGTCATTCCATGTGTGTTCTTATACTAAAACCAACACTAGAGTCATTGCATGTGTGTTCTTTTCACAAACCACACATGGATCAACCACTAGAGTCATTGTATGTTTGTTCTTATACTAAAACCACAAACCAGCACTAGAGTCATTGCATGTGTGTTCTTTTCCACAAACCACACATGGATCCACCACTGGTCATTGCATGTGAGTTCTTTCTACAAACCACATATGGATCAACCAGAGTCATTGACTGTGTGTTCTTTCCACAAACCACACATGTGGACCCACTAGAGTCATTGCATGTGTGTTATTTCCACAAACCACACATGGATCAACCACTAGAGTCATTGCATATGTGTTATTTCCACAAACCACACATGGATCAACCACTAGAGTCATTGCATGTGTGTTCTTATACTAAAACCAACACTACAGTCATTGCAGGTGTGTTATTTCCACAAACAAATATGAATCAACCACTAGAGTCATTGCATGTGTGTTCTTATACTAAAACCAACATGGATCCACCAGTGGTCATTGCATGTGTGTTCTTTCCACAAACCACACATGGATCAACCACTAGAGTCATTGCATGTGTGTTATTTCCACAAACCACACATGGATCAACCACTAGAGTCATTGCATGTGTGTTCTTATACAAAAACCACAAACCAGTACTAGATTCATTGCATGTGTGTTCTTTTACACAAACCACACATGGATCCACCAGTGGTCATTGCATGTGTGTTCTTTCCACAAACCACACATGGATCAACCAGAGTCATTGCATGTGTGTTATTTCCACAAACCACACAAGGATCAACCACTAGAGTCATTGCATGTTTGTTCTTATACTAAAACCACAAACCAGCACTAGAGTCATTGCATGTGTGTTCTTTTCCACAAACCACACATGGATCCACCAGTGGTCATTGCATGTGTGTTCTTTCCACAAACCACATATGGATAAACCACTAGTCATTGCATGTGTGTTCTTTCCACAAACCACACATGGATCAACCACTAGAGCCATTGCATGTTTGTTCTTATACTAAAACCACAAACCAGCACTAGAGTCATTGCATGTGTGTTCTTTTCCACAAACCACACATGGATCCACCACTAGAGTCATTGCATGTGTGTTCTTTCCACAAACCACATATGGATCAACCAGAGTCATTGCATGTGTGTTCTTTCCACAAACCACACATGTGGACCCATTATAGTCATTGCATGTGTGTTATTTCCACAAACCACACATGGATCAACCACTAGAGTCATTGCATGACTGTTCTTTCCACAAACCACATATGAATCAACCACTAGTGTCATTGCATGTGTGTTCTTATACAAAAACCAACACTAGAGTCATTCCATGTCTGTTCTTTTCCACAAACCACACATGGATCCACCATTGGTCATTTCATGTGTGTTCTTTCCACAAACCACATATGGATCAACCAGAGTCATTGCATGTGTGTTCTTGCCACAAACCACACATGTGGACCCACTAGAGTCATTGCATGTGTGTTATTTCCACAAACCACACATGGATCAACCACTAGAGTCATTGCATCTGTGTTATTTCCACAAACCACACATGGATCAACCACTAGAGTCATTGTATGTGTGTTCTTATACTAAAACCAACACTAGAGTTATTGCAGGTGTGTTCTTTTCACAAACCAGACATGGATCAACCATTTGAGTCATTGCATGTGTGTTATTTCCACAAACAAACATGGATCAACCACTAGAGTCATTGCATGTGTGTTCTTATCCCACAACCACACATGGATCCACTGGTTATTGCATGTGTGTTCTTTCCAAACCACACAGGATGAACCACTAGAGTCATTGCATGTGTGTTATTTCCACAAACCACACATGGATCAACCAGAGTCATTGCATGTGTGTTCTTTCCACAAACCACATATGGATCAACCACTAGAGTCATTGCATGTGTGTTCTTATACTAAAACCAACACTAGAGTCATTGCATGTGTGTTCTTTTCACAAACCACACATGGATCAACCACTAGAGTCATTGCATGTGTGTTATTTCCACAAACAAATATGGATCAACCACTAGAGTCATTGCATGTGTGTTCTTATACTAAAACCAACATGGATCCACCAGTGGTTATTGCATGTGTGTTCTTTCCACAACCACACATGGATCAACCACTAGAGTCATTGCATGTGTGTTATTTCCACAAACCACACATGGATCAACCACTAGAGTCATTGCGTGTGTGTTCTTATACTAAAACCACAAACCAGTACTAGAGTCATTGCATGTGTGTTCTTTTGCACAAACCACGCATGGATCCACCAGTGGTCATTGCATGTGTGTTCTTTCCAGAAACCACATATGGATCAACCAGAGTCATTGCATGTGTGTTCTTTCCACAAACCACACATGGATCAACCACTGGAGTCATTGCATGTTTGTTCTTATACTAAAACCACAAACCAACAGTAGAGTCATTCCATGTCTGTTCTTTTCCACAAACCACACATGGATCCACTATTGGTCATTTCATGTGTGTTCTTTCCACAAACCACATATGGATCAACCAGAGTCATTGCATGTGTGTTCTTGCCACAAACCACACATGTGGATCCACTAGAGTCATTGCATGTGTGTTATTTCCACAAACCACACATGGATCAACCACTAGAGTCATTGCATGTGTGTTATTTCCACAAACCACACATGGATCAACCACTAGAGTCATTGCATGTGTGTTCTTATACTAAAACCAACACTAGAGTTATTGCATGTGTGTTCTTTTCACAAACCACACATGGATCAACCATTTGAGTCATTGCATGTGTGTTATTTCCACAAACAAACATGGATCAACCACTAGAGTCATTGCATGTGTGTTCTTTTCCCCAAACCACACATGGATCCAACAGTTATTATTGCATGTGTGTTCTTTCCAGAAACCACACATGGATCAACCACTAGAGTCATTGCATGTGTGTTATTTCCACAAACCACACATGGATCAACCACTAGAGTCATTGCATGTGTGTTCTTTCCACAAACCACATATGGATCAACCACTAGAGTCATTGCATGTGTGTTCTTATACTAAAACCAACACTAGAGTCATTGCATGTGTGTTCTTTTCACAAACCACACATGGATCAACCACTAGAGTCATTCAATGTGTGTTCTTTACACAAACCACATATGGATCAACTAGAGTCATTGCATGTGTGTTCTTATACTAAAACCAACATGGATCCACCAGTGGTCATTGCATGTGTGTTCTTTCCACAAACCACACATGGATCAACCACTAGAGTCATTGCATGTTTGTTCTTTCCACAAACCACATATGAATCAACAACTAGTGTCATTGCATGTGTGTTCTTATACAAAAACCAACACTAGAGTCATTCCATGTCTGTTCTTTTCCACAAACCACACATGGATCCACCATTGGTCATTTCATGTGTGTTCTTTCCACAAACCACATATGGATCAACCAGAGTCATTGCATGTGTGTTCTTGCCACAAACCACACATGTGGACCCACTAGAGTCATTGCATGTGTGTTATTTCCACAAACCACACATGGATCAACCACTAGAGTCATTGCATCTGTGTTATTTCCACAAACCACACATGGATCAACCACTAGAGTCATTGCATGTGTGTTCTTATACTAAAACCAACACTAGAGTTATTGCAGGTGTGTTCTTTTCACAAACCAGACATGGATCAACCATTTGAGTCATTGCATGTGTGTTATTTCCAC
Organism: Avena insularis; assembly: GCA_023614405.1. Taxonomy (NCBI): domain Eukaryota; kingdom Viridiplantae; phylum Streptophyta; class Magnoliopsida; order Poales; family Poaceae; genus Avena; species Avena insularis. The sequence goes on along the minus strand of CM042690.1, from coordinate 344,806,928 downwards.
AAACAAACATGGATCAACCACTAGAGTCATTGCATGTGTGTTCTTTTCCCAAACCACATGGATCCACCATTGGTTATTGCATGTGTGTTCTTTCCAGAAACCACACAGGGATCAACCACTAGAGTCATTGCATGTCTGTTATTTCCACAAACCACACATGGATCAACCACCAGAGTCATTGCATGTGTGTTCTTTCCACAAACCACATATGGATCAACCACTAGAGTCATTGCATGTGTGTTCTTATACTAAAACCAACACTAGAGTCATTGCATGTGTGTTCTTTTCACAAACCACACATGGATCAACCACTAGAGTCATTGCATGTGTGTTATTTCCACAAACAAATATGGATCAACCACTAGAGTCATTGCATGTGTGTTCTTATACTAAAACCAACATGGATCCACCAGGTCATTGCATGTGTGTTCTTTCCACAACCACACATGGATCAACCACTAGAGTCATTGCATGTGTGTTATTTCCACAAACCACACATGGATCAACCACTAGAGTCATTGCATGTGTGTTCTTATACTAAAACCACAAACCAGTACTAGAGTCATTGCATGTGTGTTCTTTCCACAAACCACGCATGGATCCACCAGTGGTCATTGCATGTGTGTTCTTTCCAGAAACCACATATGGATCAACCAGAGTCATTGCATGTGTGTTCTTTCCACAAACCACACATGGATCAACCACTGGAGTCATTGCATGTTTGTTCTTATACTAAAACCACAAACCAACAGTAGAGTCATTCCATGTCTGTTCTTTTCCACAAACCACACATGGATCCACTATTGGTCATTTCATGTGTGTTCTTTCCACAAACCACATATGGATCAACCAGAGTCATTGCATGTGTGTTCTTGCCACAAACCACACATGTGGATCCACTAGAGTCATTGCATGTGTGTTATTTCCACAAACCACACATGGATCAACCAGTAGAGTCATTGCATCTGTGTTATTTCCACAAACCACACATGGATCAACCACTAGAGTCATTGCATGTGTGTTCTTATACTAAAACCAACACTAGAGTTATTGCAGGTGTGTTCTTTTCACAAACCAGACATGGATCAACCATTTGAGTCATTGCATGTGTGTTATTTCCACAAACAAACATGGATCAACCACTAGAGTCATTGCATGTGTGTTCTTTTCCCCAAACCACACATGGATCCAACAGTTATTATTGCATGTGTATTCTTTCCAGAAACCACACATGGATCAACCACTAGAGTCATTGCATGTCCGTTATTTCCACAAACCACACATGGATCAACCACCAGAGTCATTGCATGTGTGTTCTTTCCACAAACCACATATGGATCAACCACTAGAGTCATTGCATGTGTGTTCTTATACTAAAACCAACACTAGAGTCATTGCATGTGTGTTCTTTTCACAAACCACACATGGATCAACCACTAGAGTCATTCCATGTGTGTTATTTCCACAAACAAATATGGATCAACCACTAGAGTCATTGCATGTGTGTTCTTATACTAAAACCAACATGGATCCACCAGTGGTCATTGCATGTGTGTTCTTTCCACAACCACACATGGATCAACCACTAGAGTCATTGCATGAGTGTTCTTTCCACAAACCACATATGAATCAACAACTAGAGTCATTGCATGTGTGTTCTTATACAAAAACCAACACTAGAGTCATTCCATGTCTGTTCTTTTCCACAAACCACACATGGATCCACCATTGGTCATTTCATGTGTGTTCTTTCCACAAACCACATATGGATCAACCAGAGTCATTGCATGTGTGTTCTTGCCACAAATCTTGCCACAAACCACACATGTGGACCCACTAGAGTCATTGCATGTGTGTTATTTCCACAAACCACACATGGATCAACCACTAGAGTCATTGCATCTGTGTTATTTCCACAAACCACACATGGATACCCCACTAGAGTCATTGCATGTGTGTTCTTATACTAAAACCAACACTAGAGTTATTGCAGGTGTGTTCTTTTCACAAACCAGACATGGATCAACCATTTGAGTCATTGCATGTGTGTTATTTCCACAAACAAACATGGATCAACCACTAGAGTCATTGCATGTGTGTTCTTTTCCCCAAACCACACATGGATCCACCAGTGGTTATTGCATGTGTGTTCTTTCCAGAAACCACACAGGGATCAACCACTAGAGTCATTGCATGTCTGTTATTTCCACAAACCACACATGGATCAACCACCAGAGTCATTGCATGTGTGTTCTTTCCACAAACCACATATGGATCAACCACTAGAGTCATTGCATGTGTGTTCTTATACTAAAACCAACACTAGAGTCATTGCATGTGTGTTCTTTTCACAAACCACACATGGATCAACCACTAGAAGCATTGCATGTGTGTTATTTCCACAAACAAATATGGATCAACCACTAGAGTCATTGCATGTGTGTTCTTATACTAAAACCAACATGGATCCACCAGTGGTCATTGCATGTGTGTTCTTTCCACAACCACACATGGATCAACCACTAGAGTCATTGCATGTGTGTTATTTCCACAAACCACACATGGATCAACCACTAGAGTCATTGCATGTGTGTTCTTATACTAAAACCACAAACCAGTACTAGAGTCATTGCATGTGTGTTCTTTTCCACAAACCACGCATGGATCCACCAGTGGTCATTGCATGTGTGTTCTTTCCACAAACCACATATGGATCAACTAGAGTCATTGCATGTGTGTTCTTTCCACAAACCACACATGGATCAACCACTGGAGTCATTGCATGTTTGTTCATATACTAAAACCACAAACCAACACTAGAGTCATTCCATGTCTGTTCTTTTCCACAAACCACACATGGATCCACTATTGGTCATTTCATGTGTGTTCTTTCCACAAACCACATATGGATCAACCAGAGTCATTGCATGTGTGTTCTTGCCACAAACCACACATGTGGACCCACTAGAGTCATTGCATGTGTGTTATTTCCACAAACCACACATGGATCAACCACTAGAGTCATTGCATCTGTGTTATTTCCACAAACCACACATGGATCAACCACTAGAGTCATTGCATGTGTGTTCTTATACTGAAACCAACACTAGAGTTATTGCAGGTGTGTTCTTTTCACAAACCAGACATGGATCAACCATTTGAGTCATTGCATGTGTGTTATTTCCACAAACAAACATGGATCAACCACTAGAGTCATTGCATGTGTGTTCTTTTCCCCAAACCACACATGGATCCACCAGTGGTTATTGCATGTGTGTTCTTTCCAGAAACCACACAGGGATCAACCACTAGAGTCATTGCATGTCTGTTATTTCCACAAACCACACATGGATCAACCACCAGAGTCATTGCATGTGTGTTCTTTCCACAAACCACATATGGATCAACCACTAGAGTCATTGCATGTGTGTTCTTATACTAAAACCAACACTAGAGTCATTGCATGTGTGTTCTTTTCACAAACCACACATGGATCAACCACTAGAGTCATTGCATGTGTGTTATTTCCACAAACAAATATGGATCAACCACTAGAGTCATTGCATGTGTGTTCTTATACTAAAACCAACATGGAACCACCAGTGGTCATTGCATGTGTGTTCTTTCCACAAACCACATATAGATCAACCAGAGTCATTGCATTTGTTTTATTTCCACAAACCACACATGAGGACCCACTAGAGTCATTGCATGTGTGTTATTTCCACAAACCACACATGGATCAACCACTAGAGTCATTGCATATGTGTTATTTCCACTAACCACACATGGATCTACCACTAGAGTCATTGCATGTGTGTTCTTATACTAAAACCAACACTTGAGTCATTGCATGTGTGTTCTTTCCACACCACATATGGATCAACCAGTCATTGCATGTGTGTTCTTTCCACAAACCACACATGGATCCACTAGACTCATTGCATGTGTTGTCTTTTCCACAAACAACTCATGGATCAACCAGTGGTTATTGCATGGGTGCTCTTTCCACAAACCACATGTGGACCCATTACAGTCATTGCATGTGTGTTATTTCCACAAACCACACATGGATCAACCACTAGAGTCATTGCATGTGTGTTCTTTCCACAAACCACACATGGATCAACCACTAGAGTCATTGCATGTGTGTTCTTATACTAAAACCAACACTAGAGTCATTGCATGTGTGTTCTTTTCACAAACCACACATGGATCAACCACTAGAGTATTTGCATGTGTGTTATTTCCACAAACCACACATGGATCAACCACTCAGTCACCATGTGTGTTCTTTTCCAAAAACCACCCATGGATCCACCAATGGTCATTGCATGTGTGTTCTTTCCACAAACCACACATGGATCAACCACTAGAGTCATTGCATGTGTGTTATTTCCACAAACCACACATGGATCAACCAGAGTCATTGCATGTGTGTTCTTTTCACAAACCACACATGGATCAACCACTAGAGTCATTGCATGTGTGTTATTTCCACAAGAAAACATGGATCAACCACTAGATTCATTGCATGTGTGTTCTTTTCCACAAACCACACATGGATCCACCAGTGGTCATTGCAGATCAACTAGAGTCATTCCAACATCGTTCATACAACAATCCACACATGGATCGACCAGTGGTCATTGCATGTGTTATTTCCACAAACCACACATGGATCAACCACTAGAGTCATTGCATGTGTGTTCTTATACTAAAACCACAAACAAGTACTAGAGTCATTGCATGTGTGTTCTTACACTAAAACCAACATGGATCCACCAGTGGTCATTGCATGTGTGTTCTTTCCATGAACCACACATGGTTCAACCACTAGAGTCATTGCATGTGTGTTATTTCCACAAATGACACATGGATCAACCACTAGAGTCATTGCAAGTGTGTTCTTATACTAAAACCACAAACTAGTACTAGAGTCATTGCATGTGTGTTCTTTTCCACAAACCACACATGGATCCACCAGTGGTCATTGCATGTGTGTTCTTTCCACAAACCACACATGGATCAACCAGAGTCATTGCATGTGTGTTCTTTCCACAAACCACACATGGATCAATCAAGAGAGTCAATGCATGTTTGTTCTTATACTAAAACCACAAACCAGTACTAGAGTTATTGCATGTGTGTTCTTTCCACAAACCACACATGGATCCAAAGATGGTCATTGCATGTGTGTTCTTTCCACAAACCACATATGGATCAACTAGAGCTATTGCATGTGTGTTCTTTCCACAAACCACACATGGATCAACCACTAGAGTCATTGCATGTTTGTTCTTATACTAAAACCACAAACCAGCACTAGAGTCATTGCATGAGTGTTCTTTCCACAAACCACACATGGATCCACCAGTGGTCATTGCATGTGTGTTCTTTCCACAAACCACATATGGATCAACCAGAGTCATTGACTGTGTGTTCTTTCCACAAACCACACATGTGGACCCACTAGAGTCATTGCATGTGTGTTATTTCCACAAACCACACATGGATCAACCACTAGAGTCATTGCATATGTGTTATTTCCACAAACCACATATGGATTAACCACTAGAGTCATTGCATGTGTGTTCTTATACTAAAACCAACACTAGAGTTATTGCAGGTGTGTTCTTTTCACAAACCACACATGGATCAACCACTAGAGTCATTGCATGTGTGTTATTTCCACAACCAAACATGGATCAACCACTAGAGTCATTGCATGTGTGTTCTTTTCCACAAACCACAGATGGATCCACCAGTGGTCATTGCATGTGTGTTCTTTCCACAAACCACACATGGATACCCCACTAGAGTCATTGCATGTGTGTTATTTCCAAAAACCACACATGGATCAACCACTAGAGTCATTGCATGTGTGTTCTTATACTAAAACCACAAACCAGTACTAGAGTCATTGCATGTGTGTTCTTTTCCACAAACCACACATGGATCCACCAGTGGTCATTGCATGTGTGTTCTTTCCACAAACCACACATGGATCAACCAAAGTCATTGCATGTGTGTTCTTTCCACAAACCACATATGGATCAACCAGAGTCATTGCATGTGTGTTCTTTCCACAAACCACACATGTGGACCCATTATAGTCATTGCATGTGTGTTATTTCCACAAACCACACATGGATCAACCACTAGAGTCATTGCATGTGTGTTCTTTCCACAAACCACACATGGATCAACCACTATAGTCATTGTATGTGTGTTCTTATACTAAAACCACAAACCAGTACTAGAGTCATTGCATGTGTGTTCTTATACTAAAACCACAAACCAGTACTAGAGTCATTGCATGTGTGTTCTTTTCCACAAACCACACATGGATCCACAAGTGGTCATTGCATGTGTGTTCTTCCCACAAACGACATATGGATCAACTAGAGTCATTGCATGTGTGTTCTTTACACAAACCACACATGGATCAACCACTAGAGTCATTGCATGTTTGTTCTTATACTAAAACCACAAACCAGCACTAGAGTCATTGCATGTGTGTTCTTTTCCACAAACCACACTTGGATCCACCAGTGGTCATTGCATGTGTGTTCTTTCCACAAACCACATATGGATCAACTAGAGTTATTGCATGTGTGTTCTTTCCACAAACCACACATGGATCAACCACTAGAGTCATTGCATGTTTGTTCTTATACTAAAACCACTAACCAGCACTAGAGTCATTGCATGTGTGTTCTTTTCCACAAACCTCACATGGATCCACCAGTGGTCATTGCATGTGTGTTCTTTCCACAAACCACATATGGATCAACCAGAGTCATTGACTATGTGTTCTTTCCACAAACCACACATGTGGACCCACTAGAGTCATTACATGTGTGTTATTTCCACAAACCACACATGGATCAACCACTTGAGTCATTGCATATGTGTTATTTCCACAAACCACACATGGATTAACCACTAGAGTAATTGCATGTGTGTTCTTATACTAAAACCAACACTAGAGTTATTGCAGGTGTGTTCTTTTCACAAACCACACATGGATCAACCACTAGAGTCATTGCATGTGTGTTATTTCCACAAACAAACATGGATCAACCACTAGAGTCATTGCATGTGTGTTCTTTTGCACAAACCACAGATGGATCCACCAGTGGTCATTGCATGTGTGTTCTTTCCACAAACCACACATGGATCAACCACTAGAGTCATTGCATGTGTGTTATTTCCAAAAACCACACATGGATCAACCACTAGAGTCATTGCATGTGTGTTCTTATACTAAAACCACAAACCAGTACTAGAGTCATTGCATGTGTGTTCTTTTCCACAAACCACACATGGATCCACCAGTGGTCATTGCATGTGTGTTCTTTCCACAAACCACACATGGATCAACCAAAGTCATTGCATGTGTGTTCTTTCCACAAACCACATATGGATCAACCAGAGTCATTGCATGTGTGTTCTTTCCACAAACCACACATGTGGACCCATTACAGTCATTGCATGTGTTTTATTTCCACAAACCACACATGGATCAACCACTAGAGTCATTGCATGTGTGTTATTTCCACAAACCACACATGGATCAACCACTAGAGTCATTGCATGTGTGTTCTTATACTAAAACTACAAACCAGTACTAGAGTCATTGCATGTGTGTTCTTATACTAAAACCACAAACCAGTACTAGAGTCATTGCATGTGTGTTCTTTTCCACAAACCACGCATGGATCCACCAGTGGTCATTGCATGTGTGTTCTTTCCACAAACCACATATGGATCAACCAGAGTCATTGCATGTGTGTTCTTTCCACAAACCACACATGGATCAACCACTGGAGTCATTGCATGTTTGTTCTTATACTAAAACCACAAACCAACACTAGAGTCATTCCATGTCTGTTCTTTTCCACAAACCACACATGGATCCACTATTGGTCATTTCATGTGTGTTCTTTCCACAAACCACATATGGATCAACCAGAGTCATTGCATGTGTGTTCTTGCCACAAACCACACATGTGGACCCACTAGAGTCATTGCATGTGTGTTATTTCCACAAACCACACATGGATCAACCTCTAGAGTCATTGCATCTGTGTTATTTCCACAAACCACACATGGATCAACCACTAGAGTCATTGCATGTGTGTTCTTATACTGAAACCAACACTAGAGTTATTGCAGGTGTGTTCTTTTCACAAACCAGACATGGATCAACCATTTGAGTCATTGCATGTGTGTTATTTCCACAAACAAACATGGATCAACCACTAGAGTCATTGCATGTGTGTTCTTTTCCCCAAACCACACATGGATCCACCAGTGGTTATTGCATGTGTGTTCTTTCCAGAAACCACACAGGGATCAACCACTAGAGTCATTGCATGTCTGTTATTTCCACAAACCACACATGGATCAACCACCAGAGTCATTGCATGTGTGTTCTTTCCACAAACCACATATGGATCAACCACTAGAGTCATTGCATGTGTGTTCTTATACTAAAACCAACACTAGAGTCATTGCATGTGTGTTCTTTTCACAAACCACACATGGATCAACCACTAGAGTCATTGCATGTGTGTTATTTCCACAAACAAATATGGATCAACCACTAGAGTCATTGCATGTGTGTTCTTATACTAAAACCAACATGGAACCACCAGTGGTCATTGCATGTGTGTTCTTTCCACAAACCACATATAGATCAACCAGAGTCATTGCATTTGTTTTATTTCCACAAACCACACATGAGGACCCACTAGAGTCATTGCATGTGTGTTATTTCCACAAACCACACATGGATCAACCACTAGAGTCATTGCATATGTGTTATTTCCACTAACCACACATGGATCTACCACTAGAGTCATTGCATGTGTGTTCTTATACTAAAACCAACACTTGAGTCATTGCATGTGTGTTCTTTCCACAGACCACATATGGATCAACCAGAGTCATTGCATGTGTGTTCTTTCCACAAACCACACATGGATCCACTAGACTCATTGCATGTGTTGTCTTTTCCACAAACAACTCATGGATCAACCAGTGGTTATTGCATGGGTGCTCTTTCCACAAACCACATGTGGACCCATTACAGTCATTGCATGTGTGTTATTTCCACAAACCACACATGGATCAACCACTAGAGTCATTGCATGTGTGTTCTTTCCACAAACCACACATGGATCAACCACTAGAGTCATTGCATGTGTGTTCTTATACTAAAACCAACACTAGAGTCATTGCATGTGTGTTCTTTTCACAAACCACACATGGATCAACCACTAGAGTATTTGCATGTGTGTTATTTCCACAAACAAACATGGATCAACCACTACAGTCAGTCATGTGTGTTCTTTTCCACAAACCACCCATGGATCCACCAATGGTCATTGCATGTGTGTTCTTTCCACAAACCACACATGGATCAACCACTAGAGTCATTGCATGTGTGTTATTTCCACAAACCACACATGGATCAACCAGAGTCATTGCATGTGTGTTCTTTTCACAAACCACACATGGATCAACCACTAGAGTCATTGCATGTGTGTTATTTCCACAAGAAAACATGGATCAACCACTAGATTCATTGCATGTGTGTTCTTTTCCACAAACCACACATGGATCCACCAGTGGTCATTGCACAACCACTAGAGTCATTGCATGTTCGTTCATTCCACAAACCACACATGGATCCACCAGTGGTCATTGCATATGTGTTATTTCCACAAACCACACATGGATCAACCACTAGAGTCATTGCATGTGTGTTCTTATACTAAAACCACAAACAAGTACTAGAGTCATTGCATGTGTGTTCTTACACTAAAACCAACATGGATCCACCAGTGGTCATTGCATGTGTGTTCTTTCCATGAACCACACATGGTTCAACCACTAGAGTCATTGCATGTGTGTTATTTCCACAAATGACACATGGATCAACCACTAGAGTCATTGCAAGTGTGTTCTTATACTAAAACCACAAACTAGTACTAGAGTCATTGCATGTGTGTTCTTTTCCACAAACCACACATGGATCCACCAGTGGTCATTGCATGTGTGTTCTTTCCACAAACCACACATGGATCAACCAGAGTCATTGCATGTGTGTTCTTTCCACAAACCACACATGGATCAATCAGTAGAGTCATTGCATGTTTGTTCTTATACTAAAACCACAAACCAGTACTAGAGTTATTGCATGTGTGTTCTTTTCCACAAACCACACATGGATCCAGCAGTGGTCATTGCATGTGTGTTCTTTCCACAAACCACATATGGATCAACTAGAGCTATTGCATGTGTGTTCTTTCCACAAACCACACATGGATCAACCACTAGAGTCATTGCATGTTTGTTCTTATACTAAAACCACAAACCAGCACTAGAGTCATTGCATGTGTGTTCTTTTCCACAAACCACACATGGATCCACCAGTGGTCATTGCATGTGTGTTCTTTCCACAAACCACATATGGATCAACCAGAGTCATTGACTGTGTGTTCTTTCCACAAACCACACATGTGGACCCACTAGAGTCATTGCATGTGTGTTATTTCCACAAACCACACATGGATCAACCACTAGAGTCATTGCATATGTGTTATTTCCACAAACCACATATGGATTAACCACTAGAGTCATTGCATGTGTGTTCTTATACTAAAACCAACACTAGAGTTATTGCAGGTGTGTTCTTTTCACAAACCACACATGGATCAACCACTAGAGTCATTGCATGTGTGTTATTTCCACAACCAAACATGGATCAACCACTAGAGTCATCAGATGTGTTCTTTTCCACAAACCACAGATGGATCCACCAGTGGTCATTGCATGTGTGTTCTTTCCACAAACCACACATGGATACCCCACTAGAGTCATTGCATGTGTGTTATTTCCAAAAACCACACATGGATCAACCACTAGAGTCATTGCATGTGTGTTCTTATACTAAAACCACAAACCAGTACTAGAGTCATTGCATGTGTGTTCTTTTCCACAAACCACACATGGATCCACCAGTGGTCATTGCATGTGTGTTCTTTCCACAAACCACACATGGATCAACCAAAGTCATTGCATGTGTGTTCTTTCCACAAACCACATATGGATCAACCAGAGTCATTGCATGTGTGTTCTTTCCACAAACCACACATGTGGACCCATTATAGTCATTGCATGTGTGTTATTTCCACAAACCACACATGGATCAACCACTAGAGTCATTGCATGTGTGTTCTTTCCACAAACCACACATGGATCAACCACTATAGTCATTGCATGTGTGTTCTTATACTAAAACCACAAACCAGTACTAGAGTCATTGCATGTGTGTTCTTATACTAAAACCACAAACCAGTACTAGAGTCATTGCATGTGTGTTCTTTTCCACAAACCACACATGGATCCACAAGTGGTCATTGCATGTGTGTTCTTCCCACAAACGACATATGGATCAACTAGAGTCATTGCATGTGTGTTCTTTACACAAACCACACATGGATCAACCACTAGAGTCATTGCATGTTTGTTCTTATACTAAAACCACAAACCAGCACTAGAGTCATTGCATGTGTGTTCTTTTCCACAAACCACACTTGGATCCACCAGTGGTCATTGCATGTGTGTTCTTTCCACAAACCACATATGGATCAACTAGAGTTATTGCATGTGTGTTCTTTCCACAAACCACACATGGATCAACCACTAGAGTCATTGCATGTTTGTTCTTATACTAAAACCACTAACCAGCACTAGAGTCATTGCATGTGTGTTCTTTTCCACAAACCACACATGGATCCACCAGTGGTCATTGCATGTGTGTTCTTTCCACAAACCACATATGGATCAACCAAAGTCATTGACTATGTGTTCTTTCCACAAACCACACATGTGGACCCACTAGAGTCATTGCATGTGTGTTATTTCCACAAACCACACATGGATCAACGACTTGAGTCATTGCATATGTGTTATTTCCACAAACCACACATGGATTAACCACTAGAGTAATTGCATGTGTGTTCTTATACTAAAACCAACACTAGAGTTATTGCAGGTGTGTTCTTTTCACAAAACACACATGGATCAACCACTAGAGTCATTGCATGTGTGTTATTTCCACAAACAAACATGGATCAACCACTAGAGTCATTGCATGTGTGTTCTTTTGCACAAACCACAGATGGATCCACCAGTGGTCATTGCATGTGTGTTCTTTCCACAAACCACACATGGATCAACCACTAGAGTCATTGCATGTGTGTTATTTCCAAAAACCACACATGGATCAACCACTAGAGTCATTGCATGTGTGTTCTTATACTAAAACCACAAACCAGTACTAGAGTCATTGCATGTGTGTTCTTTTCCACAAACCACACATGGATCCACCAGTGGTCATTGCATGTGTGTTCTTTCCACAAACCACACATGGATCAACCAAAGTCATTGCATGTGTGTTCTTTCCACAAACCACATATGGATCAACCAGAGTCATTGCATGTGTGTTCTTTCCACAAACCACACATGTGGACCCATTACAGTCATTGCATGTGTGTTATTTTCACAAACCACACATGGATCAACCACTAGAGTCATTGCATGTGTGTTATTTCCACAAACCACACATGGATCAACCACTAGAGTCATTGCATGTGTGTTCTTATACTAAAACCACAAACCAGTACTAGAGTCATTGCATGTGTGTTCTTATACTAAAACCACAAACCAGTACTAGAGTCATTGCATGTGTGTTCTTTTCCACAAACCACACATGGATCCACCCGTGGTCATTGCATGTGTGTTCTTCCCACAAACGACATATGGATCAACTAGAGTCATTGCATGTGTGTTCTTTACACAAACCACACATGGATCAACCACTAGAGTCATTGCATGTTTGTTCTTATACTAAAACCACAAACCAGCACTAGAGTCATTGCATATGTGTTCTTTTCCACAAACCACACTTGGATCCACCAGTGGTCATTGCATGTGTGTTCTTTCCACAAACCACATATGGATCAACCACTAGGCATTGCATGTGTGTTCTTTCCTTAAACCACACATGGATCAACCACTAGAGTCATTGCATGTTTGTTCTTATACTAAAACCACAAACCAGCACTAGAGTCATTGCATGTGGGTTCTTTTCCACAAACCACACATGGATCCACCAGTGGTCATTGCATGTGTGTTCTTTCCACAAACCACATATGGATCAACCAGAGTCATTGCATGTGTGTTCTTTCCACAAACCACACATGGATCAACCACTAGAGTCATTGCATGTTTGTTCTTATACTAAAACCACAAACCAGCACTAGAGTCATTGCATGTGTGTTCTTTTCCACAAACCACACATGGATCCACGACTAGAGTCATTGCATGTGTGTTCTTTCCACAAACCACATATGGATCAACCAGAGTCATTGCATGTGTGTTCTTTCCACAAACCACACATGTGGACCCACTAGAGTCATTGCATGTGTGTTATTTCCACAAACCACACATGGATCAACCACTAGAGTCATTGCATGTTTGTTCTTATACTAAAACCACAAACCAGCACTAGAGTCATTGCATGTGTGTTCAGTGGGCCATATCCCAGTGTCACGTACCCGTTAGTTCTCTTCCTCCTCGTACTTCTCTTCCTTCCCCTCGAAGCCACTTTCCCCACTTCACTTCCATCCTGCAGGCAGCCGCAAGACGACGACATCCGCCAATTCTCCGGTCGCTACCTTATCGTACAAGCTTTTACAACTTATCGTACACATTCCTGCTATTTGCCAATCTAACTGCTGATCTTTTTTCCGATTTCTTGACGAACTTCAGTTGTGGCAGATGTGGGAGCCCAAGAATCTAGAGATCCTCGCGTGTAACTTTGCAGCGGCATTCCCGCTCATGTACTCCCACCCAAGATGCTTTCGCCGTTACTCCTACCACGAGCTCCCGCTCCACGAGCTCACGTGCTCGCACGGCGCGTGCGCCTGCACGGAGCCGGGCTGCAACTACCGCCGCCGCAGTGAGCTCGTCGTCCACCTTGCAGATGGGCACTTGATCGAAGTGATTAGGATCTCGTACGGGCAAGCCCAACTTCTCCAAGAGCAGGTGCCGTTCACTGACTCGGCATGCCGCCTGCTAATTTTCCAAGGGGGGACGGCTCTGTTTTCATCCTGACCATCACTGCCGGTGTTCCGGGAACCAGAGCCAGGCCCACCGTCGTGGGTGCCGTATGTGTCAGGTCGGTCTTGTGCGCCTGGCCCGTATACACGGTGCGCATGTGGGTGAACGCCCAGCCGCCGTCGTTGGATAGCATTCTTGTGCTAGCCGAGGCGCCGAGCTGCCCGACGCCGCGGGAGGTGGAGTATGTGGACCTAAGGTCGATCCTATGCATGCCATCTCAGTACCTTGTCAGTGCTGGACCGAACAGGCAGATGCATTTCTACATTTGTATCGAGAAGACCGACAGACAAATGTAGTACTTGTGCTGTCGTTACTGTTAGACTTAAGCGATGCTTCTCACGTGCTTAGAGCATACGTGTTGTGCGAATGTACCCCAGTTGTAGTTTTCAGTACTCCTTAATACTTTGACGAGTTATTATATTGGTCCAATCAGCTTGCTGTTGTCACGTTGCAAAGTCCGCTTGCTCTGGACAGACCGGCAATACCGTGTGCTCCTGCTCCTGCATGTAACTGTCACGTGTTCCGAGGGCCCACCTGCCAGTGTCCTTCCCCTCGAAGCCACTGTCCCAAATTCTCTTCCATCCTGCCACTCCCGTCCGATCGTTGTAATCTGATGATTTTCGTTGGATTGTTTACAAGTAATCTACATTGATATTGCAACATGCAAATGGCACAGACACAATTTCTAAAGTGGAAGCACTCACTGGCTGCTATTGCACACATTTCTTAATATAGCTCGACAAACACATTACAATAATTGTACTCGCATTAAACACAACCGAAATTGCAACCATCCTAAACAACATCTAAACCCACATCACACAGCTGTCGTCGGAGTCCACCTCGATTGGTGACACCGTGCGTTCTTCCCGCGACATGCACTCCCGCCCGTGGCTTGCCCTTCGCCAAGGAGGCAACAATGGCGTTCTGCACAGCTTCGTCCCCGTCGCCCTCCACATCGGAATCGACAATGACGAAGGTGACGGGGTTGGCATGGACCGAGCGCCGTCGTGCCTGGCGGCTCCTGCTCGAGCTCGACGCCGCATCAATCCTTCTACAGGTAGGAGGGGCCGAGCTCGCATACGTAGCATCGTCGCTCCTCTCAAGAAACCATGGCCATTTTATACTGCGACGGTAGGATCTTGGGGTGGATCCGCCACGGCGAGCCCTACCGGAAGCGGTGGAGCGGATGGATCTGCCGGCGCGAGCCATGACAAGTTTCTAGGAGGGAGTAAGATTGTGGCCAGGTGTGGCTGGTTCCTGAGCAAGACCTCCCAATGATATGTACGTGGGCAAGGTACCAAAAAATTCCGTCCAATGCGCACGACAGGGATTTTGAACCACGAAGGCGCGAGTTTCTTTTGACAAGTCCACACGCTAGGTCCCCCACCTATCAGCTGAATGTGGACGGTAGGATTCTGCCTGAGTTATTAAGTAGGGATAAATGACGCTTCACCCCTACCCTGACATCCAAAGGCTCCTCTTTCTTCGCCTCGCTCCCTCGCCATGGCTTGCGGCTCGTGCGATTCGTCTCGGAATCGTGGTCGGCTCAACATCGCCAGCGGGTGCCCCATCAGGTACCGAGGGCGCCCTATGATTACTACCCGATATGTTGTGTTTGTGGTGAGAAGATGCCGAGATGGATTTCATGGACCGAAAAATACTGCAGGAAAATTCAGCAACCGCAGATCGAGCGTAAGTTCCTCAGAGGTAAAATGGTAACCCGGATCCGGAAAGCGTAATGTAATTCTTTTTTTTTGTTTCCTTCGATCTACTACGCAGGAAGGGAGGGGGGACTGGCTGTGACAAGTTTGTGTGGATTGAAAAGCCACTGACAGGTTTTCACAAAGAGCTTGTTCAAGATCTGCTTGATGCTGTGTTGGACAAGAAAGAGGAGATTCGTTCCATGGAGCGAGAGATCCAGGAGCTTTGCCAGGTGCAGGGGAGGCAGGGGCAGGGAGGTGGTGAGACAGACGGGCTCAAGGTTAGGCCAGATAGTGGACACAATTTCCTCATTATCTGGGCATTATCTGTTGCATTTGCAGTTTATGTTGCCATGTCGTTGTCTAGCAGCTAAAATAAGTCGCTGCTTCGTGGAGTGTAGCGGCCAGCTTAAGAAATTGTTTTCCAGCCCAGAAACTTATCATAAGTGTAATGCCAACAGCAGGGATTTATTAAGCACCTATAAATAAATCATGTCTGTGCCACTAACACCCATCGATTTTGGAGAGGATTTAACCGCTCAGCTATCGCGATTGTTTAGATAGTAGTGGCACAGTCACAGTTTTGGATTCAACTAGTGGCCTCGGCCGTATCAAATCCTAAAGTGGCGATACATTTTACTACGAGTACGAGAGGCAGATTCTTTCGCCCGAAAAGTTCCACGCACAGAGCTCCAGAGTTTAACCGAACTACATATATAGGTTCAAGTTCAATACATCATTAAGGGGACATCCAGCTGCTCTATGGCCTATAAGATGGCAGGTCTTGCATCTGTTTTTGCCCTTCTTTGTAGCACAGAAAGCCGAACCCTTCTTCTCGAGAAAATTCTTAAACCTATTCACCTGGGGTCTTCCTCTTGCCTTTTGTAACTAATGCAAAGCTCGAAAGACAGTTGGACTTGAGGCCACTAAGATGGGTCTGTACATGGCTCGACGGATCCAACGTACGCAGCTCTGAACTTTTCCATAGAGTAGTAGTCTGACAAATACTGATCCAAATGTGGTAGAGTTCTTTTCTTCACCAAGAAGGCCAAGGCGTGGTCGCAAGGTTTCCCGGTATGCTACCACTCTAAGCAGGTGCATTCTCGCAGCTGGATGTTCACAACATCCCTTTTGCAACTCTTGGACATATTGACCACCTCACAGCTTCTGTTGGTTGACGGGAGAACCTTAAGATGAGCAAGTCCTCGGCTTCTCTTGTGCAGTTGCTATACAACTGGCGGTAGCATATGTCCTCTAATTCTCCTACCAATCTCTCTCCTTATATTTAACAGCTTCATGATCATACCACATATGCTGTCCATCAAGATATGAACAGGACGCACTTTTATGTCCTTCACCCAGTTATTCAGGCATTCTGCAAGGTTGTTGTTTATGTAATCAACTTTGATGTCAGCGTTGAATTGACTCCTCTTCCATAGCTGCGAATGATGGATGGCTAAGTACTCTAGAAGTTCAGGGGCTTCGGCAAAAATCTTGCTCATGAAATATTCGCTGCTACTAGGTTTGTAAACTCTAGCAGCAGGAAACATATAATGAAATACGCTTCCTGCATAGTGTGAGTACAAGTTGAGCATCATATGGGCATGGCATTCTCTACATTCAGCTCGCGGGAACACCTCCTTCACTGCATTCGTCAGCCCTTTGCATGCATCCATGGATATAGCCAATGGATCCATGTGGCCTATTGATCTCCTGAGCTGCCTCATAAACCAGACCCAGTTTTCCTCCGTTTCTGTTTCAAACAGCCCGAATGCCACTGGGAACATCCAGTTGTGACCATCAAGTGTTGTGGCAGATGGCAGGCAGCCTTTCCATTTGCTAGTTAGGATAGTGCTGTCTACACTCAGATACGGCCTACAGCCGCCATTGAATCCATCGATGCAAGGTTTAAGCGCCATGAAAAATCTTTTGAAATATATTTTACCACCTACTGATTCGGTGTCAATCTCCACAACACTCCTCGGACACCTAGCTTGTACCTCCGCCTTGAAGTTGTACAGCATCCTGAAGCTATTGGTCCAATCCCCGTGCAAGACCCCCAGAGCTTTCTCTTTACCTTTCCAAACCATATAATACGGAAGGACAATGTTGTATTTAGAACCGAGGCTAGTCTGAATATTCTTCGCGGTCTCCTTAGGGTTATCCTTTAGTATGGACATAGATTGCATAGCCACCCACTCCGTATCAGCCATTGAGGATTTCAGTTTGCTTCCTGTCGGACACATGTGTGCAGGGCCCATTCTGTTCACCTGCAACACAGATTCATTTAAAAGATAAGCGGAGTCGACTAGTTGCCAGAAAGATATCGCACATCAATTGTAGTTATAGAGTGAAAAGAGAGAAAGAGAGTTCTAATGGTTTGCTGCATTCATTGCCCCAATACCCTAATTGCAGTCGACGCAGGTAAGGATCTTGCTGTGATCCTCCATGGACAATGTACCTCGGCCCGTCCATTCATCCATGTTAACTTGCAAACAGCCTCATACCTCTCGGCAGAGTTCTTCAGTCGATAAACGTCGAACTCCCCCTTGATACAAAAATGCCGGAATGACATCCTGAACTCATGCATGCTCCTGAACTCGTGTCAATCAAATTAAAGGATACTCGTGGTCATGTTTCATTTCTTCTACTTCAACACCCAAATCATCGACTAGAATACCAGCCTCATCATTAAGTTCCTCGTCTATTTCATCATCACCAGATTCTTGATCCTCTACAGTCCCTGCTTCTTCATCTAATTCAGAATCTTCGCCATCGTCTCTAATGCCTAGTACTACACACATCATATCGACTCCCATGGGTGGGGCTGCACCATCGTCTCCACCCGGATGGACAGGAACATTGCCCCAGTCCACCTCATCGGCAACTCTATTTTCTCCAAGACACTCGGTTGGTTGTGCTATAACCACATGGGGTGGTCTTACGTTTGCACGCATCCCAGGTACTTCAGTGGACAAACAACAGTCAGAATCAATTTCATCTTGAGTGTACAGAACCCTATTGCTCTTCCTGTGTACATCCTCCTTCCTGATGTAATCTTTCCTGATGGTATCAGTAGGGCTTGACATCCGCGTTCCATTCCCCATCAAACTAGGCCTTTTGCTGCCGCTCTTGGGTGTGATCTCCTTACTGCCTCCCCTCACGGGTGTTGGCTCCAGGGTGCTGGCATTATTGCCCGACCTCTACGGCGTGTTCTTCTTCGAATTAGCCCTTTTTCCGCTACTATTGGGCGTGTTCTCCTTCATACTGGCATTATTGCCTGACCCCAGCGGCCTGTTCCGCTCCAAATTAGCCCTTTTGCTGCTACTATTGGGCATCTTCTCCTTCGTGCTGGCATTATTGCCTGACCTCAGCGGCGTGTTCCGTTCCAAATTAGCCCTTTTGCTGCTACTATTGGGCGTGTTCTCCTTCGTGCTGGCATAATTCCCTGACAACGGCGTGTTTCGCTCCAAATTAGTGTTTTTTCTACTCCCACTAGGTGTGGTATCCTCTGTGCTGGCCATCTTCGCCTCTTTGCTACCACTCCTAGGAATGTTCACCATCGTGCTATCCCTCTTAGCGTTTTTGCTGCTACCGTTCGGTGTGGCATTTTGACTGGATCTTAGGGGTGTACTCTGCGGCATGGTGCCTTTTGTCGTGCGACTCTTGGGCGTCCTCTTCTCTGGCGTGGTCTCCTTGGTGACGTTCTTCTTCGGGTGCCCTTTCTGGGGATGCTCTTCCTGCTCCTCTTTATGACGCTCCTTTGTAAGACTCTCCTATATTCGAAGCCACCCTCAGTCGCACCAGCCCCAGTGATGCCATGGATCAGGTCATGCATGCCTTCTCAAAGTCCATCATCTCTATTGTCGAGTTCCAATTCCTCTCCAACCGTGAGCACTACCAAGTGGAAGTAAACTTCACCTCTATAATGTTTCCTTGTAAACGGTACGACTAAATCCCTGGTATCTTTCACTTCGATAACCTTTTTGCTCCTGTAACCATAATATAACAAACGTGCTTCCTGGGAGGACCCCCACAGCACCTTCACATGTAACGATGCCATCAGGTGAGCTAACTCTACCACTTGTGGTCGATTCGCCAAGGATTACATCAAACTCGTCATAGAATTTTTCTGTGCCATCATCTAATTTTGCAGTATAATCCGCGACACCGACACGAATGATTACTTTGCCATCATCAGGTTCTTCAGGATAGAAACCTCCGAGAGGTTCGAGAGATGGAGCGGCACCATCAGACCTAGCCCCAATGCCACCGCCGCCATCACCAGCGTCATCGTTAGCTGGATCAACCTCGGTGGAAGTACCATGACCAGGAGCAAGGCGAGGGCCCTTAGCAGCGGGAGCTACATTACATGGTGGACAGGCAGGGCCCCTTCTAACGGCAGCCACAATAGGATCAGTTGCTGCCATGCCACCTCGACGATCAGGAGCAGTTCCCACAACAGAAGTGTTTCTAGTGCTAGCAGAGTCCATACCATGAGTCGGCTTGCACCAGGAAGGCTGAACCGAGCACGGGTTCGAGGAGGAGAGAATGGTTCAGTCTTTACAACAATAGTGGGGCAGCCTCTGGAAGCCTTAGTTTACTCAACAGCGGCAGGGATTGGGTCAACAGCAACCAGATCAACAACAACACGAGGACGACCAGTACCAGCAGATTCGAGAGCACGGGTTCGCACAACTTGAGGACAGTTTCAAGGAGGAGCAGCACACAAGGCGGCGGTCTTGGTAACAACAATGGGGCAGCCTCCGGATGCCTTAGTTTGCTCAACAGCGGCATGGATTGGGTGAGCAGCAGTCGCAGTAACACGGGCACGGGGACGGGGACGACCAGTACCAGCAGATTCTAGAGCAGAGTTTTCCACAACGGCAACACGAGGACTCCTACGAGGATGTTGCACGACGAAGCATGTCGCGGATGAGGAACCACATTTTGCTCAACAACTAGGGGTTCGAGTTAGACCTCCTGTCCAATAATAGTTGGCGACTCGAGAGCAGTGAGCTTCATCATCCACTATGTTACACACCAGTAACCACGCCAAGCTTAACATGCTGTTTCATCTACCCAATTAGGTCTGTCACACGCTATAGGAACCTCAAGCCTCGTTCATCAACGATGCTGAACTGCAGTCCGCTTCCGCCTCATTTTAGCAAGTTCACGCACAGCAGCAACCAAACTAGGGACAGTGCATAACTGCCTAGGCGCTACTTCCATCTTCAGACTCTGAGCCTGTTTCCACGTGCTCTTCCCATGTGCTAATTTAATGAGGTAGCCGCAGATGCTCACCAGAACCGTGTATTTGGGTTCAGCGGAGATCCTAGTTGACAGGAAATTGGAGACAAAAGATAAGAATTGTTTGTCAGCGTCGTTCTAGCAAACAATTCTATGTTCGATATATCTCTATAATGCCAATAGCCAGCTAGCAGTTATAGGTAGTGCAAATAGCAAAGAGAAGAGTAGCTCACCCGAAATTAGCCAGAAGTAATTCTTCCTCGGCAAATGGATCTGCCATCCTTCGCGTTGCTCAGCTCGTCGGCGGTAGAGGCAGGCTAGATCGTCACAATAGCTGGCACGGCATTCGGCATTAGAGCTCGGTAGCAGCGAGTAGGCGCAGCAACTTGGCGCCAGAAGTCAAATGCCCTAAGAGATCATTCTGGTTAGAGAGGGGATTTCGACGTTGCCGGTGCTAGGGTTCATGCGAAAGGAGGAAGGGAGTGGATTTGTGAATTTGGTCAACGCACGATGCTCCTTTAGTATCTCGTTTCGCCTACGTGGTTGCCACATTGGCGCCCGCGTCACGGACAGATAACCGACATGTGGGTCCCGACCGTCTACTTCACGGGGCATTTTCACGACATGTTTGGATTTGGCAGGGGTGAGACGAGTTTGCCTCGAAATGGCCCCTCTCGGTAGTTGGCGGCCCAACTTTTCGAAACGCGGTAATTTTAGGCAACTTAGGTACCGCCATGCGCTGGCCTACCAACTTTGGTACCACAGACGAACAAGCCCGAAGGAAGGGCAGTAACAAGTTACAACCAAAGTGGGAGGGGCCTTACCAGGAGTAAAACTCTCCAGGCCCAGAGAGGTCCGCCTAGAGATCGAAGATGGTACCCCTGTGGAGTACTCATGGAATATCAAGCACTTGCACGAATACCATCTTCGCAAATTCTACCCGTAAGGTGCTCCAAAATAAAGCTACACGCTGCATGTGTGGTGCACGAGTCTAGGCGGGATCACCCCACGTGTCTCGCTTGCTACAATGATGGACTTGCCATCGGAGTAGTGGGCATAGCCGGGCTTTCCCGCGGTTGGTCTTTGACGGTGATCAAGTCACTAGAATAGCAGAAATGCTCAGAGGTTGCCCTCGAGCACCTAAAAGTCTTGTGTGTCGGCTAGGTCCCATACCACAAGAAATGTACCCAGAATTCCCCATGTTGATGAATCAAAACCACGTGGTTTGTCGCAAACTCATTTTTCATGATCATTCACCCTAGGGCTTTCCTCTAATGGGGAAATGCGTTAAGGAACATTTCAGGGGTGACCAAGGAGCGAACCTCATCACCCTTAGAACACAAGCAACAGAAACAAAAGAAGAGGGCTAGAAAGCAAGGAAGCGAGGATAGAAGATAAGTGCCTTCTTTTATTTCAGAAATAGTAGATGAAAAGTTATAGCTGACAAAGGTAAATAGATCACTCCTTCTAGAAACTTACACATAGTATGCCTTGCTAAAATCTACATAGATATAACCTACATGCTTGACGAGGGGTCTCAGGCAAGAGGCTAGGCGGGTCTCTCCGCGGGATCAGAGCCCCTCTTCGTGGAAGTACTCGATACAACGCTGGTTACCGCTGAACACCTTGATGGAAAGCGTCTCCGCTCTATCAAATGTGAGGATGAGGATGTCTCCCCTATGAAGGGAGTGGGTCTCAGAGAAGTGGGTCCACCCCCTCCCTAGGAAGATGATCCTGGCCTCTTTGGAGAAGACGCGAACCCACCAGATAGTGTTGCAGCAGCCGGCGGGCTAGAGCATCAGCCTGAGGATGATGACCACTGCCAAATGACCAAGGGAAGACATCGGGGAGGCGCATCATTCCTGCACTCTCCCAGTAAACCGTCATGTAGAACTCAAAGTAGGACAAGTCCGACCAAGAGTCCTGAAGAAACACTAGCTAGGGGGAACAATCTGTCTCTAGGGGGCTACCTCATCTATGATCTTGCTACCCCCATCCTCGGTCTGCCTCACCACCACCCAGTGGGTGACAACCCTCCAGTGTTGGCAGGAGAAACCTCCCAGAGGCCATCGCACAGTCTACAAGATGGGCAGTGGCTATGACTCTACAAGAAACAAAGGGCAAGAAGGAAGAAAAGATGAATGCTAGATATGGCCTCCTCCCTTGAGGTCATTTAAATAGGCTGGGGGAGGAATCCACCATCCGAAGCCTAGAAGGCTGGAGTTACTGCAAGGGAAGTCCTTTGGATTCCCTAGGCAGCAAATCCAGTATGCCAAGATCTTCGTCAGGAGCTATAGATTGGATCCCGGGGAGCTCCGTCGGTAGCCACTCGGTCTAGCACCCTAGCTAGGCAAGGCACCGCCTCGGGCCATGGACAACACGAAACAGCTCCTCGCCCAGGGGCTATTGTCGGTCCCGTGCTCTTCACGAGTCATGGGACCACGAGCTCTAGGCCAGGCGTCCCGCGGACTATAGAGTCGGGAAACCCAGGGAGTTTCTACTAGATAGATTCTTGGTCTCGTTTCTCGACACGAGAGGCCAGAGACCACCCCAAGAAAGGATTGGATAGCTAGCTAGTGATGCCCGACCTAAGCGCATACTACGCTTGGGTGCTCTATGCACTAGACTAGTGATTGGACAAAGACCATGCATCATCCACTGGAAGCACTCAGATGATGCGTGTATTTCATGCATACTGCACCTCGCCGCATGGGCGAACAAGGACTCTATCGGGGTGCCCCCTCGAACTTGGTGGCACCCCCGCAGACAACACCGGCTCAGATAGACCACCTGGGAACAGAAATCGGGCCGACATGACAAATCTAGCGCATGTCTCCTATGCGAGGTGAGCGACATGCGGCATCGAGGCAGGTTTGATAGGCCACGTTGCAGGTAAGAGCTCGCCGCATGGCCAAGTCACACCACCATATGGAGCCCGACCCTTGTGGTGTCCCTTTGTCCATATAAAAGGAGGCCCATGTAGAACTTAGAGGGGGAGGATTTTGGGACTAGAGAACTATCCTAGGTAAGGAACTAGTGTTTATGATAATCAGATAGTAGCTAGTTGCAGGACATAGGGATCCGCTCACTGCAGACATGAAATTGGGTTAAAAACAACGTGTGTCTCTCTGTTATTATGTTCGTCTAGTTTGCCGATTGAGCTCGCCGGACGTTGCACCCCAGGCCGAACAACAAAGGGGGACTCATGCCCTAGTGTCAAAAATCAAGACACAACAAGTATCCTTTGCACAGTAGAATAAAATATGCATATGGATACATGTAGATGGCACAAACCCTCCTTGCAAGGGTACCAATGCAAAGAAAAGGGCAAAACCCTTCAATATATACTTCAAGCGTGAGAGGGTGAGTATGTAGGTAAAGTTACTTAAACTCTTACTAGGATACAAATATATCAAATATATTCATGGTAGGTGCTAAGTGGAAAGAAGCAAAAAAGAGTCCAAAAAACAAGAACGCCAAAAGAATTAGAGAGATGGGGGCAATGTTATCAAACACTAATGATGAACTATTTTAGATATAAAGTTAAAGGGTAGTATTTGGAAACTAAATATTGCTTACCATGTTAATCCCTTCTTACTATATTATTTTTCAAGTATCCACATATATCATAGGTATTCTAAAAACCAAAGTAGGATAGTACACAATGAACATTCACTTGAACTTTATACGCTTAATTTTCCATGGTATCTTCATTTTTTTATACAAGTTAACATATTGTTAAGCATATATGTAGCAAATAATACATACCACTTTATAGCTCATCTTCTTGTTACTATTCCTTCAAGAATTAATAATTTAACTTTATGTAGCAATGAGCATGACTTATATTGATCAACATTACAACAAACTCCAAAGTCCATGTTTAGTTTTATTACCTTCATGCTCGAGGACGAAGATAGGTTAAACTTAGGGATGTTGATGCATGTAAAATGCATACATGAACTTTGTAGTTTATTGTCACATATTTCAATATATTTGCATCATATTAGTAGTTATTATCAATGTTCTTAATGATTTCGGGGATTTTCTAAATAATCCCCGCTACTATGGTTCTAACTCTATCTTGGAGAAAAACCTTTTGTTAGGATTTTGGACTTTTCAAGAGCTATGGTACTCAAAAAAGGAAAGGTCAGAGAGCACGCTTTGTAAATTTCGAGACAAACAAAATGAGCTGAAGTGAGACATCAGTAGGTTAATGGGCTGGAAACTAGGGCCCATGGCACAGGGTACTACCCAGGCCGCACCACCACCACTCATTTCCTCCTCGTTGCTCGGATGTCATCGATTACACCACCATCCACTTTCTCTTTACCTATAACCTTCCATAAAAAGGGTCCCTGACATGATCTCAGAATAAACAGAGGTGGAGATAAAAACCACGAAACAAAAAGTCTATAGGAAACCGCTAGCAAAAGATCAGAGAGGGAACTATTGCGAGAACCGCATCCGGTAGCCTCTCCCCCTTCACCAACGCCTCTTATCGCTCTCCACCATGTGAGAGGGAGTAGTCCACCCCTTCGAGTAAGGGTTTGTTGTGGTAACTTGATCCATTCTCTCTATGTATGATCATTGTTGAAGTCCATATTTTGTGCCTTGCATGATTATGGATCTATGTATGTAATTCCTATGGGGGATATTCTGGTATGAGATGACACTTCTTATGCCCTTACCATTTTGTTGAGACTTCATGATTTTTCATACTCTAGAGATACTTCTATGATACATGTAATGGTTTCTATTCATAAATGCCTTGTTATACATGTCATGAGGTGCTTCACAATGCCAAGTGTAAGTAGATGGGAGAGATGCGGTAATGTGCACAACAAATAAATCATTGCACTAGTGTTTAGAGTGTTTACCATTAAGTAGTATGATGTATATGTAGGTAAGGGGTGGCTGAGTGACAGAGGACATATGCGTTTAGTGATAGCATTGCAACCCAACATCCTTTATCTTGGGGGTAAAAATGGAGAAGTATGACATGGTGGAGTTACAATAACCACACACTGGCCTTACGAGGGTTACACAACAACACATATGGGTACTTCTTTCAACTATGTTTAGGACATTTACCCACCATAAAAGTTACCATTAAAACATGATAATTATGTGTAATTTTATTATCTATAACATGATCACAACCATAGATAGAGAGAGATGCTTTTATATGTTACTAGTTAACTAAGGATTGCATCTTTATATGGGATAAGGAAAAATAAGACGAACTCATTTTCACGACACTACAATGCAAAACGTGTAAGTAAATATGTGTAAAGGGTAAATAGACCTATGTAATATTCATGAGAGGAAACAAAAGAGATCGTTTGAAGTTTTGAAAGCCAAGTGGACGTTCGAAGTTCTAAATATGTTTGATATCACCTCACAATTTTTTTAGTTGAACTAAATATTCTATATCATATTGTTGATTAATATTCAATACTTGTTTAGTTTAACTAAATATTATATGCCATATTGTTGATTAATCTACACATAACAATTAGTATTAAGGTGTGGAAGCCTTCTAAGTCATTTGACATGTGGAAGTGTGATGAGTGCATATTTGCATCATGTTCTACATTATTATTGTAGATGTAGGATCTTGGTATTTTACGGCGCTCGCGCGCATATTTTATCTCTGTTTTCACCAGGATCGGGACACATGATGGATCCAATGGATACAATTCTTGGAGTAGTTGTACTATGGAGAAAAGGAGTCAAAAACAACGTAAATCACTTATTTGGAAAATATTAATAATAACAGAAGAAAACCAGAAGAGAACAAAGGAGGCAGAGAGTTCAACGACCAACTATACGACCGGAGCAAATTTTCCGACCATATAGCTCAAGCCGTATAGTTGGCGTCGCCTCCGCCTCCTCAAATAGTTTCACCCATGCAACTGGTTTAGGGAGAGGACATACAGAACACCCAGAAATCACAAAACCTCACCTCCGGAAGGCATCTAGAGGGGGAACTCATCCACCGGGGATTCATCTTCGCCTTGCGCAGATCCGGGAGGCTAAGGCATCGATCTTCATCATCCACCGCTATATCACCACCATCTCCATCCATCCCATCTACATCTTGTCTAGATCTTGTTGTAATTCCCATACTCGTTGTGGATTTATACAAGTATTATTCATCTATGATTGTTTCCATTACAATTATTATTGCCATGATGTTGATTGCCTCCATGTCTGAGTAGATCTCTAGTTCTTGGGGAGATGGAGAAACCCTAGTATGAGATTGAAATAAGATAAAGTCTATTATGATATACATCATTGTGGCCATGTGTTAGATTTTCTACATCTTGATGTTGAGAGAAGTCGACCTCTCAATATTTGCCTCTCATGGGGACTTGATGGAGGGAACTACTAGTTGGTAGACGGAGGCGTGCTAGCACTTATAGTGACTATAAAGCTGTTGGCACCCCTTACGTATCAACTTGGGAAACCGAGGAAACTCACGGAACACTATCCATGCCATGGGATACGTCCTACGGGATTATGTCCCTTAATAGCGCAGTAATTCGATTGATGTCGATTGCTGACTACTGTGGTTATGAGGATGATGTGAGAAGCAGTTGCTGCCTATTTGTCCAAATACGGAGTTCCTCCCACACATACATAGTTGAGAATGTTCATGATGCTAATCTTTAACTTAGATCCTTATAATGCTAGTGATGTATCCGCTACTCCCTAAGAATGCTTTTCCCTATTGCAGTTCCAATCTCTCTTACATACGCGATACTTACTTTCTGTATTCAATTATTTTACTTTACTTTATTATTGCTCCTATAACTAAAATCCAAAAAGACCTTTTTACACAATACTCGCATTTTATATTGTCACTTAGAACTTTATCTAGCATTTCTATTGTAATATTTATTTCAAGAGTTATTAACTTCAGACTCCTGCTCCCTGTGGGATCGATATCTTTATTTGTAAACGATCTGTTCACTTGCAATCATTAAGCTATTTTCTGGCGCTGTTGACGGGGAGCTAAGCGTTGTAGGTCTTTTAGTTTTTGCTTATTTATTTTTGTCTTTCTATATTTTGTTTTGAGTTACAGGTTTCCACCAACATGATGGAGTTTGAGCATATGACTAGTGCCAACCCACTCAACTGCTTTGGGAAGCCCTATGATATTTATAAAAGAGACAACTCCAATGAGAAGACAAGGGGGTTTGAAATAAATCCTCTACTACTTGGTATTTTACACAAGAAGCAATTTATTGGAGATGAAGAAGATGATGATACATATGAGCATATTGCATGTTTCAAAGATATATGTGGCACTTTTCTATTGATTGGATATACCACTGATGAGGTAAGGGTTAAACTTTTTAGTCAGACTTTGACTAGTACAACTCTCTCATGGTCTAGATATCTACCACCTAAATCCACTACTACTTGGGATAATCTATCCTATGAATTTCTAGCAAAATAGTATCCATTGTCAAAATCTTTTGGAATCAGGAGTCTTATAGTGACTTGGAAAAAACGTTCTAATGAAGGACTAGTAAGAGCTTATATCAGATTTAAAGATTTACTACGTCTATGTCCGCATCATGATTTACCTGGATGGTATTTATTGCATATCTTTTATGGTGGTTTAATTGAACCTAATAAAATTGAACTAGATGCTTTCACTGAAGGAGCCTTTATGAATCTTCCTATACCTAAAGCTTGGGCTTTACTTAATAGAATTCGTGATCATAGAGTTTCATTGAATTTTGGTCTAGGAAGTGAAGGAGGCGTAGAAATAGAACATGATTGTATTCATGACTATAATAAAAAAAGGCCATGTTAAAGAATTATCTAAGGAACTTTATTTGGATTCAGATCTTGTGTAGCAAGTTGTTAAAGCTTTTACAGAACATATCAAAGCTCCAAAAGAAGGTCCTGTCAAGTATGACCCACCACCCGAACTGGAGAAGAAAAGAGAATATAAAGCAACATTGGCCTCCTTAGAACCAATAAAAGAGAAGCCTTTCCCTAACACTACACAAAAGCATATTCTTGAATATGAATAGGTCAAAGCAGTACATGATAAGAAGGAAGAAGAAAGTATGCCAGAAGTTGTGGAACATCTAGAAGAAACCAAAGATGAAGAGGTAACCAAGGAAGCAATTATGGCTATGTACGCACATTGTAACATAGTTGAAATTGATGAAGAGACTTCCGTATTGGTTAAAGGTAAAGCAAAGGTAAAAGATGTGGGTAAGCCTATTTTCCCTGTATATTTAAAGAAACCTCGCATTATGGTTTATGTGATCTCGGCACCGAAGTTAATGTTATATCTTATGATTTCTACTTAGAAATAAAAGAAGAAATAGAACCGACTACAATTTAAAATACTGATATGACAATTATGTTAGCCAATAAAAATCTTAGAATTCCAATGGGAGTAGTTGAAGATGCAACTATCACAACTGGCAATAAAAACTTTCCTATCAATTTTGTAGTTGTTGACATGCCAGCTGACACTCTTTGCCTAATTATATTTGGAAGAAACTTTTTGGGTGATATAGGTGCCTATGTTAATTTCAAGGAGATTGTGTCTCTTAAGCTTGGGGGAACGGAAAATAAATTCCAATTTTTCAAATTTAAAGACAGGCCTCCACGAATACAAGAAGAAGAGGAAGAGAGAACTATTGAGGAAATGGCGACTATTTTATTTAGGAATAAAGAGGAAGAAATAAATGAAGATCCAAATTATGAAGAAATAGTTATGGAGGAAAAGGCCTTGGAAGAACTAGAAGATGAATTCGATTCACTTCCCATTATAGGACCTCCAACTGATGAGGCTTTTGAAGAGCCAGAAAAGAGAGAGGACAAGGAACTACCACCCCCAGAGTTGAAGACTCTACCAGATAATCTCAAATACAGATTTCTAGATGATACAAACAAATTTCCTATTATTATCAGTGCTAAACTTTCAGGAAAAGAAGAACAAGAACTTATGGAGATACTTAAGGAGCATTGCAAGGCCTTTGGGTACTAAATGGATGACCTGAAGGGCATCAGTCCCATGATAGCCGTCCATTGAATATTCATGGAGGAAGGTGCTAAACCAGTCGTGGAATTTAATATAAGATTGAAGCCTGAAATGAAAGAAGTGGTAAGAAGAGAAATTGTACGCCTACTGAACGCAGGTATAATCTATCCTGTGAAAGAAAGTGAATGGGTAAGTCATGTTCATTGTGTCCCTAAGAAGGGTGGTTTCACTGTTGTTCCTAATGAAAATAATGAATTGATACCTACTAGAACTATTGTTGGGCATAGGATGTGCATAGACTTCAGAAAATTAAATAAAGAAACTAGGAAAGATCACTATCCTTTACCGTTCATAGATCAAACTTTAGAAAGGTTAGCAAAACATACTCATTTTTGTTACTTGGACGGGTACTCTGGTTTTTCTCAAATAGTTGTTCATCCTGATGACCAACTTAAAACAACTTTCATTAGTCCTTATGGATTACATGCTTACCGACGTATGCATTTTGGTTTATATAATGCTCTAGCTACTTTTCAAAGATGCATGACTGCTATTTCTGCGGATTTCATAGAACTCATAATGGAAGTATTTATGGATGACTTTTTTGTCTATGAAACTTCGTTTACTAGTTGCTTGGATAATCTCAAAAGAGTTTTGTAGTGTTGTGAAGAAACTAATCTAGTTCTAAACTGGGAGAAATGCCATTTTATGGTCAAAGAAGGTATAGTCCTTGGACACAAGTTATCGGGTAAGGGAATTAAAGTTGATAGAGCTAAAATTGAGGCAATAGAGAGAATGCCACAACCTAGGGATATTTAAGGTATAAGAAGTTTCCTTGGTCATGTGGGTTTTTATAGAAGGTTCATTAGAAAATTCTCTGGAATATCTAAACCTTTGACTAACCTCCTGCAAAAGGGAGTAAGATTTAATTTTGATGATAAATGTTTTGAAGCCTTTGATAAACTCAAAAATGCTTTATCTCATGCTCAGATCATTAAACCACCTATCTGAGATACAACCTTTGACTTAATATGTGAAGCTAGTGATAATGTTGTAGGAGTAACTTTGGGACAACATATTGGTCGCAGATTTAATATTATACATCATGCTAGTAGAACTATAAATGGTGCTTAGAAGAATTACCCTAAGGAAGAAAAGGAACTTTTTGCTGTATTTTTCTCTTGTGATAAATTTCATTCTTACATAGTTGATGCAAAGGTAAGAGTTCATACAGATCGTGATGGTTTAAAAGAACTCCTTGAGAGGAAAGACCATAAGCCAAGACTAATCCGTTGGATTCTATCACTTCAAGAATTTGAGTTGCAGATTATGAAGAGGCAAGAAATGAAAATGTTAGATGTAGTGTCCATGATTGCCCAGCAAGACACCAATCTTGTTGAGAGGAACTTTAGTCCTGGTGATTTTCATCTACGAGAATTATTCAATGAACTAAGGTCAATTCCTTCAAGAGAGAAGAAGTGTTTGTTGTTGGAGGAACTTTTTCATCCCGGAATAAGAAAATGGTAAGTGCAAGGTAAGTGTTCTTACCCAACTAAGTGATTTGTTTTCACAAATTTTACTTCTAATTTTTTTTCCTTTGAATTCCTTGTGTTTTCTGAAATTTTAGAGGATTTTTACCAAATATACGGGCGGAACTATACGACCGGAGAGGAAGCTCCCGTCGTATAGTTGGTCGTTAAACTCTCTGTATCATCTTTGTGAAATTTTTCTCGATATCTAAGCCTATACAGTCACAACTATACGACCGGAGCCAAAATTCTGGCTATATAGTTGGTCGTTAAACTCTCAGATAGTTTTGCTTTTGGTGTCTGTATCTATACGGTCGCAACTATACGACTGGAGCCAAAATTCCGGCCTTATAGTTGGTCGTTAAATTCTCAGACACTTTTCGTTTGTCTTTTTGTTTATTCATCTAAAAAACGTTATTGTCGGTTCTAAGTCGTGATTTAATCGACCTGGACTCGAGATATTTGGAAATATCTGCCCGGAACCAACTATATGGCCGGAGCTATACGGGACGCGCCCGTATAGTTGGTCGTTACATGGCAGAACTCTTCAAATCCGTGATTTCTTTCCATGTTTCATTAAGATTCCTTTCTTGGATGACAATTTGGTGTTTCTCACGAGTTTTACCTATCTCTGGCCCCCCTTATATGTTGCCATTGTGTCTCTCTCTAATCATAATCTCCAGGAACCAATGTAGCAATGCGCTATCCCGTCCTAGGCCGTCGTAAAACCATGGGGCTCATCGCTCCTTCCAGGGACCGATCTAGCAGCCCGTCCATGGAGGACGATGACGAGGAGGTGGAGAGGTTTAGCCCAAGGTACAAGGAGTACATCGAGCCAAGCTACTACAAAAACGGTTCCGATGATGACGTGGTTGACTTCTAGATCCACCATGACGTCTATGATCCACCGGATATCGATTCGGCGGTGATGAAGAAAGCTCAACAAGAGAGAGAATATCCCAAGCCACATGGAAAAGGGTGTGTGGAGACAGTCAAGTTTATCACCACGGATCCAAGGCCACACAAGCGTAAGGAATTATCTAATATTGATGCAGGTGCTAGCAAGGGAGCGAAGGAACCACTCTTGAAGCCAACCATTGGTGCTCGTATGAAGGTTAAGCCCCAAGAAGAGTGGAGGTATGGTTTCCACTTCCCTGATCCATCAATTATGGATGAGGAAGAAGAAGCTGTCCCCAGGACTAAAGATCGTGTGCGGGCACTGCAGATATATCAGAAGTAGGAGCTACTCCATCGCGTTGAAGTCCCTCACCGTCTCAATGAGATGGAGAAGAAGGAAGACCTCCTTCCATTGGTGACTAAGCTCGCAGATAGAGTGGACACTCTGCAATCTGATCTGCGCAGGTGCTACAGCTGCATAAGTGCTCTGGAGGAGACCAACAATAAGCTATGCACCACGGTGTTACATGCCATGGCGTCACCGTGACCTACAACAATCACGGTATCAAATAATCGCAAGGGATTATTTGATATCGCCTGGCTTGATTCCAAGCTTGGGGAGATCTTTAAGAACTTGTAATCTATCTTATAAGTTATTATTATTATTTTTGTATTAGTTCAAACTAGCAATAAAGTTTGCATCATTAGAATTTCCTTTAGGAATAGTCGATCCCTTTAATGAAATTCTGAGTTTATTATTATATATGGAGCAATATTGAGTTCATGTTTGCTTTAATGATATATGAATGGCTTGAGTATAATTTTACTTGCACTTGATGATAGTAGTAGGAGTCTTCCACACCATTGGTATTAATGGAACACATAAAGATGATTTGGTCAATATGTTGTAAGTCTATGGTTTGATTTACAAAGAAAGATTATCTATACAGTTAAGTTGAAAAAGAAACCATGAACAAAGGAAAATGAAAGTGCTATCAAAATAGAGTGAGAACAAGTCGAGGTAGAATCTCCAAGTCATAAGAATGCTTCATATACAGTTGGAATTTGATAAATGAGATCGTTAAACTTTGAATTCCTACATAAGGTGGAATATATGGCTAGCTCCTTTGCATAACACTTAAACAAAAGTGTGAGTATATATGCAAAAGAAAAGAAAAGAAAGAAGAAAAAGAGCGAGTGTGCAAAGATAAAATAGGCATATACCATTGTATTGTAGTATGACAAAGAGACACTTTTGAGATTTTGAATCCCAAGTGAATACATTTGATCTTAAAACACTTGGGACTACCTCGCTAACTCATTCGGTTGAACCAAATACTTTTATATTATGTTGAGGTTCATATTTTATGAATTGTTGATCACTAAGGTGTGGAAGCCTGCTAATACTATTCAGATGGTTCGAGTAAGGTACTATTCACGAACTTATTCCTATGTATCGTATACGATAAACACATGCTGCAACTGCCTCATTTATTTTAATCGACTCAGCTTCATGAATATGAGGATCACATCCATTAAGCTAAAACTTGCTTGAGACGAGCAAGAGTCTAAGCTTGGGGAAGTTGATGAGTTCATATTTGCATCATGTTTTACATTATTAATTTGCATTATAGATGTAGGATCTTGGTATTTTACGATGCTCGCGCACACATTTTATGTCCATTTTCACTAGGATCAGGACAGATGATGGATCCAATGGATAAAATTCTTGGAGCAGTTGTACTGTGAAGAAAAAGAGTCAAAAACAACGTAAATCACTTATTTGGAAAATATTAATAATACCAGAAAAAAACCAGAAGCGAACAAAGGAGGCAGAGATTTCAACATCCAACTATACGACTGGAGCAAATGTTTTGGCCGTATAGTTAGTGCCGCCTCCGCCTCCTCAAATAGTTTCACCCCGTGCAACTGGTTCAGGGAGAGGACATATAGAACACCCAAAAATCACAGAAACCTCACTTCTAGAAGGTATATGGAGGGGGAATTCATCCACCAGGGATCCATCTTCACCCTGCACAGATCCGGGAGGCTAAGGCATCGATCTTCATCATCCACCGCTGCATCACCACCATCTCCATCCATCCCATCTACATGTTGTCTAGATCTTGTTGTAATTCCCATACTCGGTATGGATTTATATAAGTACTATTCATCTATGATTGTTTCCATTACCATTATTATTGCCATGATGTTGATTGCCTCCATGTTTGAGTAGATCTCTAGTTCTTGGGGAGATGGAGAAACCCTAGTATGAGATTGAAATAAGATAAAGTATAGTGGCCATGTGTTAGATTTTCTACATCTTGATGTTGAGAGAAGTCAACCTCTCAATATTTGCCTATCATGGGGACTTGATGGAGGGAACCACTAGTTGGTAGACGGAGGCGTGCTAGCACTTACAGTGACTATAAAGCTATTGCCATCCCTTACGTATCAACTTGGGAAACCGTAGAAACTCACGAAACACTATCCATGCCATGGGATACGTCCTACGGGATTACGTCCCTTAATAGCACAGTAATTCGATTGATGTCGATTGCTGACTGCTGTGGTTATGAGGATGATGTGAGCAACGGTTGCTGCATATTTGTCCAAATACGGAGTTACTCCCACACATACATAGTTGAGAATGTTCATGATGATAATCTTTATCTTAAATCCTTATAACGCTAGTGGTGTATCTGCTACTCCCTGAGAACGCTTTTTCCTATTGTAGTTCCAATCTCTCTTACATACGCGATACTTACTTTCTGTATTCAGTTATTTTACTTTACTTTATTATTGCTCTTATACCTAAAATCCAAAAACCCATTTTTACTCAATACTCGCATTTTATCTTATCACTTAGAACTTTATCTAGCATTTCTATTGTAATATTTATTTCAAGAGTTATTAGAGTTCAGACTCCTACTCCCTATGGGATCGATATCTTTATTTTGAAACTATCTACAAACGATCTGTGCACTTGCAGTCATCAAAGTGTGATAGATCCCTTAAGATGGTTATGTATCTTTTATCGTAACTGTTTGCTACAATGCCTCATGTATTTTATTGACTCGCACCTCATAAAAATGATGACCTTGTCCATTAAGCTAACATATTCCTCAAGGAGGACCAAGAGTCTAAGCTTGGGAAACTAGATGAGTGCATTTTTTAAGTGAATCTACCTTATGTTTTTGTGGAAGTTGTGATAGGATTCTGATATTTTACCATGCTCGCGTGCACCATTTATGATTTTTTCACGAAGATCACAAAAGTAAAAGTAGTGATTACGGTGACCCAGCACACCACTTCATGTTGTAGTGCGCAAGTCATCGACATACCAGTCATGGAACTCTGTTCCACGAATATTACGTCTACTAGAGTAGTACAACAAAAACATTGTAGGTCCAAGGTATAATTATATTATTCAATTCATATAACTTTATAGAAGATCGTCGGAACCTCCATGACATAGGTAAGTTCTCGTTTAGGCAAAAGTCCAGAAGAAGCATCTTGTAGACTAGTCTAGTACTAGATCTACCTTTAGACCTGTCTTGATATCTAAACGATGTCTATATGCTCTGATAGCATTCTCTATTGGTATGGTTCTTATCTTTGGGAATTGACCCACATCTATGTTTAACTTGATCCCAACCATCTCTATTTTAAGTATCTAAAACTATTGACTACTTTGATCCTTGGTTCCTCGTAGTTGTCCTCCTTTGTTGTTTTCTTGGTTTTGGATGTCGTTAAATAATTACCATAATCTAGCAAGGGATAATAAGATAGATTGAGTACAACATATAAATCATGTTCTAAATATGTAGGTGTTTGATGAACAACTGTGGATCATACATCCTAGGCTTGTGCAGTTTTCGAAAATGGGTTTTCAGAAAAGGTAAGTTTTTGTTTAGAAAATCTATGTCTGTCAGCCTTCATGAGTTGTATAGGACTTCATGGAGTCCCTTTTCATGATGCATTCGTAGTTCTTTCACATAACAAGTGTCGGGGCCCTAGCAACTGGGGTACCACATCCTGACAGTTGGCGGCCCCCAGCGCATCGAGATGCCGTGCCCTCGTGAGCCCTCATTACCTCCTATGACGGGCACGACCGGGTTAGCCCCCGAGAGGGTCCTCATCATGAGGAGACACCTTCATGAGCGAAAGCGCCTAAAGAATGCCCTGTGTGCCTCGAAGAGTACCTAGGTCCTTTCGGTAAAACCGCTAAGCAATAAGCTGGCGGGCCAAGTCGCGACAAGGGGAGCAGTCACCGTGCACTCACCATTTGCCTCGAAAAAGGAAGATCCGGTCTGCCAAACATTTCTTGCAGCAGGGGGACAGAAGACCTCAACACAGAGGGTGCACCAGTTGCCTCTTGGGTGTTAAGGAGACAGCAAGCAGTGCTAGATGAAGATAAACTGTGAAAAGGGGGGCTACTCTACCAACTAGCGGAGGCACGCCCAGATCCAAGACTCCACCAAAAAGCAGCCTTGTAGACCAGAACCTCGGGGAACGGCACTGTGGTGACCCTTCCTGTCCATAGACCGTAGGAAGAGGCCCGACGCCGCCCTATATAAGGAGCCCTTCTCCTACCTTGGGGGGGAGGATCCCAGAGATCTAAAACCCTAGACTTCCATCATCCATTGTAACCTCACGAGGCACGCGGGCAATACAACAAAGAAGGAGTAGGGGCTTTACCTCCTGACGAGGGTCCCGAACCTAGGTAAAAAAACCGGTGTCATCTCTCTGTCGTGTGCTTGCTCCACTGCCGTCACCGTCGCTAAGTTCCCTCGGAATCGTGTGTTCAGCCCCCTCCCGAACAAAGGGATCGTTGGACCCTAGTTCCTTTGCAGGAAAAATCTCCGACATTTGGCACGCCAGGTAGGGGGTTGAGGTGCACTTTCAAGACCTTCGACGATCGTGGCAGCATGTCGGCTGGCAACGAGATGCGTGTCGAGCGAGCCCTCCGTCGCACAGCAAGCAAGGCCTAGACAGAGCCGGCTCCATAGTGCGCCACCTCCGAGCAAGTTCCGTGGACGGAGGACGAGGGGGGCTCCTCCTACCACCCGTCCCGGGAACCCGCTCCCTCCTTGCATGGCATCACGTCGCTCTCCCACACCACATCGTCCTGCAGCCACCCCGAGCAGCTCACCCCAGAGGCCACCAAGCGCATGGTGTGCGAGCTCCTGGACCACCCGCCGGCTAAGCAGGGTCAGGAGAGGTGGCGCGAACGGATCGCCGAACTCCTTGACGCTGCCACCCTCTCCCCTGGGGGCCCGGGGGCTCGACCAAAAGGCGGGGAGCTGGGGGCTAGGGGTTCACTTCTAGACCATCAACGTGGAGAGGCGACCAAGCCGGACAATGCCACTCCACCGCCCGCGAACAGCTACCAGATCATCTCACCACCGCCTCCCCAACGGCAAGGCGGTCCAGGCCAACGGCTGCCTCGCCTTCACCAAGAGCCTCTGCCACATGGTCTGGCCCCACAAGTTCCGCCCAGAGATGCCGGCGCGCATGATGGCACGACCAACCCGTGTGAGTTCCCCAACTCTATACCACGGGCGTCGAGGCGGCGGGAGGAGACGACTGAGTCATGGAAAACTGGTTCCCCTATGCCTATAGGAGACGGCCAGTACCTGGCTGATGAACCTCCCCGAAGAGTCGATCAACTCATGGATGGAGCTCGACCCCCTCTTCATCTCCAACTTCAAGGGAACCTACAAGCGCCCGCTCACCTACTATGACCTCCGCCAGATACGCCAGTAGCCTGGAGAGACCCTCTTCAAGTTCATGCAGAGGTTCAGCCGAGTCCACAACAAGATCCCCAAAATCTTAGACTCCAGCGTCATCACCGCTTTCTCCGAGGGCATGAATGAGGGAAAAGATCGGGATCTAGGGTGAGAGCCGCACCACATCTTCCGAGCTCTTCTTCATGGCCGAGAAGTGTGCCATGCCAGTGGCGGGCAGATGTTTGGCCTCGCTGAGGCGGAAACCACCCCCAAGGCCATAGGCCCATCCAAGGGCAAGGACAAGTACCCCAAGCGCAAGACCGCCACCGTCCTGGAAGCAAAGCCGGATCGGAAGAGACCTTGCAAGGGTACTGGCGAAAGGGAGAAGGATGACAACTCATACTGCCACTTCCACAAGAAGCCAGCCACCCCACCGATGATTGCTACGAGCTCAAGAAACTTTGTGACCTATGCAGCAGCTAGAGGAAGGGGAGGCCGAGCAGCGGGCGAGGTGGCCAGAGCGGAGGCAACCGGGAAGGCGACCGCTGGAACAACAACTCCGGCGGGTGCGATGCCACTCCGATGGGCCATCAAGACAATGTTGCGCAACAGCACCCACACCCCCAGGAGAAAGGACGTGACGAGGACCTCGGGGGCTACCAAGTGCTACAGGGTGCCATAGGCTGCATCCTTGGTGGCTCCCAACCCCCGACGTCTAACTGGCACTTCAAGCTACTCACTCACGAGGTCGCAGCTGCCAGACCGGGAGTCCCCTCACCAAAGCTCAAGTGGTCCCAGTGCACCATCACCTTCGAATCCAGAGACCACCCCGTCTCCACCAGGCATGTGGGCACTCTCTCCCTGATCTGCACTCCCACCATCAACAACATCGCGGTTGCGAAGACCCTCATCGATGGAGGCACGGGCCTGAACGTGATCTCCACCGAGACTTTCGCCCAGCTGTAGGTGCCGTACGACATGTTGTTGCCGACCATGCCATTCTCTGGGGTGACCACCGGATCCACCATACCCATCTGGCAGGTGCGTCTCTCGATCATGTTCAGGACATGCGGCAACTATTACACCGATCTTGTTGACTTCGACGTGGCACACATCAACCTCTCGTACAACGTCACCCTCGGCTACCCCGCACTAGCCAATTTCATGGCTGCTACTCACCATGCCTACAACATGATCAAGATGCCTGGCAGTAGTAGTGGAGTCATCATGGTCCGTTCCGACGAAATGGAAGCCTTACACTCCCTGGAGCATGCCTACAAGACCGATGCCGCCACCTACCCCGAGGATGTGCACACCCTGGACTACGTCGGAGGCTCCACCAGGAGGAAGCAGATTATGGCCCAGGAGAACGCCATGGCAAAGAGAGCAGCAGTCGCTCTGTTCCCGCCTCGCGAGGGACATGATGTGGCCGGCGCTCGTGACCTCAAGAGGAGCCCGGGGGCACCCCAAACTCCACCCTCACAAGGGATGAGGTGCCTCCCGAGGACGGCGATGACGCGGGGGCTCTGGACTTTCCCATGGACTGCACCCAGCAGCACTACAAGAAATCTGCTCACTAGTGACCTTTTTATTAACGACCATCGATTTTTCGGTCATAGATCTATGACCTTTCTAAACCAATTGGTTGTAGGGAATTTGGAAGGGTCCAAACCTTAAAAAATAACGACCAATTTAGTGAAGAAGGTCATATTTTATAAGCACAAAATGGTCATAGATTAATAGCACTGATTTAAAGCATTCTATCTAGCCGATTGCGACCAATTCAGATGGTCGTAATATATAATAATAATATATTTGCATGGATAAAAATAGTGAATAGACCGCCACATAAGCAATTCACTAGCTGTCATGTGATGTGTCTACCTAGTCATGTACTAGTAGAAGACTCAGAAACGCAGACACAGAGACTCACCAATAACCAACATGGCAGGCAAACACAGCAAAAGAAATAAACAAGAGCTGATCGTAGGGAATTTGGGAGGATCCAAACCTTGAAAAATAACGACCAATTTAGTGAAGAAGGTCATATTTTACAAGAACAAAATGGTCATAGATTAATAGCACTGATTTAAATCATTGTATCTAGACGATTGCGACTAATTCGGATGATCGTAATATATAATAATAACATATTTGCATGGACAAAAATAGTGATTGAACTGCCACATAAGAAATTCGCTAGCTGTCATGTGATGTGTCTACCTAGTCATGTATTAGCAGAAGACTCATAAACGCACACTCACCAATAACCAACCTAGCCGGCAAACACAGCAAAAGAAATAAACAAGAGTTGGAATTCGAATCTGCGACCTCCAGCTTTCATAATGCGCTTTCAACCACCAGGACAACACCATGTTTGTGAATGAATGTGTGGTTCGAGCTACTACTAGTTTTGGAACATACGGGACCCAATACATAAGATGACACGGAGGTCCCACGCGTCGGGATTGAATTTCTAAATTTTCTAAATTTCTTTGATACTCGAACTCAAAACCTCCCACCTTCAATTAAGGATGCCTACCATCACACCACTTGACGTTATCATGTAACAAACGGACAAGAGCGCTATAACTACCAAGTTTGGTTCGAGGCCTGGTCCTCGAACGCATAAGGCCCTGACCTGTGGCTGCTTGGACTGCTCCCTGCGCTGGATGTGGGCCAACGGTGGCGTGCCAGCGCGCATAGCTTGTTGGGCCGACCGTTCCAGCTACTTTTTTCTCTTTATTCTTTTCTGAATTCTTTTGTATCTTTTTATTCATAACTTCAAATTGAGTCAATCAAAATTTAGAGAACTTTTAAAATTTCATAGGACAGTTTTAGAACATTATATAACACTTTTATTTTCTAGAAAAATACAAAGACATATTTTCTATATAAAAACTTAATAGGTGCAATTAGATATTTTGAATGATGCTTTTGACAATAGGGGTTTGAAATTGACATTTTTCGTCTATTGAGTCTCACTAAACTTGCATTGTATCTCTAATAAAACAGAATATTGTGAATCCAAAAATGACTTTTTTAAAAAATCATGAGCATTAGATCATGTACCTGTAGTTCAAATCGGACGCGCTTTCTACCGATTTGGCAGACATTTGTCTTTTTCGTGAGGGGTGGACTGAAATGTTTGAAATACCCTAGTTGGGACATTATACATGTAACGTGGTCTAGTATTTTTTTTAAATGTTGGTGGTAGCATTTTAAATTAGTCATTTTATGGTTGCTTCACAAAATGCCTATTTTTGGCATTCAAAAAATCGAAAATGCATTTTTTGTGCGACGAAAAGGAAAACTTCCTCCTGCAATATTGTTCGCCATCCCAATATGCACATGCGTGTATAATATGGGCATATTATCACAAACTATGCCATGATTCTATCCATAACATTGCTCGTTTGACCTACAAGCCATTAAACCTCGGACAAGATAGGTCATTTATGTGAAGGTTTTTTTGAGATGCACTCAATATACAGTTTGGTATTTTTACTTGCAACTATGTCACATATTATGACACCATGTGAAGGATTTACCTTGTTTGGACCGTTTTTTAATTTTTTATGCCCGTTTCAAACTATGGTCAAAACGGCCGGCATGAAGGTTGTTAGCTAGGGGATGAGCCTCACTAAAACTTAAGTGGATCTCTAATAAAACAGCATATTTTGGACCCAAAATGATTTTTGCAAAAAATCATGAGCATTATATCATGTACCTGTAGATCAAATCGGACTCGCTTTCTATCAATTCAGCACACATTTGTCTTTTTTGCGAGGGGTGGACGGAAATGTTTCAGATACCTCGGTTGGGACATTGTACATGTAACGTGGTCTAGTATTTTTGAAAAGTTGGGTGGTAGCATTTTGAATTAGCTATTTAGTGGTTGCTTTACAGAACGCCCTGTTTTTGGCATTCGAAAAATGGAAAATGTATTTTATGTGCCACGACAAGGAAAAATTCCTCCTGTAACATTGTTCACCATCCCAATATGCACATTCATGTATAATATGGGTACATTATCACAAACTATGTCGTGATTATGGCCATAACATTGCTCGTTTGACATGAAATCCATGAAACCTCGAACAAGATAGATCATTTCTATGATGGTTTTTTGAGATGCACTCAATATATCAAGTTTCGTATTTTTACTTGCAAATATATCACATAATATGACACCACTCAAAGGATTTACCTTGTTTGGACAGTTTTTTGATTTTTTATGCTCGTTTTAAACTATGGTCAAAATGACCAGCATGAAGGTTGTTACCTAGGGGATGAGCCTCGCTAAAGTTTTAGTGGATCTCTGATAAAACAACATATTGTGAACCCAAAAAATGATTTTTACAAAAATATAATAAGCATTAGATCATGTACCTGT
Source organism: Avena insularis (assembly GCA_023614405.1). Lineage (NCBI taxonomy): Eukaryota > Viridiplantae > Streptophyta > Magnoliopsida > Poales > Poaceae > Avena > Avena insularis. The sequence continues at coordinate 344,764,203 of CM042690.1, read as the reverse complement.
AGTTCAAATCGGACCCGCTTCCTACCGATTCGGCAGACATTTGTTTTTTCGCGAGGAGTGGACGAAAATGGTTGAGATATCACGGTTGGGACATTGTACATGTAACGTGGTCTACTATTTTTGTAAAATTTGGTGGTAGAATTTTGAATTAGCCATTTGGTGGTTGCTTCACAAAACGCCCTATTTTTGGCATTCGAAAAATGGAAAATGCATTTTCTGTACGACAAAAAAAAACTTCCTCCTGCAACATTGTTAGCCATCTCAATATGTACATGTGTGCACAATATGAACACATTATCACAAATTATGCCGCGATTCTAGCCATAACATTGGTCGTTTGGCATGAAAGCCATGAAACCTCGAACATGATAGGTTATTTCTGAGAAGCTTTTATTCGATGCAATCATTATACCAAGTTTGATATTTTTACTTGAAACTATGTCACATAATATGACACCAAGCAAATTTTTTACATTGTTTGGACCGTTTTTGAATTTCTTATGTCGGTTTGAAACTATGGCCAAAATGGCAGGCATGAAGGTTCTTAGTTAGGGGATGAGCCTCGCTAAACTTGCATTACATATCTGATATAATAGCATATTTTGAAGCTAAAAATGATTTTTGCAAAAAATCATGAGCATTTGATAATGTACACGTAGTTCAAATTGGACCCACTTCCTACCGATTCGGCAGATATTTGTCTTTTTTATAAGTGGTGGACAGAAAAGGTTTAAGATTCCCCGGTTGGTACATTTTCCATGCAAGAGGGTCTAGTATTTTTTAAAAATTGGGTTGTACCATTTTGAAACTTTCATTTGGTGGTTGCTTCACAAAACGTCTTGTTTTTAGCACTCGGAAAATGGAAAATGGCTTTTTATGCGACGAAAAGGAAAACTTTCTCCTATAACATTGTTTGTTATCTCAAGATGCACATGTGTGCACAATATGGACACACTATACCAAAATATGCCGCGATTCTAGCCATAGCATCAGTTGTTTGGCCTGAAGGCCATGAAACCTCGAACATGGTAGCTCATTTCTGAGAAGGTTTTTTTGAGATGCAATGAATACACCAAGTTTGTTATTTTTCCTTGCAACTATGTCACATAATATGACACCACGAGAAGGTTTTATATTGTTTGGACCGATTTTGAATTTCTTGTGCCTATTTCAAACTATGGTGAAAACGGCGGGCATGAAGATTCTTAGCTAGAGGTTGAGCCTCTCTAAACTTGCATCGGATCTCTGATAAAATAGCATATTTTGAACCTAAAAATATTTTTTTGCAAAAAATCAAGAGCATTAGATCATGTACCTATAGTTTAAATCGGACCCACTTCCTACCAATTCGGCAGAAATTTGTATTTTTCAAGTGGACGAAAATGTTTGAGATGTCCCACTTGGTACATTATCCATGCAAGGTTGTCTAGTATTTTTTTAAAATAGGGTCGTACCATTTTGAAACTTTGATTTGGTGGTTGCTTCACAAAACGCCCCATTTTTGGCACTCGGAAAATGGAGCTAGCTAATAAGAATAGAGATACAGACTATTCACGGATCACCCCACAGAAGTAGATCCCAGCCGTCCACATGGGATCCATCGAACGACCCAAATTTCATCTCCCACATTTTAACACTAAATGACTAAAAAGCCCCATAGTTTCCATAGTAGCAGCACATAAATCATTAGGGATAGTTTTGGGAAATCCTCCACACCACCCGTGTAGATCGAGAGGGACGTCCACCCAAACCCTAATCCCTTCTACCCTGCAACGCTCTCCCACAGATAGTCTCCATTCTCTACACCACCCACCCGCTGCCGCCGCCACAAACCATCCTCTCCTCTTCCTTCGTGACCCACGGCGTCCCTCTCACCTCGTCCATCCATCTACCTTCGCCCACCTCCGGAGCTAGTGGTTCTGCTGCGTAGCAGTGTCGATAGACGGAGGGGTCGGTGACGCACCGACCCACGATGAAGAGGTGTTCGGCGCTGGAGGGAGGAGGTTTTCGGGGGGTGGAGGGAGCTCATCGGAGGGAGGCTATGGTGTTAGGTCCCTCCCAGGAGGAGGAACGCGTGCAGGTTACCCTAGGGTTTTGTCGTCTACTCGACAGGTTTCAAGGCTACGGCGGGTGTCCCGTGCTGCGTTCTTTTGACCCACTATCATCCCCCCGTGCTGGTGGACTCCGATGAGTGCAGCCGCTCTCGCTATCCCCTGTACAACTTATTTCTAGAGACGGAGAGAAGGGGGACGAGCGGGGGGCGACCACTGGTCTCAGAATATAGCATTTTTTCTGTTTTTCTGCTGCGGCAGTTTTCCATGCCTATTTGCTGACCACCACCGAGGTCTCAAGATCCTAGATAGCTCGAGAAATTGGGAACTGATAAGAGTGCATATCGTTTCACTAGTTGTTTCATTGTTCTCTGTTGATTGCTTAATCTAGATTCTAGATTTCTTTGATTGCTTGATCTATTGATTGCTTAAATTCTGAACCTAGTTAAGCTAAATCAAGATTCTAGTCTTGTTCACTGGATATACTAGAAGCTATTGCTTAATTCTGAACCTAGTTAAGCTAAATTAAGATTAACATAATAATTAGATCTGCATTATGCATTTCTCTTCAAGTTGATTTGATGTGTTATATACCTTGTCCTGATTACCGCTCAATAACCGGATCCACCTTGTCATGATTACCACTGTTCAGGATGCTTTAAGTTTCCTGTCATTACTAGCTTCCTGATGATTTAAGTTTCCTATCTGTCATGTATAAGTATTCTCATATATCTAAATATCAACTAAATTCTCAGCTTGTAATTTAAGCAAAGAATTAACCTGGGTGCAATATAGAGCTAGAGATGTTATGTTCTAAACTTCAAATTAATGATCATTTTTCTATTAGTTCTTGGTTATATTCTCTCTAGATTAAAACCTGCTAGCTTTGTTCATCAAAGGTCATCCCCTCTCAAGTAAGAATGTCACGACCGTTAGTTTGTTTATCAAAAGTTTGTTGAGTTAGATATATAATCCTATGATCAGCACGTCGCCAGTTAAGTTTGGTAGCTAAACATATGTGTTTCTTGATAATTACCTTCCTATGCACAACATGTATCCGACTTGTTTTTGCATAATAGATACATACCAGTAACTGTTTATATGATATATGTTATTATGTGAGCTGTAGTGTCCATGTGCCCTTTTTGCGATTAGAAATTAGCGCTGGTTTTGGTTTGTTGATATTTTCTATTATTCTTGCATCACGGATCCAAGAAAACAATAAAATGATTACTACAGAGTTTTCAGCACTCTAGTTATCGTTCGCTTACTATCAAAGAAAACATAGGTCTGTTCTTTTATCTAAATCAAATAGATTGATATTCTCATCTTATCTTACAAACTTAGAAGTAATGATTTGTTGAAAACAAGAAAGATTTGATTTGCAGGGAAAGGATATTGTAAAGAAAGTATTGAAAAGCTCCTAGCATAGTGTCATTCAAATTGTCGATGTGGAAGTGCATAAATAAGAGCTACAATATACATTGAAGTACTGAAATGACTTTTAAATTTTTAGCTTTTGTGTAATATATATTTTTGAGTACAATATATGAATTAAAGCAATCAGTCTATTATTTGAAAATGCAACAGTCTTCCAGAAATGAAGCAGGCAAAGGAGATGAAGTGTCATGGAGTTGACCTTGCTGTTGTGGTCACTCTTCTTCATTTTAAACATAAATAAAAGATGTACTAGCATGATTGCATACAAAATACCATGTTTTTTGATGGCTTAATTTCCTTAGCTAACATGTTAAGATCTTCATAGATATTTAGAAATCTAATATCCCATTGTATCAACTCTTGTCAGGATCATTTAGAAATCTAATATCCCAATGTGTTTGGTGCATGTATCATGTGTTGCCTATCGTAGCATGAAGAGGGAAAGCTGCTACAGATCAACGACGGTGCTGGTTGAAGGAGCATAGGTTGTGCCGGATCTGCCGGTAAGAACACTCCTGTTTTCCTGTCTCGGCTACAGGATTGTTTATAGCTGCTGTTTGTTGGTGTATGACTATGTGAGCTACGTGCTCATGGTGAAAATGGTTACTACCTAGATGCCAGGAATATTTTTGTTGGTTGCATTGATGTTGTGTGGTTATAGGAAGTGGATGGATTGTACCATCTGTTTGATAGTGTGTAAATAGCGTGCTAGTAAATGATTAGGAGTAACTCACTGTGCGCCTGACTGCAAAGCTTGCTGTGTGTTTGTTCCCATGCTAGAATATGTATTTTCATAGTTGCTTTGCTCATAGGTGTGTGCCCCTGGTGACTTAAGAGATGAATCTTTCATTGATACCTTGGAACAAGTAGTGGTGCTACTGTTCGTGTAAGCCAAAAAAGCTAGCTACATGTTCTCATAAAAATCATACATTTACTTGATTCATGGTTTGCTTTTGGTTGAAGAAACATATTCTATAAGTTTCGAGAGTTTTGTTCAAGCTGAAATGGGATGAACCTGAGAGCATACACATGTTTGATCATTTGAATGCACTATAATTACTGGGAGTAGTTCATGTTCTTCCGGAAGGAAGGTTTTCTTATTTTGGATAACTATCTATATAACATCTTGTATGATTGATTCTTTTTGATGGAACCATAAGCATATGCAGGTTTCTTATGGGGATATATAATAATGATTTTGCTTAGTAAATGTTGTTTCGCCTAGTACATGTTAATTTCCTAGTGCATTCATTGTTTTATTTTATTGGAGAGATTCTTCTCATTTACTGGACAATGTTCTCCCTATAGTGCTTGCATTTATACTTACAATGGTGGTCCTTCTGGGGTTCTCATCGCCCAATTGCTGCTTCATGCGTACAATACGGCCTACTTCATGTGCCTTCCTTGACTGCGACATCTCCGACAGCACCGCTTCCTTCATTGGTGTGCCACTAATAATATTGTAATAATAGACTACTTTTTGGCAGTTTTCTTCATCGGTTGTACATCCTTTTCCATGTCTCCAAGAAGGTTGTGTAATATTGGGCATATATGGGTCGTAAGACTAATAATATTGTAATAGACTGATTTTTGGCAGTTTTTTGAGTAATCTTATATGTTCTCTAATCTCTTTGAAATATTTTTTATATATAAAATGTTCCACTAGAACCCATGTATATTTATAATTTGAAATATAGAACGAATTAATGGAACAAATCTGACAAGTGGGACTTGATCAAGATTAGAAAAGTTGAAAATGAAAATGAATATTGATTGTAAAAAAGATTGTGGCCTAGAAAATAAAATGGCTGAAATCTTGGGCTTGGCCCGTTTTGCTCTGGCCTAAAAAGCTCAAAATAAATTGTACTATAAATAAGGTTCAGCCTAATTCAGCCTAAAAAGTTAAAGAGGCCAAAATTTGGGCTAGACCCATTTAAAAAGTCGAACTCGGCTAGGTTGAATTTGCTGCCAAGTCGGACGCCACGTAGGATTGGCTTACGTGGACAGGCTAGATTACCATGACCGAAATTTTGGTCATAGGTTCCATGGCCATCTATTTTGGTCATATTACTCCATGACCAATTCAAAAAAGGTCGTTAGCTGTCTATAGTGATCCTCGTTATGTGACCTACTATTTTTCGTCATAGAAAGGTCATAGATGAATTACTATGACCTTTATATGACCAATGTTTAGGGTCACCAGTTAGCACATTCCTTGTAGTGCGCGCGAACAACACCTGTTTCCCACATGGCGGCGATTGAGCGGCCGAATGAGCCAATGGACCAGGGTGCTGGAAGGTGGACAAACCTCTCTGGTTGGCGCGCCTAACTCCACGACTTTTTGAAGGTGAACCCCGAAAAACCGTCATTCCTTACGGTTTCGCCTCTCGATAAGACCCCATGTAAACTACAGTGGCATTGTAATAATCCCGCACTACTAGTGCTCCCTTGGATCTTTTGATGCTTGTACGCTTGGCTATTTGGTTTCCCCCAATAAAGTATTTCTCCGAAAAAACACGTCACCAGATTTCCCTCACACACCCCATGCAAGCGGAGTTTGGGGACAATACCTTCCACCAGGCCAGTCCCTCGTCAGCATCAGAGCCTAAGGTGCCGAGATCTGAACTCACAGGACAGTCCCGTCCATGAGTTACTTCGCACACGGTCCCTGGTGCTTAAGATCCTCGTGAAGTATGTGTGTGGGCCTCTAGCGGTGCGCGATTTTCCCTACTACCCTCTCCTGCTAAGGTCTACGGGGTAGCTCGTCAGGACCTAAAGTGTCGAGCTCTGAACTCATGGACCGTTCCTCGGCCGTGAGTTACCTCACCCACGATTCCTGACATAGTTTATCCTCGCGATGGCTCGTGAGGCACTGCCCCTCTGCGGCCCGAGCTCGTTAGGACCTAAAGTGTCAAGCTCTGAACTCGTGACCCGTTCCTTGGCCATGAGTTACCTCACCCATGGTTCCTGATCCAGTTTTATCTTCACGAAGACTCGTGAGGCACTGCCCCTCCGCGGCCTGAGCTCATGAAGACCTAAAGTGTCGAGCTCTGAACTCGCTGCCCGTTCTTCGACTGAGATTTACCTCACTCACGGTTCCTGACCTAGTTTTATCTTCACGGAGGCTCATGGGGCACTGCCCCTCCACAGCCCGAGCTCGTCAGGACCTAAAGTGTCGAGCTCTAAAATCGTGGCCCGTTCAATGACTGAGAGTTACCTCACCCACGGTTCCTGACCCTGTTTACCCTCACGACGGCTCGTGAGGCACTGCCCCTCTGTGGCCTGAGCTCATTAGGACCTAAATTGTCGAGCTCTGAACTCATGGCCCGTTCCTCGGCCGAGAGTTACCTCACCCACGGTTCTTGACAATGTTTACCCTCGCAACGCCTCAAGAGGCACCACCCCTCGGCGGCTGAAGCTCGTCGAAACCTCGAGCGTCGGGCTTTGAGCTCACGACCCACCCTACGACTGTGGGCCACCTCATCAACGATTTCCGACCCCTACGAAACCAAAAAAAACCTCGCACTATGCTAGATGACTTTATCCTCAAGAGGTTCGTGCGTGCTTAATGAGGCGCTCACACCTTAGGGGACCAGGGGATCATGGGGCCTAATGTGCCCACCGCGTAAGCTCATTACAGGGCCTCCCTTATAGTGCGCGTGCCCGCCCCTGTGGCTACTTCCTCGAGAAGCCCCACAAGGGACCAGCGAGTCCTAAAGGAATGTCACGGGCTAGCCTCCAGAGGGCGACACTGCCTGAACAGCTAGGCCCGGAAGCATATGAAGGTTCCCCATGGACCACCGGCTAGGGATGCCCGGAAAATACACCAGCCCCTAATGCGACCTCTAGAGGTCGCCTAATAGGGCACGACCCCCACAAGGCCCCACCTCGCGAGACCTCGCCTCCGGGCGCCGACCCGCGGGCAGCTTCACTAGTAAACACGCCATGCCCGCCAGTCGCTTCATGTTGTACCGGGCTAGCCCCGCACCATGAACGTCAAAGCTCCAAGCATCACAGCAAAACATGCAAGGGAAGAGGTAACATGCGCGAAGATCCGCTTACAGACATCAATGATAAGTCTTCCTTAAAGGACCAAAAGGAGAAGTAGCAAGCACAGAGGGTCGCGTACAGACTTCTGCAATAGCCTCCATTAACAACCTAGAAACGAGACAGGAAACCATAAGAGGTCGTGGCTCATGCACTAATGGGGGTGAGTAAGCTCCGGTGGCTACGTCGTAGCCAAGTTCCCAACTCCCTGGTCTCTTCAGAGGTGGCGCGGATAATCCGCGTGGCACGACATGGGGTCATACACCACCACCCTAAAGCCTTTCTCGGCGTCGTGGCAGAACCTCAGCACCGAGCCACGCCCAATCTAATTGTCACAGATGAAGATCTTCCAGACTGAGGCAAGGTACACCTCTCCGGGCGTAGAGATCTCGAGCTCCATAGCCCACCAATCACCGCCCCCGAGTGCCTTAGAGGCACGGTCTCCAAGAGATGGGCCCCCGAGGTATGGGCGAACCACGATGAAAGCGGTACCTTGGTGGACCAGTCGTCGTCCTTCAGGACCAGGACAAAGTCAGTGACTGGCTCAGGCTCGCCTCCACGCTCGACTTCAAACCCTGATCGTGGCAAAGCACGGACCAGGTTGATGTTTGGACCAGATTGATGGTGCTGGCATCCATAACCCGCGCATACTCGTATGTGCCTCCCGGGAGTGCTCCTCCCAACCCTCGGAGTGTCTTGGGTAGAGGCACTCCCCGGGGACACGCGCCGGCCGCTGCCTCGTGGCCGCCCTCGGCCCTGCTTGGCCGAGGGGGTCTCCGCCGCCACCGCCACGGCTTTTCCCTTCTCGGCGGCTGAGAAAAGCCTAGGCGCCATGGAGGTATGGATCATGCCCTAGTATAAAGGCGAAGAGTGAGAGCTCACGTGTTCACGCCCTAGTATAAACGGGGCCGTCAGAAAGGATGTATCGATGCCCTAGGCACAGGGTATAACTATAGGGGTCCCACACGCTGGCGTGTCATGGGAACAACTCCCGGCGCGGAACCGACACGCCTGAGCCTAGCGGTTAATAGCCCACGGGCACCTCAAATCGGCGGTTTGGACAAAGGGATGGCAGGATCATGATTTTGTGGGAAGGCGACGGGGCCCGCCAACCATCCTAGGCCGCTTGCCCCTTCGAGCCCTTCGAGGGACATGTACAGGGCAAACGCCTAGGGGATACTGTTGGGTCCCTGGAAACTGGGGTACCACGTCCTGACAGTTGGTGGCCCCCAGCGTCTCGAGATGTCAGACCCTCATGAGCCCTCGTTACCTCCTATGACGAGAGCGGCCAGGTTAGCCCTCGAGAGATTCCTCCTCATGAGGAGACACCCTCCCGAGCGAAAGCGTCTACAGAACCCCATGTGTGCCTCGAAGCGTACCTAGGGCCTTTCAGTAAAACCGCTAAGCAATCAGCGGGCGGGCCTGGTCGCGACAAAGGGAGCGGTCATGGTGCACTCACCATTTGCCTCGGAAAATGAAGATCCGGTCCGCCCAACCTTTCTTGCAGCAGGGGACCGAAGACCTCAATGCAGTGGGTGCACCAGTTGCCGCTTGGGTGTTAAGGAGACAGCAAGCAACACCGGATGAAGACAAACTGGGAAAAGGGGGGCTACTTTACCAACTGGCGGAAGCACGCCTGGGTCCAAGACTCGGTCCACCTAAAAGCGGCCTTGTAGACTAGAACCTCAAGGAACGGCAATGCGGTGACCCTTCCCGTCTATAGACCGGGGGAAGAGGCATGACGCCACCCTATATAAGGAGCCCTTCTCCTACCTTGGGGGGAGGACCCCAGAGATCTAAAACCCTAGACTTTCATCATCCATTGTAACCTAGCGAGGCACGCGAGCAATACAACAAAGTAGGTGATGCAGGTACGATTACTCGGATGCTTATGATTTGCTGCCCTATGCTGGGTAAAAGGCTTACGGCCCATGAAGATTTCAGATGATAGCCTAAGGAAGAAGCTGACAAAGACTTTTATCGTATTAGGAAAGAGTGTCTGAACTGACAATGTGTTGGTACTGTAATCACGCATATGTAAAACCTATCCGCATAAGGCTTTAAGACCCGACCTATTATATATAGGACGGGAGAAGCCCAAGCGAGGATAGCACAAAATCTCCCAGGCAACATGTAATAGTGCGAGTTCCCAATATTCAAGCGAATTTGACTCCATTGTTTTACTGACATCCGAAAAAATCCCCAGCATTCTCTTTTCCACGAAACCCTAAATCCTTCACCATGGACATTGCCGAGGTTACCCCTTGTCAGCAGGAGTAGGGGCTTTACCTCCTGACGAGGGTCCCGAACCTGGGTAAAAAATCGGTGTCATCTCTCTGTTGTGTGCTTCCTCCACCGTCATCGTTGTTGCTAAGTTCCCTCAGAATCACGTGTTCATCCCCCTCCCGAACCAATGGATCTTTGGATCCTAGTTCCTTCGCGGGACAAATCTCCGACAATAGGGAGTAAGATGTCACATTTATACACTATCGAGAGGTGCGCTACATTAACCACAAACGTATTTATCCTTGTTGCACAACCGAGGATGAATGTACGGTGCATAATCATGTTCGTACTTCCATGGTCTGAGGCCTAGTCTAAAGACTAGAAAATCACTTCCCTTGCCCACGACCCTGTTTCCCACCCTTTGTAATGAGTTTCGGTCATGAGACCTACTCAATAACCATCCCCTCAAATATACTATGTAATTATCCTGCTACAAGGAATAGGTATGTTATGAACTCCCATCCTCTGATCTCCACTTTGGATCACAGCCTAACTTAGTATTCAAAGACAACGAAAGGAAGAAGATCTAGCTTACTTGTCCGTCCCATTACATGATTTGTTGTCATGGTGTTTACATGTCATAGCCATAGTAGGATGGAAAAACAGAGGTGAGAGTGAGATGGCATGAGGACGACATTTCGAACGGGATTGGGCACAAGTAAATGTGACAGTATACCTAGGTTCAGGGCCCTCGTTGTTAGGTAAAACCCCTAATTTTGCATGTCGGATGTTTATTATGTATATGTTGAACTACGATGGAACTCGTTGAGTTGTATGTCTATAAGAAGCTAGATCTATTGGAGTGAGAGTGGGAGATCGTCTAAGTGAGAAAATGAGATCCTAAGTGAGCATTCCCATATGAAGCTCCCTGGTGCAACCTATAAAGGTGGTGCCCAAGGGACAAGGGGTGGCCCACTTGGCCTAACTAGTACTATTTGAGGTGATGGATGAGGTGGTACATGACACATTCATAATGGTGTACTATGGAGCATAGTGTATTCTATTCATCAAAAGTTCTGCACAGTAGAGCATAGTCGTCTCGTCTATGCATGTACGACGGGACATTGTCGTTGACTTCAGTGCAGCCACTATGGGTGGTAGCTGCGATAACAAGATTGGCCAGGCGGCCAGCTAGAGCATTCGGTAGTGGCGACTCGACTCGCTGCCTTGGGGTACCTAGGGGTCATTCCCACAACACTAGCCCCTAAAGCTGTTGGGGTGTTGCGGCTTCAAATGGAGTACCTCGACAGGTTCCATAGGAATTGTAATGCGAGAAAACAATAAGAAAGTTGTAAGATATTTGAACACATGGTTTACTATTCACAGATGCAACCAAGCATAGTTGTTTGGGATTATTCATTAACTTGGGTGCGGGCTCACTTTAGCCTAAGCCCCTTAGTCATCTTGTCGCCCCCTCCCACTCTTTGGCTTTTGCTCTTGCTAACCGAACAGCTGGATTGCGGTCTAGAGTTGAGACGAAGAGTGGGCCGCGGGGTGAGGTGTATGGTACTCATACCTCGGGGAGTATGTTCAGGAGAATGAACACCTAGTTGGCTGAGTGGCGAGAAAGCAGCAAGATCACCCGAGTCGTCTTCCCTTGAGACATTTTTCACATGAGGTCACCACCAGGTTTTGCTCTTTCTAGCCAGGTTGCGGATTGTAGCCGAGATAAAGTGTGGGCCTCGGGTATTATACATGCTACTAAGCCGACTAGGGAGAGATGTCTGGATTAGCTGGCTAACTCCCGCACTGAAGGATGTCGGGCAGAGATGAAGAGATCTAATGACGGTGAGGCGATAGTCCCGAGATTTGTTCACAACACGTGGGAGCAGGGGTTTATACTTACACTATTCTTGTTGTTGTGGGAATCCAAAAGTTCGAAGGTCACTCCAGCCAGCCAGGTCGCAGTCAGCCGAGCAGCCAAACAGGGGTAGACGGATTTGGCCCTGGGCGGCCAAGCAACCAAATGGAACGGTTCGGCAAGCCGGCCTGGAAGCCAAACAAGGGCAGACGGATCGGCCTCCAGCTGGCTTAGCCCTGGCCCTGGCCATCCTAGCAAACAAATGGGTAGGGGGAGGCAGCTGACCGACCTTTTCTTCTTTCTTTTTCTTTTTTCCAGCCAGAACTCTTCCTTTTCTTTCTTTTTCTTCTTTTTTACTTCACCCGTTCTCTTTCTTCCTCCCATTTCTTCTTATCTCCAGCATATGTCTCGTCGGTGGAAATGCAGTCAGCGTTGCATGCGGGTGCGGTGTCAACACCCGGATTTTTAATCCCAGATGCCTGTTATGCCATACATCGCAATCCCAGGATTACCATTTTTTGCAAGACATAATAGATTGGATATCACAGTACATCATCCATTACAAACCATAATAAGGTCTTACACAAATAAAGGATCTCATGATCCAGTCTTAGTACAAACAAGTAGCGGAATAAATAGCGTAGCGGTGGGCTCCATCTTCAGTGTCAAAGGCAATGCTGATGATGGGAGATGATCCTAGTTGTCGTAGCCATCCTGCTGTCCTTCTTTAGGGTAGTCCTCCTCATAGTCTGGCCACAGGAATAGCCAGGGACAAAGCCATGAGTACTCTTTAAGTACTCGCAGACTATCACTAACAAGTAAGGTAGTTCTAGTAGGAAATGCTAAGTTCTAAGTTTATTTGTAAAGTTAAGTACGAAACCTAAGCTGAGTTCAGAAACAAAGAAAGATAAAGTAAAGTTGAAAATCACCTAAGTGGGAACTTACTTGTCATAGTCACAACCATGTTGTGGTCAATTCAGGTCACAATTCATTTCATAAGTCATTTTGAAAACATCTGACAACGGAACAGTATGGCCACTCCAATTGTCCATAACCGCGGATGTGGCTATTCGAATAGTTTGACACTCTCTAGAGGTGGTACACTTTCACCACAAAATTCGATACATCTGTCAGGGATAACCCTGAATCATCATACTTAGTATGCAGATAATCAAACATAACCTTTCCTTTACACACTCTAGTATAAGCACCTATGCTATGAGCTTGGCCTCCCAGCCATGGACATCTGCCTTCCTGGGCACTACATAGGCGGACAACATTGAGAGGTAGCCTCAGCTCAAACCTCTCCCGCGAGGGAACTAAAACTAATGCATATAAACTTCCGGCTAAGCCTTACCCAATTCAGGTATTGTGGTTGTACGGTAAAATTGGAATGGTATCGCATCCGAACCCAACCATCAGTTTTATCAAAGGGCTAAGGCTCATGCCTCAACATTTTCATCATCATCATAAACCATTTGTGTTTCTCAACACATGTCAAAACATCTCAATAGAATGACTCATCATTCCAAGGTTTTCACAAAGCATTTTCACCAAGTATTCCCATCTAAAGTGATCAAGTTTTGGTTTAGCTCTAAACTACTAAGTTAAGAGTGCTCACTAATGTGGGATGCTAATATCAATCTCATGCCATAGAATGACATCTAAGTCTAACTAGATAGGTCAAGTTTTATACTCTTTATGCTATCTATAAACAAGTAAGAAACTTTGGTAAAGTAAAAGAATGTAAAGCTTGTAAATAAAACTTGGAGTAGGTATAAGTCAAAGGGTATAACCAAAGCATGCCTAATGCATCTTGCTTAGGTTATCTAGCTTGCAAGGTTTAGCTTGCATTGTTAATGATGGCTTGCAAGTATTAGCTTGCCAATAATAGCTTGCCTTGGTTGGTGTAGTGGTTGAAATTCTCCTCTTCTTCTTCAGGGTAGAACTCCTCCTCCTCGTAGACTTGGTCGGTACTATCATCTATAAATACATACGGAATACACAATCACCAAACAATACTTAAATAGTCTACTTATCACACTAAGGTACACATTTTATGATTTCGAATCATCACAAACATCACAAGATTTAATGAACTAGTTTCATTTATTTTATTTGAGAAAAGTAATTTCTACTCATTGAAATTAACTAAGATTTAATATTCTCCAATTAAAATATGGGATCATGTGGACACATGTCATCACCACATATTCTAATGCATGGGGATGTGTTTTAAATGTTGGATCACATTTTAATAAGTTTAAGTTTATTATTTAATGATTTAAAGTGACTAGAAATGCCTATATAGCATTATTTTGGGTACTATTCCAAAGTCACTACGTGCAAATCTTAATATTATTACATATTCAGATAGGTATGGTTAAATGTGATTTTTGAGAGTTGGAATCAACTCAAAAGCTAATTTGGTTAATTTTAGAAAAATGTTTGAATGTGACAAAGCTTCTGTCTTGTTATTTATCCTAGGAGAGATCTCTAACTCTAAATGATTTAAATCCAACGGTCTTGGATAGAGATTTTCATTTCCTTTCCAACAAAATTTGAATCGCTCAATTTAGATTTGTAAAACTCCCTGAATTGATTTTTGAACTAAGGGACAGAACTAAGTTTACTTCTAAAAAGAAAAAGATTTATTTGAATCTGCTGGGTTGTGCGGGAACAGCGCTGAGGACTGCTGACAGTGGGGTCCCGCCTGTTAGTGGCTCATTAAATGCGAAGCGGTACGGGGCAGTGTCGACCGTAGGATTAGAACTAGAATCTACGGCTCACGTTCATCATCGACGACGGACCTGTCGTCGACGAGGTGGAACCCTAATAGCTCAGTGGGGGTGCGGTGAGGGTGTACTAGGGCTCCAGCGAGTGTGGCGAGGCGGGCAAATGAACAAGGAGACGACGGCGGGCTCAGGCAAAGTCACAACAGTGGTTGGGGTGGACGAAATCGACGGGAGCTTCTCCTCCTCTGTTGCGGCTCTGTCCGGCGAAATTCCGGCGGCTGGCTGCTCGAGCGGCTCCGGTGAGAGGTGGGGAAGGACCAGTGGTGAGAGGGGAGTGTGAGAGTGTGAAGAAATGGTGCTAGGGAGGCTCCCTATATAGGCTCAGCGAGGCGGCGGAGAGGTGTGGATGGAGCTCGTCGGTGACGATGGCACAGGGTGCTATCGGCGTGGGCGAGGTAGGTGGATGGTGGGCGGTTCCCTAGCGGTCATCTAGGGCTTAATGGCGGTGCATTGCGGTCGGGAGCGTCTCGCGCTCTGAACGATAGAGGCGATGCTCGATGTGGTGGTCCAAGGGCATGTCTGGCAGGGTGAGGTGGTCAAGGCGGAGCGGCGCGCGCGGGCTATGGTCGAGGCGCGGCTTGTGGCGCGCTGTCAGTGATGGCGCTCTAGTGTGCGTTGCGCATGTGACAGAGGTGGAGATCGCGGGCTAGGTGAGGTGGTCCAAGGGCTGTCTGGGCTTGGGAAAGGGACCATGGGCGGTGGTGCTACCAGCCTGCCTCCTAGACATGGCGAGAGAGAGGGGTGTGCTCCTATGGCTGGGGCACGGTCGGCAAGCGTTCATGGCCTCGGGGTGGCGCTGCACTGTTGTCCTAGGCCATTTGGTAGGTCTTTGATGGCCTAGTTGGGGCTAGGGGAGACAAGGGAAGTGAATTGGGTTCAAATGGCTCGACAAATTTTGATCAAAAACAATATTAGTTAGGCAGGTTTGATTCTGCTCACCAAGTGCTCGACACAATGGCCGCAAGAATTAAATTTTTGAATTTTGAAATGAAATTTGGTGGAGTTGTTGGTTTCATGCTTAAGCATTGGTTGCTAGGATTTGTTAAGTTGAGGTCATTTGAGTGGTTTTTGAAAAAGTGGGATCTAGACATATGAGATAGATTCCATTTTCAAATGTCATTTTAAATTAGGGTTTGAATGTTTTTGGAAGATCACAAAGTGGGCCTTGGTAGATCATAAGTTTTACTAGCAAGGGGTGCAAAGATCCACAATTGTTTCTGTTTGAAGTTGAGTGCTAGGAGCACCTAAAGTGACCTAGTTGATTAAAATGGCCAAAGTGACCATTTCCATTATTAATTATTTTTTATTTCTTTTTCTTTGGTTTTTTCTTGGGGATGATCTAGATGATGTGGCATTCATCTTAGAGTCATTTTACAACCATTAGAACAAACAATCATGGCAACTTAAAACAATTCCTATTTAATGCAACACACATATGCATGCTTAATTATTTTTAAATGGAAAAAGTTTTTGTTAACCCTAAATTGGGTGATTTGGATCTTGATAACTTGGATTAAAGTTTTGGGATGTTACAAACCTTCCCCCTTAAACAAAATCTCGTCTAGAGATTTAAGAAAGAAAACTAGGAACTAAAGAGATTTAGGAACTGTATCCTAATGTAATCTTCTTGCTCCCAAGTGGCTTCTTCTTTGGTATGGTTGCTCCATTGAATCTTGAGAAATTTGATACTCCGGGTCCTGGTGGTTTTGTAAGATTTTTCCAAGATACGGATGGACACTTCACGATACGTCAGATCCTTGTTGATATCCACGGCTCGGTGATCGATGTTCTTGAAAACTCCAGTCTTCTCCCGCACTTCTAAGCATTTGCGAAGTAACGAGATATGGAACACATCATGGATGGCTGACATCTCCTCTGGCAGTCCCAGTTGATATGATACTTCTCCTCGACGATTCAGAATCTTGAAGGGTCTGATATATCTGGGGGCTAACTTTCCTTTCAGACTAAAACGTTGGGTTCCCTTCAATGACGAAACCTTGAGATACACAAAATCTCCGACATTGAAAGTCATGTCTCTCCTTCTCTTGTCAGCATAACTCTTCTGTCTGGATTGGGAGGTCATGAGGTGTTCACGGACTTCTTGAACCTTCTCTTCGGCTTCTCGTAGGACGTCGAGTCCAAAAATCTGACTCTCTCCTACTTGCGACCAATTCAAAGGGGTATGGAATTTTCTTCCATATAAGAACTCAAATGGGGCCATTTGCAAACTGGCTTGATAACTGTTGCTATATGAGAATTCTGCGAAAGGCAGGCAATCTTCCAATTTTGATCCATACTCTAACACACAAGCTCTCAACATATCCTCTAGGATTTGGTTAACTCTTTCAGTCTGTCCATCAGTTTGCGGGTGATAAGTTGTGCTGAAATTCAACTTGGTTCCTAATCCTTCTTGGACTTTCTGCCAAAATCTCGAGGTAAATTGGGTTCCTCTATCCGACACTATGGTCTTGGGGGTTCCATGCAAACTAACAATTCTGGCAATATACAACTCTGCTAGCTTCAAACTCTGGTAGGTTGTCTTGACGGGTATAAAATGAGGTACCTTGGACAGTCTATCAACGATGACCCAGATTGAGTCATTTCCCCTATTAGAAGTAGGCAAACCAGTGATAAAGTCCATTCCGACGTAATCCCATTTCCATTCCGGAATCTGTAATGGTTGCAATAGTCCTGCGGGTCTCTAATGTTCCGCTTTGACTCTCTGACAGATATCACACTTGGCGATGTAGCTTCTGATTTCTCTCTTCATCTTGTGCCACCAAAATTGCTCCTTCAAATCCTGATACATCTTCGTTCCTCCGGGGTGGATAGAATAAAGAGTATGATGAGCTTCTTGCATGATAACTTGCTTCAGCTCCGAATTTGTTGGCACACAGATACGTCCTTTGTACCACAGAACTCCTTCTTTGTCTTCGGTGAATCCAGGTACCTTTCATGTACCAATACGACGCCTGATTCTGTCGATACTTGCATTTCCCTTCTGGGCTTCCTTGATTTGGCTACTCAAAGTGGGTTGAAGTTCAATGCTAGCTAAAAATCCTTTCCTAACTAGCTCAGTTCTAAACTGCTCCAACTCCTCATAAAAACTTGGTTGCTTCTCCTTGATCATAGTGTTTAGCCTACACAACAATCTGCTAAGAGCATCCGCTACCACATTGGCCTTGCCGGGGTGATAGTGAATGTCAAGGTCATAATCCTTGATTAACTCTATCCATCTCCTTTGCCTCATATTCAGCTCCTTCTAAGTGAAAATATACTTCAAGCTCTTGTGATCTGAGTAAATCTCACAGCGATTACCCATAAGATAATGACGCCGTGTCTTCAGTGCCAAAACTACGGTTGCTAATTCAAGATCATGGGGTAGGATAGTTCTGCTCATGCTTCTTCAGTTGTCGAGATAGATACGCGATGACTTTGCCTTTTGCATTAATACACATCCAAGACTAATCTTGGATGCATCACAATACACATCAAACGGCTTCTTGATATCTGGCATGATCAATATTGGGGCTGAAACCAATCTCTTCTTGAGCTCTTGGAAACTTGCTTCACATTTGTTGGTCCATTCAAACTTCTTGTCCTTCTTCAACAATTGGGTCATAGGTCTTGCGATGCTCGAAAATCCTTCTATGAACTTGCGGTAATATCCCGCTAATCCGAGAAATGCACGGACTTGGGTTTGAGTGGTTGGGGCTTCCCATTCTTCTACATCTTTGATCTTGGCAGGATCAACAGCGACTCCTCCGGAAGACACAATATGTCCTAGGAATCCTACTTCTTTCAGCCAAAACACACATTTGCTGAACTTGGCATACGACTGATGCTCTCTAAGGGTTTCAAGGATGATTCTCAGATGTTGCTCATGGTCTTCCTCTGACTTGGAGTAGATAAGGATATCGTCGATAAACACAACGACAAACTTATCCAAAAAATTCATAAAGATCTTATTCGTGAGATTCATGAAATAAGCGGGAGCATTGGTTAATCCAAAAGACATGACCATATACTCGTATAATCCATATCGGGTGGTAAAGGTGGTCTTTGGAATATCCGTTGCATGAATCTTAAGTTGGTGATAACCAGTCCTAAGATCAATCTTAGAGAACACTCTAGCACTAGTCAACTGATCAAATAGATCCTCTATACTTGGCAATGGGTACTTGTTCTTGATTATTACGTCATTCAACTTCCTGTAATCTATGCATAAACGATTGCCTACATCCTTCTTGTCGACAAACAAAACAGGCGATCTCCATGGCAATGCGCTTGGTTGAATCAAGCCTTTCTCCAGCATAGCATCCAACTACTTCTTCAGTTCCACTAACTCTGATGGGTTCATGTTGTAGGGTCTCTGAGCTATGGGACCGGTTATGGGGATTAGTTCAATAATGAACTCAATATCCCGATCCGGGGGCATACTAGGCAATTCAGCTGGGAATATGTCGGGGTATTCACAGACTACTCTGACTTGGTCTATGGTGGGTAGGGCTAGACTCTTGCTGCACTCAAATTGACGGGGCAAGGTTTCAGATATATGCTCTACTGATACTCCAGATCTACTGGTCATTGTGATGGCTTTCTTGGCACAGTCTATCAATTCTTTATGTTTGACATCTAGTCCATTCCTAGTACTACTTCCAAACCATTGGTTCCGAGTACTATTAGATTGGCATAAAAGTCTATCCCATGTATTCTGATAGGTACAACTTTGCAAATTTTTCTAGCTTTTGTGGTTGAACCGGGGATTTGAACTATCATGACATGCTTCAAGTTGGTTGGGTGAATCTTACTAGTGCATGCAAATTCTTCGGTGACAAATGAGTGCGATGCTTCAGAATCAAACAACACTCTTGGTAAAACTGAGTTGACAGAAAACATACCCAGCACTACATTTGGCGCTTCTTGGGCTTCTTCGGTGTTCATGTGGAAGAGACGACCGTTGCGGTTGTGAGGGTTCCCTGGGGCGAATCTTCTTCCGGGTTGAACTCGACACTGCTTTTGAGCTAGGGCATTCACATTGGCAGCGGCGGCAATCTTCTTGGGGCACTCATTGGAGTAGTGACCCTTCACTCCACACTCGAAACAAGTAATCTGAGACTTGTCTTTTGCTGCTACGGGCATAGCATTGCTTCCAGTTCTGGGTGCAGTGTTGTGTTTGTTGTTGTTGTTGTTTTTGTGCTTGGGAAGTGCACGGTGGAAATTGCTAGAGTTGCCGGGGTGGTTGTTGCTGTTTCCTCCGGACTTCACATTTCCTCCGCTACGGTTGGGGTAGCTTGGACGAGACATTGGGGGTCGGGCATATCCGGCAGACGGATTGGGACGATACTTCTGGTGACTGTTGGATCCAGGTTGGTGCATCATCTGACGTTTGCAGTTGTCATTTGCTTGATTAATCTTCCCTTCCATCTGAATGGCAGAGTCGACTAGCTCTTCGAGATCCTCGAAACGGATGTTGACGAGAACTCTCTGCATCTCATCATGCAGTCCGTTCAGGAATCTCTCCTTCTTCTTGGCCTCCGTGTTGATCTCATCCCGTGCATACCTGGCGAGGGACAAGAATCTATCACGGTACTCCACTACAGTCATTCTGCCTTGCTTTAACTCTCTGAATTCATCTCTCATTCTAGTGGCTAGACCCTGTGGCACGTGGGTGCGGCTGAACTTGACTTTGAAGGCTTCCCATGTCATCACTTGACCATGGTTCATCGTGCGGGTGCTGTTCCACCATGCTCTTGCATCTCCGGCCAAATAGTGGGTGGCAAACAGAACTCTCTCGTTTTCATCCACTCCGGCGACTTCTAAGTTGTTCTCCATTGTCTGTAACCAATCATCAGCATCCAGTGGGTCTTCAGACTTGCTAAAGATTGGGGGATTGGTATTCTGGAAGTTTTTGAGTTTGGATCCATGATGATCCTGATTTCCATGATTCTGATTGTTATGAGCCATCTGGGCGATCTGCTGCAGTGTGGCTAAATTTGCTTGGTGCTCTGCCCTACTAGCTTCACGGTCTGCAATGAGCGTCTGCAGAATCTGCAGCATTGGGTCTTGCGATGAGCTGCTCCCTCCTTGGTTTCCACGTGTCATCTGAAGATTGCGATAGATAAAGGGGTAAGAGGGAAATTCTAAGGTTCATGGTTTTGGTTTCAAAGCTAAAACTTTGATTTTGACTCAGGTTTTGCAACTAACTTATTTTCATTCATTCAAGCAAAGCACATGATACAAACTCACACACACCACAACAAAAGGAAAACAGATGGTTTTAAGAACCATTCTGCAAGCTAAGATACAATGGGACCGATACTTCTCACTCCTACGATAGTGCTCTAGTGCATCTACTCATCGTCGATGAAGTCTGAGTCATCATCGTCGGTGTAGAAGTCCATGGCGTCATCCTCCACATAGTCATCATCATTGTTGAGGTATGAGTGAATATCCCCTTGGATGTCTTCACTTCCTCTCTTCTTCCTCCTTTGCTGCAAGCTGAGCTTCCTGCTCCTTGATGGTCTTCTTGAGGTCCGCCACCTTCTTGCGAACACGGTCGATGGTGCGATCCTTCTTTGCATGTTGACGGCGAAGAGACTGACGATCCTTGACGAGCAATGAGAAAGTCTGGGCCTTCTGGCGGCAATGGCAAGGTTGTGGTTGGCGAACTCTCTAGCATTGTCCAATTCCTTCTGTTTGTCGTACAGTAAGAAGTCGAGGTTCTCCACTTGACGCTTCAACTCTAGGTGACTTGGCATCTCTAGTAGCATTCCCATAGAATCACACCTTGCATAGTGAGCAAAGCGGGTTCCTTGGATCAGGTTGACATTCTGTGCGTAGAGACAAGCGAGAGCTTCATGCATTGCCCTAGCTAATCCATCTAGCCAGTTGTTCTCTCTCACGGAGAACTGAATCTTCTCGTACATTGGTGCTTCTAACTTGCCTCGAAGATCAACAACTACTAGCCATTGTAAATCTCCTCTTGGGGGACCATTGAGTTGAGCTCCAAAGAATTCCGGATGTGGACGCTCCAAGTACTCAGATAGTGCATCTAGATCCCTCTCGAAGATCAGTTGGGCTCCATTGCCCAACTGGTAGAACTTGCTGTACTGAACTTCCATCTATAAGAATTTAGGATGAGAAAGTTAGTGAAGTGATCAAGTGTGTCAAAAATTTATGTACTAATGTAAGAATTTTTGAGGAACATGTATTTTTTGAGAGAAAGAATCCCAAGGGTAAGAGAGTAAATAGGTTTTCACAAATACTCACTTTGATTTTGGAAACTAAGTTTTTGTTCGGACGTCCCTTCTAACTAGGGTCTCCTATGGTCAGGATGGCTCTGATACCAACTTGTCAACACCCGGATTTTTAATCCCAGATGCCTGTTATGCCATACATCGAAATCCCAGGATTACCATTTTTTGCGAGACATAACATATTGGATGTCACAGTACATCATCCATTACAAACCATAATAAGGTCTTACACAAATAAAGGATCTCATGATCCAGTCTTATTACAAACAAGTAGCGGAATAAATAGCGTAGCTGTGGGCTCCATCTTCAGTGTCACAGGCAATACTGACAATGGAAGATGATCCTAGTTGTCGTTGTCGTCCTGCTGTCGTCCTTCAGGGTAGTCCTCCTCATAGTCTGGCCACGGGAATAGCCAGGGACAAAGCCATGAGTACTCTTTAAGTACTCGCAAACTATCACTAACAAGTAAGGTAGTTCTAGTAGGAAATTCTAAGTGCTAGGTTTATTTGTAAAGTTAAGTATGAAACCTAAGCTGAGTTCAGAAACAAAGAAAGATAAAGTAAAGTTGAAAATCACCTAAGTGGGAACTTAGTTGTCATAGTCACAACCATGTTGTAGTCAATTCAGGTCAAAATTCATTTCATAAGTCATTTCGAAAACATATGACAACGGAACAGTATGGCCACTCCAACTGTCCATAACCACGGACGCGGCTATTCGAATAGTTTGACACTATGCAGAGGTGGTACACTTTCACCACAAAATTCGATACATCTATCAGGGATAACCCTGAATCATCATACTTCGTATGCAGATAATCAAACATAACCTTTCCTTTACACACTCTAGTATAAGCACCTCTCCTATGAGCTTGGCCTCCCAGCCATGGACATCTGCCATCCTGGGCGGACAACATTGAGAGGTAGCCTCAGCTCAAACCTCTCCCGCAAGGGAACTAATACTAATGCATATAAACTTCCAGCTAAGCCTTACCCAATTCAGGTATTGTGGTTGTACGGTAAAATTGGAATGGTATCGCATCCGAACCCAACCATCAGTTTTTATCAAAGGGCTAAGGCGCATGCCTCAACATTTTCATCATCATAATAAACCATTTGTGTTTCTCAACACATGTCAAAACATCTCAATATAATGACTCATTGTTCCAAGGTTTTCACAAATCATTTTCACCAAGTATTCCCATCTAAAGTGATCAAGTTTTGGTTTAGCTCTAAACTACTAAGTTAAGAGTGTTCACTAATGTGGGATGCTAATATCAATCTCATGCCATAGAATGACATCTAAGTCTAACTAGATAGGTCAAGTTTTATACTCTTTATGCTATCTATAAACAAGTAAGAAACTTTGGTAAAGTAAAAGAAAGTAAAGCTTGTAAATAAAACTTGGAGTAGGTATAAGTCAAAGGGTATAACCAAAGCATGCCTAATGCATCTTTCTTAGGTTATCTAGCTTGCAAGGTTTAGCTTGCATTGTTAATGATGGCTTGCAAGTATTAGCTTGCCAATAATAGCTTGCCTTGGTTGGTGTAGTGGTTGAAATTCTCCTCTTCTTCTTCGGGGTAGAACTCCTTCTCCTCGTAGACTTGGTCGGTACTATCGTCTATAAATACATACGGAATACACAATCACCAAACATACTTAACTAGTCTACTTAGCACACTAAGGCACACATTTGATGATTTAGTATCATCACAAATATCACAAGATTTAATGAACTAGTTTCATTTATTTTATTTGAGAAAAGTAATTTCTACTCATTGAAATTAACTAAGATTTAATATTGTCCAATTAAAATATGGGATCATGTGGACACATGTCATCACCACATATTCTAATGCATGGGTATGTGTTTTAAATGTTGGATCACATTTTAATAAGTTTAAGTTTATTATTTAATGATTTAAAGGGACTAGAAATGCCTATATAGCATTATTTTGGGTACTATTCCAAAGTCACTACATGCAAACCTTAATATTATTACATATTCAGATAGGTATGGTTAAATGTGATTTTTGAGAGTTGGAATCAACTCAAAAGCTAATTTGGTTAATTTTAGAAAAATGTTTAAATGTGACAAAGCTTCGGTCTTGTTATTTATGCTAGGAGAGATCTCTAACTCTAAATGATTTAAATCCAACGGGCTTGGATAGAGATTTTCATTACCTTTCCAACAAAATTGGAATCACTCAATTTGGATTTGTAAAACTCCCTGAATTGATTTTTGAACTAAGAGACAGAACTAAGTTTACTTCTAAAAATAAAAAGGTTTATTTGAATCTGCTGGGTTGCGCGGGAACACTAATGGGCCAGCCCAGTTTCACTCCGCGGCACTGAGGACTGCTGACAGGGGGTCCCGCCTGTCAGTGGCTCATTAAACGCGAAGCGGTACGGGGCAGTATGGACCGTAGGATTAGAACTAGAATCTACGGCTCACGTTCATCGTCAAAGACGGACCTGTCGCGGGCGAGGTGGAACCCTAACTGCTCAGTTGGGGTGCGGTGCCTACCAGGGCTCCAACGAGTGCGGCGAGGCGGGCAAATGAACAAGGAGACGATGGCGGGCTCAGGCGAAGTCACGGCAGCGGCTGGGGTGGACGAAATCGACGGGAGCTTCTCCTCCTCTGTTGCGGCTATCTCCGGCAAAATTCCGGTGGCTGGCTGCTCGAGCGGCTCCGGCAAGAGGTGGGAAAGGACCAGTAGTGAGAGGGGAGTGTGAGAGTGTGAGAGTGTGAAGAAATGGTGCTGGGGAGGCTCCCTTATATAGGCTCGGCGAGGCGGCAGAGAGGTGTGGGCGGAGCTCGTCGGTGATGACGGCACAAGGTGCTATCGGCGTGGGCGAGGTAGGTGGATGGTGGGTGTTTCCCTGGCGGTCTGCTAGGTCTTAATGGCGGTGCTAGGGGCGGTGGATTGCGGTCGGGAGCGTCTCGCGCTCTGAGCGACAAAGGCGGTGATCGACGTGGTTCCCGGCGGTTGTGGGCCGCGCGACGGGGTAAGGGCGTGTATGGCGGGGTGAGGAGGTCAAGGCGGAGCAGCGCGCATGGGCTGTGGTCAAGGTGCATCTTGTGGCACGCTGTCGGTGATGGCGCTTTGGCGTGCACTACTCATGTCATAGAGGCGGAGAGCGTGGGCTAGGTGAGGTGGTCGAGGGGCTGTCTGGGCTTGGGGAAGGGACCATGGGCGGTGGTGCTACCACGCTTACCTCCTAGACATGGCGAGAGAGAGGGGCGCGCTCCTGTGGCTGGGGCACGGTTGGCCCGCGTTCATGGCCTCGGGGTGGCGCTACACTGTTGTCCTAGGCCATTTGGTAGGTCTTTGATGGCCTAGTTGGGGCTAGGGAGACAAGATAAGTGAATTGGGTTCAAATGGCTCAACAAATTTTGATAAAAACAGTTTTAGTTAGGCATGTTTGATTCTGTTCACCAAGTGTTCGACACAATAGCCACAAGAATTCAATTTTTGAATTTTGAAATGAAATTTGGTGGAGTTGTTGGTCTCATGCTTAAGCATCTCTGGTTACTAGGATTTGTTAAGTTGAGGTCATTTGAGTGGTTTTTGAAAAAGTGGGATCTAGACATATGAGATAGATTCCATTTTCAAATGTCATTTTAAATTAGGGTTTGAATGTTTTTGGAAGATCACAAAGTGGGCCCTGGTAGATCTTAAGTTGTACTAGCAAGGGGTGCAAAGATCCACAACTGTTTCTGTTTGAAGTTGAGTGCTAGGAGCACCTAAAGTGACCTAGTTGATTAAAATGGCCAAAGTGACCATTTCTATTATTAATTCTTTTTTATTTCTTTTTCTTTGGTTTTTGCTTGGGGATGATCTAGATGATGTGGCATTCATCTTAGAGTCATTTTACAACCATTAGAACAAACAATCATGGCAACTCAAAACAATTCCTATTTAATGCAACACACATATGCATGCTTAATTATTTTTAAATGGAAAAAGGTTTTGTTAACCCTAAATTGGGTGATTCGGATCTTGATAACTTGGATTAAAGTTTTGGGATGTTACATGCGGGGATCCGGCGCGCAGCTGGAACTAGGAGCAGCTAGGGTGGAGGAGTGGAGGAGGGGTGCGGCCGCACACGGGGAGAAGACGACGGCACAGGGAGCAGCCGGCAGCAACGCATGCACGAGGAAAGAGGAGGGAGTCAGCGAGATGAGCTCGAGGGTGCATGCGGGAGGAGTCGACACGGTCGAGGGTAACCGGGGCACCGCCGAAACCGCATGGGCGCGGGAGCTAGCCACGTGTCACGCAAGGTAGGGAACAGTGCAGGGAGACGACTCGGGAGCGGGTAGCTGGCGTGCGGACGCGCGCGCAACATTCGGAGCGGGGGAGGGAGCCAACCCACTGGTGCGTGTGGAGGAGAGGAGGCGCACATGCAGACTGTCGGGCGAAGGACGGAGGCGGTCGCTGCGGTGGAGCGGAGCAGCGAGAGAAGTGGATGACCGGCAAGGGCACATCAACAATGGGGATGGAGGAGGCGCTCGCCGGAAATGGAGGAAAACGGCACGCTACGGTGGCCGAAGCTGGCAGAAAGGAAAACGTGGGCACATCCGAGCGTGGGGTGCGTAACCATTAGGGGAAGAGGTGTAGACACGCGTAGGCTAGAGGCGAGCGACGCGCGGGGCAGGGGCGAAAAAGCAGGCGAGCGCGCATGGCGCGAGGGAAAGAAGCCATGTGAGGAGGCAAGCCCCCGAGCAGAGCATGGAACAAACGCACAAGATGGACTAGCCAACGGCAAACAAACAGATGGGAGCACGCACGCGAATGGAGATGGAGGCCTGCGGCAAGTACGAGCACGCGGGGTTGCAGCCGGCTGAAGGCTATGTCTATGCGAGAACGGGAGCTGCTGCGTTGCCGAGCCCCCGAGCTTCTTCAGGAGAAGAACTGCTGATAATGTCGAGACGATGACGCCGATGATGATAAAGAGGGGTCCCGTCCGGAGCTGAAGAGTGCCTTTTGCAAATTGAAGTGTGTCTAGAAGATTAATCCCAAGCAGAAGTACATAAAAGAAGTTCAATAAAAAATATCAATTAGCAGAATCAAAACACAACATTACCACATTGACAAACAAATCATCCACATATACAACATCATAATTCAGAGGACAGGCAAACATCTGTACCGTAACCGGAGCAAAACTCACCTTAGACCGCAGAAACGCTAAGTCAGGGAAAATTCAATTCTGGTTAAGTAGACTAAAGCAAGCAGATAAGACTGAAATCTTGCACTTGCAATTACTGAAGTTTTAATGAATGGAGACTTTACTCTGTCAACCAACAACTTTTGCAAACTGAAGTGCATCTAGAAGATTACCCCAAGGTAAAAGCCAATACTATATTTGTTAGTTTTGGGAGAGGTTAGTTTTCTGAGATTAAGACTTCAGAATTGTAAAACTGCAAGTATGAAATAGGGCTTTCTCTCATTTACAAAAAACATGGCTTTCTCTGTGAGTATAATGAATTGCTTGAAGACTGTCTTTAGCAATACAACAAAGGTAACTCAGTATGCTAGTGCTAGGAGACCATGGAGAGAGGTATTGCAAAAATACAATTGCACTTTTAAATCAATTGCATACCACCACATTTGAAACAATAGTACATGGTTAACATACCTTGCACATCCCGCACTAAACTTTAGCATATCATCATCGTCAGAAAACATGAAGGATAGCTACTCATGCCACCATATGCATGTAAGAGTTATCAACAAGAGCTCACAAACCATCCACATTTACTATATCTAAACAAATTAACACTACATGGGTTAATGTTGACACCATTTATACATAACCCAAGGATGGGCGCTTGTTTAGGGAAATAAAGTACTCCTTGATTACTACCAAGCATAACAAATAATTTAAAAATTTGTGAGGAAAGCATAACTAAATAGTACTAACTTAGGAATAGCATTTCTAAGTCTACTAATCCGTATAGAAACACAAAAATCTCACAAAACATTGTTATCCCTACAAGTGTTTCATAATCATATTTTTAACTGCTACATAGAGCTTTGCATTATCTACTATTCATGCACAACAATAAAAAAGCAAGATGGAAAAATGTGTACTAAATTGCAAGATAGGCCTAGAACATGTCTATAATAATTCATGGTTTTCATGCAAGTACCATTTAAAATTGATTCTAAATTGTAATAACTTTTGACTACTTAACTTATTTATGTTTTGTCAGCCCAATAAATCGTAAATTTTCAAGATTAGCTTAAGTCTATATGGATGGATGAAAATCATTAGAAAAACATACCACAAACGTGGTGTCATACAGGTCAGGAATCATAAAAGTTACTAGTTGAATGCATGTGCGTTACCACGACCGCCAGTTTCGAATATATCTTTTTGTTCCATCCATGATCTGCAAACTCAAAGCAAATCATGCACGAGCAATAATTAAATCAAAATTTGTGTTGAAAGAAGAGATCGAATTTCTTTATCTTGTTAAAAAGTTGTGAGGAAAGCATAACAAACTAGTACTAACTTCGGAATAGCATTTTTAAGTCTACTAATCCATACAGAAATACACAAAATCTTACAAAACATTGTTATCCCTACGAGTGCTTCATAATCATATTTTTAACTGCTACATAGAGGTCTGCATTATCTACTATTCATGCATACCAATAAAAGAAGCAAGATGAAAAATAGGCACTAAATTGCAAGATAGGCCTAGAACATGTCTATAAAAATTCATGGTTTTCATGCAAATACGATTTACGGTTGATTCTGAATTGTAAAAACTTTTGACTTCTTAACATATTTATGTTTTGTTGGACCAATAAATCAAGAATTTTTCAAGATTAGCTGAAGTCCATATGGGATGGCTGAAAATCGTTAGAAAAACATACCACATAAATGGTGTCACACAAGTCAGAAATCATAACAGTTACTAGTTGAATGCCCGTGCGTTGCCATAACCACCATCTTCGAATATATCTTTTTGTTCTGTCCATGATCTACAAACTCAAAGCAAATCATGCATGAGCAATAATTAAATCAAAATTTGTGTTGAAATATGATATTGAATTTCTTTATCTTGTCAAATCTTGTGGGTTTTTTCCACTCAAGCTTATTAAATGTGGACCTATCATCTACAAAAACGCGTCTACAGTTTCTACGAAGGAAAAAACATCATTTTTTAATTACTGAAGAGTGAACTCATAAATATTTAATAAAATGCTGTAGCTTGTACTCTCTCTGTTCTAACATATGTCCCTAGATACCTTTTAGTGTGTGGGTTTCGACCAAAATAATTGAACGTACACATTAAAAAGTCTACATACATGTGTTTAAGAAAGATACTAAACATGTTATATTTTGGAACGGAGGGAGTATCGTATGTAGGTACATTTAGATGGTATTATCTGTAATTTCGCGACACATTGGATTTAGAGGTAAACTTATCTTGGACTCGAAGATTACCCGAAATTGTTTCCACACTTTCATGCTCACTTGCAAAAAAAGTCTATCACTTAGGGCATCTCCACCGGCCGACCCAAACGGGTGACCGAAATGGACGTTTCTGTCCGTTTGGATTGGGGCGCGGTCTCTTTTGGGTCGCGATCCGGCCTGTCTGGCCAGCCGCGCCCAGCGGCCCAACCCTTCTGTATGTCTCCCTCGATGTCACCGCTTGACACACTCGGCGATGGGACATTAATGCCGACACGACGTCGGCTATCAGCGTCGGCGGCTTCCCGCACAACCGGCGTTTCCGCCATTGTAGCTTTTTGTTTCTCGCGCACGCCTTCCCGCCCGTGCGTGCCTTCCCAGTCGTTTACCGCCTTCGTCGTGGTCTATAAAAGACGGCCACGCGGCACGGCTGAGACAACAAGCCCAAGCAAGAGCAACCACCACCAAAAAAGCGCCAACCATGAGTAGCCATGCCTCGCCGCAAGATCGCCAACTGGACCAAGATTAGGAGATGTGTCGCTCCCGCTTCCAGGAGGCCGACATCGACGCTGTCGACCTCCAAGCCACATTGGTGTCCTAGCGAATGGCCGAGGTGGAGGTGGTGGCCTTCGAGGTGGAAGGCCGTGTGGCCGAGGTGACGCTGAAGCAGGTGGTGGAGGCGGCCCAGTGGGCGGTGCGTGAGGTTCACCACGTCACCGCCAAGGAGGCGGTAGAGGCGGTGGCCAAGGAGGTTGCACCAGCGGTCCTCCGGAAGATCTGCCATGAGGCGGGCATGACTATGCTAGAGGAGGTGGCCAAGGAGGCGGCCAAGATCACCGTCAGCGAGCTTCACCATGCCACCACACCACGTAGTGCGGTGGAGCACAGCGTCGATGCGGCGGCGGAGGAGCTGTGCATGGCTACGACCACCGAGGTGGCGAGTGCGTGGGCTCTCGTCGAAAGAGATAGACGGAGGTGGGGGGCGACAACGAGGAGAGGGAGGAGGTGGATCCAGCAGCAGGCCATCTGGGCGGCTAGGGCGGCGATCGACGAGGCCAGCGGTAGTGGCAACAGCGGCGAGTAGCCGTAGGGACCGCCTCCTCCAACAGTAGTAGTCCTTTTTATTTTGTTCAAATGTGTCTTTTAATGAAAAGCAAGCTTAATTACTAATGTTTCGAGTACGTATGGGCCCCGAGCAGCTGACATGCGGACAACCGCGTGGTCCTTGCTCTGTCCGGGCCGATGCAACCATTGCCCAAATTAGATTTACGGATGGGTCGAGCCAGATGCATCTGTCTGGTCGAGTCGAGCTGCTGGGAGGCCAAGATAGCCCCGTACGTCCGCGTGGACACATTCGGCCGCGCTCGGACGGGTTGGGTCGATCCGGTGGAGATGCCCTTACCCCTATCTTCTTCCTCTGGCATGATTCCATCCCTTAGCTAATTCTCCCAAGGTTCACGGCTGGACGCCACCTGCTCTCCCCAACCACCCATGGCCCCGCCCCATTTTCGTAGGATCCTCCTTCCTGCTGCTCTAGGTCCGGAACTGGAGCAACGGAGGTTCATCAACTTCCTAGGCTCTAGCGCTGGAGGTGGATATAAAAGACTACTCGACGGTCTTGTCGCACGGTGGTCTAGCACTCAAGCCAGTCTACATGCGCGCCGCAGGAGTATATCGACTACCTTACATCATAGGCGACGGCTACTGTAATACCTCGGACATTACGCTCTAAGCACGAGCTTGGATGAACCAAAAGTGGGTAAGTGATTCAACCGCGGAGGCCCAGGGCCACCCACATCTAGGCCCAACGAAGCGGAGCAGGGCACGGTACCGGCTGACCACCTTATCCACTTTCAAGAACATCGGGACAAGAGAGAGCGGCATACGCGACAGGTAATATGACCACGACATACATAGATGAGTATGTATGTCTGTAACTTACAATAGACATTAGAGTCACACCATCTAGAAACAATAGAAACAAAAATATTCAACACCATACGGCAAGATCCAAATATACTAGATAGATATATTAGTTTAGGATACATCCTCATACATCACGTAACAGAGTATCAAGCGGAAGCGAAAAATATGATCCGAGTATGGATAAGAAGTAAATCGGCATAAGATGCTCTAAAAATAAGCACACCCCGCCCACAGATCTTATGGATCTCCATCCCCAGAATCTCTACACGTGATAGTCGTTACCACTATCATCGGTCTCTTCGACCCAGTAATCTTCCTGGGAGTATACCTGTCCATCTGAACCAAATATTTATCGTGTGAGACCCTAGGGGTACTCAGCAAGTCTTAATGCCTCTAAAGGAAACAACCTAGGGTGACGCAATTGCAACGAAAGATAATATCTACAAAATGCTATGGAAACACGCTACGCATCCTCCCAACCAGAGATGGACGGACGTCCGTTAATTAGTAACAACAGTTATATAAGCAACATAAATAACCCTGTTCGTCCTCCTTCCTGCTTACCGACGAAAAGGTGGAAGGACATCCCATCCGTTGGCAATTTTATTAACCATTCCATGAGTATTGTACTATTTACTAGGTATGTCTTAGTCAAATTAAAGGCGATACTTTAGTTATTCTTGTTTATGATCGAGAAACTGTGCTTCATGTCGTCCATAACCGCGAACACGGCTTTCAGAAAGATTTACCCTGCAGGGTTGCATAAATAGCAACACACGCACGGTCAACCTTAGGAAGAACCAAATAAAATACAACGAGACCTCACGACAAAGCATTCACAGGATTCATAAATCATTTCAGGGGGCCACCCTAATAAGCTACCCACAACGAAGTTGGTCGGCTCCGAGACAGACTCAGGGTTTGCGACGATGGCGGTAAACGACTAGGAACCCAAAAGTGTGATTGGACTTGTCGATACAGCATAAACGTGGCACTGGGATCCCAGTACAGGTGCTCCACGCACAATCATAAATAAAGCAGCAAAGCATGGTATAAGTACATGATACTAATAAAGCCTCAAACTACTTTGTGGCCCTAAGAAATAAAGTGTGAATCAAGCTTATGCGAATGGGATTCATAGTCCCACATGCGGATAGTGCGATAGTCAAGGAACATGAATCAAGTACTCGGAGTCCTACGGGACACAAGTGAGCTTAAAGAACCAAATAGCAGATAATGCTCACTGATGCCTCTTTTATTAGTTATCCCATTACTACTTAGATTAAGTTGTTCAGGTACCTTGTTATCCAAAGACTCACGCAAACCCTACATATGCAATTCTATGACTCGCATGGCTCAAACATCTCCCGTAGTAATGGCTTATAGGATTGGGCAACAAGCTTCGGTGGGGTTTAAAAGTAAAGGCTATGCAATACTTAGGATTCAATTTAATGCAATCGCGACTTAATGATGCAAGAGTGAGATAGAAGCATAGGTACTATATGTATGCAAGTATGAGGAATTGCTTGCCTGGAAGTTGAATAAGAAGGATCCGGGTAATACTCCTGAGCCTCCTGGTATTCTCCTTGCTTAGTGTCTATCCGGATAAAAACTAAACACACAAGGGTCCGAAATAAATACATTACACAATCATATAAATAGAATATAATAAGCAAACAAAGCATGTCATGATTAAATGATGTGCAATTGCATGGTAGTAATGTAGCATGGCAAGGGTGAAGTGTGGAAACAAGAATTAACACTTTTAATATTTATTTTGTCTTATTTTATTTGCATAAACCATTCAGGTTTTAAAGGTTTTACATGATGCATGCTTCAAATGATATCATGGAAGGCATAGTTAGAGTGGACTCGTCGAGCTAATCGATTTGGACATATTATTTATTGAAATTGGAATTACGGAATTAAAGTTATAAATTTATTATGAAAAGGCATTTATTCCTATTAAATAATTTCAAAATTTTAATTTGCTCAAAAATTATTTTGGATGGTATATTTGAATTCCTGACATTTTTCTGATCAAGAAAAATATATAATATAGAAAATTTGAATTTAGAAATTTAAAATTATTATTTAATGCAAATAATAATAAAAAGGGTCAAATGCACAGGTTTGGCTAGTTAGGGCTGACTCTGGTCAAAATTGAATTTATATTTGAAATCCCATTTAAATTTGAACCACTTTTAATTTTGAAACTTTCGTCAAATTCGAAATGTTTGAATTTATATGAATTTATTTATATTAAACCAATTTCTGGAATTTTGTTTTATTTGTAAATACGTTGGAATACATTACGAGGAAGGTTTACCACCAGCAGGCGTGTGGGACCAGCGATACCAAAGGACCACGTCGGCGGCAAGCAGTTGCGTGACACGTGGGCGACCCCAGGGAGTTTCTGGTGAATACCCGACACTTCGGATACCTTTTTGTAAAAGAGCTTGAGTGGGTGATAGGTGGGGCTTACGGGGTTGGGGTTGCTGGACAGAGAAAAAAGGAGGGTCGTTTTTGCAAATCGTTTTGGGTTGAACTGCTGGTTACTGTCGGCGCTGCAGAAACTGAAATTCGGGTCGCAAAATGAGCTAGCTGGGACAAACTTCGGAAGAGGATTAGGAACGATTTGCTGCTCCGATTTGAGCGCCGTTTGCGGATACAAGTAGATGGCACATAGAAGAAGAGGTACAGGCCTAAATCTTCCCGGGAGGTGGGCTAGGGTGGTCGGGAGCTTGCGATGAACACGGGTGGTTTTAACTCTCTGAAATTCGACAGAGGCAGCAGGTTTTCGGCTCGATCTTCGGAAGATGATTTTGTGAGCTGTGGATCGTAGTTTTGGTCACCGTTTGATCCTGGACCTAGCTGGTATCTAGGAGAGGAGGTCTCGCATTCAGAGTTTTTCCATAGTATGCCTAGATGCAGCGCTATGAAGTTACGAACAGAGGTAGGAAAAAGAGCGAGAGGACGCGCGGCTGTTGTCGTTCGTGGCATCGCGACGCGGCGCGCGGCGTCGGCTTCTGGCGCGCGAGGAAACAGGGAAGCGGCGATGAAGCAGCGCTAGGACAGAAGGTAAGGGATGCGACGACGGTGCTCATCGGGGTGGTCAGAGTCGACGGGACGGCAGACGGCGAGGAGACGGGGACCACGTTGGCCACGTGCGGCACGTCGGAGGACGGTAGTCCCGGCCTTCTCCTCCTCGCTCTAGGTAGTAGACTTCAAAGGCGAGCACGGGGATGCTCTTGACGTGGGGACGAGGGTGGCGTCAGCGTAACTCAAGCGGGCGTCGGAGCTGCCGTCAATTCAGCCATGGCGGCGGCAAGGGTTTTCGTGGAGGAAAAGCAGAGACGGAGGAGGAGTCGATCTGGGGTAGGGTTGTTGCTGTTATATGTTGATCCAAATTCTACAAAGTATAGGCCAACTTCTGACGAGTGGAGCGAGGCCCGTCGCCGGGAGGCTTGGGCCGTCGTACGGTACGGATCGTCGAAGACCTAGGTTTCCACCGATATATAAACCCCTTGTAAGCCGCCGGTTGGGAGAGTTGCATCTGTGAAATTCCCGGCGCTTGTAAACACCTCGATATAGTGAAGTTTCATGGTGGCGCCGTGGTTTTTCCTCTCTTTGTTGGAGAGGTTTTCCACGTTAAATCTGTGTCTCCTTGTGTTTTTGTTTTCGTTCTTCGTTATCTTCTTGTCGCGATTGTAACAAGTGGTATGAGCCCAGGTTCTAATCTAGGGTTTGCGACATGTCGTCATTGAAGTTCGATCTACCACGGTGGACTACACCACAAGATTCTCCTTGTGGCGGTGAAGATGGGCGATTCTCGCCCAAACTTGATCTGGATGAAGCGCTGGATGGATTCGGTGAAAAGGATGCTAAGACCTGGTCCTGAAGAGAAGCGGAAGGACCGTAAGGCTTTGTCTTTGATTCAACTTCATCGTCCAATAATATTTTGCGAAGTCTTGGAGATGAAATCTTTCGCCCTATGGGAAAAACTCAAACGATCGCATGTCAAAGGATCTAACCATAAGATGCATGTGAAGATGAAGTTGTTCTCGCATAGATTGCAGGAAGGTGGATCGGTAATGAATCACTTATCTCTTTTAGAGATTATTTCTGATTTGCAATCTATGGAAGTAAAATATGATGATGAGGATCTAGCCCTATTACTCTTATGCTCGCTGCCTAGTTCTTATACACACTTTCGTGATACAATGTTGTTGAGCCGTGAGAAGATAACCCTTGATGAAGTGCAAGATGCCCTCAAACAGCGGGAAAAGATGAAATCTATGGTGCAGGCAGATGGGGCATCCTCCAAGGCTGAAGCTCTGCAGGTTCGTGGCGGGACCGCAGAGATTTAACAACCATGGCAACCGAGATAAGAGCAAAGACGGCAGAGGTCGCTCAAGTCCAAGGGAAAGGACAAGTTCTGCAGTATTGTAAGAAATCTAATCATGTTATTGATGATTCTGGAAGCTGCAGAATAAGGAGAAAAGGAAGTGCCTTACCAACCGAAGATAAGGATCAAGGCAATGGTAAGGCTGCTTTGTTTTTGATAGTTCGATGGTGAATGCTTAGCTGTTTTGCTGTTTGTGCTTCTCGTGATGATGAATGGATACTTGATCATGTTCGTTTCATATTTGCTGTAACAAAGATTGGTTCAGTTCATATGAGTCTGTGCATCGGAGATTTTGTGCGTGTGGGGAATGACAACCCATGCCATATCGTTGGTGTTGGATCTGTTAAGATTAGGACACATGATGGCGTGACACGCACGTTGAGTGAGGTGAAGCACATACCAAGCATGGCCAGAAATCTGATCTCCCTGAGTACCATGGACGTTGATGGATACAAGTATGCGGTGGGCATCGAGTTCTGAAGGTATCAAAGGTTCTCTTATTCACATGATAGGTGATATGAATTACGCTAAATTATATGTTCTTAGAGGTAGCACTTTGCTGGTATTGTCTGCTTTGTTACTTCTAATGATTCGATGATTGTGGTAAAACACATCTATGGCATATCGTCTTGGGCATATGGCGAACAAGGCATGGCGAGTTGGTCAAGAGAGAGCTGATTGATGGTTGCAACTTGAGTAAGTTTGAGTTACGTGAGCCTTTGCATCTTTGGTAAGCATAAAGAGTTAAATTCAATGCTTCCGTTCATACCACCAAAGGCATATTAGATTATGTGCATGCTGATGTATGGGGTCCGTCCCGTAAGACTTCTATTGGTGGTGCTAATTATATGCTTACTATTATTGATGATTACTCAAGAAAGGTGTGGCCTTATTTTCTGAAGCATAAATCTGATGTTTTGATGCTTTTAAGAAGTGGAAAGTTATGGTTGAAAAACAGTGAGAAGAAGGTAAAGGTACTACGTCTTGACAATGGTATGGAATTCTGTTCTAATGAGTTTGAGGAGTTTTGCAAGAACGATGGCATGATCGGGCATCACACCATCCCATATACTCCTCGCCAGAATGGCGTGGCGTAGCATGAATGAACTATCATCTCGAGGGCTCGTTGTATGTTGTCTAATGCAGGTATGCATAGGCGTTTACGGGCTGAAGCAGCCAACAGCGTGTTACCTCATCAACAGGTCACCTTCTATTCCACTTGAGAAGAAAACTCCTATTGAGGTATGGTCGTTCACTGCTGATTATTCACAGTTGAGAGTTTTTGGTTGCTTATGCTCATGTTGATAATGGAAAGTTAGAGCCTAGAGCTGTCAAGTGCATATTCCTTGGTTATGGTTCAGTAGTTAAGGCATATAAACTATTGAACCCTGAAACAAAAAGGATTTTGTTGAGTAGGAACGTTGTTTTCAATGAATCCGTTATGTATCATGACAGCTTGCCATCAGATCCCTCTCCTGTTGCTATTGGAGAGGAGGGAGTTCGTGTGCAGGTGGAGCACCTGCAGAAAACTGTTGATAATAATCTGTTGTTGATGATACTCATGAGGAAAATATTGATGATGATGTTGTTCAGCACTCACCTCTTGTTTTGCAGAGCACAGGAATCTATTGTTGCGATAGACCGAGACGTAACATAGTTCCACCTCGTCGTTTAATTGAAGAGTGTAATCTTGTACATTATGCTTTGAGTTGTCTTTGAGCAATTGGAGAACGATTCTGAACTGCTACATATAATGAAGCCATTGCATCCAGATTGACCGAGAAGTGGGTATCTGCTATGCAAGAAGAGATGCAATCGCTGAGAAAAAATGGCACATGGGATGTTGTGCTTGCCTAAACAAAAGAAGGTCCGCTGCAAGTGGATCTTCAAGAAAAAGGAAGGTCTATCTCCCAAAGAGCCTTCAAGGTACAAGGCAAGGTTAGTAGCAAAAGGGTTCAGCCAGATTCGGTATTGATTACAATGATGTGTTCTCTCGGTTGTGAAGCATAGTTCCATTCGTACTTTCTTTAGTATTGTGGCTATCGTGATCTTGAGCTTGAGGTTAGATGTCAAGAAGCTTTTACGCATGGAGAGCTTGATGAGGAAATATACATGGACCAACGGAAGGGTTCATAGTGCCCGGTAAAGAGGATTTTGTGTGCAAATTAAAGAAGTCTCTTTATGGCTTAAAGCAATCTCAAGACAGTGGTATAAAAGGTTTGATTCATTTATGATCTCACATGGTTTTGAGAGGTCTAAATATGATAGTTGTGTTTATATCAAGTTTGTTGATGGGTCACCTATATACTTGCTGCTATATGTTGATGATATGTTAATTGCTGCCAAGGGCATGAAAGAAATCACTACTTTGAAGGCACACCTAAGTAGTGAGTTTGAGATGAAGGATCTTGGTGCCGCTAAGAAGATCTTAGGTATGGAGATTACCCGAGATAGAAAATCTGGTTTGTTATTTCTTAGTCAAAGTTACATTAAGAAAGTTCTTCATCGTTTTAATATGGATGGTGCCAACTCAGTTAGTACTCCTATTGCTCCTCACTTTAAATTGTCGGTTTCTCAATGTCCTACTCGATGAAGAGTTTGAGTACATGTCAAAGGTGCCGTATTCTAGTCTGTTGGTTCTTTGATGTATGCCATGGTTTGTTCTCGTCTGATTTATCATATGCTATGAGTTTGATAAGTAGATACATGGCTAATCCTGGTAAAGAACATTGGAAGGCTGTTCGTTGGGTTTCGGTACCTTCTTGGCACTTCAATGCTTGTTTGAAGTTTGGCAGACCGTGAGGGACTCGTTGGCTATGTGGATTCAGATTTTCTTGCCGATTTGGATAAGAGAAGATCCCTCACAGGTTTATGTGTTTAATGTTGGAGGTCAGTGTCATAGCTGGAAGGCTACATTGCAGTTGTTGTTGCACAATCTACTACTGAAGCTGAATACATGGCTATTGCTGAAGCTTGCAAAGAATCTGTTTGGTTGAAAGGTTTGTTTGCTGAGCTTTGTGGAGATGATTCTTGCATTAATTTGTTTTGTGACAGTCAAAGTGCCATATACCTTACAAAAGATCAGATGTTCCATGAGAGAACTAAGCACATTGATGTCAAGTACCATTTTGTTAGAGACATTGTTGCTCAAGGTAAATTAAAGGTATGCAAGATCAGCACTCATGATAATCCTGCTGATATGATGACTAAACCTGTTCTTGTTGCTAAGTTTGAGCTTTGCTCGAACTTAGTTGGTTTAACTAATTAGCCCAAGTGGCTATTGGCGCCGAAAGTATTTGCTTTGTTTGTTCAGGGAGATGGTTGCTGTTGATGCTACAAGGAGGAATTTGTCTCAAGGTGGAGTTTGTTATATGTTGATCCAAATTCTACAAAGTATAGGCCAACTTCTGACGAGTGGAGCGAGGCCCGTCGCCGGGAGGCTTGGGCCGAGTGTAGGAGGTATCTAGGAGAGGAGGTCTCGCATTCAGAGTTTTTCCATAGTATGCCTAGATGCAGCGCTACGAAGTTACGAACAGAGGTAGGAAAAAGAGCGAGAGGACGCGCGGCTGTTGTCGTTCGTGGCATCGCGACGCGGCGCGCGGCGTCGGCTTCTGGCGCGCGAGGAAACAGGGAAGCGGCGATGAAGCAGCGCTAGGACAGAAGGTAAGGGATGCGACGACGGTGCTCACCGGGGTGGTCAGAGTCGACGGGACGGCAGACGGTGAGGAGACGGGGACCACGTTGGCCACGTGCGGCACGTCGGAGGACGGTAGTCCCGGCCTTCTCCTCCTCGCTCTAGGTAGTAGACTTCAAAGGCGAGCACGGGGATGCTCTTGACGTGGGGACGAGGGTGGCGTCAGCGTAACTCAAGCGGGCGTCGGAGCTGCCGTCAATTCAGCCATGGCGGCGGCAAGGGTTTTCGTGGAGGAAAAGCAGAGACGGAGGAGGAGTCGATCTGGGGTAGGGTTGTTGCTGTTATATGTTGATCCAAATTCTACAAAGTATAGGCCAACTTCTGACGAGTGGAGCGAGGCCCGTCGCCGGGAGGCTTGGGCCGTCGTACGGTACGGATCGTCGAAGACCTAGGTTTCCACCGATATATAAACCCCTTGTAAGCCGCCGGTTGGGAGAGTTGCATCTGTGAAATTCCCGGCGTTTGTAAACACTCCTCGATATAGTGAAGTTTCGCTGGCTGGCGCCCGTGGTTTTTTCCTCTCTTTGTTGGAGAGGTTTTCCACGTTAAATCTGTGTCTCCTTGCTGTGTTTTTCGTTTTCGTTCTTCGTTATCTTCTTGTCGCGATTGTAACAGTTGCTAGCACTTGCTTTATGCTTAGGGAAAAGAGGGCACGCGCTCGACGTGGGGAAGCGTCCTTGCTCGGCTGGCCATGTCAGAGAGGCCGGGAAGAGAAACAGGGCACGGGCATAGCGTGGGGTGCACTACTGGCTCGGTACACAGAAGACAGGGTAAGAGAAACATGAGTTGGGTTTGTGTCCGCTTACTAGGTTGAGTCGGACAAAGAGATGGGAGGGCTTGGATTGTTGGCCCAGACCCAGCCGCCGAGTACTTTTCGAGGACTGTGACGACGAAACTCCGGTGAACACACGCATGTATATGAAGCTAGAGTTAGATTACTTTCCTGGCCATAGCAACTCACACACGTACATACGGAAACAATATGATCGCTACACGCACGTATCGTGTGTCCTCTTTTTATTGCTTTGAACTCACACTGTGTTTACAACCCGAGGTACATGCATATATATACTATGATTCTAGTATGCCGACTCGACTACTAGCCCAACTCTAATCCTAGTAGTACTCAGTTACATGTAAGTGTACGGATTGGACTCAACACACACACACACACACCTCGGTGTAGTGCAATCCTATATGTATACAACTCGTATACGTGACACCCCGTCGGTGCTGGATACGGAGTGCTTATTCCTAACAATCACTCCCTAAGCACGACATGCCCTTCAACATCCTCCTGGGTCCCAAATGTACACGCTGCTTCTTGCGGGCGTCATCCTCGGCATTGCTTTCGCCATTCCCTTTCTCAGCACCCATGTCACTGACTTTGCTTTTGTCGGCTTCTCCATGGCTTCACGCCGACAATTCTTTTTGTCCGCGCCCTTCTCCACGCCTTCACGCCGATAGTCCTTTTTGTCCGCGCCTTGAGACAATATACCTGATTCTATAAAGTACTTTCTAATCGATGCTTCGCATATTTGATCTTCTGCTTGCCGGTAATCTTGGATGCAATAGAACAAATATGTAGGAGCTAGCTCACGTTGGTTGACTAGCAAAGCTAGCTCGTGACTAGCAATTCTGACTTCTACCTGCTCTTGACCAACACCGTCTTCTGGCTCATCCGGAGTAGGAAGGCATAGGTTGCCTACGTATAGCGATTCGTGTTTTCCTTTTGAATCCCTTTCTGGCATGTTTCCTTCTAGCTTCTCTATACCACGTGAAAAGCTTCTTGATGGATCTGCATCCCCTATTGTTGGATCTCTTCCATCTGTCTGGCCACCAGTCCACACTCTTGGACCATCGTCTTCTAGCCTTGCTGGCCTGTTTGCTGGGCTCGCTTCAACTCGCCCTTCCAGTTTCGTATCTTCTGGCCACGGACTAGCCTTTTCTTCAAACTCTTTGCCTTCTGGGAGAATCCCTAGTGCTTCTGGCCTGGTGTCCATGTCTGGAGCACCTCCTAGGCCTTCAACGCCTTCTGGGCCTGAACTTGCTGACAAGGATAAGCTTGGTTGATCCATATTTTCTTCATACTTAAGATCCCACGTGACGTGAAAAGTTGGATATCCCGGTTCGTTATAGCCCCAATTCTATGACTCGCCTTCCTCAAAGATTACGTCGCCCCTGACAACCACCTTATTGGTATAAGGATTGCACAAGCGGTATGTCTTTGAGCTTTCATAGCCTATCATGATCATTGGAGTACTCCGATCTGCCAAATTGCTTTTATGGCCAGACTCCGTCTTGACACGTGCCACGCATCCAAAAGTGCGAAGATGATCAACCGAGGGCTTTCTCCAATACCATGCTTCGTACGGAGTCATATCAAGCATAGTCCTGGCCGGTGCCCTATTCAGCAAATAGACTGCCATGTTGACTGCCTCACCCTAGAACTTTCCTGGCAAGCCTTTGCTCTTCATCATGCTCCTCGCCAAGGCCACCACGGTTTTATATTCACCCCCCAAGCTGTGCATAGGGATTTTTTATTCCCCTCCGCCTCGACCTCTCCGGCTTCCTTGATCTTCTCGAATGCATGTAGAGCTTGATCCTTACTTTTCAGCAACACAATCCACATGTATTGGCTGTGATCATCCACCACAAGCATGAAGAATTCATTGTCAGACGGGATTACGGGTGAAATTGGACCACATACACCGCCATGAACGAGTCCTGAGGCTTCACTTGCCTCAAACGTGGCTTCACATGGAAACGGGGCACTCCGTTCCTTGTGATCCACACACGGTAGATCGTCATCCACTTCTGCCACAATATCCATAGCCGGTGATGGAGGATCCTCCTCATCCTTCAGCTCAGTTACTTCGAGCATCAGCATCATCGGTCCATCATCTCCTTCCTCGGCGATGAGAGCCCTCTCCTTTTCCTTTAGTGGTTTCCGGCAATCAGCCTTGAAGTGACCGAGCTCGCCGCAGTTATGACACCTTACATTCTTTATGTCTAACTTCCTCCGCGGCAGGGCGTCATCTTCGTCCTCCTGTCCCGCGATGTACTTTTTCGCTGGGTGTTGCTTCTCCTTGCCGCTCGTGGAGCCTCCTTGCTTTTCTTTCGAAAGAGTCATCCACTGCTGCTTCGTGAGCATCAGGTGCTCAACCTATTCTGGATCACTGAAGCTGATCCGAATTCTCTCGTCATGTGCCTTGAATCTTCTGACGAGATCCTCAAACGTCAATGTATTCAGGTCGAGACATTGTTCGATCGATGTGACAATCTGCATGTAGCGCGCCGGCGCCGCACGTAGGAACCTTCTGACGTTCTTGATCTCATCCAATCCCTCGCCATATCCCCTAATTGCGTTGACGAGGGTAACGAAACGGGCGGCAAACTGATCAACCGTCTCGCTCTCCTCCATCTTCAGATCTTCATAGCTTTTCGTCAAAGTTTGAAGATGCGCTTCCTTCACGCGGGCATGACCTTGGTGCAAGATCTTGATCGTCTCCCATGCATCCTTCGCCGATTTCTTTTTGATGAGGTGTTGCATCACGTCCTTCGGCACGACGGAATAGAGCGCCGTTAGCGCCATACGATCCTTCCGGTACTTCGCGCCTCCCTTGACGTACTCGTCGCCTCCTGGATCGATGGCCTCCCAAACATCCTGACCTTCCATGGCGCACTGCATCACAAGTGCCCATAGTCCGTAGTCCTTGCGATCAAGACGCGGATACAAAGCCACGCCCACCGTCTCTGTCACCGGTGCCGATGCCGAGCTCTCGCCAAACTTCACCATCGCCATGACCTCCTAGTACTTTCAGCAGATCAGGCACGACGACCTTGGCTCTGATACCAATTGTTGGCCTAGACCCAGCCGCCGAGTACTTTCCGGCGACTGTGACGACGAAACTCCGGTGAACACACGCACGTATATGAAGCTAGAGCTAGATTACTTTCCTGCCCATAGAAACTCACACATGCACATACGGGAACAATATGATCGCTACACGCACGTATCGTGCGTCCTCTTTTTATTGCTTTGAACTCACGGTGTGTTTACAACCCGGGGTACATGCATATATATACTAGGATTCTAGTATGCCGACTCGACTACTAGCCCAACTCTAATCCTAGTAGTACTCAGTTACATGCAAGTATACGGATTGGACTCAACACACACACCTCGGTATAGTGCAATCCTATACGTATACAACTCGTATACGTGACACCGTGTCGGTGCTGGACATGGAGTGTTGTGCAGAAGGCAGCTGGGATGGGGTTGGTCAAGTTCAGTCAGATAGCTTGATCGATAGCACCAGGGAGGTTTGATCAGGCAAGTAGCTACTAGGCAGTGGGCCGGTGCAGCTGATCTTGATCCATGCATGAACTAGGAGTATGTGTGTAGAATAGCTAGATGTATGCATGTGTGTGTAAATGCACGCACGCGTAGGGATAGAATAGGATTCTTGGAGTAGATTAGCTAAGTAGATGGTTAGGCTTAGGTTTTCTTCTCCTTTTTATTTTTATTTGTTTGAGTTATTTTCTAACTCTTGTTTGAATTCAAGGAAAACAAGCTCTCTTCGAAAATCAAAGAAAAACCAATTAAGAGGAAGATGGTGAGATCAAAGATTTGCTTGCATGGGCCATGCACAAGCAAGAAATGCCACAGATATGAGAACAACTAGGTCATATATGGGCATTTATTAACACATGCTTCCAAAATATGGAATCAAGGCCAAGCCAAAAGAATGGAGTTTGTGTGCCATATGGATTAGATGGAATATACTCATATGTGAATGTGCATTGGGCATGCTAGTGTGTGTGTACCACTAGATGCATAAATAGCCTCAATATATTCAAACATGAGCATACCTACAA
The DNA here is from genome assembly GCA_023614405.1 of Avena insularis. NCBI lineage: Eukaryota > Viridiplantae > Streptophyta > Magnoliopsida > Poales > Poaceae > Avena > Avena insularis. The sequence continues at coordinate 344,720,185 of CM042690.1, read as the reverse complement.
ATAGAAACCAGATGAAAGCTTGAGAAACATTCCTACTCACATAGCATGCAAAGGTAACCATGTGGCTCCACATATTAAAGTTGTGAAAACTACATACATCATATGTGAAATATGTAGAAATAGAATGGACCCACACCAACACATATGAGCTAGATTTAATACTAATACAAATGCAAAGTTTCATATATAATTAGGGTGGTGGAATTTATAGAGAGAGCCAAAACAAATGTGGCGGAGTTTGAAAAGATATGCCCCAAACTCAACTTGGGCATGAAGCAATATATCAAGAACCAACTATAATGTATCAAGAGTCAAATACAATTAATAAGAATACAAATGAATATGAGAGAAGAATCAAATGAAAAGGGTTTTATATGATGCTAAAATGCAATGTGGCATGGTGACATGATCATGATATAATGATCATGCAATAAATGATATGTAGGAAGTAACAATATATAGACTAGGCAAGTAGCATTACAATTGTTAGACAATTGGGATGCTACAACTACAGCTACGGCAGGCTGGCATTCCGGTACACCTTACCCATGCTGTATAGCACCCTCCATGAAGACTTTAAGGTCCACCCCTCTTTCTCTATCTCTCTTGCTATCTCTGATCTTGATCACAATAGTGGAGGCCAATGTTGGGTAAGTGTTCGGAATCTTCTATTATATTTGATAATGCTCACGTTGTTGCTTCCGCTGCAGAAGATCAAGTATATTTTATTTTTAGATCCTATTTAGATATCACTAGTCCTCAACCCATGCTCCAACACTGGCTAGCTTTTTAAGGGAGTATAAACATATAAATATTTGGTGGAAATTGTTATGTTTTTAATTAGACCATTAATTCTTGCACTTGCATGTGCTAACACATTTAATATTTTCTACATGCAAAAAATATGTACAAATTAGAAATAATAGAAAAAACTATCCTTATGGATTATTGATAGACATGTACCTAATCGTTTTCTAGCTCTTTGAAATGAAGCCGAACCATAAGGGCTATATACCTTCAATGTATTTGTTGTCAGATTGTATGCATTATAATTATGCTTTTCCAACAGTATATTGTTTCACAATGTTATATGCATGTTGTTTAATTTTAGTGACAATTGTATGAAATAGAACTATGCAATATTGATAAAGAAATTTGAACTAATGATTTTTGTATGATATATAATATTTTCTTCCTTCCAATTACAGAATCGGAAACAATGTACAACTAAATTGTTGAGTGATGTGCAATAGTATAAAATGGCCATACAGTAAGAAATAGGTCATGCCTTTCTCTAGTTTCTCTAGGATGGACAAATATCATAATATATAGGTACCTTTTTTATTTTTTGAGTTTGAGAACCCATGTGAACCTCGCTTGTCAAAAATACATGTGAATAAATCTAAGAGTTTCTTTTTCTCCACTATGTAATCCACCATACCCATCCATCGCTCAAAAGCATGTTTCGAGTTTTCTTCTTATGTATGTTGTAATCCATTAATCCAAGCCAATGCGACCAACTTTTGTGCAACTTAACCAAAGTTGGATTGGAAGTACACATTTCAGTAGGCATATCATCTATTTCCAAGATTACATATGGCTTCCGTATTGCAAAAGTCACATTCTTATAAGAGAGAACTTGTCTATACAAGATGATTTAAAGGAAAAGAATAGAATATTGTGAACTCACATGACTATGAATCCAACAAAGTATACACTATCCGTCAGTGCTAAGATGACCTACACAAAATGTTTGGTGAAAAGCAAAAAAATTGTAACAATCTAGTGTATGAACAAATGTCCAAAAAAACTTAGAAAGATATGTTCCTAGACCCGATTTATCCTTGTAATGTTTTATAACACAATTGAGCAAATACATAATAATTAGGGGATTCTATTAATCATGACTATTGGTTCCATAAGAGTGATATCAATTGAATATCAAAAAAATAGAGGATGACATTAAAAGTAACTAAATTAGAAATAGTAGTTTATACAGTACAGAAAACAAAGTTATAGATGATAAAGCATATAGCAATAGACATTTTCCATTGATATCGAGATATACTTGGATCCTTTGTTATCGCAGTTGTGCCATATACCCTGATGTATTTGTTTCACCCCTTCAAACGCAAGTCTATAGTTGATATATTAGCCAAAAACAATACGATTTGGATCGGCTCTACAGTGAGAACTACATGTCTAAGCGATAACTATAAAATGGCTAGAGGCAAACCAAAATAATTATGAAGGATGCAAACTATACCAAAAAATAATAATGAAGGATGCAAACTGAACAAATTGATCCGATACCCTGACGTGACATCCTTTCTCACACATCTTGGGTTGGGGACGTGCTTGACGCAAGTACTTGTGATATACATTGCCCCATATGTTCTTGTAACCACGGCATATGCCACAATATATTCGTTTCAACCTTCAAATCGTGAAACTGTATGTTAGAAAAATATCACAAATCTGTATTTTTTTTGAACGGAGAGCTTCAAAAGGGGCTGGAAGCTTTTCATTTAATCAAAGCAGTGGAGATACAGATATTCACGCAGAGCCCAAAATAAAAGAAAAATTACACACCAGACCCTACGCTTTACAAAAAGGACCCGATAAAATATCTGAAGAGAGCAAGCAGGTCCTTCTTCCATCTCGCCTCTGCAACTGCTGGGCCTCCCTGTGGAGGTTAAAAATTTGCCAGAACATCTCGCCGGCGAGCTCACGGGCCTCTTGACCAATATAATCGGCTGACAACGCGCCTCCAATTTGGATCTGCAGAAAAGAGTGGCTTCACAACTCCCAGGTCGTTCTTTGTCGATCCTCCACCGAGGTCTTCTCCCTCCGCTTGCAACCACGGAAACCAGAAAGAGAGGACCATCCATGGAAGGGCGCCATCGAGCAGCCCAGGTCCGTCGACACCGCGCAAAGAAAGCAAGCTTCCCCCTCAGAGCTCATGCCCGAGATGAGGAGGAGGAGCCGAAGAAGATGCAACCTCGACGAACCCACACAGCCACCTTGTAAGGAGAGCAGAGAAACCACCAGACTCTGGCCAGATCCGAAACCCTGCTTCTCCTCCCTCCCTCGCCTCCGCGACCGGCCAAGGGGGAAGAAGCCTCTTTCAGATCATGGAGATGCAGCTCCTCCTCGCCGCCACGGCCGGCTCAGGATCCACACCACCATCTCACGCCCACCAGTCCGATGCAAGAGACAACACTTATTAAAAAGGGGGCTCGCCATTATCCCCAAATCCACCATCCACCACCGCGGTGGATTGAAGGCAGGGGCAGCAGACGACCGCCTGGCACCTTGCTGAAGCGCCAGGGCAAAAAACGACCCCCACCCCACCCTCAAACCGGCTACGCCACCGCTGCAACCTCCCTTCCCCGCGCCGCCACGGCCGGCCAGCCAGAGAGGGTGCAGAGAAACCGAGAACCGAAAGGTGGAGGAGAAGGAGGCCTTATTCACGGAGATCCCTATAGCCGCGCCGCTCACCGCCGGCTCCAGCCATCGGAGCAGCAGGAGGAGGTAGCACCAACTCCAGATGCGTCGAAATCGGCCCAAGGAAGACGATGCCCTACTCCATACTACGGGCACGCGGCCACAAGACCTAAAACTACTCCTATCTACTGCTTTGGTGCTTCCCCTCGCCATCTCCGGCCGGAGATAGTTCGGATTCGGCCCGGCCACCCTCGGTCAACGCACAAAAGAGGGGGGTGGGGGAAGGAGAAGAGCGATTGGGGAACGAGGCATGTGATGGTCTCACAAATCTGTAGTAGTTATATTAGGAAAGAACAATACAATTTTGACCAGCTTTGTAGCCAAAATTACATGTAGAACTAGTCAATTGTTATTTCGCTAGACACATACTGTAACTGAGATGGATCTGAGATAGATCAATCTGATACCTGATGTTCACGCATAGCAATTGTGGCACATACCATGGAGATCCAAAATCGAAATCTGCAGTAGATATATAAGCCGAAAATAATACTCTCCCGTCTCAAAATAGATGTGTTAGGTTTATCAAAATTTAGATAAATCTATGTACTATATAGTGTTTAAATTTATCCAAATTTTGATAAATCTGCAACATATATGTCTAAGATGGAGGGAATACAATTTAGATCAATTATGAAGCGAGAAGCAAACTGAAATAATAAAGCACGATGCAGAATATCGACTTCATACACCTACACGTACGGTGAGAGCTGAGCTCGTGATGTCGCCCACATCGGTGGTGTTGTCATGACCATACCGGGCCGTGCTCTGGCGGGCCGGCACGCAGACACACATGTCCAGCCCGTGGCATGTCACGCCACTTAATGGGCCTGTGAGGTGTGACCTGCTCAGTTCGCATGGCCGGTCTAGGGTCAAGCCGGAATTGACAGCACACGGCCGTTAAGCTTATTTATTTATTTATATTTATATTTTTTATATATTTACTATTTTTAAAATTATTTTTATTAAAAATAGTCTAAAAAGAGATAAACTGGGATCCATTTGACGTGCTACCTTGCCGTGGGCCGGCCCGTTTATTTAAAGGGCCATGCCTGGGCCTCGAGACCAAACCCACGTGGCTGCACAACACGACGTGTTAGTTTAACATGCCGTGGTGGGCTGTACCGTGTCAGACACGATAAAAGTTAAACGAACCGTGCCGTGTCGTGGGCCCGTCCGTTGGCCAGGTATAACTCATGACCGACCACTGCGTCAATCTCGTGCCGCACCTCGCCGAGCGCCTCCCGGTGGTTCCTTCCGCCAGCATCCACTCAGATCACCGTTGTGGGTTGGACGTGATAGAAGGACCGTACATTAGTGAGAACATGCTTTGTGTCTCACCTATCGCCCACACAGCTATATTGGTATAACATCGTGCTCTTGCTAGAAAAAGATTTCGCGACCAAAGAGCCATGAATGTCTGACAAGAAAATACCCTACATTTTGGTACTTGTTGGAAGGAAGTGGTAGTATTTTGTACTTCCTCCGTTCGAAAATATAAGACATTTTAGCTTTGTTAAATGAATATATCTAGATGTCTTTTAGTGTATAGGTTCACTCTAAACCTATATACTAAAAGACGTCCAGATATATTCGATCCACAAATTTAAATCGTTTTATATTTCTAAATGGAGGGAGTACGTAGGAGTTCATTGTTTTCGAAAGGAGATCAAGCAATTACAATCACCCCCTGCAACAACATGATGTCTCGACATTAAAGATGCGTCCGCTTGACTTCAGAAAATCCTAACTACCTAACAAAGGTAGAATTCATATTGATATTTCAGTTCTATGTTGGTCCATTTGAAAATGTCAAAATAACTTATTTTTAATGAGATCGGAGTTTCATCTTTTTTCAGGTTATTCATATGGCGGCGTATTGGATTCAGCTCTGGAATTTTCTCCCCTCAGAGCATCGGATTTTTTCAGCCAGACTTCATGACATCATTCTAAAGATTGACAGATGTCTAACTATTATATGTTTTCTCTTGTGAAACCTTTTGCTTTGTTCAAATGATTGTTGTTTGCATCAACCTTATATAACAAATGATCTGTAAGACTTATATACTCGCTAATGGTTGGGTTTTAATAAATGGATGTGCTTTGGATGCAGAGGCCAGGGTCTCCCCCTTTTCGAGAAAAAAAAAGATGCCCGGATATGGACATTCGACTGATGGCCATGTATTGTTGCTTCTGAAACAGACTGCTGTACAATTATGATTTTTTATTACTACTATATAATCTATTTGGGGAACTTGAACTAATCACATGTTTACTCGTGACTTAACGGAAACGATGCACGTCGTTTCGGACCCTGGATAAGCAGAAGCTTCTTAGGAAACAACGGGCATTTGCGATGCTTTTCCGTGCTTTCGGCAAAAGTAAACTCGTCTAGATATGGTCAGCCAGCATTCGTGATAAAAGCAAGGACCAGAAATACACATGTATGATCCTTAATGATCAAGCACGTGCTCATTAGACTATGAGCAGCCATTGAGACCGATACAATATGTTTTTTCCTCCGTGGGAATGAACATGTTTCACATTTAGGATTGGAGTTTGAAACTGAACATGAGACTAAACTGATGTGTGTGATATTGAAACTAGAATAGAACTTAAATCATCTAAAGAATAACGTAAGTAGCCGCATATCAATCATTAGGTCAAGTCTCCGCTCCGGTCAAAAGCAGGTCACCAGATACATGCATCGCTTGAATTTTATCCGGAGAACAGCCTGTAGCGTGAAACACGTGCGGTTTCCTATTCTCAACTTTTGTGTGCTGGAATTTTCGGCTGCCTCGTCATTTTGGGGAAGTTGCCTAGTTTTTTTTTTCAAAATAGGATCTTTCCTAGCCTCTGCATTCTAGAATACACACAGCCTTTTTATTAATTTAAGTTCTGTAGTACCAAAAATACACTTCTAGAATCAGAAAGGTTGACACAACCAACCATCTGAGAAAGACTAGAAAACTGAAGACGGAAAGCGTATACGCTACACAATCCTCAATCTACTAGTATGTCGCCACGTAGCCTGGAAGTACATATCCTGAGCAACCATTACCAGACGGCTGCATCCAGAAACCATCACGTGGCGAAGCTGCTCTGGGAGCAAAAATCCCAGAGTTGGATCCAATGAGAAGCCAAGATAATAACCTGCAAAAAGGAAGGAACTCGAACCTTGTTAAAAATAATATTATTGTGACATTTCCATATATACCAACATAAAGCCGATACTCCTATATGTATACTAGCTTTATAAGCCTTATCCATTCCATTAAACCAATTTCCAAACATATTAGTAATATTGGTCGGAGGTGGAAGATTATAATACGCCAAATAATCCTAGCAAAGCGGCAAAAATAAACATGTGTTCAATAGTCTCATCAGCATCACAGAAACATCACTTCTTACATCCTTTCCAATTCTTTTTTTAAAAGATTGTCTTTAGTTAACAAAACTTTTTATGCAGAAATCACATAAAGATCTTAATTTTTAGTGGTATTTTTAGTTTCCACAGAAATTTTGTAGGAAGATTTTGATGATCGTTCATCATATCCTCATACATCGATTTGACTGTGAAAACCCCATCCGTGGTAAGTTTTCACCAAAACACATCAGACTCTTTAGTATCAGCATCACAGAAACATCACTTCTTACATCCTTTCCAATTCTTTTTTAAAAGATTGTCTATAGAAATTTCGTAGGAAGATTTTGATGATCGTTCATCATATCCTCATACATCGATTTGACTGTGAAAACCCCATCTGTGGTAAGTTTTCACCAAAACACATCAGACTCTTTAGTTAAGTTAACTTGCATTAATCTCTGATAGAGATGCAACCAAGCATCCCATTTTGTCCCAGTCAAATTTCTCCTAAAACCAATATTGAGAGGATCATGAGAGACAACGTCATGTATAGAGATATTTTTCCTGTGGGTAATATTATAAAGTGTAGGATATTGTTGAGCAAGGAACGCCTCCCCTAACCAAACTGTTGGAAATATGCCCTAGAGACAAATAGTTATAAGGACTATTAACATATTTTATATAGTTTATGATTAAGTTTTATATCATGCTATAACTGTATTGAGTGGAAACATCAATACATGTGTGATATATAAACAACCAAGGGTTTCCAGTGAAACTCTAGTCACTGGTTCATTGGTCAATAGATGATCAAGTTTCCTAATCATGTGGCATTTATGCCAGTTAGAAATGAAGTAAACTCATTATGAGAATGTGATGATGAACCAATACCCAACCTAAACATCGTGACCCGATCATGTCACGAAGTTAAAGTTATGATGATTAGAAATGGATCCTCGTAGACTATTCCTTAGACCATGAGGCTATATCAATCACTCTCTCCCGAGAGTGCTTAGATAGCATCAAGCACCACTTGGTATTACAATGGTTATAAAGGTGTGTTCAGGTAGTCAGAGGAAACCGTAGAGGCAATATATGTCAAGAGCGGGATTTGTCCGTACACGTGACGGAAACATACTCAAGGGACCATTCGGAGAAGTTATATCCAATAGCTGTTGTGAGATCCAGGCACATGGCTTAATAGGATTGATAGGATACCCATATCAACAAGTTGCAACTTCTTTTCCGGAAGATCATTCGAAAAGAACTCTAAGGTTAAGCGTGCTTGGCCTAGAGCAATTCTAGGATGAGTGACCGACCGGGAAGTGGGTAACCGGGTGTGCACGAGTCAAGACAAAGTGCGCAGAAAAGACTAGTGTTGGTCTGTGGGGCCAGTCTAGATATCCTATTAAGTTGCTAGGAGTGACACCCCCGGGGCCCAGGAGTGGACGGGGTGTTACAAGTAGTATCAGAGCCGACCCTTGCAATTACACGGGTGAGTGCGGGTCAGTGGCGGGACATGTGGAGCATGACGCGTGTGGCCCGGAGTGGACACGACATCGCACATGTGCCGGCACTGGACACACAGACGCGTGCCAAGAGGGAACGTTCCTAGGGTGTGCTTGATCGATGAGGGCATCGATCTTCTAAAGGGTGGGTGTATGTGAGATCCAGGCACATGGCTTAATAGGATTGATAGGATACCCATATCAACAAGTTGCAACTTCTTTTCTGGAAGCTCATTCGAAAAGAACTCTTAGGTTAAGCGTGCTTAGCCTAGAGCAATTCTAGGATGGGTGACCGACTGGGAAGTGGGTAACCGGGTGTGCACAAGTGAGGACAAAGTGCGCAGAAAAGACTAGTGTTGGTCTGTGGGGCTAGTCTAGATATCCTATTAAGCTGCCAGGAGTGACACCCCCGGGCCCAGGAGTGGACGGGGTGTTATAGCTGTGCAGCGTGTGATTTGATCACAAGGATATCACTTGTCGGAACAAGTCAAGTAGCATTGTTCGGTAACGAGATTGAACATGACATGATGATGTCATTGATCAGATCTCGGGCAATGCAAGTATCAAGAGACAAAGGGAATAAGACACGACTGTCCCGGTTCAAACGACGAAAGATCTTCATGGAACGCACAGGGGTCACATGGCCATCCAGGTCCCTCTGTTGATCATTGGTCCGGGAGTGTCCCGACCATGTCTGGAGTGTTCCCGAACCGTAGGGTATCACGCTTAAGGGCTTGATGATGCTTAGAGAGTGTTTATAGGATCGGAAGAATCACCGAAGAATAGTAGAGAGAAAACCGGAAGGGTTTCGGTAAGTCCGGAGGATGTCCGGAGTGGAGGTGGAAGGTGTTCCATAGCCATGGAGGTTGAATAATATGTGAATGAATGTTAAATATTGATTTAATCATTTATTCATAATTATTTAATAAAGAGAAAATCAAGTAAAAGGTCAAAGGGCTTAATGGGCTAATTCCCGGAGGGGAGAGGGCCCATTAGGGAAAGGTGAGAGGGAGAAGGGCCAGAGGGGGTGGTCGGTGCCCTAGTGGGCCAGCCCCCCCCCCCCCCCGCGTGGGGCCCATGGGGGTGGCTGGCGGTGCCACCCCTCTCCCTCCTCTCCTTTAGTCCCACCCCAAGATTTTGAGGGAGGTAGTACCTCCTTTTCCCCTATATATAGTGGGGGTATTTGGCCAGATAAATACACACAATATTCAATAAAGGTCTTATCACTTTTGGGAAGACCTCCAATTGATTTCTCTCTCTCTCTCTCTCTCTCTCTCTCATGACCGTGGTCCCAAGTTCGGACTACGCGAACGAGAGACATGCTCACCGCGGAGCGCCGTTGCGCTGCGGGATTCGGATCCACGAGCTCTACTTCCGCAACTGCTGCTGGATCGGGGAAGCGGGAGTCATTGTCAGGCACCGAACGTGTGTAACTTCCGGCGAGGTGTCACACTTGAGGCACTCAAGTCGTTGGAGCCACAGGAGCGCAAGGACTTCATCACGACCTTGAGGTCGGCTTCGGCTCGTCTACATCAACCACGCTCTCCTGAGCATTGACAACGCTTTTTGGTCTTCAAGGGTAAGTTCGTGAAAAGCCCCTCCCGTTAATTTATTACTAATAGATAGGTCCTGACAACATCAGGGGTTCAGGGGCGTAGGGTAAAATTTATTGTTTTCATACGCGGAACCCCTATAGTGGTATCAGAGCTAGATCTATGTGTAGTAATGCTAGTACGGGTAAAACACACGAGATGTAGTGTGTGCGCATTGATCTTTTAGTTGTTATCCTCCCATGTGTACTTGTGTATACCGCAGTAATGCTTGATGAAGCGGCCCCCAACTGCCTTTACACGTTCATCCGCGAGACTGTTCCACGCTTGACATACGGCTTGTACCGTATAAAGTGGCTTAGGGAGGTGTCTGTCTCTCTCTCATTAGTTGGTATACCATTTGCAACGGGGGGCCCCAAAAGGGGTGTAGTAGAGACAACTACTTGATCAGCGTTGTGCTGAAAGTTCGTAGGTAAGAACGGTTCTTGTGCGAAAGCCCATTCAGCCACGTAAAACATGCAAAGATAAAGTAGAGGCGTCTAACTTTGTTTTGCAGGGGGCGTTGCTTTGTGATATGTTTGTGGCAAAGGTAAAGTGATTACCTTATGTTATGTAGTAGTAGATAGTCACGGAGGTGACGGACTACCACGCCGGAATGACACCGGTACCCTAGTGTCTACGGCACCAGAACCCTGGCACCGGAATCCGGTGACGATGGATGGAGATCACGACGTGAAGGACCATATCACATCGCATTTACATTCAATGTTATTGTTTGTATATCTTATTGAGTGCTAGTATTAGATACTCGACGGTAGCCTAATAAGATGATCCCTGTTAAAATTACCAATAGTTGTGTTCCCCCTTAGTGTGCACCACAAAGAAAGTTCTTCGGTATGAGGCGACCCAGGGTGACTAGGTGTCATACATATCTACATTCGCATACAGTGGGTGTAAGCCATATTGCACAATGAATACACTAAGGTTGAGTTGGCGAGCCTAGAACGCCACAGAAGCATGGCCTAGGAACACGGATGGTTGAAAGATCGAGCATGAGTCGCATGAATGATGTGACCGACGTTTAGCGTCCACCCTTGAACCCACATTGATGGCCATGATGATTGGGGGGAGATGTGGCTGATAGGGGTCATGTGATCCCTAGGAACCCTTATGGGGATAGGTGTTTCTGAGTGGAGTTATTATTAACTCATTTAGTTATAAACTTAGTCTAAATTCCTTTTGCAATTATAAATGTAGAAAATGGTTCTCCCCGAGATTACCTTCCCTATTGACAATTGGTTAAAAGGAGAAAAGCTCAAGTTAGATGGATCCAACTTCCCTAGTTGGCTTGTGCGCCTGAATGATCTCCTTACTAGGAATCATGTTGTAGAATACATACACCGCATGATGGATTTGACTGAGGCAGACCATTATGAGACCCCACAAGAGCTTGCAGACCGCTACTATCGTCAAGAGATGTCCACCTACATTCAGATAATAATGCGTTACGGGATGGTGGATGAACTGCATCCGCTCATGGGTGATCTTGATCCATATTCGATGGTGGATCAGCTGAGAGCAGAGTTCATAAACCATGTGCGCATGTGGAAGCACGAGCTGCTTGGGGAGTTCCTTTCCATACAGATGGAGAAGCACACATGTCTGAAGGGTCACTTGGAGCGCATGCACACATGAGACTGGTTTACTTCGTGGACTACTAGATGGATGATCCATTTGCGATAGGCGTGCTGCTTCGATCGTTGCCTCCCAGCTATGAAGGACATGTCCGGAGTAGCATCATGAGTGGTGATACGGAAACATTGGATTTCCAAGAGTTCATATTACGTTTCAGGAACGTAAAGGTTGAACCAATCACCAGTGAGGTCATCGATGACAAAGGTATATATTTTATATACAATTTTATAAATGTTATAATCTTGCAAACACATTTGCAGTGTTAAGTATATTTGATACTTGTTCTGTTTTACTGAAAACAGGTCCTTCTGCATGAGAGGTGCTTGCTGGAGAGGAGGTGACGTCGCGTGTCGATGGCGAGCATGATGATGATGGCCAAAGACACTCTCCCTCAACATTTATCATTTTGTTTATGTTTAGGATGATTATTGTAATCAAAATATTATGAACTTCTTTAGTGTGTCTCACATTTTGTGAGACGGTTATTCATATGAGTTTGTAACAAACAATTGTTCCACTTTTATGAATGATTTCTATTTGTGTTCATATCTTGTTTGATTACGTGTGAATTATCCTTGTTATTTGAAACTAATTGATAATACATGAACATTTGTAAAATATTGAAATTCCTTGTTAAAATACCCAACTTAATGATAAGTTCATCAATGAATGAAATCATTGTTTAAATTCAAAGTTATGTGATAATATGTGAAAGTCATTCGATTTCTTGTCACATATGAATCATGCCTAAGTTCGGCAAAATAACTTGAACACCGTGTATTACTTGAATACAAAGTGTTTAATGAATTGTTAAAAGTAAATACATATTCGATGTATTGTGTTTTAACGAAAATGATAATTATCATTATATGATTGTTTAAAAGTGTAAAGTAGTTTACCAAAGGGAACATGAATATGAAACTACTTGATATGATCAAAGTGTTTCATCAAACAAAGGGTGTCGTGGTGGTGTCACTGCAGATGCCATGGATAGGCTAAAGGTGGGGACTAATACACGCTAGGGGAATCCAGGGAGGGATAGTGAAGTGATTCTCCACACAGAAGATGGTATTGCTTTCCTTTCAAGATTACAAGTGCTCCTATAGCTGTATTGGCGAGAGGAGGAAGAAGGAGCTCTCTTACTCTCACCCTCAGTTCACCCCTAGAGTCTTAGCCAAATTGGTATCAAAGAAAACTCAACCCCCTCTACTGAAACCCTAGCCCCCCTTATATAGAGGTGGCTTGGTCTCTGCCTAGGGCATACGTGGAGGCATATTCTTAGGAATATGCCTCCTCTCAAAGTGGTAAGCCGACCGGGGTGCTTTTCCCCCGTGTCACACATGCTTTAGCTACGTGAGCCTCTGCGGCGCCCGCGTCAGCCGACACGGGCGTCGTCACCCTTGTCGGCCATGACCCGGTGGTCCTGCCCTTGCTTGCTTCGCTCATGTAGTGCGTACCGGGCCTTCTTTTTGACCAGAGAGATTCCTTCCTTCTCCCAGAAGCTAAACGGGACCCAGATCATAGTAGATCCGGCTATACCTGTTCCTGCATATAAGTTAGACAAGCACTTCCGACTTACTTCTTAAGTCGGCTGAGACAATGTTAGGCGACCCCCCCCTGGTCCGGGTTACTCTGTGATCTGGCCTGCCTTGAGGTGACCCGGTCAGCATCCGCTTTGAGCTTGCCGAACCTCGGCTAACTCGGCCTTTATACCCCGGAGTGACCCTACCCGGGGGTATCGCCCCAACATTAGTCCCCAAAGCTGGTGTGGCCTTAGCTGCCTTGGCCGCTAAGGCCACATCAGGTTCATTTATGCTCGAGCTTTGGATGTTATTTTCGAGTTAGCTCTTTATCTCGGATTATATGGATTTATGTTCCCTTCGCACGTTCCAAGTTTTAACTTGCTGGCCGGGTTACCACTTTGACTCGGATCTCATGGTTTTATTTTCCCTCTACACATTCTAAGTTTTTACTCGTCGTCCGGGTTACCATGGTTCAACCCGGGCCTTGTTTCCTTCTTTCATACGCCAACCCACGTGGAGGCTAATCATTACGTCGTCTTATTTTAAGGGCCTACACAGTAACCGCCGTAGTAATTGTCAGTTATCACTGTGCGAGGGTCACGTCACGCCTGCCTCCTCGTTTACCGCATCAGTGTGTCATGTCACGGGATCGCCTCTGCTCTGTGGCCCTCTGTGTGGCTCCTCTCCAATTGGCTGAGGTAGGTGATACACGGCCACACCATGTGGCTCATTGGCAGGGCGGGATCCCACTCACCCTCTTAGGGGGTGGTTAAGTAGCGGAGGGGCGCACCCCTTAGCATTTTTTCCTCTTCTGCGCCCCTCTGCCTGTTGCTCTTCTTCTTCTTCTTCCTCACGACCGCGCTGCCGCCAGTGCTCGTAGCAGCAGCGCCGCCGCCGCACTTTCCCCGTGCCTCTGCGTCGCAGCCACCGCTGCGCAACTTCCTCGCCACGGGTCCTCGCCAATCCAGGCCTCAGATCCCCGCTGCCGCTAGCGCCAGCGAGGGTAGCGAGTACGAGATGACGGAGGAGGAGCTCGTTGTTGTCGAGCAAGAAATGGAGGAGGACACCGTTGTGGCGGACCGTGGCGCATGGGCCGGGTCATGGGTCTGTCAAGATGACCTTGACTGGCTCTACCGGACCAGACGCATCCCTACCGGTGTCGTCGCTCGTCTCCCCTCCGTCGAACTGGCCCCCTCACCCAATCCGGGTGAGTTCGTCGTGTTCTTGTCCCACTTCCAACGGGGGTTCGGCTTGCCGGTGAGCGACTTCTTTCGGGATTGGCTTAGCACCTACCACCTGCAGCCGCACCATCTTCTAGCCAACGCTATCACCTCTCTCTCTGCTTTTGCCTCTACGATCGAGGGCTACACCGGACTATGGCCCACGAAGGAGCTGTGGATCCGGTTGTTCGGCCTTCATCGTAACATCATCCCCAACATCAAAGTTGAGTCGAAGGATAAGCATCTCACCCAATTCGGAGCTGCGTCCATCTCACCCCGGAGGACTTCCGTTTTCCCCCGGGTCACCGGGCTTGACTCCTGCAAAGGATGGGCCCGGACCTTCTTCTATGTCTGGAACACGGCACTGAAGATTTGATTCGGTTGCTCCCCTATACTCCGGGTCCACCTGATCCGGAATTCTGGGAGGAGGTCTCCAAGAAGCCCACAGCTCTGGCCAACCAGGTTAACAAGAGGTTCGCGGAACTGAAGAAACTCGGATTGCGCAACGAGGATGCTATGATCACGTTCGTGCGCAACCGAATCTCTCCCCTCCAGAAGCGCCCACAAGGTGTGCCACATGAGTTTCGGCCGCGACCCGAACCGAACCTCCTCCTTCGAGCTGAGCAACACGGAGATTTTCTGCCGAGTTAAGGCTCTCTTCACCACCCATAAGGATTTCTCCGCTGAATGGACGTGGGGAATTGAGCACTTCTGTCGTGACAGGCTCCCTCTCGCGGTAAGCTTCGCGGGGCAAACTTACTTCGGATTAAACACATGTCGGTTTTTGTTGTATTTTTTACTCTGTTCTTCATGCTTTCTCTCAGCTATTCCTTCAGCAAACCCTTGAGGATGGTACGGATCTGACCCTTAAGTGGGCGCCGGACCAAGAAACCCCGGATGAGGAGGAGCTGGACCAGGAGATGTTTCTCCCTATGACCGACGCTACAAAACGACCCAGCGGTAAATTCTCTTCTCTTAGAGATTGGCCCGATGATGAGGATGACTCGAATGTCGACGTGATTGAACCTGTTGAGGCTGTCCCTCTTTCTTTTGCCTTTCCGGCATCAGCTAACCCAGGTGGGCATATCCACGAGGATCCTCCGCTTGCTACGGGCGAACCGGTTCCGGTGGCGTCAAAGAAGAGGCGCGGAGCCGCACCAAGTTCCTCCTCCGAACCTTCTCAGCCCACAAAAAGGCGAAAGAAGGCTGGAGACAATACTACCTCCAAGCCGGCAGGCAAAGCCCCGACACGAAGAGCTCGGAAACCCAAGGAGGCCCAAACCTCGGATGCGTAAGTCATTTTTCGTTGCGTAACTCACTTCTCCTTGCATCGCGGTAATTTCTCTTCTGACATTATTCTCTTCTTCAGGGCTCCGGTGGAGGTCCCTCAAAGCGGATCTAGCATCTCTTCACCGCTTCGATCTGGCCCTTCTACTCCTCGTGACGACGAGCCACGTCCGTTGAGCCCTATTCCAGAGGGTTCCGCGGCTGCTCCGGGTTCCGCACTACCTCGTCGAGAGGAATGCAACCTCAGAGCGGGAGAGGCCGGCCCATCCGAGGCGACAGCATCCACAACTTTGGCATCGCCGCAACCAGTAGCCACCGAGACTACCTCGACACTAGCACCGGCCCCAAAGCCAGCAGGTTCAGTACCAAAGGACCAACTAGCACCAGCACCCGTTCCGGCACCAAGAAAATCAACAATCGCTCCAAGTCCAGCTATAAGAGCTCCAGCGCCAAGTTCTTCCTCCTCGTCCAAGTCATCTCAACCTCGGCGAGGAACTACCCCAGCAGCTCCTAAGGGGACATCCGCTGCAGTTACTTCTTCCCAGCAAGCCAAGGGCAAAAAGGCTCCGGATGCTACCAAGTCTGCATTTGTCGAGGCTGGGCAACGAACCCTAGCGTCGATGCTTCCCAAGAAAGCTCTAGCAGCAAAGGATGCTCCTGCCGAACCAACTGACGCGCAGCAAATGGTTCTGCATACCAGCCTAGCCTTTGCCTTGGTTGAGAGGAAAGAAGCGCACGCGAAGGGCTTGGTGGCACCCATATGCCCACCGGTGAGCGGTACCCTCCGAGCCTGATTGAGTTCGTCATGAACTGGAATAAGGCGGAGTTCATCCACAACGACAATCTCCCAGAAAAGTTCGGCCCTGTAGAACTTTCTGCCCAAATGAATACAACTGCTAAGGCAATTAACCTCGCGGGGCGGATGATGGAGGTATGTCGCTTCTCCTTTACATGCTGTAGATAGTAACCATTAGTCCCCGAGCCTCCAGTGGAGTAACTTGTTACTCGGCCGGATGCTCATTAGAAAACTAACGTAGCTCCATGTGAACTTCGAATATGCACACACCTAGAGCCGGGTTGAGTTCCACTTGGTCCGGATCTTGCGCACTTCGAATATGCACACACCTAGAGCTGGGTTAAATTCGACTTGGCCCGGATCTTGTACACTTCGAATATGCACACACCTAGAGCCGGGTTAAGTTCCACTTGGCCCGGATCTTGTACACTTCGAATATGCACACACCTAGAGCCGGGTTAAGTTCCACTTGGCCCGGATCTTGTACACTTCGAATATGCACACACCTAGAGCCGGGTTAAATTCCACTTGGCCTGGATCTTGTACACTTTGAATATGCACAGACCTAGAGCCGGGTTAAATTCCACTTGGCCCAGATCTTGTACACTTCGAATATGCACACACCTAGAGCCGGGTTAAGTTCCACTTGGCCCGGATCTTGTACACTTCGAATATGCACACACCTAGAGCCGGGTTAAATTCCACTTGGCCTGGATCTTGTACACTTCGAATATGCACACACCTAGAGCCGGGTTAAATTCCACTTGGCCCGGATTTTGTACACTTCGAATATGCACATACCTAGAGCCGGGTTAAATTCCACTTGGCCCTGATCTTGTACACTTTGAATATGCACACACCTAGAGCCGGGTTAAGTTCCACTTGGCCTGGATCTTGTACACTTCGAATATGCACACACCTAGAGCTGGGTTAAGTTCCACTTGGCCCGGATCTTGTACACTTCGAATATGCACCAAGCTAATTTTACGCTTCTATACTTTTTTCAGGTAACCACCAATCGCCGGAGTGCTGAATTCCAACGCCTGCTGGATACCCACAAGATACTATGTGCAAAGCACGTTGCACTTATTGCAGAACATGAAAAAAGGGGTAAGTTTCTCCCTTGGTGCTTTTCCGTTTCTCTTCATCTTCTTCTGCCGAACTAACCTCCTTATTCGGTTTCTGCAGCTGGGGTGGAGGCTGAGAACAAGATCATGCGAAAGAACCTGGAGCAGATCAAGGGTAAGTTCTTTTTGTCCGACCCTGCTTTTCTTTCCATCTTCTTTTCTTCTTGGCTCGGCAAACATTCATTCCTCGGCTCTGCCGGGTCAACACACTATTTCGCATCGCTTAAGGATAGTGTGCCCGTGCCTGATATGATGCTACATTTTCTCGAACAAGCAGGGCAGCATCAAGCTGAGCTAAAGAAAAAAGATGATGAGCTCGCTCTCCTCCGGACCAAGGATAATGAGATTGCCAGGCTCAAGGCTGAGATGGAGAAGTTGAAGGCGCAGTACCAAACCGAGCTCCAAAAGGTTGGCCAGAACTTCACAGAAAAGCGCGAGCGCCTTACTCTCCAGATCTCCAAGGACCAGGACCTACTCAAAGAATCCGACATCCAGCTTGGATCGGCAAACGCTGAGCTTGAGCAACTTCGCAAGAGACGCGATAACTGCAGCAAGGAGTTGACCCAGATTCACAGCCACATTTCACGTAAGTTCCTTTCCCTTATCCAACATAATTCTCTGGGTTACTTCATACGTCTTTTCTTCAGCTTCTTCCTTTGCCTTGTTTCCAGGCCACTTTCCAGAGGGTACTCCTATCGCGAAGGCCATTGCTATTTCCGCCGAGAGGGGTACTCCCGTCGCTCTTGACGGTGAGAGCATTCCCTTAGACATGGAGGACCTATTGGTCAGCCTGTCATCTCGCGTGGAAATCATCAAGAACTACGGCAAGGATCTCCTCGACGTTTCAGTTCGAGTTTTCAACATGTTCTGGCCCATTGAGAGTGCTCCGAAGAGAATCACACTTCTTGCTGAAAAGCTGTCAGATATCAAGACCCAGCTCGACCTCTGGAGGGAGTCCCCTGGGCGTGCCACAGCTGATACTATCCTTCACCACATACTCACATGGTATGAGAAGATCGACCTCAGCCTCCTTACACGCCGGCGCACCGGATCCAAATGGACTGATGACCCGGAATGGGTAGCTCGGCGCCAGGCTTGTGCCTACAGCCTCATCGAATATTCTCCTATCCATGAATGGGTTGAAGGACCGAGCTTCCTGGAATCCGCTGGGGACGAGAACATTGAGAACGCTCAAGACGGGTCGGATGAGGACGAAGAAGGCGATGCCTCAGATATTGAAGATAGTGAAGACGACGCCGAACTTCCTCCTCCTGCTGCTCCTTAGGTCAAAAAACTTGAAAATTTATCAGATCCCCGGTATGCCGGTGCAAGATATCTTTGTGTATATGTGATATTTTGCTACTAAGTTCTTATGCCGAGTTAACTCAGGCGTAGTCCCGAGTTTCTTTTCTTGTTCGTCCAATCTTTTGGCTCGTGTCTACCTTGATTCGGTTTTATGACTTATGAATCCGAGCTTCAAAAATCGTCTTAACAATACTAAGAAACTTTAGACTTAGCTCAAAAATAAAGCTGCATAATAACTTGAAAATAAATCTGAGGTTAGTCCGAAAAACAAACGTTAGCTCGAATAAATTCGTTTCCTTAGTCGCTTTTCATGTGCTACGCAATTCCAAACTTGTTCTCTTGCTTGCCATGAAGCCAATTCTTGTTGGACAGCAGCAAGTCGAAGAGTTGGGTTTTTGGTGCTCACACATTACTAATCCGGGTTAAGTAGAAAACTTATTCCAGCTAACGCACAAGAGACAAAAACAACAATTATTAAGGCAGTCCCTGAGTTACTGCTCGAGGCGCTACTATTTCATTGATAAGCTCATTGCCGACATACATACCGACATATGAGAAGACTCGGATACATACACTTCTTAGCTAAGTGTAGAAAGGACGAAGTAGTGCTACATTCCACGGTCGCTTAGATTTCTCTCTGGACCTGTCCGCCTTGTTCTTTTCCTATGGCTTTGCATCTATAAGATAGTAAGAATCATTGTGCAATGCTTTGCTCACAATGAATGACCCTTCCCATGGGGGGGATAATTTATGCATGCCAGTAGTACGTTGTACCAACCGGAGCACCAGATCACCTTCCCGAAAGACTCGGGGGCACACTTTCTGGCTATGGTAGCATCGGAGATTTTGCTGATATATGGCGGATCTAGACAGTGCCAGTTCTCTCGCTTCTTCTAGTAGATCAACATCATTTTGCCGGGCTTCTTGCACTTCGACTTCTGTGTATTGGGTGACCCTAGGCGAATCATGCTCTATGTCATCGGTAATACCGCCCCATATACCAAAAAAACGGCGTATAGCCTGTTGATCGATTCGGAGTTGTTCTTAAACTCCAAAGTACCGCTGGTAGTTCTTCTATCCAGCACCCCGCTGATCTTTGCAGTGGCTCAATGAGCCGGGGTTTTATCCCGGATAATACTAATCCGTTGGATCTTTCCACTTGTCCGTTCGATGCGGGGTGGGCTACCGAGGCTATGTCGAGTCGGATCTTCTTGTCCCGGCAGAAGCGCGCAAATGCTCCTTCCGCAAAATTGGTGCCATTGTCAGTTATGATACTGTGTGGATAAACGTATCTCAAGATTATATCCTTGAGAAACGTTACGGCCGTAGCTCCATCACATTTTCTTATAGGCTTGACTTCAATCCATTTTGTAAACTTATCCACCATGACCAAAATGTGTGTCATGTTTCCCCTTGCTGGTTTGAACGGGCCAACCATATTCAAGCACCATACGACAAATGGCCACATAATTGGTATGGTCTTGAGTTCCGACATCGGCGTATGTGTCTTGGTAGCGTACCTCTGACAACCATTGCATTTTCTCACCAGATCCTCTGCTTGTTCTAAGGCACTTGGCCAGTAGAATCCATGCCGGAACGCTTTTGCCACCAAGGCTCGGGATGAGGCATGATGCCCACATTCTCCTTGGTGTATATCTCGGAGGATGTCAAGCCCTTCTTCCGAGTCAACGCATCGTTGGAGGACATTGGTTACACTCTGTTTGTACAGCTCGGAATTAATGACTCTGTATGCTTTTGCTCTCCTCTGAGGTTGCCTGGCTAAGACCTCCTCAGTGGGTAACGTTCCATCTTTCAGGAATTGTAATATAGGCAGTGCCCAAACTGGTATTGCTCGTGCCGGGAACACGTCCTCATCAATTTCCATCCGATCCACCGGCAGAACTTCAGCCGGATCACACTGAGCAGTCCCCGGGTCTAGCGAGGTAGTCCCCGGGTTTGCTGATGCAATCCCCGGGTTTCGCGCACTACCTCCCATGTCAACGTCCATGGGCTCAGCTCCGGATTCCGTATCTTCTGGAACATAGATCGAGTCGGTTCGAGGGGTCGGCCTGATAGATGGTTTTCTGAGGTGTTCCAACGCCACACCCGGTGGAATTGCTTGTCGGGTTGATCCGAGCTTCGACAATACGTCGGCAACCTCGTTTTCCACCCGGGGTACATGGTGAAATTCGCATCCCTCAAAGTAACCAGATATCTTCTGCACATGGAATCTGTACAGTGCCATGTTTGGATCCAGTGCGTCCCACACTCCGGACACTTGCTGCACCACCAAATCCGAGTCACCAAAGCATATTATCCGACGTATGCCAATCTATTTTGCCACTTTGAGCCCATGCACAAGAGCCTCGTACTCAGCGACATTATTTGATGCCGCGAAATGGATCTGTAATACGTATTTTAGCTGGTCCTTCTTCGGCGAGGTAAGCACAACCCCGGCGCCTAATCTGGTTTTGGTTTTCGACCCGTCAAAGTGCATCCTGCAGTAGTTCGGATCTGGTGGCGGTGGTTCGTATTGTACCTCGGCCCAATCTACAAAAAAGTCCGCCACAGCCTGAGACTTGATTGCTTCTCTTCTGTCGTATTGGGGCGCATAAGGAGCTAGCTCAATTGCCCATTTTGCAATTCTGCCACTCGCATCCTTGTTACCCATTATCTCGGATATGGGAGCTTCACATATCATTTTGATGGGGTGCTCCTCAAAGTAATGCTTTAACTTCTTTGCCGCCATATAGACACCATATGCCACCTTTTGAAAGTGCGGGTAGTTCTGTTTTGAGGCAGATAATACCTTGCTCAAGTAATACACTGGCCTCTGCACCGACTTACCCTCTTCATTGCGCTCTACTACAATCACTGCACTTACAAATCGGTTGTTGCGGCTATGTAGAGCAACATTGGCTCCTTTGATAGTGGAGAGGATAACACTGGTGCAGTGGCCAACATCTTTTTTAAGTGGGCAAAGGCATCGGCCTGTGGTGTCCAAACGAACTTATCCGACTTTTTCATGAGTTGGTATAGAGGCAATGCCTTTTCTCCCAACCGACATACAAACCGACTCAATGATGCTAGGCACCTAGTGAACTTCTGGACATCGTTAAGACACTTTGGCAGCTCCATTCGTTCAATGGCCTGAATCTTAGTTGGATTAACTTCGATACCTCGGCTGAAGACGAGAAATCCGAGTAATTTTCCAGCCGGGACACCGAATGTACATTTTTCCGGGTTAAGCTTCATCCAGAACCTTCTCAAGTTCGCGAATGTCTGCCTGATGTCGTCAAGGAGTGTTTTGCTTTCCTTGGTCTTGATAACAACATCATCCACGTATACTTGTACGTTTTGACCTATTTGGTCGTGCAAACATTTTTGCATACATATTTGGTACGTTGCACCTGCATTACGTAAACCAAACGGCATAATGCGATAGCAATAAGCCCCGTACGGGGTGATAAACGCGATCTTTATTTGATCATCGGGATTCATAGGTATCTGGTGGAAACTAGAATATGCATCAATGAATGACAACAGTTCACATCCCGCGGTTGAGTCTATGACCTGATCTATCCTCGGCAGTTGAAATGGATCTTTTGGACACGCCTTATTCATGTTCGTGTAATTGATACACATACGCCAAACCACTGCCACGTTCGGATCATCCTTCTTCTTTTCTACCAGCACCGGATTAGAGAGCCAATCCGGATATAGTACTTCCATGATAAATCCTGCTGCTAGCAACCGAGCTATCTCGTCTCCAATGACTTTTCTCCTATCCTCGGCGAAGCGGCGGAGAGGTTGCTTCACCGACCTTGCTCCGGGTCTTACGTTCAAAGAGTGCTCGGCCAACTCCCTCGGAACACCTTGCAAATCCTGTGTGGACCAAGCAAAAATGTCCCGATTCTCACGGAGGAAGTTGACGAGCTCGCTTTCCTATTTATCAGTTAACTCGGCACCAATCGTTACGGTGCGCTCCAGGAACATGTCATCAACTAGAACCTTCTTGGTATCCTTTGCGGCTTGGAATGAAACACTACCATTCGGGTTACTCAACGCCGGCATATACTGTTGTGCAGACTGAGCTAATGCTGCCACCTCTTGGATTTTTCTTTTCTCTTGCACAATCACGAGTGACTCGACTAGGTTAGACCCAGCTGAGGCACACTCAATGGAACGTCGGAAATCTCTAGCAATGGTAATCACTCCATTTGGCCCGGGCAATTTCATCTTTAGATAACTGATGTGGCAGCTTGCCATGAACTTTTTCAATGCTGGTCTTCCGAGTAAAGCGTGATATGCACTTTCCAAGTTCACCACCTCAAACTCCAGATTCTCAGTTCGGCAATTATCTCTCGTGCCGAATAACACATCAACCCAGACTTTGCCTATGGGCTCACAAGAAATGCCTGGTACAATACCATGGAAAGTTGTCCTTGTAGCCTGGAGCATGTTCTCCGAGATACCCAACTTGCGCATTGTAGCCGCATACATGATGTTAATGCTACTGCCATTGTCAATCAGTACCTTGGAGAACCTCACATTGATGTTCGGCCCAATGAATGTCGGGTCCAACACTAGCGCATACGAACCTGGACTCGGCATAAGCTTGGGATGATCTTTGATGTTCCAGGTGATTTCCTGGTCCGACCAAGGCATGTCTCTCATCACTGCTGGCATAACCGCATTGACCTCCATATGTCGGTGCTGCAAGCTCTTTCTATCTGTTTCCTCAGTTGTGAACACACAATAACTCTTGTGATGTTCTCTGTACTCATTCCTCCCCTCGATTCCGGGGTACCTCTGATCCGGCTGGTGCTGATTTTCCACCTGATGCACTGCATCCCTTCTCTCATTGTTGTCATACCTCGGCGGAGGGGGAGGCAACATTAGCTGTTGCGTGTTTGCTCCGGAGAGCAATTGCTGCCGAGGTAACTCCTGCCGAGGTTGATCATTCCGGGGTGCCTGAGCATTCCCCGAACCACCTTGTTCTATCTTACGCATCCACTCACATTGCCTCGTTGTGTGACCCGCCGGGCTACTCGGATTTGGCGTGTGAAACTTACACTGCTGGTCCAACATCGACTCATAAGTATACCTCAGACGCCTTTCTTTTCTTGCCATTGTTTCTTTTGCTCCGGCGTCCACGTTTTCTTTCCATCGTTTCTTGGAGTCCATTGCCCTCCAGTTTTCTGGCGTTGGTTGCTCCCTGCTCCGGGTTGATCTTGATTCACAGCTGCAACTTGTTGCGAACCGTAGCGATGATCCGGTCTATCATCTCTTCTCTTTCCTCTGTAATCATTCCTCCGAGATGACCCGGCTCCATCCCTCTGATAGTACTCCTCGTTCGACTCGTTTGACGCGAGCCTAGGTTGAGTCGGATCACCCAAGGCATACGAATCAGCAATCCGGATCATCTCTGCCAACGTAATTGGCATTTTCCTTTGCAACTTCATCCACAGCTCGCTGCCATATCTGCACCCTTGCGCAAACCACGCTATGGCCCGTGACTCTATGACACCCTCACACGAGTTTCTCACGGTACATCACCGGGTCAAGAATTCACGGTCTGTCTCATTAGGTCTTTGCTTGCACATTGCTAGGGTCTATGGCCTATTCGGCCTCTGATATGTACTTGAAAAGTTGCTGATAAACATTTCTTCAAAATCTATCCAGCAGTTGATGCTTCCGGGTGGCAAATTATTCAGCCATACTCTGGCCGGACCTTCTAACATCTGGGGTACGTATCGTACAACCCATCTCAAGTTGCCAGTGGCAATTTTCAAAGCCGTAGCATAGTTTATCAGCCAATCCTCCGGCTTGGTACTGCCATCATACGTCTTCGTGCCCCTGGGCAACTGGAAGTTAGGTACCGGTGGCTCCTTCATGATCCGGGGTCCAAAGCACGCTGGAACCGGTGGACCTTGACACTCGATCTGTTCCGACCTATATAGGCAATCAAGTTTCAATCTTGCGTCATCCGGCATCAAATCCCTGCTTCCTAATCTTGACCCTATCACATGATAGTCCGGTCTTGGGTACCCGCGTTCATCATCTCCGAATCACCGTCGTTGTACCGGTTTTGCTCTTGTGGCACACCTCTCTGTTGCATACCTCGGCCGGCGCCTTGCTCTTGCCTTGGTATATTCCGCTGCTGCGGTTGTCCTGCTCCTGCCGAGTTTCGCTGTCCGGCATTGCCGTTGGCAGCGTTCCCTTGACCGGCATTGCCTTGGTCACGGTTACCTCGGCCAGCTTCACCTCGGCTCACACTTTGTCGATCATCATTTTTCTGTGCCTCTTTTCCTTTTCCTGCCCGTGTCGGGTCGTATGGGACGATCTGTTTGTTCCGTCTGGCCGAGGTTACTACCTCTTCTCTCCTTGGACCACCATGAGGTGACGATGCGGGTCCAGCGGATTTCACCGGGTTACCCATCGCCGAATGGACGATTTTGGAAGCTCCAGCTCTCTCCGGGTTAACTCTGAGTAGCTCTTCGTTCTGTCTGTTCGCGATCCGAACTAACTCGTTAACCCTATCTTGTTGTCTTTGACGGGCCTCACCCGTCAGATCCTCTAACTCGGATGCAGCCGCATCCGCTGCTCTGAGGTTCTTCGCCGGGGTACTATACTTTGGCAACCCCACGGACAAACAGTTTTCCGATTCCTCGGCTCCAGTATCACCTTCTTTGTTCATCTCGCTCATGAGATTTCTCCCTTTTACCTTTACCGTGTCAACTTTGTTTGCTTTTGCATACTCACGCAATGTCATGTTCAACGAATGCTAAGCCGCGGCTATTTTCTTTGCGCCTTCTAGTAATTTTTGCCTAGTTTCCTCTAGCTCGTCCTGTGCCTGAGCCGGATCTACCACTTCTGCTACCGGGTTTGCCAAGCTATCCATAGCTTCTCTCAGTACATTCTCAGGCCTCTCTAGCAGGGGTCCTCTACCTTTCCTTGGTGCCTTAGGTGTTACCTCTAGGTCCGGTACTGGATCCTTGCTTGCGCCTGCACCCGGCACAGTCATCATACTTCAGCACGGTCCGGGGAGCGAGTGATACGCGCCCCGTGAACCACGCTAAGGGGTGGTTCCCCTGCCTCGACGACACGCTGCGGATGAATGCCTGATACGTCCACAGCAACGTAGACCTTGTGCGCACCCAACTTGACGAAGAGGCCATTGCACGGAAGTGGGCGCGTGCCGAAGCAGCCTGCATTGTTGCTGACGAAGTCCAGCGCTCCAAAGCGCTGAACGAGCCCGGAGACGATGCTTTCGCCGGTGCCGATGAGGTTTCCCGTCCGGATCTTCACCCCTGCTAGCGCCGCTAGCCCCACGGTGGTATTGCTTTCCTTTCAAGATTACAAGTGCTCCTAGAGCTGTATTGGCGAGAGGAGGAAGAAGGAGCTCTCTTAGTCTCACCCTCAGTTCACCCCTAGAATCTTAGCCAAATTGGTATCAAAGAAAAGTCAACCCCCTCTACTGAAACCCTAGCCCCCCTTATATAGAGGTGGATTGGTCTCTGCCTAGGGCATACGTGGAGGCATATTCCTAAGAATATGCCTCCTCTCAAAGTGGTAAGACGAACGGGGTGCTTTTTCCCCGCGTCACACATGCTTTAGCTACGTGAGCCTCTGCAGCGCCCGCGTCAGCCGACACGGGCGTCGTCACCCTTGTCGGGCATGACCCGGTGGTCCTGCCCTTGCTTGCTTCGCTCATGCAGTGCGTACCGGGCCTTCTTTTTGACCAGAGAGATTCCTTCCTTCTCCCAGAAGCTAAACGGGACCCAGATCATAGTAGATCCGGCTATACCTGTTCCTGCATATAAGTTAGACAAGCACTTCCGACTTACTTCTTAAGTCGGCTGAGACAATGTTAGGCGACCCCCCTGGTCCGGGTTACTCCGTGATCCGGCCTGCCTTGAGGTGACCCGGTCAGCATCCGCTTTGAGCTTGCTGAACCTCGGCTAACTCGGCCTTTATACCCCAGAGTGACCCTACCCGGGGGTATCCCCCCAACAAAGGGTGTTAAATATAAAAGAGAATATAATTACTACGATTTGATCGATAGTAATGAAATTCAACTTTTTAAGATTGGCATAAAAAAATTGTGAAATGCAAAACGTTTTGAAACGTCAAAAGTTCAAAGCATCACAATGTGATATTAGATATCAAAATGGGTAAATATTGTTGGGTTCACAGCATAGAAAATAAAAAAATTCATACGATGGGAACTATACGCCAAGATCTATCTACTAGATACAAGCAACGGGTGGATATACATCCATAGAGAACTTACCCTCGAAGACAACAAAGCTTTGTTAACGAGTTGGAACTTGTGCATGATGTAGTCGTACACTTGCCGATCTCAAGATCGTGATGAAGTCCAGCAGGTCCTTCTCCAGCACGTTCATCAGATCCAGCTCCAGCAAGTCCAGCACCACCAAGTCCAGCACCATAAAGCAGCGGTGCATCCGTGATCGCACACACGTCCGGTACCCTGACAACCTCCGTCCCTCGCTCCAGCAAAGCAGCAGAAGCAGTAACTCCTTTCCAGATAAAGCCCCCGGGAACATGTATCTCGCTAATCCGAGACCATGGGGGAATAATACTAGAGGGGGAGAGAGATCCTTCACGAGGAGGTGTGAGGAAGGAGTGAGAGGGGGGCTGTTATAGGAGGAGGGGAGGGTGTCCCTTCACCTCCCCCATTCATGTGGTGGTAACCCCCTCCACATTAAAATGCCCCTTCACATTCTCTTTTAAAGTCTCCACTTTAAATGCATTAAATTTCTCCAAATTTAATGCTCTATCATTTAATAAAACTCTTTTATTAATTTTATTCAGAATTTTTTTAATTACTTTAATTAACCAACATTCACATAAAACCCCCTACAACATTTCAATATTACACGCAGAACCAATTTCAGCAATTTCACCCGAAACAGTTTCGGTGTCTATTGAAATAATTCCAGCGCTTTCTTAAATCTTTATGTGAAACATATTTGCTCCAAATGGGGTAGGTATCCCTTAAGTGTGTCACCCTACGGTTCGCGAATAATGCAGACATGATCGAGACCCCTCTCCGATCAATAATCAGCAGCGGGACCTGGAGATCCGTATTGACTCCCACATATTCAACGATGACTCTTGTGATCGTGTGAACCTTTAACATCGTAACTAAATCCCTTTGTCTCGTGATATATTACATGTCTGAGATTCGATCATTGGGATCCAAATACCTAGTTTGATCTTGTTACTGACATGCACTCTTTTCTCGTTCCCGTGATATAACATTCTAGTGATCACATCACTTATTTGCAAGCTATTTCAATGTGATAGCACCGAGAGGGCCCAGAGTATATCTATCCGTCATCGGGATGGACAAATCCCACTCTTGATCCATGAGCCTCAACATAACAGCTTTGTAGCACTGAACCCACTTTTATAGTCACCCTGTTACGGTGTGACGTTTGATGTTATCAAGATACTCTTCGGTGTTAGCAATTAACATGATCTCATGGTCTAAGGACTAAGATTACTTCGTATGATGTTATAGCAATATAAACATAATGAATCTGATCGTAATGCTATACTTCGGATGAATGTTCATCACATCATTCCACCAATGTTGTGACCTCGTTATTAACAACATCCAGTGTCCATGACCAGGAAACCTTGATCATCTTGTTAATCAACAAGCTAGTTTATATCAGAGGCAGTACTAGGAACTTTGTATTTTGTTTATTAAACACACATGTATTAATGTTTCCAATTAATACAATTATAGCATGCAAAATAAAAATTTATCATAAACATGGAATAAGATAATAACCACTTTATTATTGCCTCTCGGGCATATTCCCTTCAGTCTCCCACTTGCACTAGAGTCAATAATCTAGTTTGAAAAACTTTGCGTATTGGACACCTATGGCTTTCTGGTGTTGTATATACGCGATTGCTAGTGGTTAACATAATCTCCGGATCTGACAGTTCCAGGTCCGTGTGTATTTGCATGTCTTTGCGTCTCTACGCATCACTCATTCTCAAATGAGATGGCATTGTTTAAATTTTGGTCCTTTGGTGAGACCTTTAGTTCGTTCAGGTTAAAATATGTTGATATTATTGTCATACAATATATCTTGATAGTATTAGCCCACTTTGAACCACACCTAGTTTGATAACAAACTACTTAACACAAATGCCCTCCTTTGCTGCCACTATAGCAGTCATATACTTAGCCTTTTGTTGTAGTATCCGTCACAATGTTTCAACTTTGGAAGTTATCCAAATCCATCATGGAACATCCTTTCCATTACATTGTGCCACCCATAGTCTAAATTGAGATAAATTTAATTTGTATCTTGTGAGAAAACTAGTATCAATGTAACACTTTATAATGAACTACCTTTAACTATTTGTCACTTATACATGATACATTCTTAGTTCTTCCAAAGGTCATAAGAATATCTTTACTATCATCCAATGATCATCTTATGAATCATTCTGGTATGTGTCATAACATTTAGAGCATATGACATATTTGGATATATACATATCACGGTATAATTGATCAAAATATTCATGTGATTTTACTCACCAAGTGTTGAAACACTTGAATCTTGATACAATCATTTCCATGCAGCAAGAACCTTTCTTGTTGTTTCCATATTGAACCCTTTCAATATCTCATATATGTACGTCTGGCATAACCATATTAGCGCCTCAATCTATCCATATAGACATTGATGCCAAATATTCCGGTTTTGCCTAAGTCTTTCATCGAAATCCTATTTTAATGAAATTCTTAACTTGTATCAATACAAGATACATCATTTCCAATCCACAATATGTCCTATACATAATGTATTAGAAATATGTCTCAGCGCTCCCACTTAATTTCTTGCAAATGCAAGCATCTTCATCATCTCCGATGAATTTAAACTCTTTTTACAGTTTCATCATGGTGAAGATTCCAACTCCGCTATGGTTACTTCAACTACTGAAGTTTGCATGCCCTTTTAGCACCCTTTGAATTAACAAAACCCTTCGGACCATGTCATGTACACGTCTTAGGTAACCGTTCTATTAGAAGAACCTTGTTTTGTTCATTCAACTACCTTATACCAAATTATATGTAGTGGTTGCTACATTAATCCGTCAAGACTATATATCTCTATGAAAGATCAAATCTTGTCATAGTCAACTCCTTGAACATTGCCGTAAACTTCTTTCCGACATGTCGACTATTTCATAGATGTTAAACATCCATGTCTATTTCTTTATAGATCCAAACACGACTGATAGGCTTCACGCCTTTCCGGAGGGTTTTCCAAGTTCAGAAACTTGATTTCTCGTGTATGGATACTATCACGGATTCTATGACTTCTAGTCATTTTATGGAGTCAGGGACCATCATCGCTTCTTTGCATGCAGTCGGTTCATCATTGTCAAAAAAATAACGACTTGCTTATCAAATCACACTATTTGATTCTCACCGACCCATACAGTTCAATAGGAACTCTAATCTCCGAGATCACAACATTTGTAATCACGGGAGCCATGAGCATTGTGGCCGCCACCGGGACACTTTCTGGCGCTGTGCTACTTAGCATATATAGCTAAGGTTCAACAACCTTATCAAAGTTCTATTGTCCTCCCACTTAACTTTTCGTGAAAAACTCCTTCTCAAGAAACTTGACGTTCCAAGTAACAAACTCTTTTATCCTCGGTGTTATGGAGAAATTCCCAACAAATTCTTTGGGTAACCTACAAAGACGTGCTTATCCGACTTTGGTTGTAAACATTTTACTTATGCATAGCATACCAAAATTTAAGAAAAGACAATTCGGGTTTTATCCCAAACCATAACTTATACGAAGTCATTTCAACGGATCACGATAGTGCTCTTTTCAGTGAAAAAGCGGTAGTGTCTAAAGCTTCAATCCTTAAAACATAATGGCAGTTTTATAAATGACACCTTTGATCTTACCATGTCAAACATGGTTTGATTTCATCTCTCGAATATGCCATACTCCTATGGTTTACCAGGAAACACAAATCATGGAACAATTCCTCAAATCTTAAGTGTTTTGCTAAACAGTAACCCAAATATCTTACTTTATGATCAAATCATAAAATCTTTTATTTTCTTGTTACGATGATTTTTCACTTCATCTTGGAAGTCTTTGAACAATTTTCAAATGTTTCATACTTCTTCCTTATTAAGTAAATATATAGATATATTTACTTAAATTTCTGGGGAAAGTATATGAATCAAAAAGATCCATCGCATATGGCTACATATAATGGACTATATACATCAATATGTATAATATCCAATTAGTTAGTCATCCGTCCCTCTTTGGCCTATGGACGGAGTTTCAATTATCTCGAGGAAAGTTTCACAAGCATCAATTGATCAAAATCAAAGACTCCAGAAATCGATCAACATGGAGGTTCTTCATGTTTTCTTTCCAATATAATTTAAACAGCGTTGTCACTTCACAAGTGATCTTTCAATCATTTGTCTTGTGAAATTTTAGCAATAGTGTTTATGGATGTGATTTCTCCCACTAGACTTGTAAAAGTTCATCCATCCTTTATGGAATACGGTAATTATTTGAACAACCATTGTTCTCATAATACCTGAACAAAATAACAATTATTAAAACAAATCTTGAAGGCTAGGTTTGACGACAATGAAAAACACAATAACACTTTATTTGTTTTCGATGAACATCATCACTTATTCTCTTGCCAGTTACTTAGGCCATTGCAGTTCATGATTTGCGTTGTCCTGTATGACACTTCATACCAACCAATTCGGTATCCAATAACGGTATCCAATACCTAAGAACCACATTGTTTAACAAGAAAGGAATACAACCATAACATGTATATCTTCTATATACCTAAGCTGGACATTTCCAACTTTTTCTTTTCTGCCAAATATTTTATAGATTCTCTGCAGCAATTCCTTTTCCTTTTAAAAGAATCTATCAACATCAATTGTGGTGTCATTCAGATGACACATAGTTCAAAGCGTATATAGTCAAATACTAATACCTTTGGACTTGCACTTTGAAGTGAATCACCATCATCAAATGTTTGGTATTCTTTCAAAAATACATTCTTTAGTAATCTATTAGTGTAGTAAACATTTTACTTACATCTTCTATTCATCCTTATCATGACAACTTTCATGATCAAGCTACTATAGCCTGTAAGGAAGAATCGCGAGTATAATGTGAGTTCCCAACACCTTTTGGGAGATTCGGATGCCTAGCATCTCCATCCTTCACAAATTCTCATACAATATGAGAACATGTATTTTGCTAAATTATACTCTATCATAATGCAACCAAAAACATTGTTCAGATATCACAATATCTTCCACACATGATGGTTTCTGAAACAATTTTTCAGCTCTTAGATAATCTTGATATTAAAACAACTTTTGAATATCAATAATCATGGAGGCAAACATGATACTTTAGATACTCACATTGGAATTCTTACTCTTGATTTAATACTACTTATTAAACTTCATGGAGTAAATAGAGTTTTGCTAAAAGTTTGCAATAGGACTTATAAACTTTAAATTGACATTCAAAACAATACGATACCAGTTCGTAAAGTAAATATCCAGAATTCTATAGTTCTATTATCTCAATTAAAACTAAGCATAAGGTAGTGAACAGACGCCAATGACTACAACAAATTATGCAAATTCACTTCGATTTAGTTTATGACAAATTGAGTTCGACTAATCCAAATTAGAAATGAACTCCCACTCAAAAACGACATCCCTCGTGCCTTTTTAGTGATTACATGAACCAAATCCACTACACCAAGTCCGATCAACACGTGAGTCGGTGTAGCTTCAAAGGCGAGCATCAATATGGGCATCACATCAACTATATGACTCATGCTTAACCTTTCGATCCATGTTCCGAGTCCATGTCTGTACATGCTAGGCTCGCCAAGTAAGAACCTTAGTATTCGCGTGTGTAAAACTGTCTTACACCCGTTATATGAAAGCGTAGAGTCGAGTACACCCGATCATCACGTGATGTCTCAAAACACGATCCATAGAACGGTGCATACTTAAGGAAGAACACATTTTTATCTTGATATCTAAATGAGGGATCATCTTAAAATGCTACTAAAATGCCAAACTAGCAATATAAGATGTAAACATCTAATGTGTAAAGTGAGATGATATGGTCCATGCATTTGATCTCTATCATTTGCATCATGGTATGATCTCTATCATTCCTTTGTGTGTAAGGCCAAGGTCTATGGAACTTACAAGTTAGGTGTGTTGTAAGAGTATCAACTATACATCAACTTACAACATTACCATATCATGGCACTAGCCCAACAACAATCTAAACTAGACGCCTCTAATTTATCCATTGCAAGTTTTACGTGGCTTAGGGCTTTCGAAGATAGAACCATTCTTACCTACGAACATGGAACCACAACGAGGATAACCAAGTTATTAGCAACTCGTTGTAAATCAGATATTGACTATAGTAGGAGAGACAGACACCCGCCAGCCACTTATGCAAAACTAGTTGCATGTCAGTCGTGGAACCGGTCTCATGTACGATGACATGTAAGGTTGGTCCGGGCCGCTTCATCCCACTATGCCACCAATATCCAAAATACATACAAGATGCAATAACATGATCATCATCGCCCACATATAAACATATGTGTACTACCCGTGCAAAGCACCTACGCATAGATCATGCTCTGATACCACTGTTGGGTTCGCAGCATAGAAAACAAAAAATTTCCTACGATGGGAACTATACGCCAAGATCTATCTACTAGATACAAGCAACGGGTGGATATACATCCATAGATAACTTACCCTCGAAGACAACAAAGCTTTGTTAACGAGTTGGAACTCGTGGATGATGTAGTCGTACACTTGCCGATCTCAAGATCATGATGAAGTCCAGCAGGTCCGGCTCCAGCACGTCCATCAGATCCAGCTCCAGCAAGTCCAGCACCATAAAGCAGTAGTGCATCCGTGATCGCACACACGTCCATT
Source organism: Avena insularis (assembly GCA_023614405.1). NCBI lineage: Eukaryota > Viridiplantae > Streptophyta > Magnoliopsida > Poales > Poaceae > Avena > Avena insularis. Next base: position 344,686,239 of record CM042690.1, on the reverse strand, counting down.
ACACCGACAACCTCCATCCCTCGCTCCAGCAAAGTAGCGCAAGCAGCAACTCCTTTCCAGATAAAGCCACCAGGAACATGTATCTCGCTAATCCGAGACCATGGGGGAATAATAGCAGAGGGGGAGAGAGATCCTTCACGAGGAGGTGTGAGGAAGAAGGAGTAAGAGGGGGGCCTTTTATAGGAGGAGGGGAGGGTGTCCCTTCACCTCCCCCATTCATGTGGTGGTAACCCCCTCCACATTAAAATGCCCCTTCACATTCTCTTTTAAAGTCTCCACTTTAAATGCATTAAATTTCTCCAAATTGAATGCTCTCTCATTTAATAAAACTCTTATATTAATTTTATTCAGAATTTTGTTAATTACTTTAATTAACCAACATTCAGATAAAACCCCCTGCAACATTTCAATATTACACGCAGAACCAATTTCAGCAATTTCACCCGAAACAGTTTTGGTGTCTATTGAAATAATTCCAGCGCTTTCTTAAATCTTTATCTGAAACATATTTGTTCCAAATGGTGTCGGTATCCCTTAAGTGTGTCACCCTACGGTTCGCGAATAATGCAGACATGATCGAGACCCCTCTCCGATCAATAATCAGCAGCGGGACCTGGAGATCCATACTGACTCCCACATATTCAACGATGACTCTTGTGATCGTGTGAACCTTCAACGTCGTAACTAAATCCCTTTGTCTCATGATATATTACATGTCCGAGATTCGATCATTGGCATCCAAATACCTAGTTTGATCTTGTTACCGACATGCACTCTTTTCTTGTTCCCGTGATATAACATTCTAGTGATCACATCACTTGCTTGCAAGCTATTTCAATGTGATAGCACCGAGAGGGCCCAGAGTATATCTATCCGTCATCGGGATGGACAAATCCCACTCTTGATCCATGAGCCTCAACATAACACCTTCGTAGCACTGAACCCACATTTATAGTCACCCTGTTACGGTGTGACGTTTGATGTTATCAAGATACTCTTCCGGTGTTAGTAATAAACATGATCTCATGGTCTAAGCACTAAGATTACTTCGTATGATGTTATAGCAATATAAACATAATGACTCTGATCGTAATGATATACTTCGGATGAATGTTCATCACATCATTCCACCAATGTTGTGACCTCGTTATTAACAACATCCAATGTCCATGATCAGGAAACCTTGATCATCTTGTTAATCAACAAGCTAGTTTATATGAGAGGCAGTACTAGGAACTTTGTATTTTGTTTATTAAACACACATGTATTAACGTTTCCAATTAATACAATTATAGCATGCAAAATAAACATTTATCATAAACATGGAATAAGATAATAACCACTTTATTATTGCCTCTCAGGCATATTCCCTTCAAATATGGCACCAAATAAATCGTTGTAGTGTAGATGTAGAGACCATTAGTTAGAAATAGTTAGCACTCAATTAGAATATATAGTGAACCATGTGAATTCGCAAGATCGGCTCCATATATAGTATGGATCGTCATGAAAGTTTTGGGGTTATTCGATATAACCAAAACAATAGCGAATAAGTACTTGTAGAGTATTCATTAGAAACTTTGAATACGAAATCCATAGCTAAAACCCAAAGAGAAGCAAAACTTGTATTGCTTGGATTTTGGTACATTTTCGAGAAAGCATTCAGTGATATTTCTCGATTATGGAGCAAATGGAAGATAGTGAAAAACACGATGATGATTCAAATCCCTACATTAGAGTGTTGAGAAGCGGAACGGACAATGTTCTTGAATGATTCTCTTCACAGAAGGAAAGAATCAATGATAATGATCATTGTGTTTTCCCCACTAGTGTTTTCACTACATGAAGTAGGATTCAAAATGTAACCCATATCTTGTATGGAGACATTTGTGAATCATTTGTCATGATTCTTGGAATATGACATACCTACAAACTATTAAGGAAATAATGGTAAACTAAAATTATGAGAAATCTCAAAGCAAAATTCACTTGAGATTAGAAAGCAATTCGTTGCTGAATATCACAAGTAAAAGGGGTTACTTGGAATTTTCCCAAATGACTGTAAAGCCATAGTGGAAAAGGGGTTGAATGACAAAAGCACAATTTGTCAAGTATTGGATGAATTCAAATGAATTTGATTCAAGTGTGCTGAATGCCTAGAGGATTTAAAACTAGTAAAAGTACTAGTATCTCATAAGTAAATCTCCAAGTTTGATATTTGATCAAAGGTTTTTTAAGTTGTTCAAAATAGTGAGTGGATATGCAATTTGCATGAAATTGAGTGGGAGCTATGAAAGTCTTCCTAAACAATATGTGAATGACATATTTTTGAGTGGGAGCAATATAAGTCTCAAATTCAAATATGTAGGAACATAGTTTGAGTAAGAGTAGTGACTCATACCCAAATATGTTAGAAACATATTTTGAGTGGGAGATTATATAGTGATTCTTAAGTGTGTTAAGAATAAAAGCGCAAGTACTTATAAATAATGATTTATAAGGTGTAGAAGTTGATAATAAGTGTATTATGATATTATGTAGTATTTCTTAAGGGATTCTGAAAAGGGTTTCGGAATAGAAGTTAATTGAGGAACTGGTCCTTAAATAACTCAAATTAGGAATAGTATTAAGTTTAACATCAATGGTTGAAAGAAAGAAAAGGATGATCATCATCCACTATGTTGAGACATAGGCTCTATCTTAGAAAACCATGATGATAACTTAACATAATATATGATCCAATAAGGAACATTTAAAAGTGATTAAGTTTGAATCACAGAATGTTGAGATAAGTTTGTCTGTAGTGTCTAATAGAGAACTATAGACACATTTTCCAAATCCATAAAGGATGACATATCTTAAAACATAAAGGGTTATGTTATAAGGGAATATGTTGGAAACTCCTGTAAATACCGACTAAAGTCAAGTAGGAACCAAGGTGAACAAAAACATCGAAAGTTGCACAGAGTGCACTAGTTTTTCGATGAATACATTTATAATAATAGATAAGGGTACCATCTAAAGTGATGTATAATGTTATGGCGGGGCTAGTTCGCTTTTAACGAAGAATGATGTGTCCCAGGGCACAGTGCCCATGAGAAAGCCCTCGAGGTTGATCTAAAGTCACTGTAGGCTCCTGGAATCAGGCCTCGTTCTGCTGCCATAGCGATGATGCATACACACATATGTTATCATGTGATCATAAAGTATTAATGCCAATCAAGGTGACATTAGTAAGTTGCAAAGGATTTGGGACGGTAAAGTACAGGCCCAAGATTCAACCTCTTCCATGAGTAAGCATGTTCAGGGTACCGGATATGGTGCCAATGATTAAGAACAAATGCAGCTAGTGTATTTGTACTCTAGTGCAAGTGGGAGACTGTTGGAAATATGCCCTAGATATAAATTGGTATAAGGACTATTATCACATTTCATATAGTTTATGGTTAAGTTTTATATCATGCTATAATTGTATTGAGTGGAAACATCAATACACGTGTGATATATAAACAACCAGGGGTTCCCAGTGAAACTCTAGTCCTTTGGTTCATTAAATCAACAGATGATCAAGTTTCCTGATCATGTAGCATTTATGCCAGTTGGAAATGGAGTCAACTCATTCTGAGAATGAGATGATGAACCAATACCCAACCTAAACATCATGACCCGATCTTGTCACAAAGTTCAAGTTACGATGATTAGAAATGGATCCTCGTAGACTATTCCTTAGGTCGTGAGGCTACATCAATCACTGTCTCCCGAGAGTGCTTAGATAGCATCAAGCGCCACTTGGTAATACAGTGGTTATAAAGGTGTGTTCAGGTACTCGGAGGAAACCGTAGAGGCAATATATGTCAAGAGCAGGATTTGTCCGTCCACGTGATGGAAAGATACTCAAGGGCCCACTCGAAGAAGTTATATCCAATAGCTACGCAGCGTGTGATTTGATCACAAGGATATCACTTGTCGGAATGAGTCAAGTAGCATTGTTCAGTTACGAGATTGAACACGACATGATGATGTCATTGATCAGATCTCGGGCAATGCAAGTATTGAGAGACAAAGGGAATAAGACACGACTGTCCCGGTTGAAACGACAAAAGATCTTCGTGGAACGCACAGGGGTCACATGGCCATCCAGGTCCCTCTATTGATCATTGGTCCAGGAGTGTCCCAACCATGTTTGGAGTGTTCCCGAACCGTAGGGTATCACGCTTATGGGCTTGATGATGCTTAGAGAATGTTTATGGGATCGGAAGAATCGCCGAAGAATAGTAGAGAGAAAACCGGAAGGGTTTCGGTAAGTCCGGAGGATGTCCGGAGTGGAGGTGGAAGGTGTTCCATAGCCACGGAGGTTGAATAATATGTGAATGAATGTTAAATATTGATTTAATAATTTATTCATAATTATTCAATAAAGAGAAAATCAATTAAAAGGTTAAAGGGCTTAATGGGCCAATTCTCGGAGGGGAGAGGACCCATTAGGGAAAGGTGAGAGGGAGAAGGGCCAGAGGGGGTGGCCGGCTCCCCAGTGGGCCAGCCCCCTCGCACGGGGCCAATGGGGGTGGCCGGCGGTGCCACCCCTCCCCCTCCTCTCCTTTTGTCCCGCTCCGGGACTTTGAGGGATGTAGTACCTCCTTTTCCCCTATATATAGTGGGGGTATTTGGCCAGATAAATACACACAATATTCAATAAAGGTCTTCTCACTTTTGGGAAGACCTCCAATTGATATTTCTCTCTCTCTCTCTCTCTCTCTCTCTCTCTCTCTCTCTCTCTCTCTCTCGTGTGTGGTCCCAAGTTTGGGCTGCGAGCAGAGACATCTTCATCATGGAGCGCCTGTCAGCTGGGATTCGATCCAGGAGCTCCACTTCCGGAACTGCTACTGGATCGGGGAAGCGGGAGTCATCGTCAGGCACCGGACGTGTGTAACTCCCCGGGAGGTGTCACACTTGAGGCACTCAAGTCGTTGGAGCCACAGGAGCGCAATGACTTCATCACGATCTTGAGGTCGGCTTCGGCTCGTCTACATCAACCACGCTCTCCGTAGAGTTGACAACGCTTTTCGGTCTTCAAGGGTAAGTTCGCGAAAAGCCCCTCCTGTTATTACTAATAGATAGGTCCTGGAAACATCAGGGGTTCAAGGGTGTAGGGTAAAATTTATTGTTTTCATACGCGGAACCCCTACACAAACATCTTCCCAAAATCTAGTTGTTACCCCATTCCCCACTTAAAAAAACCATCTGGTAAAGAAATCATCCTTTACCTGCATTAAAACTTTCCAAAATGGAGAATCAGTCATCTTAGCTTGCACTTGTGTCAGCGTTTTGGTCTTCATGTATTTATTATGAAGAAGTTCCTGCCATACCCCTTGCTCAGCCAGCAGTTTATAGAGCCATTTGCTCAGAAGATATCTATTTTTTAATTCTAAAACCTCTATACCCAAACCCCCTAGTCCTTGGGTCTACAAATTATATTCCACTTGGTTAATCTATATTTCTTCTTATGTTCATCACTTTGCCAAAAGAATCTTGATCGATAGAAGTCTAATCTTTTCCTCACCCCCTTAGGGATTTGCAAGAAGGATAACATGAACATAAGCATACTTGTCAGTACGGAATTAGTTAGCACTAATCTATTACCATATGACAATAGTTTACCCTGCCAACATCCTAACTTAGTTTGAAAACGATTCTCGACTGGGTTCCATTCAGAATTCCTGAGTTTTCTGTGATGAATAGGCACCCCAAGATACCTAAAAAGCAAAGACCCCGCCTCACAACCGAATATATCTCTATATTCTTGTTCATGCTCCTTTGCCTCACCAAAACAGTAAATCTCACTTTTGTGGAAGTTAATTTTGATCCCTGATAATTGTTCAAAAATGCAAAGGATGACTTTCATGTTTACAGCCTTCATAAGACCGTGTTCCATGAAAAGATATCATCAGCATATTGGAGTATGGATATTCCTCCTTCAACAAGATGAGGAATTAAACTGCCAATCTGACCTTCTTGCTTAGCTCTAGCTAGTAAGATGGACAACATATCGCTACGATGTTAAATAACATTAGTGATAACAGATCACCCTGTCTAACACCTTTTCTTGTCTGGAAAAAGTGTCCAACATCATCATTCACTCTGACCCCAACACTCCCAGCTTGGATAAAATTTGTAATCCACTTGCACCATAAAGGATCAAAACACTTCAAACGAAGTGCTTGTTGAAGAAAATGCCACTTTACTTTATCATGTGCCTTTTCAAAATCAATTTTAAAAAGTACACCATATAATTTTTTGAGTGAAGTTCATGAATTTTCTCATGCAAAATAACAACCCCTTCCAGAATATGCCTTCCCGGCATAAAAGTTGTTTGGGTTGGACGGATTACTTTGTGAGCAATTACAAAGATCCGATTCGTGGCCACTTTAGTAAAGATTTTAAAACTAACATTTAACAGGCAAATTGGCCTATATTGCTAGATCTGGACAACATTTTCTTTCTTAGGAAGGAGAGTGATTACCCCAAAATTAAGCTTATATAATGGTAACTCATCTATTTGCAACTGTGCAAACAAAGCCATCAGGTCATTTTTTAATCACCTCCCAGAATGTTTGATAGAATTCCGTAGGGAATCCATCAGTCAAAGGAGCCTTGTTGTGTTCCATTGAAGATATTGCTTCAAGAACTTCCTTCTCTGAAAACACTGATGTCAGGATTGTATTTTCCACCAAGGAAACCTGATGAATATCCGAATTTCTCTCCTCCATAAGTGAGAAGTTACTAGGATCTAGTTCACCAAAATGTTTTTTATAATATTCTGAGATACAGGTTCTCAAATTCTCAATCCCCCACAATAGTGCCTTCGTCTTGTTCGAGTTGGAAAATCTTCTTCTTATAATATTTTCCATCAGCAATTAACTGAAAGTACTTTGTATTATTACCCCCTTCCTAAATATGTTTGACCTTTGCCCTCTGAGCCCACTTTGTCTCTTCATCCCGCCTCAATTTAGTGCCTTGTTCATTAGCCGTAATGAGCATTTAAGATCCAATCTCTCTATGGTTGCAAGGAGTCTATCCCTCTCCGGTCTATATTTACCACTTCAGTGTTTAGCCCACCCCCTAAGAAATCGTAGTAAATACCTAATTTTATTTTGCCATCTTGAAATGGGTGTATCACCATGTGATATAACCATACATTCGGTCTCCACCATTTTGTAAAATCCATCTTGTTTTAACCACAATAATTCAAAGTAGAATCTGGGATTATTACCAAGATGGGCTCTATTTCCTGAATCAATCAGGAGTGGTGTATGATCAGAACCAGAACGAGTAAGGGCTCTAACAGTAACTGATGGCTCAGTGTTGATGTAGATCTCGTTGGGAACCCCAAGAGGAAGGTATGATGAGCACATCAACAAGTTCCCTCAGTTATGAAACCAAGGTTTAATCGAACCAGTAGGAGCAAGGAAACACCCCAAAGGTGTTGCTAGCTGAGCCTTGGCAGGGCGCACTACCGGTGCTAGTAGCAATATGGAGACCTGCACAACACAACCACAGAACTTTGTCCCTAACTTGCGATGAGGTTGTCAATCTCACCGGTTTTGCTGAAAACAAAGGATTAAACGTATCGAAAGGAAGGAAGTAATTGTTTGCGGAAAGTAAACACAAAACAGTAAACAGTTTGTAGATTGTATGTAAAAGAAAGGACAAGGATCCATATTTCACTAGAGGTGACTCTCCTTAAGATATATAACATGCTGGGTGAACAAATTACAGCGGGGCAATTGACTTCCGGAAAAATAGGCACTTTGGCTTTTGTCCCGTGCAATTACGAGAATATTCATTTTCTGACTTTCCTAGAACCAAAAACAGCAGAAAATAGGCAGCTGGCACTGTGGCTCTTGTTAATAGGTTAGTCCAAGAAATCATATGAAAAGTACTCCAAAGTGTGGACAAAACACAAGAAAGTGGATAAAACCAAGCATGGAACATCAAAAATTATAGATACATTTGCAATGTATCAACATCCCCAAGCTTAACTCCTTCTCGTCCTCGAGTAGGTAAGTGATAAAAAGAAAGACTAATTTTTGAGGTGGCATGCACCATCAAAGACTTGATCGAAGTACTTGTAAAACATTCAAAGTTGGGATCATAGTACTTCAATCATAACATGAAAGACAAAGTTCTAGCAATAAGACAAAGAAACTATGATGCAACATGAAAAGGCACAAACAAAAGATTCATGAATAACAATGCTTTGCAAGACGTTTGTTTGTTTCACATAAAGAAAACATAGCATAATAGTATTCAGCTTGTCCCTCATAGAGTAGCAAATATAAATGCATAGGACACCTTCAAAGTTCATAAGAGTGACTAGATACAAATAGTTTAAAACAAGCAATATCAAGGTATGCATCAATCAACTAGTCTTGGGACAATGCACATAGAACTACGAATGGCCACTATGCTCTCAAAGTAGGTGCATAAAGGTATAAGGTGGAGACTCAATATAATGGTGGAAGAAAGGCCTTCATAGAAGGAAGTAGGGATTCAAGTCTCATAAAGAGTTTCCAAAAATTATGGTACTTATAGCTTTCAGCTCTCATTGCCCCTATCATAAGCATCTTGAAGTGATTAAGGTTAAAGTGAACAAACTATGGTGTACATGCTTGACGAAGTATAAGTTAGAAATCTCATGTCCCTTGTATACAAGGGCCACTCCTCATGATACTCAAGTTTAGTCACCGGTAAGTTCTTGTCATCATAAGTACATGTGTATCATAGAGAACTGCCAACGGGGTACCCCTTGCCCGATGATACGGAAGAATCCCCATATCAAAATGACAAGGCAAGCAGACAATGAGCATCTCAGCAATCTTCTTATTTACCATGGGAATATGGTGCTTTTTTCTCTCTTTCCTCTTTTCATATCTCTTTTTTTTCTCTTTCTCTTTTTTCTCAATATAGGAATCTTTTTTATAAGAAGAATGCTTCATAGACAGCTCATTATGGTTACGCTGCAGGTTTCCACCATGTCAGCATGGATTAGACCAGCAGCCCAAGCATTTCTCTAACACATATACATAACTCCATGGACTTACAAGCTCCCCTTTCATTTCACACCGACGACATCCATATACAAAAGAACATGATATCAACTAGGTACAAGTACCCATGCAATGTTGAAAGCGTTCCCCATGAAAGCATTATTCTGCTAATTCCCAACAAATAAGTGCAAGGATATACAACATAGACGACACAATGGTTCAAGTTTATTAAGGGCAAGAAAAGTAAAGTATGCCATCAAGTCCGTGAGAGCTTTAATCACTAGTTTTCTCATAACAAGTTTAATTCGGAAGGTAAACAAAAGCATGAATATACTTGGAATAGCATAAGCTAATAGGTAGGTATGGTGGACTCTTTGGAATAACTTGGTTTAGGGAGTTGGATGCATGAGTGGAACTCATACTTGGTTGTGGAGGCTAGCAAAAGACTTGGAGCGACAAACTAAGAGAGCAATAATGGCCATAATCATGCATAGCGACAGAACATCATTGATCAAAGCATAAAGTGATACTACAAGTTGAAAACTAAAGGATCATAAAGTCTTATGGTTACTTGAGATAGTCATAACATGGTGTGAGCATGCGCCAAGTCAACCCAAATAAAGCATCAAAGGAGAATACCACTATACTATGCTTTAATATGCTAAAACAACGCATGATTCATCCAAGGCACATTAAGCAATTTAAATTGTCTATAACAAGTCATGCTACAACAAAGAATACTAAGCATAAAGCAAAAACAATATCAAGCATGGCATGACAAAGCATAGGCCACAGTCAAAAACGAGCTCTTTTTACCACATAAGCATGAACTTTCCTACTCTTTTGAAAACCAAACCAAACTATTTGAAAACCAATGTATGAAAGAGGGGGTCCAACCAATTTATTCAGAAAACTAATCAAACAAAAGCAAACGAAAACCAAAACGAAAACTAAAAAGAAGACGCTCCAAGAACAACACAACTGTGCATGAAACAATAAAAATGAAGCGTTTGGAAGAAACCTGAAATTTTTATTGATGAAGAGGGGGATGTCTTGGGCATCCCCAAGCTTTGACGCTTGTACTTCTTGGATATTTCTTGGGGTGACACGTGTGGCATCCCCAAGCTTGAGCTTTAGTCCATCGTTCATCTCATTACTCATTCCTTCCATACACCTAAAATTTTTCCTTCATACAAAACTTCACACAATCTTTATTAGAAACATTAGTGCACTCAAGATAAATAAGTCTTAAGGTTCAGTTGTAACACCAAATAAACTTCCATTACAACACTAGATACTGTAGAACTTCCCTCAAAAAGCTCAATTCCCCAAAAGAACTCAAAAAGGAACCAACAAGAAGCAAATGCAGAAAATGGCAGAAATCTGTCAAAACAGACCAGCAGGTAAAGATGAATTTTTTCGAAGACCTTCTGTTGCTCAAATCAAAAAGTGTTGAACTAGCGAAAGTTGTATAACAACCTGGGGGTCGAAGCACAAAAATTCATGCCTCAAAAATACGTTCAGAGATTTTCTAAGAATTTTTACGGCGAAGCACAAAAATCTGTTTCGGGACAGCAACTTTCCCAATCATTACTCCTCTCTCATTAGAGGTTACTCTTGGCACAAAAAGCAAATAAAAAGGATAAGGAGAGGTTATTACTGAAGTAATAACTTTCAAGACTCATCTAAAACTTTTGGGTTATCTCCCAATAAGTACTTTTCATTAACGCCTTTAAGTTAGGCATAAGAAGCAAGAAAAAGAATCAAGTGTTCTCAAATGAAGAAGCATTAAGACCAAATTTTGTTTTCATAGGAGAATCAAAAGAAATCTTCTCTCTCTTCTTAGGGAAGTGTTCTATACCTTTCTTGAGTGGGAGTTGATATTTAATGGCGCCTTCTTTCATATCAATAATGGCACCAACAGTTCTAAGAAAAGGTCTTCCCAAAGTAATAGGACAAGAAGCATTGTATTCAACATCCAAAACATAGAAATCAACGGGGACATAGGCATTGTTAACCATAATAAGAACATTATTAAGACTCCCCATGAGTTTCTTTTTAGCATTATCATCAAGTGGGACATTCAAATAACAATCTTCAAGTGGAGGTAAATCAAGCATATCATAAATCCTTGTAGGCATAATAGAAACACTACTATCAAGATCACATAAAGCTTTGAAATCAAAGTCATTCACTTTCATATTAATGATGGGTTCCCAACCATCTTCTTGTTTTATAGGAATAGAAGCTTTATGTTTCATCTTTTCTTCTTTAATCTTTATGAGAGCATCAGTAAGGTGTTTTGTAAAGGCCATGTTCATAGCACTAGCATTAGGACTTTTAGCAAGCTTTTGTAGGAACTTAATAACTTCAGAGATATTGCAACCATCAAGATCAAAATCAAATTTATCATCTAAAGTAGTATATCTATTACTAGCCTCAACACTAGTGGTGGTGATAGTAGAAACACTAATGTTTATAGCAATTTCATCTTCTCTTTCCCACTTAGCATGTAATTCAGCTAATAGTCTAACATTTTCATCAATTCTTACTTGTATGGCATTAGTAGCTGCAAAGGGATTATCATTAGTTTCAGGTTTGGTAGCCATTTTATTGATCAAAGAGGATTGAGCTTCAGACAAAGATGATATATTTCTTTCAGCATTAGAGAGTTGCAATTGTAAACTAGGAATTTCCCTATTTAGACTCTCAAGTTGATGGCTAATGTTCTTCAAAATGGTAGATTGTTCCTCCATAGTTTTAGTGAATAGTTTATTTTGCTCATACTGCATTTGCATGATGTTTTTAGTGGCTCTTTCAGCTTCTAAAATTCTTCCTTCACTAGGTAATCCAAGTTTACCATTATAGCCATAAGTATTATTAGGAGGGTAGGGCCTATAATTGTTATTACCATAAGCATTGTTGCCAAAATTATTGTTTCTTATGAAGTTCACATCAACTTGCTCTTCTTGAGCAACCAAAGAGGCTAAAGGAACATTATTTGGATCAATATGGGCTTTCCCATTAACAAGCATAGACATAATAATATCAATCTTATCACTCAAGGAGGAGGTTTCCTCAACAGAATTTACCTTCATACCTTGTGGAGCTCTCTCAGTATGCGATTCAGAATAATTAACCATCATATTGTCCAGAAGTTTTGTTGCAGCACCCAAAGTAATGGTCATAAAGGTACCTCCAGCAGCAGAGTCCAATAGGTTCCTGGAAGAATAGTTCAATCCTGCATAAAAGTTTGGATGATCATCCAAGCAGTCAGTCCATGAGTGGGACAATTCTTTACCAAATATTTCATTCTTTCCCAAGCTTGAGCAACATGCTCATTATCAGATTGTTTAAACTTCATTATTTCACTTCTCATAGATATAATCTTAGCAGGAGGATAGTATTTTCCAATGAAAGCATCTTTGCACTTAGTCCAAGAATCAATACTATTCCTAGTTAAGGAATTCAGCCATTCTTTAGCTTTTCCTCTCAAAGAGAAAGGAAACAATTTCAGCTTAATAATATCACCATCTATATCCCTATGCTTTTGCATCTCACAAAGTTCAACAAAGTTATTTAGATGGGCAGCAGCATCTTCATTACCAATACCAGAAAGTTGTTCTCTCATAACAAGATTGAGTAAAGCAGGTTTTATCTCAAAGAAAGTATCTTTAGGCACATGTGGAGCAATAGGTGTGCTCATAAAATCATTATTGTTGGTGCTAGTGAAGTCACACAACTCAGTGTTTTCAAGAGTAGTCATTTTTTTTTGTGTTTTTGAATAAGAAAGCAAACTAGTAAAACTAATTTTTGTGTGTTTTTGATAAAGAAACAAGCAAAAAGCAAAAAGAAACTAAGAAAAACAAAAATAACAAAGTAAAGAAATTGGTTATGAGGGACTCCCCTTGTGAAGATGTCCTTGACTCCCCGGCAACGGCGCCAGAAAAATGCTTGATGGCTCAGTGTTGATGTAGAGGTCGTTGGGAACCCCAAGAGGAAGGTATGATGAGCACACCAGCAAGTTTCCCTCAGTTATGAAACCAAGGTTTAATCGAACCAGTAGGAGCAAGGAAACACCCCAAAGGTGTTGCTAGCTGAGCCTTGGCGAGGCCTATACCGGTGCTAGTAGCAACGTGGAGACCTGCACAACACAACCACAGAACATTGTCCCCAACTTGCGATGAGGTTGTCAATCTCACCGGTTTTGCTGAAAACAAAGGATTAAACGTATCGAATGGAAGGAAGTAATTGTTTGCAGAAAGTAAACACAAAGCAATAAACAGTTTGTAGATTGTATGTAAAAGAAAGGACCGGGATCGATAGTTCACTAGAGGTGGCTCTCCTTAAGATAGATAACATGCTGGGTGAACAAATTACAGCGGGGCAATTGACAAACATCGAGAAAGCAATACATGCATATACTAATCATCTTGACTCCTTTGGAACTTGATTGGTCATTACAACATTATACATAGACCGCCATCCAATTGCATCTATGACTAATAATCCACCTTCAGGTTATCATCCGACCCCCCTCAAGTGTTAAGTTGCAAGCAACAAATTATTGCTTTACGAATTGCGTATAAAGTAAACAATTTGATTGTTCTCTGAACAAAGGATTGTTGTTTTCTCCCTAGTAGAAACAACACATCTAGTACCTTAGAGATTTCTGTCACTTCCCTAGATTACCAGAGGCATGAACCCACTATCGAGCATAAATACTAACTCTTGGAGGTGCTAGCATCTACTTGGCCAAGATGGCTACTAACAACGGAAAGCATGCAAGATCACAAATAACAAAGACATGATAGAATCAATAATCAATCTGAAATAGCATCTCAATATCCATCGGATCCCCGCAAACACAACAAGTAGGATTACAAATAGATGATCTTGATCATGAACGGAGCTCACAAGATCTAGACATGAAAGCACAAAGGAGGAGAACCAGCCATCTAGCTACTACATGGATCCGTAATCCAAGGATGAACTACTCACGCATCACACCGGAGGCTTGCATGGTGATGAAGAAGGCCTCCAGGGTGAATTCCCCTCTCCGGCAGGGTGTCGGGAAGAGCTTCAGATCCCTCCCGATCTAGGGATGGAGATGACGGTGGCTACAGACTCTTTTGTGGATTTTTGATCGGGTACTTAGGATTTTCGTCTCGAGGGCATCTTATAGGCGGAAGGAGAGGCCGAGGGGGTTCCTGGGCTGGGCACACCACCCCTTGGCGCGGCCAGGCCTGGCCCGCGCGGCCAGGTGGTGTGGTGGCCCCCTGGCTCCTCTCCGTCTCGTATTCTGGCATCTGATGACTTCCGGAAAAATAGGCACTTTGGCTTTTGTCCCGTCCAATTCCGAGAATATTCATTTTCTGACTTTCCTAGAACCAAAAACAGCAGAAAACAGGCAGCTGGCACTGTGGCTCTTGTTAATAGGTTAGTACAAGAAATTATATGAGAAGTACTCCAAAGTATGGACAAAACACAAGAAAGTGGATAAAACCAAGCATGAAACATCAAAAATTATAGATACATTTGCAATGTATCAGTAACTAATGGAATTTTTTGCTCCCATTCAACACTGGATAGGATGCGATCAAGCTTCTCATATGTGGGTGTCTCGACGATTTTCCCAAGTAAATTGTCTACCTGAGAGAACAATCTCTATTAAATTTAGATTCTCAATAATCGCATTAAAAACAAAATGCTAGTGAGGGTTGAACCTATCATTATTCTTTTATTCACTCTTTCGGAGAATGTTAAAATCCCCACCCACTAACAAAGGGAGTGTCTCGATTTCACATATTCTAACCAGCTCCGCCAGGAACTCATGTTTATGACAATCCTGAGCTGCACCATAGACTGGAACAAAAATCCACTCAAACCCATCACTAGGACACTTCAAGTATATTTTGACACAATAGTATCATGTAACAACCTTGTTAACCAATAAAGTTTTAGCGTTGATACCCACAAGGATACCTTCTGACCGACCATGGGGGGTTAAGCGGAACCATGCGAAATCCTCCCCAGATGTCAAGTGTTGTAAAAACGGAATAGAGAAGTTAGATCTCCCAGTTTCTAACAAGACAATAAAATCTAACTTATGATCATTAATAATTTCCCGCGTGAAAATATGTTTTGCTGGATCTCTAAATCCATCACTATTCCAGATTAGCCCTCTGAGACCTTGCATTTAGAAAGTTTTTTTTGACTCTCACCCCAGTTCCCCTTTGAACGCACGTAGCATCATACGTTCTCTTCTTGTTTTCCTGAGTCTGTTTGCCCTCAAGGGTAATTGACTCATGTGAACAATCCAATGCATCAACCTCTTCTGCGAGATCCTCGCAGAGATTAGATACTTTAGAAACAAAGAGAGACGTAGGAGTACCATCCTCATGAGTCTTGTGTGTATTATGTTCTAGCATGGTCAAGGTTCTATGAAATTCATTATCTTTAATTAGATTAGATGATGCATTCCTAGTTGCATATGACTCCCCCAAAGACACCCCAATACGTTTAGCCTTCTCAAAATTTTCAACATTCGACACCGACATAATTGAAAGTTTAGCGTTTGAGGGAGTACCTTGTCCATCATTACGGCGCCTTGTCAACTCCACGCTCGCTCCAACTATGTAGCGTTGGCATTTGTATGAGACAAAAATCGATCACTCGATCTAATGGAGTTAACAGATGATAAAGAAATTCCACCATAAGCAATTACCTCAGCCAAAGTAGGTGGTGATTTTGGGACGAAACTTTTATTCTTCGAATATGGCCTAGGCATCAACACTGATCCCCTAAATTTATGAATCGGTGACGTAGCGAAACCTCCATCCTTGGCGATCCCTTGAGAGCAATCAGATTTCTCGCAGCTACTAATCCATCCTCCGTCAACTCCTTCGTACGTGCAATAACACCATCTCTAGTTATAGCCGGAGTAGTGCACACATTATCACATGTATCATTCAGCTCCTCATTATCATATGTCGCCAACATACTAGGTTTCGCCTCACTGTCCCAACCCGTTTGTACCAGCTCCTTGCGGTCATGAAGAAGAGTGTCCGAAATCCTCATGTTCTCAGAATTGACCATCTTATCAATAGGAAATGTTGTTTTAGCATATTCGTATTCCCCATGCAACTCTTAGCAGAGTCCTCCTCCTCAATAGAATCTTCCATAGCAACCTGTGTATCCACTGTCCTCTCATTTGCACCGAACGCATCTGTGCGTGGATGTATAAAAAGAGGTAGGACAAGTTCCTGTATATTGGTTGTAAAATTAGTACTAGTATGAGTAGAAACATAATTTTTTGTTTGGAAGCAATCGGTACCTTATGACTGTAAAGAGCAAACGCTCCCACATGAAATAAAGGGGTAGGAGACAATATTGTCTGATTCACCCCAGAACCTGCTGCGGAAACCCCTCCAGTACCCTACGTATCAGCTTTGCTATTTGTGCTTCCACCAGACCTATCTTCCTCCATCTGTGAGTTATCCTCATCCTTCTTATTTGCATCATCATCCCTGTCTTTTTTATGTTGAGAAGCATTCGGCTGATCCAAATGAGGTTGTCCATTCAGTTTCTCAACCAAAAAGGACAGCCTAAAGAAACCTCTTTTGACCCAGATGTCAAGATGTTGGGGTATAAGCTTTGGGTCAACACACTGAACTTGTACTCGGACAATGCCATGCTTCCTAGTGAAGGGCATATCAACTGCACAAGTTTTCCCAAAAATAGACCCCAAACCCCAAAGTGATAAGAAGTCTCTTCTAACATCTTTGGGAACTCCATTAATTTGTACCCACACCAAAGGAAGAGAGAAAATAGGTTCCTCAACCACTCCCTACTCATCAAATATCAGAACAATCTGGGTACCTGAGATGTGATATTGTCCCAAATATTTCATACGCTCCACTTCAGTCTTTGTCGGAATTTAACTTTGTAAACATTCTGTTGGAACTCAACCACTTCCCATGCATAGTTATCTGACCGAACCAGCTTCTTTAGTTGCTCAATAATTTGAGCTACCGATAATGATCCACCCTCAACAAACACTCTTCCCACCCTACAATTCTCCACTCTAGGCTTGAATGTTCTAGTTACCGGTAGTTCTAAAAACATTAGTTGCTCACTTCCAAATCCATGTACAATCATGGTTAGTTTAGGAGCATTCAAAAGCGGACAAGAGGTAGTAATATGTGGTGGTGATTCATAGTTGTCACAAATAACAACCATGCAATCCTCATGAAAATGCCCAGGCTACTGACATCAGAAACATCTCAACTTGTCAGTCCTCTTCACCTTCTTATTTGGTCCATATTCTTCAACAATATCCATATCAGAAACAGAACTGCGAACCTCTCCTGCCGCGGCACAAAAAGGTGCTACAGTAGGCTTCCATGACTCCTCGGCAGCCTGACTAGGCTTCGCGGTAGGCACGAACTGTGCTGTGACAGGAATTGCTGCCGCAGCAGAATTCTGCATCCCAGCCCCATAGCAGATCCTCCACTGGCCAAGTTTGCTGACGCGATATCCGCACTGTCCATCACCCTCGTTGCCAACGGTTGTTGAGGTAAAATTGTTGCGGCGATAACTTCAACCACTTGATCTATCAAGCTTTGATTGACTGTGTTCCTAGAATTTGACCCCTCGGTGTTATTGTTTCTGAAGTTTCTATTTCCACTGTAATTGTTTTGCCCATTGTAACCTCCTATGTTCCAATTCTCACCTCTAGCTGACCTAAATTCATACCGACGACGGTTCTGGTAGCCAGGATCATTGCTATTACCTCTTCCCCCATTGTTAAAGCCCGATCCTCCATGAAAGCTTCCAAAAGCTCCACCACGAGAATTGTATTGACTATTAAAATCTATAGCCTGGTTCCTGGATTCAAACCTTTGATCATGGTCACGACCACCATTAGTGCCACTAAATTCTCCAGCATAATAGTTACCGCCAGATCCCTCATTAGATTGGTTCATGTGTCCACCAAACCTTCCTCCCCATCCTCTGCCACCATTATTGTGAAAGAACCGTCCCCTGTCTTGCCCACCTCCCCGACTGTGAGCACCACCACTGTGGGGCCCCCCGGATTAATCCTCCGAGAATCCCTGTTATGCATACAACCACGATCCCATGATCAGTTAGTCGTGGCACATAACAGATAAGTATCAAAGTAAACATCCAATACATAACGAATACTTGTCATACCTTAGTTGCCATTATGACTACATCGATCAACATCAGCGGAACTTCATTAAGCGTAGAGCTCGAGCCATGCCTTAACCTACAGGCAACTGACTGGGAGAACATCCTAGCTCACATAGACGTCCACTTTACCTCTTCTTGATATCTGACCAAGTTAATAGTCAGGGACAATGCCAGTGAGTACTTTGAATGTACTCGCAAACCACCTTAAGATAACAATAATAACAAGAGGATATGCATTATGGCTGTGGTAGTAGGAGGGCTCCAAGAGAGGTTCTTTTCTCAATTAGTTTCTCTTGTAGATATAGCATCTACATATCTTTATTGAAAACTTTTGTAAACATTTTTGGAAACCTTTTTGAAAAGTTTTGGAAAACATTAGCACTGGGTCACCCATTTGCTCCCATCTTTAGGTCGTCCCACGACCAAACTCCTTTCATTCCTTTCTGACCATCCCATGGTCAAAACCTTTCTCCTTTCCGACCATCCCATGGTCAAAATATTTTCAAAGCCTATGCTTTTCCAAAATCCTTTTTGAAAACAAAACCAGAACCGCTCTACACCAATCTTCCCATCCGTCCATGACCGCGGACACGGCTATTCGAATAGATTTACACTCTGCAGAGGTTGCACACTTTACCCACACCATCCGGGTACACTACCCTGATCTACACCGACCGTGGGTCGAGCAACCGATGAAGACTCTCCGGATGCCCACTCCAATATAAGGGCCTACCCTCTGAGTGTTACTCCCCTCAAAACCGAGACATCGGGTACCGAGGACCAACCGGAGCGCATTTTACACTTCACAAAGTGGGTGCTTTTAATGAGGGGCTCATAGTAACGCCTGGCTGCCCGCAGACAGTTCGTTCCTTCTCCAGGTCGATGTCCCACATGGACCCTTACGTGAGAAGGCCCGCCCTCCAGGGATCGCGATCCCCTATAGTAGTTGCGAGGTAGCTTATACCAGAATAGACAAGCATCAAATCCAACTCTGTCCCATTCCAGAGTAATGTGGTTGCACGGGGTTAATTGTTCTAGCAAAACTGCAAAGAACCGGGTGCGTTTTCGTAAAACTTTTTCCTCCATCTTTCCTTCGGCATTTTGTAAAACAAAACCTTTTTATTTCTCAACATCTCTTGGGAGGTCCCACCTCACCAAGGTTTTATCATAAAACATTTGGTAAAACTTTGTCGGGGTCTTCCCATCCTATAGCTTTGCTTCGGCTAAATCGGGGTCTCCAAAGGGTATGGTGTATTACACCATCTACCACACTAGGGACAAGTAGGTGTCATCAAGGGGGTTGTACTTAATAGTACAAAAGTGTAATAGTTCGGAGGAGCCAAACCACTACCATATATACATCAACATATAGTAAAACAATGAAGTTTTAATAAATAGTAGATAAAACATGCATAAGTAAAACCGTAGGACAAGGATTATGAGCAAGAAGGTGGCTTGCCTGGTGATCAAAAATATGGCAATATGTCCCTGGACTTCTTCTTTAGATAACCAAGAATACCAATACCAATAATAATAAGATCTCTTCTTCTCGGTGTCAATACAAGCGCAACTATCGGTCGTCATCAAGTATACATGCAAGCAAGCAAGACCACAATCAAACAAGGAATACAAGTGGACATTCACACAGAAAGAAAGTGGACAATACAAGTATAATATTCAGTAGGTTTTGGAGTGGCTGGGTTTAGAACCATTGCAAAAACCCTATTTGCACTGGTGGGATTTCCTTTATTCGGGAAATGGTCAAAACCACTAGTGAAGGGGTTTGGGTCCTAGGCCTAGGTAAGTATGGAATCAATATGCAAAGATGATACCATTAGGTAGGTATTGGTAAAATGAAGCCAGCAAAAGTGGTTTCACTAGTTTATCAATCTCCCTTGATTTATAAAGCATTTTCTATTGACTAAAACTCTACTTTTAGGAAATAATTCACCAGAAATATTTTGTATGTCCAAAAATTATTTCCTTGGATGATTTTGTAGGCTTTGATGTACTGATTACTGAGAGTTGGAATCACTCCAAAATAATTACCAGAATGCCCTCAGGAAATTCCCAAAGGCAGTTCTGTAGGGTTTTTGTCTTTTTCACCAAATTAATTCTATAGAATCTTTTGAGTTGATTCCAAGGGAACATGGTAGGTATTTAGAATACCTTTCTGTAGAGATTGGATTCACTCTTTTTGGAGTTGTCAAACTCCTAGAATGATTTATATAGTGATAATACCACTTACAGAAGTGTTTAATTCACTAAAATTCAATAGGGGGTCAATAAATCCTTATCTCCTGGTTTTAGATAGGTATTGACGTGCCACTTCTCTGGGAGTTGGAATTATCCTCATAGGTGTTGTAGAAATGCCTAGGGAATGTTCTAAAGGCAGATATGGATGGATTTTGTTACTTTTACTAGGGTAAAACCAGAGTTCACCTTGATAGGAGATAAATGCTAACTGATAGGTACAGTAATAACCTTTCAGGGGAAGTTTGTTTCATCCTATTTGAGCATGCATAGCTCACTGTGGACTTTATCTAGTGCAAAAATATACCTTTTTGTAGATTTATTTTCAGAAAATAAGGAATATTGGTTTGGGCAAGGTTCTTGCTCTACATGTTTAACAAAACAATTGTTTACATGTATATATTTTTATCTGGGCAAAAGAAGGCAGTTTTCATTTTATTTGGTAATTAAACCAAACCTGCATAATACAGATCTAAAATCCTAGACTAAAAGAAAAAGGGGCAACATGGCGCATAGGCCAGATCTGAGCAGCAGTGGGCCGTATAGCGCTGAGGCGGCCCAACGAGGAGGGGCTGCATGCGGCAAGGAGATTTCGGACCCGACAGGCGGGACCCAGCGGTCAGTGGGAGAAGGCGGCTGAAGGGGTATGGGCAGATCCAGGCCGTTGGGCTAAATACGATCCGACGGTGCCAAGGCATTGTCCACCTCCGCCATGGACATGACCCGCCGGAACCCTAGGTGGCTCTGGGCGGTGGCAAGGAAGCTCACCTAGCGTCGGAGGGGCGATGGGGAGGCCACGGGGTGAGGCAGCTGACGGAGACGACCTCAGGGATGGGCGGCACAACGTGGTCGATCGCCAGAAGGGGCCCCGCGCATCAACACCATCAGAGGAGATTGGAAGCTCGCCGGAGCACACTCAGGGGTACCTGCATGTTGGATAAAATGGTTGGTTTAGATTGAGCTTGACTAGAGGAGCTTGTCAAAGAAAGAATGGGAGGAAACAGAGTAGTGTAGCCCTTCTACGGCCTTCTCCTTCCTCATAGCTCCATGGGTCGAAGCTTCGGGTTCCTGGGTAGGGGAAGCTAGGGAAAGGGAGAGGGGGATCTGGGGTGGCTCAGAGAAGGTTTGGGGGTGGAATGAGGAGATGGGGAAGGTCGGAGTCGACCAAGCACTCCACTACCCGAAGGAGACCGAGAGGAGAGCTTATTCTCCTCCATGGCGATGAGGGGGCTCGGGATCTAGATCTAGAGCTCGAGAGGGGTGAGGGGATAGGGTAGGGGTGGTCTGAGAGCAGAGAGGAAAGTTGTGCTGGCCTCTAGTCCTTTAAACCGAATGGAGAGGTCCATGGTGAGCTTGGTGCATGGAGGGGTTTGGAGGGGAGGTGGTGGCCAGGGATAGGACAGGAGGGGTGGTGGAGAGGTGATGTGGGGCTAGGGACACAACCATTGGGAGAGGTAGGGCGTGCTGCAGCTGCTGTGGCTTTAGGACCAATATTTAATTTCCCTAGGCCTAGTCTCTCTTTCTCTCTTTTACTTCCAAAAGCAAGGGACAAGTGAGAGGTGAGTGCTATAGTAGAGAGTCGACCAGAGATGATGTAGTGGTGCTGTTGTGCTGCCTTGGACAAGTTTGAGGAAGGTTTGATTAGGTTTTTTCTCATAGTTTAGATTAACTTCCAATATTGGAAAAAGTAGTAGTTATGCAGGAATTTCTCCAACCTGATGCTGGTAGGTAGGTGAGGTCAAGATGCACCTCCAGGAATTTATGGAGATTTTTCAGATGATTTTTAGTGCATTTTTGATCAATTATTCACAAAGTGCAGAAGTGGTTTATAGAAGCTCATTTGAAAATTTTACATTGGTCATGGTTGGTTTTTGCTGTGAGATGATTCTAAATATGAATCCATAATTTGCCGAATTTTCCCATGATTTATTGGGGATTAAAAGTATTTAAAACTATTATTATTCCATTTCTGCCATTTGAGAAAATAGGCAAAACGAAATAATAAAACTTCTCAAAAATATTTACCTTTTAGATGGGAAGGTAGGGTATGATATATGGATCTCAATTGAGCCAAAATTTTGGGAAGTGTTCTGGCAAAAACCAAACTTTCCTTTATGGAAGAAGTTTTGGAGATTTGGTCTATTAAAGAGATTAATTAGGTTTGGAGCCATAATAATTATGGATAATATTTGATAAATCTTGATGATCAATATAGATGATGTAGATAAGGTTTAACAAGCATTTTCAACCTTGGGATTGGAGAATCTAAGTTGATCTTGGTGAAAACTAGAGATTTAAGGATCTTGGGTAAGATTGTTTTCATGCCACCAAAACCTTGTTGGATCTTGGAGCTCAGATCTCCCCTTAGGGCATGGGGTAGATGGATGGATATACCAAGTGATGGAAATCAACATGGTATAGAGGTTTGAGCTTAATATTGCTTGAGTTCACCAAGACATGCTTTCAAACGTTGAATAAAATAAGCTTGCCAAAGCAGATTATCAAATAGCCCTCAAAACCTTGTGGGTTTAAGAAGCACAAAGATCCACTTGGAACAAGTGAAGTAGATATTGATATACCTATATGAGTAGAACACAACCATGCAAAGAGTTGGTCCATATAAGGTTGGATGATGGTGTGAGCTTCTGTCAAAGTAGGCATGTTGACTAGATTTGCAGGAATAGTTATTTTCTTGCCTGGAAAAGAATCAAGAACAAGTAGGTTGGAGCATGATCTAACCAAGGGCAAGAGTGGGACTTGGTAGTACTTAGGATGGTTAACAAGATGGTTCAGATTCATTTTCAAAAATGCTCAAGGGTTGATAAAGGGAGGCATTCAAAAAGGTGATGTTGGAAATAGTTTTCCAGACTTAGCAAAATTTGGCAGATTTAGGGTTTTGACTAGAGCATGAGAGGGGATGTTTTTGATGGGTTGCAAGGTACCCAAGCATCATCAAGTGGATTATGTTGAAGTGTAGATTGAGTAGAAAGGATCCATGCTTTATATTGGTATTCATTGACTTGGAAGCTTCTAGAAGGGATATCTTCAGAATTGATCTGGTTAAGGGTTTTAGATGATCACCTAGTATCTAGAGATTAGATCCTACTTTGTACTCTTGCTTAGGGTGTGGTGATTTGGAAACCTCTTGATCCTAGTGATGATCTACTAGAGTAGCTCATACTATCTCCTAAGCAGACAAATCAAGCAGCAGATCAAGGCAATTCATCTTATAAACTAAGCATACCTACTACTAGGGTTACCATCAAGTTTAGCTTGAGGTAAGGTTGAGGCATTTTTAAGAGGTTGGATTTTGAATAAGATGAGAGTCCTTGGTATCTCTACCAAGAGTAGAATTCAAAAGCTTACAAAAAGGTTTTGGATATCCTAGAGGTAAGAGTAGTTGAAGGTTCTATCTTGAAAACATAAGGAGTTTATAGCTCTCCATAGTTTTGCCAATGGAAGCTACTAAACTAGTTTTGGTTACACAAGCATCTTGGCTCATGTTTTGAAATGCCAGAACATTTGAGAATATGTAAAATGAGCTAGGATAGTTTTGTTAGATAGCTTTTGTTAACTGGTGGTGAGGTAAGGAGTATCATATGGCATACACTCACATGCACAAGCACAAACAAACAACAAGCAAACACTACACCAATGAACAAGAAAAAGTTTTTGTTCCCCCTGATTTTTGCATTCTGGACAACTAATCAGGGTTGTAGAAATTGGGATGTTACAACCACCGCCATTGCCTTGCATCTCAACCAGATCCGTTTTCCACCCTAGGGTTTTGGAACCAGACCAGGTAAGACCAAAGAGACGGCGTAGCGATCTCCCAACACCAAAAGAGGCGTACTTTGGCACATGATTGAGTCCACCATAGGCAGTATGAGACATAAACTCGTGACAGCCCGAGTTGGAGATATCAGGTTGAGTCAACTTGTTTGGTACACACCAAACTCGAGGACCCACCCAACCAGGCCCAAAGGCACGGGAATTCAAATTGTGCGTTAATTTCAGGTCGCGAGATCCGGGACTCTCCAGGAGGAGATCTACAATGGCTGATAGTTGTAGATCTTCGAGGCAAAATGGAAGCACCCGTTTCTGAGAAGATTCAATTCACCATGCGAGAGAACAACTGGCTAGATGGATTAACCAGGGCTATGCATGAAACTCTTGCTCGTCTGTGTGGGCAAAACATCAACTTGATCCAGGGAACTCACTTTGCTCACTATGCAAGGCGTGATTCTATGGGAATGCCCTTGGAGATGCCAAGTCACCCAGAGTTGAAGCGCCAAGTGGAGAATCTTGACTTCCTACTGTATGATAGGCAGAAGGAATTGGACAATGCTCGAGCCTACGCCAACCACAAACTTGCCATTTCCGCCCAGAAGGACCAGACTTTCGCCCTGCTTGTCAAGGATCGCCAATCAGTTCGCCGTCAGCACGAGAAGAAGGATCGCACGATCGCTCGTCTTTGCAAGAAGGTGGCCAACCTTGAGAAGACCATCCAGGAGCAAGAAGCTCAGCTTGCAGCAAAAGAAGAAGAGGAAGAAGGTGAAGACATCTAGGGAGATATTCATGCGTACCTCAGTGATGACAACGACTACCTGGAGGAGGATGCCATGGATTTCTACACCGATGATGACGACTCCGACATCATCGATGATGAGTAGATGCACTTGATCACTACCATAGGAAGGAGTTGTATCAGTCCCACTGTATCTTAGCTTCACAGAATGGTTCTTAAAACTATCTGTTTTCCTTTCATGTTGTGGTGTGTGTGTGTTTATATCGTGTGCTTTGATTGAATGAATGAATGAGAAGTTAGTTTGCAAAACCTGAGTTCAAACTCAAAGTTTTAGCTTTGAAAACAAAACTATGAACCTTATAACTTTCCCTCTTACCCCTTTATCTACCTCAATCTTCAGATGCCTCGTGGAAACCAAGGAGGAAGCAGCTCATCGCAGGACCCGATGCTGCAGATTCTGCAGATGCTAGTTTTTGACCATGAAGCTAGTAGAGCAGAGCGCCAAGCCAACCTAGCCACCCTGCAACAGATCGCTCAGATGGCTCACAATAATCAAGGCCATGGAATCAGGATCATCATGGATCTAAACTCAAGAACTTTCAGAATACCAATCCCCCTATCTTCAACAAATCTGAGGATCCTTTAGATGTTGATGACTGGCTGCAGACAATGGAGAATAATCTGGAAGTCGCAGGAGTTGACGCCAATGAGAAGGTACTGTTTGCCACCCACTATCCAGCAGGAGATGCAAGAGCCTAGTGGAATAGCACCCGTACTATGAACAACGGTCAAGTGATGACGTGGGAAGCTTTTAAGATCAAGTTCAGCCGCACACATGTGCCGCAAGGTTTAGTCACCAGAATGAGAGAGGAGTTCAGGGAACTGAAGCAGGGCAGGATGACGGTAGTAGAGTACCGTGACAAATTTCTATCCCTCGCTAGGTATGCACCTGATGAGATCAACATGAAGCCAAGAAGAAGGAAAGATTCCTGAACCGACTGCATGATGAGATGCAAACTGTTTTAGTTAACATCCGTTTTGAAGATCTCGAAGAGCTAGTCGACTCTGCCATCCAGATGGAAGGGAAGATAATCCAAGCCAATGACAACCACAAGCACCGGATGATGCACCAAACTAGGTCCCACAATACCCAGAAGTATCGCCCCAACCCATCTGAAGAATATGCCCCAAGGAACAATAGACCCCCGATGTCTCGTCCAAGCTACCCCAATCATAGCGGAGGAAACCTGAAGTCCGGAGGAAACCAAAACAACAACCCCGGCAACTCCAACAACTTCAACTGTGCACCGCCAAAGTCCAACAACAACAACAACAACAATACTGCCCCACGGACTGGAAGCAATGCCGTGCCTGTTGCAGCCAAAGACAAGTCCCAGATTACTTGTTTTGAATGTGGAGTCAAGGGTCACTACTCTAATGAGTGTCCCAAGAAGCTTGCAGCCACCACCAATGTGAATGCCCCAACTCAGCAGCAACGACGTGTTCAGCCTGGAAGAAGATTTGCCCCAGGGAATTCGCTCAACCGCAACGGCCGTCTTTTCCACATGAATGCTGAAGAAGCCCAAGAAGCGCCAGATGTCGTGCTGGGTATGTTTTCTGTTAACTCGGTATTAGCAAGAGTGTTATTTGATTCTGGAGCATCACACTCATTTGTTACAGAAGAATTTGCATGCACTAGTAAGATTCAACCAACAAAATTGAAGCATGTTATGATAGTTCAAATTCTTGGTTCAACCACCAAAGCTAGAAAAATTTGCATGGCTATACCTATCAGAATCCATGGGATAGATTTTTATGCCAATCTAATAGTACTTAGAACCAAAGGTTTGGAAGTAGTACTAGGGATGGATTGGATGTCGAAACATAAAGGATTGATCGACTGTGCCAAGAAAGCCATCACCATAACGAGTAGCTCAGGAGTATAAGTAGAGCATGTATCTGAAACCTTGCCTCGCCAATTCAAATGCAACAACAGTCTAGCCCTACCCACCATAGACCAAGTTAGAGTAGTCTGTGAACACCCCGACATATTCCTAGATGAATTGCCCGGTATGTCCCCAGATCGGGATATCGAGTTCATTATTGAACTAATTCCTGGAACTGGACCCATATCTCAGAGACCTTATATCATGAACCCATCAGAGTTAGTGGAGCTGAAGAAAGAACTTGGTGCTATGCTGGAGAAAGGCTTGATTCAACCAAGCGCATCGCCATGGAGATCACCTGTTTTGTTTGTCAACAAGAAGGATGGAGGTAACCGTTTGTGCACAGATTACCGGAAGCTGAATGATGTCACCATCAAGAACAAGTACCCACTGCCCAAGATAGAGGATATGTTTGATCAATTGACTAGTGCCAGAGTGTTCTCTAAGATTGATCTTAGAACTGGTTATCATCAACTCAAGATTCATGCAACAGATATTCTGAAGACCGCCTTTACCACCAGATATGGATTGTATGATTATACAGTCATGTCTTTTGGATTAACCAATGCCCCTGCTTATTTCATGAATCTCATGAATAAGATTTTTATGATTTTTTTGGATAAGTTTGTCGTTGTGTTTATCGACGATATTCTTATCTATTCCAAGTCAGAAGAAGACCATAAGCAACATCTGAGAATCATACTTGAAACCATTTGAGAGCATCAGTTGTATGCCAAGTTCAGCAAATGTGAGTTTTGGCTGAAAGAAGTAGGATTCCTCGGACATATTGTGTCAGCAGGAGGAGTCGCTGTTGATCCTGCCAAGATCAAAGATGTTGAAGAATGGGAAGCCCCAACCACTCAAACTCAACTCCGTGCATTTCTCAGATTAGCGGGATATTACCGCAAGTTCGTAGAAGGATTTTCGAGCATCGCAAGACCAATGACCCAATTGTTGAAGAAAGACAAGAAGTTTGAATGGACCGACAAATGTGAAGGAAGTTTCCAAGAGCTCAAGAAGAGATTGATTTCAGCACCAATATTGATTATGCCAGATTTCAAGAAGCCTTTTGATGTGTATTGTGATGCATCCAAGATTAGTCTCGGATGTGTGTTGATGCAAGAAGGAAAAGTCATCGCATATCTGTCCCGACAACTGAAGCAGCATGAGCAGAACTACCCTACCCATGATCTTGAACTAGCAGCTGTAGTTTTAGCTTTGAAGACATGGCGTCATTACGAGATGGGTAATCGCTTTGAGATTTATTCAGATCACAAGAGCTTGAAGTATATTTTCACTCAGAAGGAGCCGAATATTAGGCAAAGGAGATGGATAGAGTTAATCAAGGATTATGACCTTGACATTCACTATCACCCCGACAAAGCCAATGTGGTAGCGGATGCTCTTAGCAGATTGCCATGTAGGTTAAACACCATGATCAAAGAGAACCAACCAAGTTTGCATGAAGAATTGGAGCAGTTTAGAATGGAGCTTGTTAGCAAAGGATTTTTAGCTAGTATTGAACTTCAACCCACTTTGATTAGCCAAATCAAGGAGGCCCAGAAGGGAAACACAAGTATCGACGGAATCAAACGTCATATTGGTACATGAAAGTTACCTGGATTTACCGAAGATGAAGAAGGAGTTTTGTGGTACAAAGGACGTATCTGTGTGCCAGCAGATTCGAAGCTGAAGCAAGTTATCATGCAAGAAGTTCATGATACTCTTTATTCTATCCACCCAGAGGAACGAAGATGTATCAGGATTTGAAGGAGCAATTTTGGTGGCACAAGATGAAGAGAGAAATCGGAATCTACATTGCCAAGTGTGATATCTGTCAAAGAGTCAAAGCAGAACATCAGAGATCCGCAGGACTGTTACAACCATTGAAGATTCCGGAATGGAAATGGGATTCCGTCGGAATGGACTTTATCACCGTTTGCCTACTTCTAGTAGGGGAAATGACTCAATCTGGGTCATAGTTGATAGACTGTCCAAGGTAGCCCATTTTATACCTGTCAAGACAACCTACCAGAGTTCGAAGCTAGCAGAGTTGTACATTGCTAGAATCGTCAGTTTGCATGGAACCCTCAAGACCATAGTGTCGGATCGAGGAACCCAATTTACCTCGAGATTTTGGCAGAAAGTCCAAGAAGGATTAGGGACCAAGTTGAATTTCAGCACAGCTTATCAGTCGCAGACCGATGGACAGACTAAAAGAGTCAACCAGATCTTAGAAGATATGTTGAGAGCTTGTGTGTTAGAGTATGGATCAAAATGGGAAGATTGTCTGCCTTTCGCAGAATTCTCATACAACAATAGTTATCAAGCCAGTTTGCAAATGACCCCATTTGAATTTTTATATGGAAGAAAGTGTCGTACCCCTTTGAATTGGTCGCAAGTAGGAGAGAGTCAGATCTTCGGACCCGACATCCTACGAGAAGCCGAAGAGAAGGTTCACAAAGTCCGAGAGCACCTCAAGACCGCCCAATCTAGATAGAAGAGTTATGCTGACAAGAGACATAGTGACCTGACTTTCAATGTCAGAGCTTTTGTGTACCTCAAAGTTTTGCCGTTGAAAGGAATGCAGCAATTCTAGCTGAAAGGAAAGTTAGCCCCTAGATATATTGGACCCTTCAAGATTCTGAATCGTCGAGGAGAAGTATCGTATCAACTGGAACTGCCAGAGGAGATGTCAGCCATCCATAATGTGTTCCATATCTCGTTACTTCGCAAATGCTTAGAAGTGCCGGAGAAGACCGAAGTGTTCAAGAACATCGATCACCAAGCCATAGATATCAACAAGAATCCGACGTATCGTGAAGTTCCCATCCGTATATTGGAAGAAGCCTTCAGAACCACCAGGACCTAGAGTATCAAATTTCTCAAGATCCAATGGAGCAATCATACCGAAGAAGAAGCTACCTGGGAGCAAGAAGATTACATTAGGACTGAGTTTCCAGATCTCTTTAGTTCCTAGTTTTTCTTAAATATCGGGACGAGATTTTGTTTAAGGGTGGAAGGTTTGTAACATCCCAAAACTTTAATCAAGGTTATTAAGTTCCTAATCACCCAATTTAGGGTTAACAAAAACTTTTATTAAAGAAAAGGCATATGAATGCATGTGTGTTTGCATTAATGTAGAATTGTTTGAAAGTGCCATGATTGATTGTTCTAATTGTTGTGAAATGGTTTAAAGGTGAATGTCACATCATCTAGACCATTTACAAATAAAATCCAAAGAAAAAGTAATCAAATAAGATTAAATAAGGCAAATGGTCATTTTGACCATTTTAATCCACTAGGCCACTTTAGGTGTTCCTAGAACTCAATTCCTAACAGAAAAAATTCTAGATCTTTTCACCCCTTGCTAGACCAAGTAAAGATCTACCAAGGCCCACTTTACAAACTTACAAAAACATTTAGCCACTTAATTTTAATGACATTTGAAAATTGAATCCAATTCATATGTGAAGATCACACTTTTTCAAAAACCCACCAAACCAACTCTACTTGACAATCCCAAGCAAGCATAGATCACCAGGCATAAGTGTAGATCACCCACCAAATTTGAGCCAAAAATTCAAATATAAATTTCTTTCAGCATTTCATCAAACACTTGGTGATCACATAATTAGTTGCCTAACAATCACTGTTCTTGATCAATGCTTGGTCCACCATTTTGCCCCATTACACTCCCCTTGTCCCCTCTAGTCCCAACCAGCACCCTAGCACCACTCCCCATTGATGTTTGCGCCAGTACAGAGTCACCCCGAGCACCTCCTTGCCACTCGACCATGGACCGCTCAGCCCGAAGCGCCCCGCTCTCTCCCCCCATGTCTATGAGGTAGGCGAGACCGCACTGCCCCTCTCTGTCCCTTCCCCAAGCGCTGCCAGGCCCTGGACCACCTCAGAATAGCCGTGCCCCACGCGTCTGCGCCATGCCGAGCATGCGCCAGAGCGCCGCGCCCGACCAGCTAGCACAAACCATGCCTCGACTGCAGCTCACGCACACTGCTTCACCACGACCCCAGGAATCGCCCAGACATGCCCGTTCGCCGTCGCGTGACCAGAAGCCACCGTGCGCTGCATCGAGCACCCGCTGTCTTCGCCTAGAGCGCGGATGCTCCCGACCAAATGCGACCGCCCCTTGCCGCGCCTTTAAGCCAGAGAAGACCGCCAGAGAGCACTACGTCGACCGCTGCTTGCAGCCATGCCGATAGCACCCTGTAGATGCGTCGCCAACGGAGCCCGACCATGTCGCGTTGCCCCTCTTGCCGGTGTATAAATAGAGGCCACCCCCAGCCTCATTTCTCACACCATCTCACTCCCCTCTCACAACTGACCACCCGACCTCTCCCCGGAACCAATCGAGCCGTAGTTCACCGGAATTGCATCGGAGTTCGCTGCTGCAGAGGAGAAGAGGCGACGTTGATTGTGACTTCCCCAGGAGCTGCCGCAACCACGCCTCGAACCGCCGTCGTCCACCAGCCCAAACACCCCCGTCACCGACCCTAGCTGGAGCCCTGGTAAGCCCCCACTTACCCCCACCGTGCCGCGTTAGGGTTCGTTCTTGCCAGGGCCGTTCACCGGAGATGACGAACATTAGCCGTTGATCTGTCGTCTAATCGCATGGCTGAAATTAAAACTTACCGTTTCGCTGAGTAACAGTCGCTGACGTGCGGGACCCCCCTGTCAGTAGCCCGCTGCGCCCGCGCAGTGCAGCTGGGACGACCCATTTCATTTCCCGCGCTAGCCCACAAATTCAAATTAGTATTTTTCCATTTAGGTTTAAACTAGATTCTGTCCACTTATTTAAAAATTATTTCAGAGAGATTCACTTAACCAAAATGCATGATTCAAATTTTGCTAGAAAGATAATTCAAATATCTATCCAAGCCCGTTGGATTTAAATCAGTTGGAGTTAGATATAATCTATAGCAAAAATAACAAACAGAGACTCTCGCAACTTCAAACATATTTCAAAAATCAAGCACAATAGCTTTTGAGTTGATTCCAACTCTCAAAAATCACATTTGATAATATCTATCTAAATATGTAATACTATTTAGGTTTACATGTAGTGACTTTGGACTAGTACCAAAATAATGCTATTAGGGCATTTCTAGTCACCTTAAATCATTTAAATAATAACCTTAAACTTTATAAAATGTGACCAACCCTTTAAATCAGATTCTCATGTATTAGAATATGTGGTGATGACATGTGTCCACATGATACCATATTTTAAATTGCTGAATATTAAATCTTAATTAATTTCAATGAGTAGAAATTACTTTTCTCAAATAAAATAAATGAAACTAGTTCTTTAAATCTTGTGATGAGTGTGATGATGCTAGATCATCAAGTGTGTGCCTTAATGTGCTAAATAGACTGGTTAAGTATTGTTTGGTGATTGTGTATCCCGTATTTATTTATAGACAATAGTACCAACCAAGTCTACGAGGAGGAGGAGCTCTACCCCGAAGAAGACGAAGAGAACTTCAATCACTGCACCAATCCAGGCAAGCCAACACTTGCAAGTTTCTTAACTATGAAAGCTATTATTGGCAAGCTAATACTTGCAAGCCATCACTAGATGCAAGTTAAACTAAGCAAGATGCATTAGCCATATTTGGTTCTACATTTTTGATTTATACCCATCCCAAGTTTTAGTTGCAAGCTTTACTTTTCCTTTACCAAAGTTTCTTTACTTTTAGTAATGCTTTGTGAGATTTTGGAAAGTAGTATAGATAGCATAAAGACTATAAAACTTGGCCTATACTAGATGTCATTCTATGGCACGAGATTGATCTTAGCATCCCTCATTAGTGAACACTCTTAACTTTAGTGGCTAGTGCTAAGCATAAAACTTGATCACTCTAGATGGGAATACTTGGTGAAAATGCTTATGAAAACCTTGGAATGATGAGTCATCCTATTGAGATGTTTTGACATGTGTTGAGAAACACAAATGGATTTTATGATGAAAATGTTGAGGCATGAGCCTTAGCCCTTTATAAAAAAACTGATGGTTGGGTTCGGATGCGATACCATTCCAATTTTACCGTACAACCACAATAACTAAATTGAGTAAGGCTTAGCCAGAAGTTTATATGCATTAGTATGGGTTCCCTCGCGGAAGAGGTTTGAGCTGAGGCTACCTCTTGATGATATCCACCTATGCAGTGCCCAGGATGGCAGATGGCCATGGCTGGGAGGCCAAGCTCATAGGAGAGGTGCTTATACTAGAGTGTGTAAAGGAAAGGTTATGATTGATTATCCACATACTAAGTATGATGATTCAGGGTTATCCCTAACAGATGTATCAAATTTTGTGGTGAAAGTGTACCACCTCTGCAGAGTGTCAAACTATTCGAATAGCCGCTTCCGCAGCCATGGACAGTTGGAGTGGCCATACTGTTCCATCGTCATATGTTTTCAAAATGACTTATGAAATGAATTATGACTTGACTCGACCACAACATGGTTGTGACTATGAAAACTAAGTTCCCAACTTAAGTGATTTTAGAACTTTATCTTAACTTTCTTTGTTTCTGTACTCAGCTTAGGTTTCAAATTTAGCTTTGCAAATAAACTTAGAGCTTAGAATTCCTACTAGAACTACCTTACTTGTTAGTGATAGTTTGCGAGTACTTAAAGAGTACTCATGGCTTTGTCCCTGGCTATTCCCGTGGCCAGACTATGAGGAGGACTATCAGGCAGATGGACAGCAGGACGGCTACAACAAATAGGATCATCTCCCATTGTCAGCATTGCCTGTGACACTGAAGATGGAGCCGACCGCTACGCTTATTATTCCGCTACTTGTTTGTATTAAGACTGGATCATGTGATCCTTTATTTGTGTACGACCTTATTATGGTTTGTAATGGATGATGTACTGTGATATCCAATCTGTTATGTCTCATGAAAATGGTAATCCTGGGATTGCGATGTATGGCATAACATGCATCTGGGATTAAAAATCCGGGTGTTGACAATTGCAGAGCATATCTCATGTAGTTCCCAATAGGGTAGCTCCCAAAATATAGATTTCTTCTTCCACATGGGCGCGTGTCCATCGGCGTCTTTCAGAATAGGTTGTCCTCCAGGACCCTTTCCAAAGATTACATTTAAATCCTTAACCATACCAAATACGTCAGCACCAGTACGGGGGACAAGCTTCGTCCGGGTTTCTGCCTTGCCATTGAAATGCTTACCTTTTTTCCTTAAAGGAAGCCTAGGCAGAAGAAAACGACGATTGTATGGGTACACATTCTTCCTACATTTATCCAGATATATACTTTCAGTCTCATCTAAATAGTGCGCGCATGCATTGTATCCTTTGTTCGTCTGTCCTGAAATGTTACTAAGAGCAGACCAATCATTGATGGTTACGAACAACAACGTTTGTAGGTTAAATTCATGTTTCTTGTGCTCATCCCACACATGTACACCTGGTTTGGCCCACAACTGTAACATTTCATAAACTAATGGCCTTAGGTACACATCAATGTCGTTGCCGGGTTGCTTCAGGCCTTGGATGAGCACTAGAATCATAATGCACTTCCGCTTAGTGCACAACCAAGGAGGAAGGTTGCAGATACATAGAGTCACGGGATAGGTGTTGTGACTGCAGCTCTGCTCCCCAAAAGGATTCATGCCATCGGTACTTAGACCAAACCATAAGGTCCTTGCATCACCAGCAAAGTCTGGGAAGTCTCTCTTGATTTTTCTCCACTATCAACCATCAGCGGGGTGCCTCAACATCCCATCTTTCTTACAGTCTTCCATGTGCCATCGCAACAACTTGGCATGCTCTTTGTTTCTGAACAAACGTTTCAACCGTGGTATTATAGGATCATACCACATCACCTTGGCAGGAACCCTCTTCCTGGGCGGCTCGCCCTCAACATCACCGGGATCATCTTTTCTGATCTTATACCGCAATGTAGTGCATATCGGGAATTTATCCATATTATCGTACTTCTCACCGCTGTAGAGGATGCAATCATTAGGGCATGCATGTATCTTCTGCACCTCTAATCCTAGAGGGCAGACAAGATTCTTTTCTTTGTACGTATTGGCGAGAAATTCGTTCTTTCTTGGAAGCATCTTCTTCATTAGTACCACCAACTTTTCAAATCCCGAGTCAGTCACACCGGTCTCGGCCTTCCAATTCAGAAATTCCAGTGTGCTACCCAGATTCTTCTGGCCATCTTCACAAGTTGGGTACAACAATTTGTTGTGGTCCAGTAACATTTGCTCGAACTGCAACCTATCCTTTTATGTGTCGTAGCCTCGCTTTGCATCAGAAATGACCCAACCAAGATCATCATCGGGCTCATCTCGTGCCCGTTCTTCACCCCTTCTTCTTCATTATCTTCCATTGTGGTATCAGCGTATTCAGGGAACATAGATCGGTAGTTGTCATCATCATTCTCTTCTTCATCGCCGTCTTCCATCATAACCCCTCTTTCTCCGTGCTTGGTCCAAACATTAGACAGACATGAAACTGAACCGAAGCAAGTGGCTCTGAATGACTTTTGCGGAAGTGTGAGCCTTCTCATTCCTACATTCAACACATGGACAACACATAAAACCATCATGCCGCTGGTTCGCCTCGGCCACAAGGAGAAAAGAACGCACGCCTTCTCTGAAAACGGAAGAGCGCCGGTCACTGTACATCCATGGATGGCTCATCTTCATCATACAACTATATATCAAACGCAATCACGGTACTAAAATTACTACCATGCGGTCTAAACGATAAAATAGTTGCTAACCTTTTAGGACACTTGGAAAAAAAGATGAGAAAACATAAGTGTGGCTCGGGCACCTCGTATCATGTTTGTCTTGTGTGAACTCAAGCGACATTGCTCTCACAGACATTTCATCGAGCACCTCTAGTGCATAATAAGAGAAAAAACCTAGAACTAACTATGCCACCATCCTCCATGAAAAAATAGAGGAGGGCTATGCTATATATATAGGGCCAACCCATTTATCCCGGTTTGAGACACAAACCGGGACTAATGGGTGTGCTAGGAGCGTATAGTAGGCACTAGACCCATTAGTCCCGGTTTGTATCTCAAACCGGGACCAATATTCTCTAACGATCCGGGACAAATTGATTCAGGGGGTTTGGATCATCTGGTTCGGACCATTAGTCCCATCCCTAGCCATGGCCAGGAGTAATGGCCCAAACGAACGGCCCTTTTTCTACTAATGGGCTTGTGGGCTCCCCGGATTAATCATCCGAGAAATCCCTGTTATGCATACACCATGTTCCCATGATCAGTGAGCCGTGGAACATAACCGACAAGTATCGTTACAACATCCGAGAAATACCGAATTACAAGACTTACATAAATGCCATTAAGGCTACATCAATAATCATCAGCAGAACTTCATCAAGCGTAGAGCCTGATCCATGCCTCAACCTACAGGCAACTGACTGGGAGAACGTCCTAACTCGCATAGTCGCCAACATCATCTTCTTCTTGATATCTGACCAAGTTAATAGCCAGGGACAATGCCAGTGAGTACTTTGAATGTACTCGCAAACCACCTTAAGAGAGTAATAATAACAAGAGGATATGCAATATAGCTGTGGTAGTAGGAGGGCTTCAAGAGGGGTTCTTTTCTCAAATAGTTTCTCTTGTTGATATAGCATCTACATATCTTTGTTGAAAACCTTTGTAAACATTTTGGAAACCTTTTGAAAAGTTTTATAAACACTAGGAGTGGGGTCCTCATTTGTTCCCATCTTCAGGTCGTCCCACGACCAAACTCCTTTCTCCTCCTTCCGACCATCCCATGGTCAAAACCTTTCTCCTTTACGACCATCCCATGGTAAAGACATTTCCAAAGCCATTTCTTTTCCCAAATCCTTTTGAATACAAAACTAGCACCGCTCTACAGAAGTTTGTCCAACCCGTCCATGACCGTGGACACAGCTATTCGAATAGATTTACACTCTGCAGAGGTTGTACACTTTCCCCACATCATCCGGGTACACTACCCTGATCTACACCGATCGTGGGTCGAGTAACCGATCAAGACTCTCCGGATGCCCACTCCAATATAAGTGCCTACCCTATGAGTTTTGTTCCCCTCAACACCGGGACGTCGGGTACCGAGGACCAACCGGAGCGCATTTTGCACTTCCCAAGTGTGCGCTTTCAATGAGGGGCTCATAGTAACGCGTGGAGGTCCATAGACCCTTCGTTCCTTCTCCAGGTCGATGTCCCACATGGACCCTTACGTGAGAAGGCCCACCCTCCAGGGATTTTTATCCCCTGTAGTTGTTGCGAGGCAGCTTATACTAGAGTAAACAAACATCAAATCCAGCCCTGTCCCATTCCATAGTAATGTGGTTGCACATGGTTAAGTTGTTATAGCTAAACTGCAAAGAACCGGGTGCGTTTTTGTAAACCTTTTTCCTCCAGCTTTCCTTCAGCATTTTGTAAAACAAAAACCTTTTTCTTTCTCAACATCTCTTGGGAGGTCCCACCTCACCAAGGTTTTATCATAAAACATTTGGTAAAACTTTTCCGGGGTCTTCCCATCCTATAGCTTTGCTTTGGCTAAATCGGAGTCTCCAAAGGGGTATGGTGTAATACACCATCTATCATACTAGGGTTAATTAGGTGTCATCAAGAGGGTTGTACTTAATAGTACAAAAGCGTAATGGTTTGGAGAAGCCAAGTAACTACCAGATATACATCATCATATAATAAAACAATGCAGTTTCATAAATAGTACATAAAACATGCATAAGTAAAATAGTAGGACAAGGCTTATGAGCAAGAAGGTGGCTTGCCTGATGATCAACACTATGGCAATATGTCCCTGGACTTCTTCTTTAGATAACCAAGAATTCTAATACCAATAATAATAAGACCTCTTCTTCTCGGCGTCAATACAAGCGCAACTATCGTCGTCATCGAGTACACATGCAAACAAGCAAGACCATAATAAAAACAAGGCATACAAGAATCAAAACCACACAGCAAGAAAATGACAATACAAGTTTACAAATCAGTAGTGGTGTTGAGAAAATGGATTAGAAGGATTGGGAGCATGTCTTGGAACATTTGAAGGAAACCATATGGGTTTCAAAGTCTAGAAACTAGGGATGAGAGGGTTTTGGACCAAAGACTTATTCCATAAGATACCATTGTAAAAACTCGATACCAATAGATAGGTATTTATAAAATGGAACCAACAAAAGTGGTTTCACTATTTTATCACTTACCAAAGATTTATAGTGATTTTCATAGTGAATAAGACTCTAGTTTTAGGAAGTATTTCACCAGAAAAGTTCTGGAGCTCCAAACATTATTTCCTTGGGTGGTTAGGTAAGGCCTGATGTACTTGTTCACTGTGAGTTAGAGTCATGTCAAAATATTTACCAGAATGCTGTCAGGAAATTCCCAAAGGCAGTTCTGGAGGGTTTTTATGTTTTTCACGAGATTTAATCTACATAAGCTTTTGATTTGATTCCAAGGGCACATGGTAGGAATTTAAAATACCTTTCTGTAGGAATTGGATTCACTCTTTTTGGAGTTTTAGAGCTACTGTAGTGATTTATCTAGTGATAAAGTCACATGTAGAAGTGTTTAATTCACTAGAATTCAACAATGGACCAATAAATCCTCATCTCCTGGTTTCAGATAGATAATGAGGTACCACTTCTCTGGGAGTTTGAATGGGGTCAGTACCATCTTTGGTTTGACATAGGGGATTTTCTAAAGGCTGAAAAGGCTAGTTTTTGTTATTTTTGCCTCAGACAAAATATAATACCAGTGGATATGGGATCAAGGTTCCTAGATTGGAAAAAGGGATATCTACCAGAGGAAAGTTTTTTCATTCCATTTGGATCTATGGAATTCCCTGAGGAATTTATTTAGTGTAAGAGATAATCTTTAGAAGATTAAATGCGAGGAAATAATAAACCAATTTTTGGGCAAACTTCCAGTTCTGCAAGATAGGAAAAACATGTAGGAACTTGGTAAATTTTTTGATCTGGGCAAAATACCTTGTTTCCAATTTGTTCTAGATTTAAACCACTAGTAGAAATGCACATAAGGAATTTTATTTAACAAAAACAAAAAGGAGTCAGGGGGTCGTTGGGCTAGATTCCAGGGGGAGATTGGGCCGGTGGAGGAAATTAGGCCCATCTGGGCGTCGCCGCGGGCGGGAGGCGCAGCTCAAATCCGCGCCGCGGGACCCACCCGTCAGTGGTAGAGGGGCTCAAAGCGGTATCCGCGGCCGCTGGTCGTCAGATCGAGAGGAGATCGACGAACATCAGTCATTGTCTACTCCCAGCGGCGTATGATGGAGCGGAAACCCTAGGAGGGACGGGGAAGTGACAGGAGGCTCACCTGGGGGCTCGCCGGTGGCGGGGAAGGTGCGTAGGCGGTGCAACACTTCACGGCGAGCTCAAGGATGGGCAGGACGATGAGGTTCTGTTCCAAAAATCGTCGTGGCGATGGAGCCGACGTAGAAGGCTTCGGTGCTTACCAGGGCTACTACTAGGCTC
The DNA here is from genome assembly GCA_023614405.1 of Avena insularis. Taxonomy (NCBI): domain Eukaryota; kingdom Viridiplantae; phylum Streptophyta; class Magnoliopsida; order Poales; family Poaceae; genus Avena; species Avena insularis. The sequence goes on along the minus strand of CM042690.1, from coordinate 344,646,700 downwards.
TTTCCTGGCAAGGAAAACAGCAGGGGAAGGGTAAGAGAGGGTAGGGGAGCACCGCACGGTGACATGCAAAGAGGGAGAGGTAGTGAGGAGAGCTCTAGGATCGATTCTTCAAGGAGGACGAAGCTCCTTCTCCTTCATTTCTCGGGCAATGTGGAGCTGGGGAGAGGGAGAGGAGGCTCTGGGATAAGAGAGAGGGGCAAATGAGGGGCAGGGGAGGCACATGATGCCCTCTGGCCTTTTTAAACCGGGAAGGGAGATGGGGATGTGAAATGTCCATTTTGGACCTGGGAGGGAGGTGCTGGCCAGGGGTTGGGAAATAAGGGAGGTGGAGAGAGGGGTGGTGGGGCCTCTGATTCGAGCACTGAGTGGAGGAAGGGGTGGTGTTTGCTGCTGCACAAGATATCCAATATTTGGAAGATATGCCATATCTCTCTTTCTCTCTTTCCAAGGGAAAAAGGCAAGGGGAAAGTGGTGCTACAGTACATGATACAGGGGGGTGGTCGACCAGAGGGGAAAGTGGTACGGTGGAGGCTTGTTGGGGAAGATTAGAAGAGGTTTGATGGAGGTTTTGGTGTTAAAGGGATAACTGTCCAAATCTGCTATAAGGGATGATCAAGTGGTATGTCTTGATTTTTTGTCTTGACCAATTGAGGTAAGGATGCTGGTAGATGGGTAGGGTTAATATGCATCTCTAGGATTTATTTGGGATTTTTCAGAAGGTTAGAAGTCCACTTAAAATCTTTTATTCAAAAAGTGCAGAAGTAGTTTCTAGAAGCTCATTTGATATTCTTACATTATACTAGGTTGGATTTTGATGTGAGATGGTCCCAAATGTGAATACACACTTAGGAGAATTTTCCCGATATTTATTGAGGATTAAAAGTATTTAAAATAATTATTAATCCATTTCTGCCATTTAAGAAAATAGGCAGAAAGAAATAATAAAAGTCTTCAAAAATATTTATTTTTGAAGTGGGAAGATAGGGTATGATGTACATATCTCAATTGAGCCAAAAGTTGGGGAAGTGTTTTGGCAAAAACCAAACTTTCCTTTATGGAAGAGGTTTTGGAGGTTTTGCCTATTAAAGGAATTAAATAGATTTGGAGCCATAATAATTATGGATAATATTTGATAAATTTTTAAGATCAAGGTAGATGATGTAAACAAGGTGTAGAAAGCATTTTAAACCTTGGGAAATTGGAAATCCAACTTGAATTAGATGGAAAACAAGGAGTTGTTGATCTAGGGTGATGTTATTTTTATACCACCAAAACATGGGTGTATCTTGGAGCTCAGAGCTCCCATTGGAGCATGGGGTATATGTATGGATAGACCAATTTATGTAGATCATCATGGTACATAATTTTGGGCTTGATCATGTTTGAGCTCTCTAAGGATTGTTTCCAAACTTTGAATAAAATAAGCCTGCCAGAGCAGATTATCAACTGGCCTTCAAAACCTTGTGGGCTTAACAAGCTCAAGGATCCAATTGGAACTAGTGAAGTGGGTAATGATATACCTATATTATTAGAACACAACCATGCAAATAGTTGGTCCATAGAGGGTTGGATGATGGTGTGAGCTTCTGGCAAAGTAGGCAGGTTGACTAGATTTGCAGGAATAGTTATTTTCTTGCCTTCAAAACCATCAAGAACAAGTGGGTTGGAGGATGATATAACCAAGGGAAATAGTGGTCCTTGGTAGTCCTTAGGATGGTTAACAAGATGGTTCAAATGCATTTTCAAAAATGCACAAGGGTTGAGAAAAAGAGACATTTAAAAAGGTGATGTTGAAACAGTTTCCAAACTTAGCCAAATTTGGCAGACTTAGGGTTTTTGACTAGAATGTGGGTGGTGATGATTTTGATGGGTTGAAAGGCACGAAAGCATCATCAAGTGGATGAGGTTGAAGTGTATATTGAGTAGGAAGGATCCTTGCTTGATACTGGTCTTCAAAGACTTGGAAGCTCCTAGGAGGGATCACTTCAGAAGGGGTATGGTTAGAGGTGTTAGATGATCACCTCGTAGCTAGAGATCAGATCCTGCTTTGAACTCTTGCTTAGGGTGTGGTGATTTGGAAAACTCTTGATCCTAGTGATGAGATCCTAGAGTAGCTCATACTACTTCTAGGCAATCAAGCCAAACAGCAGATCAAGGCAAATCATCTTACAGACAAATCAACTACTACTGGGGTTACCATCAAGCTTAGCTTGAGGTAAGGATGGGCAAATTTGAAAGGTTGGATTTTGAGTAAGGTAAGAGTACTGGGTATCCCTACCAAGAGTAGAATTCAAAAGTTTTACAAGGTTTTGAGAATCCTAGAGGTAGGAGTAGTTGAAGGTTCTGTCTTGAAAACATAAGGAGATTATATTATATATCTCTCCATAGTTTTGTCAATAGAAGCTACTAAAATAGTTTTGGTTACATAAGCATCTTGGCTCAGGTTTTGAAATGCCAGAACATTTGAGAATAAGTAAATTGAGCCAGGATAGTCTTGTTCAATAGCTTTTTGACAACTGATGTTGAGGTAAGGAGTATATCATAAGCTATACAATCAGAAGCATGAGCACAGACAATCAGCAAGCAAACACTACAACACTTAGCAAGAAAAAGTTTTTGTTCCCCCTGATTTTTTCCTTCTGGACAACTAATCAGGGTTGCTGAAATTGGGATGTTACAGACCTTTCCCCCTTAAAAGAATCTCGTCCCGAGATTCAGGAGAGTAGGGTTAGGGGATTTTGAGTCGAGTTGATACTAGGTCTCTTACGCGTACTATCTTACGGACTCCATCTTTGAAAGTGACTACTCTATCGATGAACTTGAGCTTCAGTCTTCCGGGATGCACGAAGAGTTGAGTAGAATCTAGTCCCGATTGCGAGGGATGACCTTCTTTTCCTTCCAGACTCTATATCTCGAGGGCTTAGACTGCACAGACTATCTCGATGCTGAGCTTCACGAAGTACTCGTCAGAGGATAGAAGCTACAACGGGGAGTACCTCTGTCTAAGGATTCACAGCTCTTCTTTACGGTCGTAGCGTATCCTATTTAATGATTTTAGGGTCGGGACTCCTGAGGTTGCTCCTGGCAAAGGGTTATTCTATTTTGTGGGAAAGACGTAGTCTTTCCCCCTTAAGGTTAAACTAGGGTAGCACGGGGATAACACATTCCTTTCTTCTTGGAGTCGTAGAATATTTAGTTCGTTTATCCTCTGATGAACCACGAGTTGCTACTTGGCGAAAAGACGTCAAAACTGGGGATCTTTTCTAAAGTATCTTCCAGTAGACAGTCTTCTGGAGATTGAGTGGAAAGACGTATTCTTTCCACCTTAGAGCTTCACTAAGGTTCATCGAGAAGGGGTTTGGATCTTCTGTCTTGGAAGGGCTGGCGTGATTCTAGATGAAGGTTGTATCTTCCTGGTCTTGAGTGGAGGTCTTCGAGCGACACCTTATTTTATTAACCCTTGTGGGGGTGGTTTCCTAACGCAGCCTTTAAGGGGTTAGCTCGGGGTAAATTGGCGGTTTACGACTCTTCTTGCTAGTAGTTAGTCAGGGTTGAAGCAGTCCGCGTCGGGTAAGCGGTCTTCATTGGCATCTCTTGCATTGCTTCTACTTGAGGGCGGAGTGGACTCCTCGTCTTCACGCTTCCTAATCATCTGACTTCAGGGGTGGTTTTGACCTTCTAGGGAGGATCATTCCTGTTAGTTTGGGTAGGGTCGACTAGATTAGTTAGTCTCTTGGGGCGGTCAGAAGCTCTAATACACTAAAGGTTAGTGTGGTTAGATCTTCACTTCTTGTCTTGGTTGACTTATCGGGTGGTTTCTTGTGGATATTGGGGATCCTTCGGTGATCGACTTCCGGCTTCAGCGAGATTCTTGCTATAGTAGACTGATGAACAAGGGAGTGTTGCGTTATTGACGAGTCTTAAGAGGTGAGTTGGACGAGGTATGTCATCCTGCTGAGGTGAAGTCTTTGAGTTGTTCTGACTTGACTATGTCGAACTCCTCGTTCTTCTGATGCTTTTCCTCTCATATACTATCGAGGTTAGTCTGGGTCTCATTACCAACAGCTAACACAGGGGTTTCCTGAGTTACTAGGTGGGTTATCGCTCCTCAAGTCACATTTTTAAGGAGGTCAAAGCAAACCAGAGCATACAAACAAGGCGAACAGAGCGAGGGGATCGCAGTGTCCTCGGCAAACAACGCACATCAAGCGACACATGATGCACTTAGGCAAGCAAACACGGTCACGCTAGGGACCAAGGAGTTAACTACTCACGATGTAGGGGAATCCTATTCTTAGGACTATCGACCCTAGATATCGTCTTTCTTCAAGTCGGAGTCACTATCTTGCAGATGAAGCCTTCATCGTATGTTGGATGCTTATTTATAGTGCAACACCTGATGTCTTCTGATTTTGAGGATTCCGCTGGTAGAGCGATATTGTAGTCTCCTTGTGTTTGCTGGTAGTTGCTTGTCTTCATTTTGTTCTCATTGTCTTCACTGGGTTCTAGATCCTAGTTATTTAAAACCCGTAGGTTTGAAGTTTGGACGAGAGTTGGAGTAAACCATTTTCGAAAGCATTTTCTTAGAGTAAGAGAAGAAGTAGAACCTTTTGAAACTCATTGAGAAACTAGTTTCCAAAAGCCGGGGTTTTCAAAATAAGGTTCCTGTCTAACAACCATGCTAACTAAAGTTCTCCTACAGTCAGGATGGCTCTGATACCAAGTCTGTGGGGCCCCCGGATTAATCATCCGAGAAATCCCTGTTATGCATACACCACGTTCCCATGATCAGTGAGCCGTGGAACATAACCGACAAGTATCATTACAACATCCGAGAAATACCGAACTGCAAGACTTACATAAATGCCATTAAGGCTACATCAATAATCATCAGCAGAACTTCATCAAGCGTAGAGCCTGATCCATGCCTTAACCTACAGGAACTGACTAGGAGAACGTCCTAACTCGCATAGTCGCCAACATCATCTTCTTCTTGATATCTGACCAAGTTAATAGCCAGGGACAATGCCAGTGAGTACTTTGAATGTACTCGCAAACCACCTTAAGAGAGTAATAATAACATGAGGATATGCAATATAGCTGTGGTAGTAGGAGGGCTTCAAGAGGGGTTCTTTTCTCAAATAGTTTCTCTTGTAGATATAGCATCTACATATCTTTGTTGAAAACCTTTGTAAACATTTTGGAAACCTTTTGAAAAGTTTTATAAACACTAGGAGTGGGGTACCCATTTGTTCCCGTCTTCAGGTCGTCCCACGACCAAACTCCTTTCTCCTCCTTCCGACCATCCCATGGTCAAAACCTTTCTCCTTTACGACCATCCCATGGTCAAGACATTTCCAAAGCCATTTCTTTTCCGAAATCCTTTTGAATACAAAACTAGCACCGCTCTACAGAAGTTTGTCCAACCCGTCCATGACCGTGGACACGGTTATTCGAATAGATTTACACTCTGCAGAGGTTGTACACTTTCCCCACATCATCCGGGTACACTACCCTGATCTACACCGATCGTGGGTCGAGTAACCGATCAAGACTCTCCGGATGCCCACTCCAATATAAGTGCCTACCCTATGAGTTTTGTTCCCCTCAACACCGGGACGTCGGGTACCGAGGACCAACCGGAGCGCATTTTGCACTTCCCAAGTGTGCGCTTTCAATGAGGGGCTCATAGTAACGCGTGGAGGTCCGTCGACCCTTCGTTCCTTCTCCAGGTCGATGTCCCACATGGACCCTTACGTGAGAAGGCCCACCCTATAGGGATTTTTATCCCCTGTAGTTGTTGAGAGGCAGCTTATACCGGAGTAAACAAACATCAAATCTAGCCCTGTCCCATTCTAGAGTAATGTGGTTGCACATGGTTAAGTTGTTGTAGCTAAACTGCAAAGAACCGGGTGCATTTTTGTAAACCTTTTTCCTCCAGCTTTCCTTCAGCATTTTGTAAAACAAAACCCTTTTTCTTTCTCAACATCTCTTGGGAGGTCCCACCTCACCAAGGTTTTATCATAAAACATTTGGTAAAACTTTTCCGGGGTCTTCCCATCCTATAGCTTTGCTTCGGCTAAATCAGGGTCTCCAAAGGGGTATGGTGTAATACACTATCTATCATACTAGGGTTAATTAGGTGTCATCAAGAGGGTTGTACTTAATAGTACAAAAGCGTAATGGTTTGGAGAAGCCAAGTAACTACCAGATATACATCATCATATAATAAAACAATGCAGTTTCATAAATAGTAGATAAAACATGCATAAGCAAAACAGTAGGACAAGGCTTATGATCAAGAAGGTGGCTTGTCTGATGATCAACACTATGGCAATATGTCCCTGGACTTCTTCTTTAGATAACCAAGAATTCCAATACCAATAATAATAAGACCTCTTCTTCTCGGCGTCAATACAAGCGCAACTATCATCGTCGTCGAGTACACATGCAAACAAGCAAGACCATAATAAAAACAAGGCATACAAGCATCAAAACCATACAGCAAGCAAATGACAATACAAGTTTACAAATCAGTAGTGGTGTTGAGAAAATGGATTAGAAGGATTGGGAGCATGTCTTGGAACATTTGAAGGAAACCATATGGATTTCAAAGTCTAGAAACTAGGGATGAGAGGGTTTTGGACCAAAGAATTATTCCATAAGATACCATTGTAAAAATATGATACCAATAGATAGGTATTAATAAAATGGAACTAACAAAAGTGGTTTCACTATTTTATCACTTACCAAAGATTTATAGTGATTTTCATAGTGAATAAGACTCTAGTTTTAGGAAGTATTTCACCAGAAAAGTTCTAGAGCTCCAAAAATTATTTCCTTGTGTGGTTAGGTAAGGCCTAATGTACTTGTTCACTGAGAGTTGGAATCATGTCAAAATATTTACCAGACTGCCCTTAGGAAATTCCCAAAGGCAGTTCTATAGGGTTTTTGTGTTTTTCACGAGATTTAATCTACAGAAGATTTTGATTTGATTCCAAGGGAACAGGTTAGGAATTTAGAATACCTTTCTATAGGAATTGTATTCACTCTTTTTGGAGTTTCAGAGCTACTGTAGTGATTTATCTAGTGATAAAGTCACATGTAGAAGTGTTTAATTCACTAGAATTCAACAGTGGAACAATAAATCCTCATCTCCTGGTTTCAGATAGATAATGAGGTACCACTTCTATGGGAGTTTGAATGGGGTCAATACCATCTTTGGTTTGACATAGGGGATTTTCTAAAGGCTGAAAAGGCTGGTTTTTGTTATTTTTGCCTCAGACAAAATATAATACCAGTGGATATGGGATCAAGGTTCCTAGATTAGAAAAAGGGATATCTACCAGAGGAAAGTTTTTTCATTCCATTTGGATCTATGGAATTCCCTGAGGAATTTATTTAGTGTAAGGTATACTCTTTAGAAGATTAAATGCGAGGAAGTAATAAACCTATTTTTGGGCAAACTTCCAGTTCTACAAGATAGGAAAAACATGTAGGAACTTGGTAAAAATTTTGATCTGGGCAAAACACCTCATTTCCAATTTGTTCTTGATTTAAACCACTAGTTGAAATGCACATAAGGAATTTTATTTAACAAAAACAAAAAGGTGTTAGGGGGTCGCTGGGCTAGATTCCAGAGGGAGATTAGGCCGGTGGAGGAAATTAGGCCGATCTGGGCGTCGCCGCGGGCGGGAGGTGCAGCTCAAATCCATGCCGCGGGACCCACCCGTCAGTGGTAGAGGGGCTCGAAGCGGTATCCATGGCTACTGGTCGTCAAATCGAGAGGAGATCGACAGACAACAGTCATCGTCTACTCCCAGCGGCGTACGACGGAGCATAAACCCTAGGAGGGACGGGGAAGTGACAGGGGGCTCATCGGTGGGCTCGCCGGCATTGGGGAAGGTGCGGAGGCGGCGTGGCGCTTCACGACAAGCTCAAGGATGGGCGTGTAACATCCCAAATCTCTAATCCAAGGTTATTAAGATCGAAATCATCAAATTTAGGGTTAAAAAAACTTTTCCATTTAAAATGATTAAGCATTCATATGTGTGTGCATTTAAATTAGGAGTTGTGTTGAATTGCCATGTTTGAGTGATCCATTGGTTGTAAAATGATTCTAAGGTGAAATAAACATCATCTAGATCATTCCCAAACAAATCCCAAAGAAAAACAAATCAAAAAGAATAAACTAAGCAAATGGTCATTTGTGCCATTTTAATCACCATGCCTACTTTGGCCATTCCTAGAACTCAAATCTTAATAGAAACAATTGTGGTTCTTTGCACCCCTTGCTAGTACAAGTAGTGATGTACCAAGGCCCACTTTGTTTCACCCCAAAAGCTTTCAAACACTAAATTTAAATGACATTTGAAAATTGAATGTAGTTCATATGTATAGATCACACTTATTAAAAAACCACTCAAATGAACCCCACTTTTAAAACCCAAGCACACCTAGAAGCTCAAGCATAAGATACATCACTCCACCAAAATTCAGCTCAAAATTCAAATATTTTGTTCATGCGGCTATTGTGTCGAACACCTGGCAGGCAGAATCAAAATGGCCTAACTATTACTGTTTTGGGGTTAATCTTGTCGAGCCATTTGGTGTGCATTGATCATCCTTGTATCCCCCAAGTCCAACTAGACCAAAACCAACCCTATCTCTAGCCCCTAGCGCCAGTGTCATGCTGGCCCGACGGCATAGTCGCCGGCCAAGTGTGCACAAGGCGCATCCGACCACCCCTCTCTCTCTCGCCATGTCTAGGAGCTAGACCAGACCACACCGCGACTCACTGCCCCTTCCCCAAGACCAGCCAGGCACTTGACCACTCCCCAGCAGCACCGCCCTTTCCCTCTGCGAGCTCGCTAGAGCGCGATAGCCGCCAGCATGCCACATACCGCGCCTCGACCGCAGACCGCGCCCGCCGCTCCGCCTCGACTTCCACGAGCATCGCCTCTGTCCCTCAAAGTGAGAGACGCTCCCGACCACATGCCACCGCCCCTAGCCGCGCCATTAAGCCATAGAGCACCGCCAGGAGGCAAGACACTGTCCGCCTATGCCGCCCATGCCGATAGCGCCCTGTATCATTGTCACCGACGAGCTCGCTGTCGCCCCCTCGGTCCCCTCGTCGAGCCTATATAAGGAGCCCTCCCCAACACCATTTCTTCACACCACTCAATTCCCCTCTCACCACTGATCCTTCCCCACCTCTCGCTGGAGCCGCTCGAGCCTTAGTTCGCGGAATTGCACCGGAGGAGCCCGCTGCAGAGGAGGAGACGCTACCATCGATTCCGTCCACCGCAGCCCCTACCGTGACCTCGCCTGAGTCCGTTGTTGCCATCCAGTTCGATCGCCTGCCTCGACGCACTAGCTGGAGCCCTGGTACGTCCCCAGTAGACATCCACTGGCCGTTTAGGGTTTGGTCTCGCCGGCGACGAGTCCGTCGTCGACGACGACTGTGAGCCATCGATCTCTGTTCTAATCGTATGGCCCAGATTGATAGATACCATTTCGGGTTTTAAGTCTCGCTGACAAGCGGGACCAACCAGTCAGCCGCCCTCTGCACCACTGAGCGTCACTGGGCCGGCCCATTTCCTTTCCCGCGTGACCCAGTTAATTCAAATATAGATATTTCTATTTAGGTTTGAACTCGATTCTGTCCCTTAGTTTAAAAATCAATTCAGGAAGATTTACGGAACCAAATTGAGTGATTCGAATTTTGATAGAAAGTTACTGAAAATATCTATCCAAGCCCGTTGGATTTAATTCATGTAGAGTTAGAGATCTCGCCTAGTGAAAATAACAAGACATAAGCTTTTGCACATTCAAACATTTTTATAAAATCAACCATAATAGCTTTTGAGTTGATTCCAACTCTCAAAAATCACATTTAACCATACCTATCTAAATATGTAATAATATTAAGGTTTACATGCAGTGACTTTGGACTAGTACCAAAATAATGCTATATAGGCATTTCTAGTCACTTTAAATCATTAAATATTAAACTTAAACCTATTAAAATTTGATCCCACCTTTAAATCACATTCCCATATGTTAGAATATGTGGTGATGACAGGTGTCCACATGATCCCATATTTTAATTGGAGAATATTAAATCTTAGTTATTTTCAATGAGTAGAAATTACTTTTCTCAAATAAAATAAATATAGCTAGTTAATTAAACCTTATGATGCTTGTGAAGATAATAGATCATCAAATGTGTGTCTTAGTGTGCTAAGTAGACTAGTAAAGCTTTGTTTGGTGATTGTGTACCCCATATGTATTTATAGACGATAGTACCGACCAAGCTTTCGAGTAGGAGTTCTACCAAGAGGAGGAGGAAGAAAACTTCAACCACTGCACTACCCAAGACAAGCTAGCATCATACAAGTTAACCACGCAAGTGATTATTTGCAAGCCTAGCACTTCAAGTAAATTGAGCAAGCTATGGTTAGCAAGCTAGAATTAAGCTAGATAACCGATGGCTCGTGTATTAACAAGCTTGTTGGGGAACCCCAAGAGGAAGGTATGATGAGCACAGCAGCAAGTTTCCCTTAGTTATGAAACCAAGGTTTAATCGAACCAGTAGGAGCAAGGAAACACCCCAAAGGTGTTGCTAGCTGAGCCTTGGGATGGCGCACTACCAGTGCTAGTAGCAACGTGGAGACCTGCACAACACAACCACAGAACTTTGTCCCCAACTTGCGATGAGGTTGTCAATCTCACCGGTTTTGCTGAAAACAAAGGATTAAACGTATCGAATGGAAGGAAGTAAAAGTTTGCAGAAAGTAAACACAAAGCAGTAAACAATTTGTAGATTGTATGTAAAAGAAAGGACCGGGATCCATAGTTCACTAGAGGTGGCTCTCCTTAAGATAGATAACATGCTGGGTGAACAAATTATAGCGGGGCAATTGACAAACATCGAGAAAGCAATACATGTATATACTAATCATCTTGACTCCTTTGGAACTTGATTGGGCATTACAACATTATACATAGACCGCCATCCAACTGCATCTATGACTAATAATCCACCTTCAGGTTATCATCCGAACCCCCTCCAGTATTAAGTTGCAAGCAACAGATTATTGCTTTATGAATTGCGTGTAATGTAAACAATACGATTGTTCTATGAACAAAGGATTGTTGTTTTCTCCCTAGTAGCAACAGCACATATAGTACCTTAGATATTTCTGTCACTTCCCCAGATTACTAGAGGCATGAACCCACTATCGAGCATAAATACTAACTCTTGGAGTTGCTAGCATCTACTTGGCCAAGATAGCTACTAACAACGGAAAGAATGCAAGATCACAAATAACAAAGACATGATAGAATCAATAATCAATCTGAAATAGCATCTCAATATCCATCGGATCCCCGCAAACACAACATGCAGAATTACAATTAGATGATCTTGATCATGAACGGAGCTCACAAGATCTAAACATGAAAGCACAAAGGAGGAGAACCAGCGATCTAGCTACTACATGGATCCGTAGTCTAGAGATGAACTACTCACGCATCACACCGGAGGCTTGCATGATGATGAAGAAGGAGATGACGGCAGGGTGCGGGGAAGAGCTTCAGATCCCTCCCGATCTAGGGAAGGAGATGACGGCGGCTACCGACTCTTTCGTGGATCTTTGATCTGGTACTTAGGGTCTTCATCCCGAGGGCATCTTATAGGCGGAAGGAGATGCCGAGGGGGTGCTGGGGTCGGCCACACCACCCCCTGGCGCGGCCAGGCCTGGCCCGCGCGGCCAGGTGGTGTGGTGGGCCCCTAGCCCTTCTTCGTCTCGTATTCTGGCATTTGATGACTTCCGGAAAAATAGGCACTTTGGCTTTTGTCCCATCCAATTCCGAGAATATTCATTTTCTGACTTTCCTGGAACCAAAAAAAGCAGAAAACAGGCAGCTGGCACTGTGGCTCTTGTTAATACGTTACTCCAAGAAATCATATGAAAAGTACTCCAAGTGTGGACAAAACCCAAGAAAGTGGATAAAACCAAGCATGGAACATCAAAAATTATAGATAGATTTGCAATGTATCAACATCCCCAAGGTTAACTCCTGCTCGTCCTCGAGTAGGTAAGTGATAAAAAGAAAGAATAATTTTTGAGGTGACATGCACCATCAAAGACTTGATCAAACTATTTGTAAAACATTCAAAGCTGGGATCATAGTACTTCAATCATAACATGAAAGACAAAGTTCTAGCAATAAGACAAAGAAACTATGATGCAACATGAAAAGGCACAAACAAAAGATTCATGAATAACAATGCTTTGCAAGACGTTTGTTTGTTTCACATAAAGAAAACATAGCATAATAGTATTCATCTTGTCCCTCATAGAGGAGCAAATATAAATGCATAGGACACCTTCAAAGTTCATAAGACTGACTAGATACAAATAGTTTAAAACAAGCAATATCAAGATATGCATCAATCAACTAGTCTTGGGACAATGCACATAGAACTAAGAATGGACACTATGCTCTCAAAGTAGGTGCATAAAGGTAGAAGGTGGAGACTCAATATAATGGGGGAAGAAAGGCCTTCATAAAAGGAAGCAAGGATTCAAGTCTCATAAAGAGCTTCCAAAAATTATGGTACTTAATAGCTTTCAGCTCTCATTGCCCCTATCATAAGCATCTTGAAGTGATTAAGGTTAAAGTGAACAAACTATGGTGTACATGCTTGACGAAGTATAAGTTAGAAATCTCATGTCCCTTGTATACGAGGGCCGCTCCTCATGCTACTCAAGTTTAGTCACCGGTAAGTTCTTGTCATTGTAAGTACAACTGTATCATAGAGAACCGCCAACGGGGTACCCCTTGCCCGATGATACGGAAGAATCCCCATATCAAAATGACAAGGCAAGGAGACAACGAGCATCCCAGCAATCTTCTTATTTACCATGGGAATATGGTGCTTTTTTCTCTCTTTCCTCTTTTCATAATCTCTTTTTTTTCTTTTCTCTTTTTTTCTCAATATAGGACTCTTTTTTTATAAGAGGAATGCTTCATAGACAACTCATTATGGTTACGCTACAGGTTTCCACCATGTCAACATGGATTAGACCAGCGGACCAGGCGTTTCTCTAACATATATACATAACTCCATGGACTTACAAGCTCCCTTTTCATTTCACACCGACGACATCCATATACAAAAGAGCATGATATCAACTAGGTACAAGTACCAAGTGTGATGTTGAAAGCGTTCCCCGTGACAGCATGGTTCTGCTAATTCCCAACAAATAAGTGCAAGCATATACAACATAGACGACACAATGGTTCAAGTTTATTAAGGGCAAGAAAAGTAAAGTGTGCCATGAAGTTCGTGAGAGCTTTAATTACTAGTTTTATCATAACAAGTTTAATTCGGAAGGTAAACAAAAGCATGAATATACTTGGAATAGCATAAGCTAGTAGGTAGGTATGGTGGACTCTTTGGAATAACTTGGTTTAAGGAGTTGGATGCATGAGTGGAACTCATACTTGGTTACAGAGGCTAGCAAAAGATTGGGAGCGACAAACTAAGAGAGCAATAATGGCCATAATCATGCAGAGCGACAAAACATCATTGATCAAAGCATAAAGTGATACTACAACTTGAAAACTAAAGGATCATAAAGGCTATGGTGACTTGAGATAGTCATAACATGGTGTGAGCATGCGCCAAGTCAACCCAAATAAAGCATCAAAGGAGAATACCACTATACTATGCTTTAATATGCTAAAACAACGCATGATTCATCCAACGCACATTAAGAAATCTCAGTTGTTTATAAAAAGTCATGCTACAACAAAGAATACTAAGCATAAAGCCAAAACAATATCAAGCATGGCATGACAAAGCATAAGCCATAGTCAAAAACAAGCTCTTTTTACCACATAAGCATGAACTTTCCTACTCTTTTCCAATCCAAACCAAACTATTTGCAAACCAATGTATGAAAGGGGGTTCAACCAATTTATTCAGCAAACTAAGCAAACCAAGAAAACGAAAAACCAAACAAAAACAAAAAAAGAAGACGCTCCAAGAACAACACAACTTTGCATGAAACAATAAAAATGAAGCGTTTAGAAGAAACCTGGGATTTTTATTGATGAAGAAGGGGATGCCTTGGGCATCCCCAAGCTTTGACGCTTGTAATTCTTAGATATTTCTTGGGGTGACACGTGTGGCATCCCCAAGCTTGAGCTTTAGTCCATCCTTCATCTCATTACTCATTCCTTCCATACAACTGAAATTTTTCCTTCATACAAAACTTCACACAATCTTTATTAGCAACATTAGTGCACTCAAGATAATAGGTCTTAAGGTTCAGTTCTAACACCAAATAAACTTCCATTAGAAAACTAGCTACTGAATAACTTTCCTCAAAAAGCTCAATTCCCCAAAAGAACTCAAAAAGGAACCAACAAGGAGCAAATGCATAAAATGGCAGAAATCTGTCAAAACAGACTAGCAGGTAAAGACGAATTTTTTCGAAGACCTTCTGTTGTTCAACTCAAAAAGTGTTGAGCTAACGAAAGTTATATAACAACCTGGGGCAGAAGCAAAAAAATTCATGCCTCAAAAAGACGTTCAGAAATTTTACACGAAATTTTACGGTGAAGCACAAAAATCTGTTTCTGGACAGCAACTTTCCCAATCATTACTTCTCTCTCATTAGAGGTTACTCTTGGCACAAAAAGCAAATAAAAAGGATAAGGAGTGGTTATTAGTGAAGTAATAACTTCCAAGACTCATCTAAAACTTTTGGGTTATCTTCCAATAAGTACTTTTCTTTAACGCCTTTAAGTTAGGCATGATAGTTTGAGAAGATGCTCACATAGGAAATATGAATTGAAGTAAAAGACAGCATCAAGAAACAAATTCAAAACACATTTAAGTCTAACCCTCTTCCTATGCATAGGAATCTTATACACAAATAAATTCACAAAGAACAAAACGACATGCATAGGACGATAAAATGAGAGTAACTTCAAAACTTTCAGCAAATAGAGAGGTGTTTCGGTACCATGAAAACTTTTACAACCATATTTTCCTCTCTCATAATAATTTTTAGTAGCCTCATGAATAAACTCAACAATATAACTATCACATATAGAATGATTTTCATGATCTACAAACACTAGAGCCTTCTTATAAACATTTTCAAAAGAATCCTCAAGAACATGACATTCGTCCTCCTTTGGTAAGCATGGGGGATAATAAAATAATGTAAGGGGTAAAGAGATACTCTCATTAGAATGTAGGGATGGGTAGATCCATTCCTCCTCCTCTTGATCCTCACTCTCCTCCTCTTTTTCATCCGATGAGCTTCCAGTTTCAGCAATTTCTTCTTCCATAGGCTCCTGTAAGGCATTAGTCTCTTCCATTGGTGGAGAGCATCTATTAAGATATTCATGAATATAGCCATTTTCTACCTTGTAATTATCAAAGAAAAATTTAAGTATATCATAAACCTCATATTTATAAGGTGAATCATCAGTATTATCAAGCAAACTAGCTAGTTCAAATGCACCCTTCCAAGCAATAAATTCTTCAATTTGTTCCACATCATAAAAGTCATAATTCCCTTTAACATAAGAAGATATGGTAACATTATCATTATACTCACATTGAAAAGGGAGGTGTTTATACCTCCTACAGCAACAAGATTTATCAAAGCAATAAGTAACATTATAAGTAGAGCACACGTTTATAACAATGGTATACAATTTATCAATTTGTTCCCATAAGTGTTTCCCTTTTTGTGACAAGCGGTGTTCCTTATAATAATATTTTTGTTCTTCCGTGAACCCACCTTGCCAATAAGATTCAGTTTCAAAAAAAAAAAAACCATTGATAGAAAACATGATAAAGCAAGACAAGAACAGACCAATGAAAATAACAACTATAGTAGGAACTATTTTTTGTGTGTTTTTGATAAACAAACAAGCAAACAAAGCAAAAAGAAACTAAGCAAAACAAAAATAACAAAGTAAAGAGATTGGTTATGAGGGACTCCCATTGTGAAGATGTCCTTGACTCCCCGGCAACGGCGCCAGAAAAGTTCTTGATGGCTCGTGTATTAACAAGCTTGTTGGGGAACCCCAAGAGGAAGGTATGATGAGCACATCAGCAAGTTTCCCTTAGTTATGAAACCAAGGTTTAATCGAACCAGTAGGAGCAAGGAAACACCCCAAAGGTGTTGCTAGCTGAGCCTTGGCACGACGCACTACCGGTGCTAGTAGCAACGTGGAGACCTGCACAACACAACCACAGAACTTTGTCCCCAACTTGCGATGAGGTTCTGAGTCTCACCAGTTTTGCTGAAAACAAAGGATTAAACGTATCGAATGGAAGGAAGTAAAAGTTTGCAGAAAGTAAACACAAAGCAGTAAACAGTTTGTAGATTGTATGTAAAAGAAAGGACCGGGATCCATAGTTCACTAGAGGTGGCTCTCCTTAAGATAGATAACATGCTGGGTGAACAAATTACAGCGGGGCAATTGACAAACATCGAGAAAAAAAAACATCGAGAAAACAATACATGCATATACTAATCATCTTGACTCCTTTCGAACTTGATTGGGCATTACAACATTATACATAGACCACCATCCAACTGCATCTATGACTAATAATCCACCTTCAGGTTATCATCCGATCCCCCTCCAGTATTAAGTTACAAGCAACAGATTATTGATTTATGAATTGCGGGTAATGTAAACAATACGATTGTTCTATGAACAAAGGATTGTTGTTTTCTCCCTAGTAGCAACAACACATCTAATACCTTAGATATTATTGTCACTTCCCCAGATTACCAGAGGCATGAACCCACTATCGAGCATAAATACTAACACTTGGAGTTGCTAGCATCTACTTGGCCAAGATAGCTACTAACAATGGAAAGCATGCAAGATCACAAATAACAAAGACATGATAGAATCAATAATCAATCTGAAATAGCATCTCAATATCCATCGGATCCCGCAAACGCAACATGCAGAATTACAATTAGATGATCTTGAGCATGAACGGATCTCACATGATCTAAACATGAAATCACAAAGGAGGAGAACAAGCCATCTAGCTACTACATGGATCCGTAGTCCAGAGATGAACTACTCACGCATCACACCGGAGGCTTGAATGATGATGAACAAGGCCTCCAGGGTGAATTCCCCTCTCCGGCAGGGTGCCGGGAAGAGCTTCAGATCCCTCCCGATATAGGGATGGTCATGACGGCGGCTACAGACTCTTTCGTGGATTTTTGATCTGGTACTTAGGGTTTTCGTCCCGAGGGCATCTTATAGGCGGAAGGAGAGGCCGAGGGGGTGGTGGGGTCGGCCACACCACCCCCTGGCGCAGCCAGGCCTGGCCCGCGCGGCCAGGTGGTGTGGTGGGCCCCCAGCCCTTCTCAGTCTCGTATTCTGGCATCTGATGACTTCCGTAAAAATAGGCACTTTGTCTTTTGTCCCGTCCAATTCCGAGAATATTCATTTTCTGACTTTCCTGGAACCAAAAACAGCAGAAAACATGCAGCTGGCATTGTGGCTCTTGTTAATAGGTTAGTCCATGAAATCATATGAAAAGTACTCCAAAGTGTGGACAAGACATAAGAAAGTGGATAAAACCAAGCATGGAACATCAAAAATTATAGATACGTTTGCAATGTATCAATGACCTAAGCAAGATGAATTAGGCATGCTTTGGTTATACCACTTTGACTATTACCTACCCCAAGTTCTATTTCCAAGCTTTTACTTCTTTACTTTATTAAAGTACCTTACTTGTTTGAAGGTAGCATCAAGAGTATAAAACTTGACCTATCTAGATAACCTTAGATGTCATTCTATGGCATGAGATTGAGATTAGCATCCCACCTTAGTGAACACTCTTAACTTAGTAGCTTAGAGCTACATCAAAACTTGAGTCACTTTAGATGGGAACACTTGGTGAAAATGAATTGTGAAAACCTTGGAATGATGAGTCATTCTATTGACATGTTTTGACATGTGTTGTGAAACACAAATGGTTTATCATAATGAAAATGTTGAAGCATGAGCCTTAGCCCTTTTACAAAAACTGATGGTTGGATTCAGATGCGATAGCATTCCAAGTTTATCGTACAACCACAATACCTAAATTGAGTAAGGGTTAGCCGGAAGTTTATATGCATTAGTATTAGTTCCCTCGCGGGAGAGGTTTGAGCTGAGGCTACCTCTCAATGTTGCCCAAGATGATAGATGGTCATGGTTGGGAGGCCATGCTCATAGGAGAGGTGCTTATACTAGGGTGTGTAGAGGAAAGGTTATGTTTGATTATCTGCATACTAAGTATGATGATTCAGGGTTATCCCTGACAGATGTATCGAATCTTGTGGTGAAAGTGTACCACCTCTACAGAGTGTCAAACTATTCGAATAGCCGCGTCCGCGGTTATGGACAGTTGGAGTGGCCATACTGTTTTGTTGTCAGATATTTTCAAAATGACTTATAAAATGAATGATGAATCTTGACTTGACCACAACAGGGTTGTGACTACGACACTAGCTTCCCAACTTAAGTGATTCTAGAACTTGTTTTATCTTTCTTTGTTTCAGAACTCAGCTTAGGTTTCAAACTTAACTTTATAGTTAAACTTAGAGTTAGCATTTGCACTGGAACTATACTAATTGTTAGTGGTAGTTTGCGAGTACTTAAAGAGTACTCATGGCTTTTGTCCCTGGCTATTCTCATGGCCAGACTATGAAGGAGACTACCAAGATGAAGGACAACAGGACGACTATGATAACTAGGACTATCTTCCATCGTCAGCATTGCTTGAGCCTCTGAAGATGGACCCCACCGCTACGCTTATTATTTATTCCGCTGCTTTTTGTATTAAGACTGGATCATGAGATCCCTTATTCGTGTAAGACCTTATTATGGTTTGTAATGGATGATGTACTGTGATATCCAATCTGTATGTCTCGTAAAAATGGTAATCCTGGGATTGCGATGTATGACATAACATGTATCTGGGATTAAAAATCCGGGTGTTGACAAGTTGGTATCAGAGCCATCCTGACCATAGGAGACCCTAGTTAGAATGGACATACAAACAAAAACTTAATTTCAAAACCAAAGTGAGTATTTATGAAAAATTATTTCCTCTCTTACCCTTGGGAATTCATTCTTTCTCAAAAATTCATGTTCCTCCAATTCTTACATTACTACCTAAAAGTTAACACACTTTATCACTTCACTAACTTACTCATCCTAAACTCTTGTAGATGGAGACTCCGTTCAACAAGTTCTACTAGTTGGGGAACGGAGGCCAACTGATCTTCGAGAGGGATCTAGATTCACTATCTGAGTTATTGGGACGCCCACATCCAGAGTTTCTTGGAGCTGAACTTCCTAGACCCCCAGGAGTAGATTTACAATGGCTAGTCACCGCTGATCTTCGAGGAAGCATAGAAGCACCAACGTCCGGGATAATCTAGTGCTCCGTAAGTGAGAACAACTGGCTAGATGGATTAGCCAAGGCAATGCATGAAGCTCTTGGACGTCTATGTGCCCTCAATGTCAACCAAATCCAAGGAACCCGCTTTGCGCACTATGAAAGGCGTGACTTCATGGGAATACCAATGGAGATGCCAAGTCACCCGGAGTTGAAGCGTCAAGTGGAGAACCTTGACTTCCTGCTGTACGATCGCTAGAAGGAATTGGACAATGCTAGGGAGTTTGCCAACCACAACCGTGCCATTGCCACCCAGAAGGCCCAGACTTTCTCACTGCTTGTCAAGGACCGTCAGTCTCTTCGCCTCCAGCATGAAAAGAAGGATCGCACCATCGCCCGTCTTCGCAAGAAGGTGGCCGACCTCGAGAAGATCATCAAGGAGTAAGAAGCTCAGCTTGTAGCAAAGGAAGAAGAAGAGGAAGGTGAAGACATCCAGGGAGATATGGATTCTTACCTCAGCAATGATGATGACTTTCTGGAGGAGGATGCCGTGCACTTCTACACCGACGATGAGGACTCCGACTTCATCGAAGATGAGTAGATGCACTAGAGCACTGTCGTAGCATGAGATGTATCAGTCCCATTGTATCGTAGCTTGAAGAATGGTTCTTAAAACCATCTGTTTTCCCTTGATGTTGTGGTGTGTGTGTGTTTGTATCGTGTACTTTGCTTGAATGAATGAAAAGAAGTTAGTTGCAAAACCTGAGTCAAACTCAAAGTTTTAGCTTTGAAATCAAAACCATGAACCTTAGGACTTTCCCTCTTACCCCTTTATCTACCTCAATCTTCAGATGACTCGTGGAAACCAAGGAGGGAGCAGCTCATCGCAAGACCCAATGCTGCAGATCCTGCAGAATCTCATTGCAGACAGAGAAGCAAGCAGGGCAGAGCGCCAAGCTAATCTAGCAACACTACAACAGATCGCCCAGATGGCTCTCAACAACTAGAACCACGGAAATCAGGATCATCAAGGATCCAAGCTGAAAAATTTCCAAAATACCAATCCCCCAATCTTTAGCACTTCGGAGAACCCATTAGATGCTCATGACTGGTTGCAGACATGGAGAACAATTTGGAAGTAGCCAGAGTTGATGACAACGAGAAAGTCCTCTTTGCCACCCACTATTTGGCTGGAGATGCAAGAGCATGGTGGAACAGTATCCGCACACTAAACCATGGTCAAGTGATGACATGTGAAGCCTTCAAACTCAAGTTCAGCCGCACCCACGTGCCGCAGGGTCTAGTCACCCGAATGAGGGATGAATTCTGAGAATTGAACCAAGGCAGAATGACTGTAGTGGAGTACCATGACAGATTACTGTCCCTTGCCAAGTATGCACCTGATGAGATCAACACGGACGCCAAGAAGAAGGAGAGATTCTTGAACGAACTGCATGATGAGATGCAGACTGTCCTCGTCAACATCCGTTTCCAAGATCTCGAAGAGCTAGTCGACTCCGCAATTCAGATGGAAGGAAAGATTAACCAGGCAAACGACAACCGCAAACGTCGTATGATGCAACAATTTGGATCCAACAGTCACCAGAAGTACCGTCCCAACCCCTCACCAGGATATGCACCAAGGAACAACCGACCCTCAATGTCTCGCCCAAGCTACCCCAACCGTAGCGGAGGAAATGTGAAGTCCGGAGGAAACAACAACAACCCCGGTAACACCAAAAATTTCAATCGTGCCCCTCCCAAGAGCAACAACAACAACAACACTGCACCCAGAACTGGAAGCAATGCTGTGCCCGTGGCAGCTAAAGACAAGTCTCAGATCACTTGTTTCGAGTGTGGAGTGAAGGGTCACTATTCCAATGAGTGTCCCAAGAAGATTGCCGCCACTGCTAATGTGAATGCCCCAGCTCAATAGCAGCGTCGTGTTCAACCAGGAAGAAGATTCGCCCCAGGGAACCCTCACAACCACAATGGTCGTCTCTTCCACATGCACGCAGAAGAAGCCCAAGAAGCGCCAGATGTAGTGCTGGGTATGTTTTCTGTCAACTCAGTTTTAGCAAGAGTATTGTTTGATTCGGGAGCATCGCACTCATTTGTCACCGAAGAATTTGCATGCACTAGTAAGATTCACCCAACCAACTTGAAGCATGTCATGATAGTTCAAATCCCCAGTTCAACTACAAAAGCTAGAAAAAATTTGCAAAGCAGTGCCTATCAGAATACATGGGATAGATTTTTATGCTAATCTAATAGTACTTGGTACCAAAGGTTTGGAAGTAGTGCTAGGTATGGATTGGATGTCAAGGCATAAAGGACTGATAGACTGTGCTAAGAAAGCCATCACCATGACCAGTAGCTCTGGAGTAATAGTAGAGCATATATCTGAAACCTTACCCCGTCAATTCAAGTGCAACAAGAGTCTAGCCCTGCCCACCATCGACCAAGTCAGAGTAGTCTGTGAATACCCCGACGTATTCCCAGATGAATTGCCAGGTATGCCCCCGGATAGGGATATTGAGTTCATTATCGAACTAATCCCCGGAACCGGACCCATAGCCTAGAGACCCTATAGCATGAACCCCTCAGAGTTAGTAGAATTGAAGAAGCAGTTGGATGCTATGTTAGCAACAAGCTTGATTCAACCAAGCGCATTGCCATGGAGATCACCAGTGTTATTCGTCGACAAGAAAGATGGAGGCAACCATCTGTGCACCGATTATAGAAAGCTGAATGATGTCACCATCAAAAACAAGTACCCTTTGCCAAAGATAGGGGATCTATTTGATTAGTTGACTGGTGCCCAGGTATTCTCAAAGATTGATCTTAGGACTGGTTATCACCAACTTAAGATTCGTGCAACGGATATTCCGAAGACCGCCTTTACTACTCGTTATGGTTTATACGATTATATAGTCATGTCTTTTGGATTAACCAATGCCCCTTCTTATTTCATGAATCTCATGAATAAGATCTTTATGAATTTCCTGGATATGTTTGCCATTGTGTTTATCGATGATATCCTTATCTACTCCAAGTCAGAAGAAGAGCATGAGCAACATCTGCGAATCATCCTTGAAGCCCTGAGAGAGCATCAGTTATATGCCAAGTTCAGCAAATGTGAGTTTTGGCTAAAAGAAATAGGATTCCTAGGACATATTGTGTCTGCCAGAGGAGTCTCTGTTGATCCCGCCAAGATTAAAGATGTCAAAGAATGGGAAGCCCCAACCACTCAAACCCAAGTTCGTGCATTTCTCAGATTAGTGGGATATTACCGCAAGTTCGTGGAAGGGTTTTGTAGCATAGCCAGACCCATGACCCAATTGTTGAAGAAGGACAAGAAGTTTGAATGGACCGACAAATGTGAAGCCAGTTTCCAAGAGCTGAAGAAGAGATTGATTTCAGCCCCAATATTGATCATGCCAGATATCAAGAAGTTGTTTGATGTGTATTGTGATGCATCCAAGATTGGTCTCGGATGTGTGTTGATGCAAGAAGGCAAAGTTATAGCTTATCTGTCTCGACATTTGAAGCAGCATGAGCAGAACTATTCGACCCATGATCTAGAGTTAGCAGCCATAGTTTTGGCATTGAAGACATGACATGACTATCTGATGGGTAATCGCTATGAGATTTACTCGAATCACAAGAGCTTGAAGTATATTTTCACTCAGAAGGAGCTGAATATGAGGCAAAGGAGATGGATAGAGTTAATCAAGGATTATGACCTTGACATTCACTATCACCCCGGGAAAGCCAATGTGGTAGCGGATGCTCTTAGCAGATTCCCGTGTAGGCTAAACACTATGATCAAGGAGAAGCAACCAAGTTTGTATGAGGAGTTGGAGCAGTTCAGAACTGAGCTAGTTAGCAAAGGATTTTTAGCTAGCATTGAACTTCAACCCACTTTGATTAGCCGAATCAAGGAAGACCAGAAGGGAAATGAAAGTATCGACGGAATCAAACATCTTATTGGTACATGAAAGGTACCTGGATTCACTTAAGACGAAGAAGGAGTTCTGTGGTACATAGGACGTATCTGTGTGCTAGCAGATTCGGAGCTGAATCAAGTTATCATGTAGGAAGCTCATGATACTCTTTATTCTATCCACCCCGGAGGAACAAAGATGTATCAAGATTTGAAAGAGCAATTTTGGTGGCACAATATGAAGAGAGAAATCGGCAGCTACATCGCCAAGTGTGACATCTGTCAAAGAGTCAAAGCAGAGCATCAAAGACCCGCAGGACTGTTGCAACCATTGCAGATTCCAGAATGGAAATGGGATTCCGTTGGAATGGACTTTATCACCGGATTGCCTACTTCGAGTAGGGGAAATGACTCAATCTGGGTCATCGTTGATAGACTGTCCAAGGTAGCTCACTTTATACCTGTCAAGACAACTTACCAGAGTTCGAAACTAGAAGAGCTGTATATTGCTAGAATTGTTAGTCTGCATGGAACCCCCAAGACCATAGTGTCAGATCAAGGAACCCAGTTTACCTCGTGATTTTGGCAGAAAGTCCAGGAAGGATTAGGAACCAAGTTGAATTTCAGCACCGCGTATCACCCGCAAACTGATGGACAGACTGAAAGAGTGAACCAAATCTTAGAAGATATGTTAAGAGCTTGTGTGTTAGAGTATGGTTCAAAATGGGAAGATTGTCTGCCTTTCGCAGAATTCTCATATAACAAAAGTTATCAAGCTAGTTTGCAAATGGCACCATTTAAGTTCCTATACGGAAGAAAGTGCCGCACCCCTTTGAATTGGTCGCAAGTAGGAGAGAGTCAGATCATTGGACCCGACATTCTCCGAGAAGCTGAAGAGAAGGTTCACAAAGTCCGTGAGCACCTCAAGACCGCCCAATCCAGACAGAAGAGTTATGCTGACAAGAGAAGGAGAGACCTGACTTTCAATGTCGGAGATTTTGTATATCTCAAGGTTTCACCATTGAAGGGAACCCAGCGTTTTAGTCTGAAAGGAAAGATCGCCCCCTAGATATATCGGACCATCCAAGATTCTGAACCATCGAGGAGAAGTATTGTATCAACTAGAACTACCAGAGGAGATGTTAGCCATCCACAATGTGTTCCACATCTCGTTACTTCGCAAGTGCTTGGAAGTGCCGGAGAAGACCGAAGCTTTCAAGAACATCGATCACCGAGCTGTTCATATCAACAAGGATCTGACATATCGTGAAGTTCCCATCCGTATCCTAGAGGAAGCCTACAGAACCACCAGGACCAGGAGTATCAAGTTTCTCAAGATTCAATGGAGCAACCATACCGAAGAAGAAGCCACATGGGAGCGAGAAGATTACATTAGGACAGAGTTCCCAGATCTCTTTAGTTCCTAGTTTTCTTTCGTAAATCTCGGGACGAGATTTTGTTTAAGCGGGGAAGGTTTGTAACATCCCAAAACTCTAATCCAAGGTTATTAAGATCCAAATCATCAAATTTAGGGTTAACAAAAACTTTTCCATTTAAAATGATTAAGCATTCATATGTGTGCATTTAAATTAGGAGTTGTATTGAATTGCCATGTTTGAGTGATCCATTGGTTGTAAAATGATTCTAAGGTGAAATAAACATCATCTAGATCATTCCCAAACAAATCCCAAAGAAAAACAAATCAAAAATAATAAACTAAGCAAATGGTCATTTGTGCCATTTTAATCACCATGCCTACTTTGGCCATTCCTAGAACTCAAATCTTAACATAAACAATTGTGGTTCTTTGCACCCCTTGCTAGTACAAGTAGTTATGTACCAAGGCCCACTTTGTTTCACCCCAAAAACTTTCAAACACTAAATTTAAATGACATTTGAAAATTGAATGTAGTTCATATGTATAGATCACACTTATTCAAAAACCACTCAAATGAACCCCACTTTTAAAACCCAAGCACACCTAGAAGCTTAAGCATAAGATACATCACTCCACCAAAATTTAGCTCAAAATTCAAATATTTTGTTCATGCGGCCATTGTGTCGAACACCTGGCAAGCAGAATCAAGATGGCCTAACTATTACTGTTTTGGGGTTAATCTTGTCGAGCCATTTGGTGTGCATTGATCATCCTTGTCTCCCCCAAGTCCAACCAGACCAAAACAAACCCTATCTCTAGCCCCTGGCGCCAGTGCCATGCCGCCCCGACGCCATGCTCGTCGGCCAAGTTTGCACAAGGCGCATCCGACCACCCCTCTCTCTCTCGCCATGTCTAGGAACTAGACCAGACCACACCGTGACTCACTACCCCTTCCCCAAGCCCAACCAGGCACTGGACCACTACCTAGCAGCGCCGGCCTTTCCCTCTGTGAGCTCGCCACAGCGAGCCAGAGCGCGATAGCCGCCAGCACGCCACAGACCGTGCCTCGACCGCAGACCGCACACGCCGCTCTGCCTCGACCCCAGCACCCCGCTAGACACGACCGTGCACTGCTGCGTAACCCATAGTCGCCGAGCGCCGCGTCGAGCACTGCCTCTGTCCCTCAGAGCGCGAGACGCTCCCGACCACATGCCACCGCCATAGCCGCGCCATTAAGCCATATAGCACCGCCAGGAGGCAAGCCATCGTCTGCCTACGCCACCCATGCTGATAGCGCCCTGTATCGTCATCACCGACGAGCTCGCCGTTGCCCCCTCGGTTCCCTCATCGAGCCTATATAAGGAGCCCTCCCCAGCACCATTTCTTCACACCACTCAACTACCCTCTCACTACTGATCCTTCCCCACCTCGCCAAAGCCGCTCGAGCCTTAGTTCGCCGGAATTGCACCAGAGGAGCCCGCTGCAGAGGAGGAGACGCTGCCGTCGATTCCGTCCACCATCGCCCCTGCCGTGACCTCGCCTGAGTCCGCCATCGCCGTCCAGTTCGATCGCCCACCCCGCCGCACTAGCTGGAGCCCTGGTACATCCCCAGTAGACCCCTACTGGCTGTTTAGGGTTCGGTCTCGCTGGCAACGAGTCCGTCGTCAACGACGACTATGAGCCGTCGGTCTCTGTTCTAATCGTATGGCCAGATTGATAGATACCGTTTCGGGTTTTAAGTCTCGCTGACAAGCGGGACCAACCTGTCAGCCGCCCTTTGTGCCGTTGAGCGTCACTGGGCCGGCCCATTTCCTTTCCCGCACGACCCAGTTAATTCAAATATAGAATTTTCTATTTAGGTTTGAACTTAATTCTGTCCCTTAGTTTAAAAATCAATTTAGGAAGATTTACTAAACCAAATTGAGTGATTCCAATTTTGTTAGAAAGCTACTGAAAAGATCTATCCAAGCCCGTTCGATTTAATTCATTTAGAGTTAGAGATTTCTCCTAGTGAAAATAACAAGACAAAAGCTTTTGCACATTCAAACATTTTTATAAAATCAACCATAATAGCTTTTGAGTTGATTCCAACTCTCAAAAATCAAATTTAACCATACCTATCTGAATACGTAATAATATTAAGGTTTACATGCAATGACTTTGGACTAGTACCAAAATAATGCTATATAGGCATTTCTAGTCACTTTATATCATTAAATATTAAACTTAAACCTATTAAAATGTGATCCCACCTTTAAATCACATTCTCATATGTTAGAATATGTGGTTATGACATGTGTCCACATGATCCCATATTTTAATTGGAGAATATTAAATCTTAGTTATTTTCAATCAATAGAAATTACTTTTCTCAAATAAAATAAATACAGCTAGTTAATTAAACCTTGTGATGCTTGTGAACATAATAGATCATCAAATGTGTGCCTTAGTGTGCTAAATAGACTAGTAAAGCTTTGTTTGGTGATTGTGTACCCTGTATGTATTTATAGACGATAGTACCGACCAAGCTTTTGAGGAGGAGGAGTTCTACCAAGAGGGGGAGGAAGAAAACTTCAACCACTGCACTACCCAAGGCAAGCTAGCATTATACAAGTTAACCATACAGGTGATTACTTGCAAGCCTAGCACTTCAAGTAAACTGAGCAAGCTATGGTTAGCAAGCTAGAGTTAAGCTAGATAACCTAAGCTAGATGCATTACGCATGCTTTGGTTATACCACTTTGACTATTACCTACCCCAAGTTTTATTTCAAGCTTTTACTTCTTTACTTTATTAAATTACCTTACTTGTTTGAAGGTAGCATAAAGAGTATAAAACTTGACCTATCTAGATAACCTTAGATGTCATTCTATGGCATGAGATTGAGATTAGCATCCCACCTTAGTGAACACTCTTAACTTAGTAGCTTAGAGCTAAATCAAAACTTGTGTCACTTTAGATGGGAACACTTGGTGAAAATGAATTGTGAAAACCTTGGAATGATGTGTCATTCTATTGAGATGTTTTGACATGTGTTGCGAAACATAAATGGTTTATAATGATGAAAATGTTGAGGCATGAGCCTTAGCCCTTTTACAAAAACTGATGGTGGGATTCAGATGCGATACCATTCCAAGTTTACCTTATAACCACAATACCTAAATTGGGTAAGGCTTAGCCGGAAGTTTATATGCATTAGTATTAGTTCCCTCGCGGGAGAGGTTTGAGCTGAGGCTACCTCTCAATGTTGTCCACCTATGAAGTGCCCAAGATGACAGATGGTCATGGTTGGGAGGCCATGCTCATAGGAGAGGTGTTTATACTAGGGTGTGTAAAGGAAAGGTTATGTTTGATTATCTGCATACTAAGTATGATGATTCAGGGTTATCCCTGACAGATGTATCGAATCTTGTGGTGAAAGTGTACCACCTCTGCAGAGTGTCAAACTATTCGAATAGTCGCGTCCGCGGTTATGGATAGTTGGAGTGGCCATACTGTTTCGTTGTCAGATATTTTCAAAATGACTTATTAAATGAATGATGAATCTTGACTTGACCACAACAGGGTTGTGACTTTGACACTAGCTTTCCAACTTAAGTGATTCTAGAACTTGTTTTATATTTCTTTGTTTCAAAACTCAGCTTAGGTTTCAAACTTAACTTTATAGTTAAACTTAGAGTTAGCATTTACAGTAGAACTATACTACTTGTTAGTGGTAGTTTGCAAGTACTTTAAGAGTACTCATGGCTTTTGGCCCTGGCTATTCTCATGGCCAAACTATGAAGGAGACTACCAAGATGAAGGACAACAGGACGACTATGATAACTAGGACTATCTTCCATCGTCAGCATTTCTTGTGCCTCTGAAGATGGACCCCACCGCTACGCTTATTATTTATTCCGCTGCTTGTTGTATTAAGACTGGA
Organism: Avena insularis; assembly: GCA_023614405.1. Classification (NCBI taxonomy): domain Eukaryota; kingdom Viridiplantae; phylum Streptophyta; class Magnoliopsida; order Poales; family Poaceae; genus Avena; species Avena insularis. The sequence continues at coordinate 344,617,989 of CM042690.1, read as the reverse complement.
TCATGAGATCCCTTATTCGTGTAAGACTTTATTATGGTTTGTAATGGATGATGTACTGTGATATCCAATCTGTTATGTCTCGCAAAAATGGTAATCCTGGGATTGCGATGTATGACATAACAGGCATCTGGGATTAAAATTCCGGGTGTTTACAGGGCGGGACGACGAGGTTCTATTCCAAAAATCGTCGCAGCAATGGCGCCGACGTAGAAGGATTTGGTGCTCGCCGAGGCTACTTCTAGGCTCGTTCCTAGCAAGGAAAACAGCAGGGGAAGGGTAAGAGAGGGTAGGGGAGCACCGCACGGTGACATGCAGAGAGGGAGAGGCAGTGAGGAGAGCTCTAGGCTCTATTCGAAGCTCCTTCTCCTTCACTTCTTGGGCAATGTGGAGCTGGGGAGAGGGAGAGGAGGCTCTGGATAAGAGAGGGGGGCAAATGAGGGGCAGGGGAGGCACGGGGTGGCCTCTGGCCTTTTTAAACCAGGGAGGGAGATGGGGATGTGAAATGTTCATTTTTGAGATGGGAGGAAGGTGCTGGCTAGGGGTTGGGCAATAAGGGAGGTGGAGAGAGGGGTTGTGGGGCCTCTGATTCGAGCACTGAGTGGAGGAAGGGGTGGTGTTTGCTGCTGCACAAGATATCCAAGATTTGGAAGATATGCCATATCTCTCTTTCCAAGGGCAAAAGGCAAGGGGAAAGTGGTGCTACAGTACATGATACAGGGGGGGTGGTCGACCAGAGGGGAGAGTGGTGTGGTGGAGGCTTGTTGGGGAAGATTAGAAGAGGTTTGATGGAGGTTTTGGTGTTAATAACTGTCCAAATCTGCTATAAGGTATGATCAAGTGGTATGTCTTGATTTTTGGTCTTGACCAATTGAGTTAAGGATGCTGGTAGATGGGTAGGGTTAATATGCATCTGTAGGATTTATTTGGGATTTTTCAGAAGATTAGAAGTCCACTCAAAATCTTTTATTCAAAAAGTGCAGAAGTAGTTTCTAGAAGCTCATTTGATATTTTTACATTAGACAAGGTTGGTTTTTGATGTGACATGGTCCCAAATGTGAATACACACTTAGGAGAATTTTCCCGATATTTATTGAGGATTAAAAGTATTTAAAACAATTATTAATCCATTTCTGCCATTTCAGAAAATAGGCAGAAAGAAATAATAAAAGTCTTCAAAAATATTTATTTTTGAAGTGGGAAGATAGGTTATGATGTATGGATCTCAATTGAGCCAAAAGTTGCGGAAGTGTTTTGGCAAAAACCAAACTTTCCTTTATGGAAGAGGTTTTGGAGGTTTTGCCTATTAAAGGAATTAAATAGATTTGGAGCCATAATAATTATGGATAATATTTGATAAATTTTTATGATCAAGGTAGATGATATAAACAAGGTGTAGCAAGCATTTGCAACCTTGGGAAATTGGAAATCCAACTTGAATTAGAAAACAAGGAGTTGTGGATCTAGGGTGATGTTATTTTTATACCACCAAAACATGGGTGTATCTTGGAGCTCAGAGCTCCCATTGGAGCATGGGGTATATGTATGGATAGACCAAGTTATGTAGATCATCATGGTACAGAAGTTTGGGCTTGATCATGTTTTATCTCTCCAAACTTTGTTTCCAAACTTTGAATAAAATAACCCTGCCAGAGCAGATTATCAATTGGCCTTCAAAACCTTGTGGGCTTAAGCAGCTCAAGGATCCAATTGGAACTAGTGAAGTAGGTAATGATAGACCTATATGAGTAGAACACAACCATGCAAACAGTTGGTCCATAGAGGGTTGGATGATGGTGTGAGCTTCTGTGAAAGTAGGCATGTTTACTAGATTTACAGGAATAGTTATTTTCTTGCCTGCAAAACCATTAAGAACAAGTGGGTTGGAGGATGATCTAACCAAGGGAAAGAGTTGGCCCTGGTATTCCTTAGGATGGTTAACAATATGGTTCAAATTCATTTTCAAAAATTCACAAGGGTTGAGAAAAAGAGACATTTAAAAAGGTGATGTTGAAACAGTTTCCAGACTTAGCCAAATTTGGCAGACTTAGGGTTTTTGACTAGAATGTGGGTGGTGATGATTTTGATGGGTTGCAAGGTACCAAAGCATCATCAAGTGGATGAGGTTGAAGTGTATATTGAGTAGGAAGGATCCTTGCTTGATACTATTCTTCAAAGACTTGGAAGCTCCTAGGAGGGATCACTTCAGAAGGGGTCTGGTTAGAGGTGTTAGATGATCACCTAGTAGCTAGACATCAGATCCTTCTTTGAACTCTTGCTTAGGGTGTGGTGATTTGGAAACATCTCGATCCTAGTGATGAGTTCCTAGAGTAGCTCATACTACTTCTAGGCAATCAAGTCAAACAACAGATCAAGGCAAATCATCTTACATACAAATCAACTACAACTAGGGTTACCATCAAGCTTAGCTTGAGGTAAGGATGGGAAAATTTGAAAGGTTGGAGTTTGAGTAAGGTAAGAGTCCTGGGTATCCCTACCAAGAGTAGAATTCAAAAGTTTTACACATGGTTTTGAGAATCCTAGAGGTAGGAGTAGTTGAAGGTTCTGTCTTGAAAACATAAGGAGATTATATTATATCTCTCTCTATAGTTTTGTCAATAGAAGCTACTAAAATAGTTTTGGTTAGTTAAGCATCTTGGCTTAGGTTTTTAAATGCCTGACCATTTGAGAATAAGTAAATTGAGCCAGGATAGTTTTGTTCAATAGCTTTTTGACAACTGATGTTGAGGTAAGGAGTATATCATAAGCTATACAATCAGAAGCATGAGCACAAACAATCAGCAAGCAAACACTACAACACTTAACAAGAAAAAGTTTTTGTTCCCCATGATTTTTGCCTTCTGGACAACTAATCAGGGTTGCTGAAATTGGGATGTTACAGGGCTCATATAAACTGATTCAAGCTAGCCACTGAAACTAGTGTACTAACAGTCAACTGTTGAACCACGATGCAAAAAACAATGACACAATGATACACCAGAAAGATCCACAACTCAGTCTAGGGACGGAACAACGAGCCTACCACACCTAAACAAGGCCTAAACCAAATTGCTTCCTATCACACACTCTTCCAACCATCTTTGGGAAGACAGATAAATCACACAAGCTCACCTTTCAGTTGGCTAGAGGTTGCAGTGTTTAATCTGAGGGAATTGTATTCTGTGAAACCTCTTGTATGTTGTGTACACATAGTTTTTCCTCATGAATGGGAACAATGTGCCATTAGGAGCCTTGCATTCGTGTTTCTTTATCATCTTGTCAATGATTGGATAATTGAGACCGAGAAATAGAGAGTTGTCGCCCAGGTTGTTAACCATCCTCCAAATGATGACCCTTGGAGGTCCAGTAGAGCTAGGATCATCTTAAATAATGTAGACACGAGCGACGGGATATAGGCGCAGGTTATTCCCATTTTGAGCATGGGGAATGACTTCACCCTCTTGCTATGGGCAACCCCCATGCTATACGTCGTAATTATGATTATCAAGCGTTCGCCATCAGCCAATCGAGCAAGGAACCACATGTTTGGCCGATCATTCAGAATAGGTGCTGGGATTACAAACTATAGCTCCTTGTTTCCTGCAATATCTGAATTTGAGACAAAAAGTTTGTTACTAGCATACATATTCTAACACCAACATTCTTAATTGTTCATGCTAATAGTGTGAATAGGAAAATCCTAACAATAATAATACTCAATAAATTAACAACATTAGTAATTGCATTTCTTATTCTGCTATTCCGAATATTTTTTCGTGCTTATCTTAGTTTCCTAGTTGTTGTAAGTTTCAAAAGAGGGACCGATCATTTAGTTATATGAAAAAAATGAGGGACTCTTTGGATCACATGAACACATGAATGAGAAAAATGATGGCAGCGCCACTTTTTATTGATTTAGAGACATGTCCACTTGAATCCTATAGGATTAGATACCTACAGGATTTTGGATCAACTGATCTTTGATTGCATAGGAAAACCAAAGGAATTGTACAAAGAGGTGGGAATGGATGGATTTTTTCCTCCAAAATAGAGTGCAAAGGAATCCTATGAAGGAATTCCTAAGGATTATACTCGTTCGAATCAAACCGCATCTATAAAAAAAATCCTAAGGATCGAGATCCTACAAAAGTCCTACATAATTCCTCTGAGTCCCAAGGCAATCCAAAAAGTAAAAGATTGGTGTCCTACAAAAATCCTATGTGATTCCTACAATCCGAGGTGGGCCTGAAAGTACAAACAAATCATGAAATCCGGCTTCATTGTGTTGCGCTCACACTTGAGATGTTGGTTAATACCTTTCATATTCTGACAATGAATGAACTTACTAGTGCAGGGATGCCGTCATACACTATATTTTTGGAAGACGTATTACTAGTACTAATTCATTACTGGCAATGGTTCATTATTTTAGGACATAAAGGGTGTGCTCATTCAGTCATATGAAAGGTGAAACATAAACAAGTAGTTAAATAACAACTTCACCGAATCACTCACAATGTATCATAGAACTAGAATTACCTTCAAATGTGGGATCCCGACAGTAGGTGCAGCCTTGACTTGTGACTGGAAAAATAAGGTCACCGTGTTCAATGGCATTATAGTACTGTTGTCTTCCATGACCTTAATGGTCCAGACATCTCCAAACATTGCTACCGCCTTCCAGGTAGGCGATTTCACTATCGAACAACGCGAGGAGATTGTAGTCTGTGTAACCCCCAACTTCTGTGGGCACTCTGCAGATTATGTTGTTCAGCAGGTCAAGACATCCATGCCATGAATTTTGGTACTTTTCTCCATACCTGCGGATTCACCAAAAAAACTCTTAAAATATGCATGAGTATAGAAATGAGTACATGTGACTATGAGAACCCTAGCTGGCTAGTAGCATTACCTATTATAGAATGGATATGAGATGACCTGAATGACACAAGTATCCGTCGATGGAAGGTCGATTACTCGATAGGTGTAGATGTTCGCTAGACACCAGACCCAGCTCTGGTCCACGGCGGCGAGCTAGTCGCCGTTCATGCCAAACTAGAATTTTTTGGGCATGAAGGGCAGGATGGCAGTGCGCCAAGGATGGTCGAGAGGCACCATGTCGTACACCGTGTTATGCAGACGATTTACCCTCGCATCATCATAGTTCTCGTCGAACCAATGAGCAGGCTGAGGCATTAGTAGGCAGGGTTCATTCCAATGGTGCAAAGTCCATTTTGTACCTTCGTTGTTGCTGACACGATCGTACAACAACTTGCATCATGTGGCTATCCTGATGGTGCTGGAAATGTCCAGACGCTGAATGATGAGCTCGACATCGTCCGTGCTGAGTTGATCCCACTTGCATTTCCCGCTAAGCTTCAAATCATCCATCACGTCTAGATGGATTTAGGAGGAGTAGGCGGATGCAAGTGCGATTGGGGTTTTCTGGAGGAGGTGGGAGAGCGTTATGCAAGGAATAGGTGAGAAGAGAGATCGTGGGTGGAGTGGGGACTGGTGAATAAGATGGAGAGACAAAGAAAAAAATGGGAGGAAGGAGATTTTACTTGCTTGCTCTGTCTAGTCAACAGCAACATCAAAGACATCGCTGCCTAGACTTCACTGTATGTTAGTCTAGCGCACCACGCAGCTAGTAATTTGCCAATACTCCTACGTATCAGAGGTACAGTATTGTCTAGCCACATCAGTTTGACTAGAGGGTTTTATTTTTACAGCTTTCATTTCAACATATTGTTGTATTTTCAACGGAAAATAGGTGGACGAACTACTAGTAGTAGTAGTAGTAGTAGTAGCTGTGGCATGAACACATGTACTTTCATATTGTTCCCCTACATGCAGAAGTCGGAGCATAGGACCGAAAATATATAGACCATATATACTGCATAGTACGGGTGTGTCCGTGATAATTTTGGCATGTTGCATGTGTTCATATATGTTCTTATACAAGGTACATACAATTACACATGTCCATCATGCAACCGTGCAGAAAAATGAGAGACGTGTACTACGTGCACGGACACCAAATACACCAGATTTCGTTCAAGTCAGGTAACGTGCATCACTTTTTTTGGCTCTAAATCACTGGCAGGTGGTGTAATGCCCGGAAAAATATCCTCAATTAGAAGTTGAGTGTTATTTTATTTTGTGCATCATCATGATATCATCGTGCATATTTTGTTCTCAATTTTGACCGCAAACTATTTTGCTAAAAACCTATTTTTGTTTTACTAAATATCCCTATGGTTTTATTAAATCTGTTTCCCTTTTCTTATTTTCAAACTAAAATAAAATAATATTTTTGGTCCGTTATATGATCGTAAATGGTTTTCTTATTTGACTAAAAATAAAATTAGACTAAAGGCCCGTCTAAAGTTTTAGCCCAAAACTAGCCCATCTAGTCTACTTTGGACTAGATAAATATCTTAATCTCCTTGTTTCTCCTTCCCAAACCCTATCCCCTAATTAGAGATACAGATCTGATAAAAATTCTGCCGTCGCCTCATCCTCTTAGTCCGCATGCGAGACAACAATCAGCAAAAACGAGCACAAATCCAATTGTGGCCTCCTTCTCTTAATTCTTGAGCTAACAACCTCTGATACAATCCCTTGCTCCTATCGATCTCCACCAAAACCAGCTCCACACGCCACCATCCCCTCCTCCTGTTGTTTTGAATCTGCCTCTCCACCACCAGGCTGCATTGATGTATCTAGCTTTGCTTCCATGTTGCTTGGCCACGTGTGCACCAGAACCCCATCGCCGCAATAGCAGCGGGGCTGCTCTCTGCTCCACGTGAGTCTCTCCCATACACGACAAAGCCAGCAGCTTCCTGTAGCTCCATCTCACCAGTTTTCCAATCGATCTCCATAACAAGACCATCGACCACCACCTTGTTCCGCGTCCAACGCACACAAGTTCTTGATCCGACCGAATTCTACCGTGCAACAGCCGACAACAGTGAGAATCTCAGGATCGTCCTATGTCTGGCGCGCGTCACGCTACTCCTCTCTTTGTCCTGCATGCATACTAGATGTACCATCGACCGTCGTGTGCCACCAGCGCACCAAGCAGAGTTCCTCTGTTCAGTATAGTGGCTATGTGATGTCCTTGTCCGGCATCAACCCCTGCAGGTGAATCACGTCCGTTGACTCTGTCGTCTTACTCCAGCACCCCTGCCTCTCAGTCCCGTCTGTGTTGCCCCGCAGGTGTTTGACAAATTTCTCGCAAGACCTTCGGTTTGCTTTTCTACCCAGCTTCGTCAATCTGACACTGCTATATGGGTCTTCGTATTTATCGATCAAGATCTACACCTCATTATACACCTCGCTAGAGTTCACCTTCCGATGCCGCTGCCCCTCCAACAAGATTGGCGCCCTAGGATTCCCTACGTCCACTACTTCGACTACCGGAACATCAAGATGGCGGCGATGTGACTATTTCCGTGACTTCGTCTACTTCCCCTACTACAACAACAACCCGAAGACCATCTCTTATTCCTTCCAATCCGAACCGTGAGACCCTCACTCTATCCCTATTTTTTATAAAATGCCTTATTTCTTGTTGCATTAAATTATTCATGCTGGCATACATATTGTTATTGTTGGTGTATTTAGTTGATTCACCTTATAATTAAGTATGGAAACTATATGAGGGTTATCCTAGTCTTATATTGCCTCTATTTAAATGTGTGTAGTGAACCGATGACATATTTTGTCTTGTTAAGTCAACATTTAATTTGCGGGTTAGCTAAATAACTTGAACCTCATATTTAATTGTTGGGATTTCTATTCCGCTTAATATTGTTAAGATAGGATGCATATTTCCATGTCATGCATCATATCATGAGCATGCCGGATCTTTGCCGTAGTATTAAATGTTGCATCCAATGTTTCTTCTAGTTCTTTGTTTCTTCATCGGTTAGGACGATGAGTCGGTGCGAGATGCGACAAGCCTTCTGTCACCGACTTTGTCTCTCAGGCGAGCGTTCTCCCCCTTCTACCTATTTTGCATTTATAGTTTTTACTTCCTTCCTTTGATCTACTGCTATCCCTATTATCGATGCTTTAGTACCGTACCTTGATTTACCCGCTCTACCATATTTCCTTGGTTATCCTATTGCCTTGTTTGATTAGCTAGCTTTGCGCTTGCGAGTCGTAGCGCATGCTTAGGTCTATTGTCGCTCTCATACAGGTGAACTATGATATCCAGTTATGGTTGATAACATGATACGTTAAATGGGTGATGCTGATTATGGTCATGGTTATGGTTTCACCTAATGATAAGGCCCCGACAGGGACCACCTTTGGGAACTTCTTGAGCCAACCTAGGACCCGTTCGTTCTACGGTACTAGTTCTGAGTTGATCGCGCTAACCAAACGTGGGGGCCCCTAGGATCCCCCCCAACTACCAGCGCTATTCGTTTATCCAAAGGGTCACAAATTGGTTTTACATTTGGTGCATACACATAATATGTCCTCGGACATGGTGACTATAATATGTCTTCGGACTTGATATTTGGTGGACAGCAGCTGCATTGCAAACATAAACGCGGTTCGGCCGAGAGGTCATCTTCCATAGTGGAGCTCTAATCCTTCTCGACCGCGGTCGCAAATGCTGTACCTCCCTTGAGAATCGTCGTGCCTCCTGGTTGGGTCAATACACTAGGTGATACCTCTGGATACGCGTGTAGGTATGGGACAGTTCTTGTTGTGAGATTCAGAAGGCACGCGTATTATGTTGTGTGAAGGGTTGAACATGCGTTTGGGTATAGTAGTGCATCCCTGCAGGGTAAATCTTTTCGAGAAGTCGTGTGTCCACGGTTATGGACGCCTCAGGAGTACGGTGTCATGATCATAGACAAAGCCACTAATGTTTTGTCTCTAATAACATGACTAGTAATTAGCCTTATCAGCTAAACACCTGCTTAATTAAAATTGCCATCGTGTGTGTTCTTCAAGTGGATCTCCTCGACTGGTCTTCGAGGGGGAAACTTTCGGATGGGTTATGTTTGGTGTTATATTATACTTATCGTATATCGCTCTCTTATCTCGCTCTAATAGCCGAAGTTGTAGTGTGTCTTTATAAGTTAGATAGTGCAAGCTTTGCTGCCGCTGAACCCACCGTACCTATGTAGGCGAGGACCGCCGAATTCTAGCCTCGCCGTGTACTGGCCTCAGTACTGACTGCTCTCTTTTTCCTTTTCCCTTTGTCGGCACCCCTTTGGATTTGACAGGTATGTGATTGACGATGTTGGCCGGGTTACCCTTCCGTCTTGGTCTGGGCAGGGTTATGGACACCGCTTGGTTATTCTTCAAGACTATTAGTCCAATTTGGATGTTGTCCATACCCGGAGACTATTTCGCTTTCTTCGAGATTTGTACCTTTGAGTTGCATCATTTGTATTCTTGACTCGTCGAGTCGTTGTTGTATATATAAGTTCTTGTGGGCTCTGTTGTAAACTACTGTGATGTAACTACTTGTAATCAAATCCCACCCACACGAAAGTGTTTGGTGGGCGTCTTTGAATCGCTTCTATGCGGATTTTAGCGGGAAATGCTAAGATCTGCATAGACCCGATTCTGGGGCGTTACAAGTGGTATCAGAGCCAAGGTTTATGATACCCCACCGGTCCATCCTGTAGGTTAACCTTGCCAACGGACGTTGTCTAGTGTCAAAACTATTTTGCTACAAACGCGTTAGATAGATCTGATTAGTTCTAATTTTACTCCTTATCTCCATTTTTCTCCTCTTATCTCTGCGTGTTTTGATCTACTCCCTTACCTTTGTTCAAGTCTAGGATCCTCGTGGTTGGGTTTCCATCGTACCTTTAGGGTTCCGCCTCCCTCCTTTTGTAATGGTGGTACTACATCTGGTTTTCATTCTATCTGACCTCTCTTCATATGTTCCCGATGTTGTGACATCTAAGACGATGACCTCCTCGTCTTCGGATTATTTCTTCGAAGCTTTCTGAATGACGCTTGTTATGATCTTCAATCTAAATCCTGAGAGTTCGGTTGTTTGTTTCCCTATTCATGTACGAAGTAATAGTTTGGGTGCGTGATGGATTAGCCCCTATCCGACTACTCTTTCTATTCGCTTCTGTATGTTGAACTGGGAAAATGTGTGACTTTACTCCTTTCATGGAAGTTAGAGGTGGCCTTACATTTGAAACCTTTACCTCTTTCTTTTGTCTCTCCGGAGTATTCTCCCGAAGAATGTGAGCAACAACCTTTGTTAGTGGTGTCAACAATTTCAATACGGAGCAAGAATTCTTGTTAGTGGTGTCGCAAACATCTACCTGACGGAAGAAGATCCGATCATGAAACCTCCCTCTCCCCCCGGTGTCTTTGCTTGGATCTCTGGACGAGATCCTTTGTTAGTGGTGTCGAGTTGTAATGCCCGGGAAAATATCCTCAATTAGAAATTGATTGTTATTTTATTTTGTGCATCATCATGCATATTTTGTTCTTAATTTTGACCGCAAACTATTTTGCTAAAAACCTATTTTTGTTTTACTAAATATCCCTATGGTTTTATTAAATCTATTCCCTTTTCTTATTTACAAACTAAAAGAAAATAATATTTTCGGTCCGTTATATGACCGTAAATGGTTTTCTTATTTGACTAAAAATAAAATTAGGCTAAAGGCCCGTCTAAAGTTTTAGCCCAAAACTAGCCCATCTAATCTACTTTGGACTAAATAAATATCTCAATCTCCTTCGTTCTCCTTCCCAAACCCTAGCCCCAAATTAGAGATACAGATCTGGCAAAAATTCTGACGTCACCTCATCCTCTTAGTCTGCATGCGAGACATCAATCAGTAGAAACGAGCACAAATCCAATCGTGTCCTCCTTCTCTTAATTCTTGAGATAGCAACCCCTGATCCAATCCCTTGCTCCAATCGATCTCCACCAAAATCAGCTCCACACGCCACCATCCCCTCCTCCTGTTGTTTTTAATCTGCCTCTCCACCACCAGGCTGCATTGATGTATCTAGCTAGCAGAGCACGTGGCCGCTGCCAGCCTTGCTTCCATACTGCTTGGCCACGTGCGCACCAGAACCCCATCGCCGAAATAGCAGCGGGGCTGCTCTCTGCTCCACGTGAGTCTCCCCCATACGCGACACAGCCAGCAGCTTCCTGTAGCTCCATCTCACTAGTTTTCCAATCGATCTCCACACCAAGACCACCGACCACCACCTCGCTCCGCGTCCAATGCGCACAAGTTCTTGATCCGGCTGAATTCTACCGTGCAGCAGCCGCCAGCTATGAGAATCTCAGGATCGTCCTATGTCTAGCGCGCGTCACGCCACTCCTCTCTTTGTCCTGCATGCATACTAGATGTGCCATCGACTGTCGTGTGCCACCAGCGCACCAAGCAGAGTTCCTCTGTTCAATACAGTGGCTATGTGATGTCCTTGTCCAATGTCAACCCCTGCAGGTGAATCACGTCCATTGACTCTGCCGTCTTACTCCAGCACCCCTACCTCTCACTCCCGTCCGTGTTGCCCCGCGGGTGTTCGACGAATTTCTCGCAAGACCATCGGTTTGCTTTTCTACCCAGCTTCGTCAATCTGACACTGCTCTATGGGTCTTCGTCTTTATCGATCAAGATCTACACCTCATTATACACCTCGCTAGAGTTCACCTTCCGATGCTGCTGCCCCTCCAACAAGATTGGCATCCTAGCATTCCCTACTTCCACTACTTCGACTACTGGAACATCAAGATGGCGGCGATGTGACTATTTCTGTGACTTCGTCTACTTCCCCTACTACAACAACAACCCGAAGACCATCTCTTGTTCCTTCCAATCTGAACCGTGAGACCCTCACTCTATCCCTATTTTTTATAAAATGCTTTATTTCTTGTTGCATTAAACCATTCATGCTCGTATACATATTGTTGTTGGTGTATTTAGTTGATTCACCTCATAATTAAGTATGGAAACTATATGAGGGCAATCCTAGTCTTATATTGCCTCTATTTAAATGTGTGTAGCGAACCGATGACATGTTTTGTCTTATTAAGTCAAAATTTAATTTGCAGGGTAGCTAAATAACTTGAACCTCATATTTAATTGTCGGGATTTCTTTTCCGCTTAATATTGTTAAGATAGGCTGCATATTGTCATGTCATGCATCATATCATGAGGATGCCGAATCTTTACCGTACTATTAAATATTGCATCCGATGTTTCTTCTAGTGCTTTCCTTCTTCACCGGTTAGGACGATGAGTCGGTGCGAGATGCGACAAGCCTTCGGTCACCGACTTTGTCCCTTAGGCGAGCGTTCTCCCCCCTCCTACCTATTTTGCATTTATAGTCTTTACTTCCTTCCTTTGATCTACTGATATCCCTATTATCGATGCTTTAGTACCGTACCTTGATTTACCTGCTCTACCATATTGTCTTGGTTATCCTATTGTCTTGTTTGATTAGCTAGCTTTGCCCTTGCGAGTCATAGCGCATGCTTAGGTCTGCTACCGCTCTCATACAGTTGAACCATGATATTCAGTTATGGTTGATAACATGATAAGTTAAATGGGTGATGCTGATTATGGTTATGGTTATGGTTTCACCTAATGATAAGGCCCCGGCACGGACCACCTTTGGGAACTACTTGATCCGACCTAGGACCCATTCGTTCTACGATACTAGTTCTGAGTTGATCACGCTAACCAAACGTGGGGGCCCCTGGGATCCCCTCTCAACTACCGGCGCTATTCGTTTATCCAGATGGTCACAAATTGGTTTTACATTTGGTGCATACGCATAATATGTCCTCGGACATGGTGACTATAATATGTCTTTGGACTTGATATTTGGTGGACAGCAGCTGTATTGCATACATAAACGCGGTTCGGCCGAGAGGTCATCTTCCATAGTGGAACTCCGATCCTTCCCGACCGTGGTCACAAACACTGTACCTCCCTTGAGAATCATCGTGCCTCCTGGTTGGGTCAATACAGTAGGTGATACCTCAGGATACGCAGGTAGTTATGGGACAGTTCTTGTTGTGAGATTCGGAAGGCACACGTATTATGTTGCGTGAAGGGTTGAACATGCGTTTGGGTACAGTAGTGCACCCCTGCAGGGTAAATCTTTTCGAGAAGTCATGTGTCCACGGTTATGGACGCCTCAGGAGTACGGTGTCATGATCATAGACAACGCCACTAATATTTTGCCTCTAATAACATGACTAGTAATTAGCCTTCTCAACTAAACACCTACTTAATTAAAATTGCCACTGTGTGTGTTCTGCAAGTGGACTTCCTCGACTGGTCTTCAAGGAGGAAACTTTCGGATGGGTTATGTTTGGTGTTATATTATACTTATCGTATAGCGCTCTCTTATCTCGCTCTAATAGCCGAAGTTGTAGTGTGTCTCTATAAGTTAGATAGTGCAAGCTTTGCTGCCGCTGAACCCACCATAGCTACGTAGGCGAGGACCGCTGAATTCTAGCCTTGCCGTGTACTGGCCTCAGTACTGACCGCTCTCTTTTTCCTTTGCCCTTTGTCAGCACCCCTTTGGCTTTGACAGGTATGTGATTGACGACGTTAGCAGGGTTACCCTTATGGCTTGGTCTGAGCAGGGTTATGGACACCCTTGGTTATTCTTCAGGACTCTTAGTCCAATTTGGATCTTATCCGTACCCGGACACTATTTCGCTTTCTTCGAGATTTGTACCTTTGAGTTGTATCATTTGTATTCTTGACTCGTCGACTCGTTGTTTTATATATAAGTTCTTGTGGGATCTGTTCTAAACTACTGTAATGTAACTACTTGTAATCAAATCCCACCCACACGAAAGTGTTTGGTGGGCGTCTTTGAATCGCTTTTATGCGGACTCTGGCAGGAAACGCTAAGATCTGCATAGACCCGATTCTTGGACGTTACAGGTGGGCCATGTTAGGTCGGCCCCACTTGCCAGTGAGAAACTGCATGCATCATGTGCTCGGATCCACTAGAGACATCCACGACAGAGATTACAATTTGTAACTAGTTTCACCCGCAACTAGCCGTTGCATGTCACACTTCCAAGTTTTCAGAAAATGTAAAATAAATAATAAACATAGATCATATTTATACAGTTCATCTATAAATTTCCATCCCAAAATATTACTAGAACATGGTCTGGCAACACAAAATAAACAAATGAACACAAGATATTGTTCGCTTATGTTTTATTTTTACACAATTCACATAAGATCATATTATGGGCCCGAATATTGTAGATGCACAAGATACAATATAGCCAATGTTCCTGATACATTTCACATTTTTTGAGAACTCGAAAGTGAAACAAATAATAAAGGTGTGTGGGCGCAACAAGTTGCAGAATATTCGACCTGCACTAACTAAAACTATGACTTGCATACAAAAGGAGTTTGATCAAATCATAGGCCTTGCACTTATATTGCAGCATAATGAGTGTTAGAGTACAACAAGTTAACAGCTGAGGCCATGTGATACAAAGTACACAAATCTCTATTCCATATGATCACTATGTTCAGCCCCTCTTCCTTGAACTGTTAATTATGGCGGTTCCAATCCTTCGCATTGTCCAGGCTTGGGACAAACCACAACCGGGTCTCTCGCCAATTCTAGCCAATGTTGGTTTAGAAACCAACAACAGCGTCTTGAGCATTCATACTAAAGCGGAATATTTCAGGACGATGATTAAATCTACTGAGGCTAACTGTATGCGGCGAGGTGTATACACAGTTGCTCCTCGTTGGATCTCCAGGGCCAAGTCCTGTCGTGCCAACTGGAGTAGTATTTAGATAGTTCAATCCCAGGAAGATAGAAAATGCTCCAAGGTCTAAAACCCTCCGCCATTGCCTAAGTGGAAGTAACCTACTAGTGTTAATCGATAACACATGGCAACAAAACCCAGTAGAATAGGTGTGAATAGTGCAGCCGTGATGATAAGCAACATTTTCAGCGATAGGATAACCACCATAAGTAGTGTCATACCGCCTATCACTAATGACCACAATATTGATCAGAATAAGGATAACACCATCATGAGATCTTGCTAACCACCACAGATCAGGACTGTACTCACAATTACCATAAAGATCGGGTGGCCTCAGAAGACGTACAGGACCTTGCAGTGAAAGCACATTCAGAGGTTAGCTGAGAAATTTTTTAATGATGAAGCTTAAAATTTTAATGATGGAAATTTTACCCCATGCCCGAGGCTCCCATGCATAAGCATTGCCTATCCGAGTAACGGCATAGACAACTCCCTTGTGGATAATTGCATCGCGGTAGATGAACATGCTGAACTGGTTCTCAAGAACCATCCACATACCATGAGGACCATCAAGGAAGGAAATTACCGTGTCGAAGATGGCCAGGACAAAGAAATCTGTATAGTTTCTAGCAACTATGGGAACTCGGCAAATGCCTATCTTCAGTAGATTAGTAGGCTGACCAGCTGCCACAAACTAAAGTACCTTAGGTGTGGCTAAAAATCGAAGATTCCTGATAGAGGAATCCAGTGACGAGTGAACACATTCACAAGGTCCTAGTTACAGGTGAGGCCAACAGTGGTGATCGAATCTCCATGCGTGCATGCCCACTCCTTACTCTCATAATCTGGCATCACAACATCGGAGGAGGACCTGTCCAGCGGCGTCAGCTCGCACAAAGTCCACTTGAACTTCTTGTGTGGTTCTGCTTGACCCTGCCACAATAGTATCTTCCCTTGTAGAACGACTTCTTACGATTGTCGCGGTAGAAGACATTGTACTCGCGTGGTAGCTCAGTTGGGTGAGAATGAAGAACATAGGGGAAACCAAACAGATGATATTTTGCCAGGGATGCACTATGTGTTGCTGAGTAAACATAATGTTTGCAGCAAGCAACGAGGCTCACGATGGTGATGACGTCGCATCTGGCTGAGATTTCTTCAAGAGGGCCATTGGAGAACACCCTAGAAGTGTCACTATCATTGATCGATTGGGCCATCACGAGGAAGAGGTCAAGCAGGTGGGGGACGATGGAGTTTGGTTTTGATTGGGGTTTTGGAGGAGAGAGCGAGTTACAGATGGCAGGACGAGACGGAAAACAATCTATCAAACTGGGCACCAAAGTTGATACTAAAGCAGCATGGTGGTGTTGGCGCGTGCCTGTATTGGTATGCAAGTGGGAATGGCCCTCGCCGAGATGTTGGAGGTGAGGTGAGGATGTAGATCGAGGAAAAGAGAAATATGGAATGAAATAAAACAAAGCGTGCCTTCTTTCTCTCTGCAAAATCTATTGTGCCTATCTAACTAGGCTACCGAGATGATCTAAAAGCGGCATTACGGTGTTGGCATGTTCTAAGGTGGGCGAGTGGGGATCAGCGAGAAAATGGAGAGGAAGAGGACGGAGAGCAAAGAAAAATAGAATAAGTCGATTGAAATCATACAGACTTTACCGAGCATGGTTTTTCTCTCTTCTCTGCGTTTCCTGGTGCCTATCGAGTAAACAGGTTTAGCCTTTCTATTAGTATATCATAGCTAGCCTAGCATGGCATGGAGCTATAATGTCCTGTAAAATGAATTGTCATGGCAGAGAGACCGTTTGGAGTATACTTGGAGTTCCTATTCCCGAATGTAATAATCCTTGGGTCTTCTACATTCATCATCATGTGCAGGAACATTTGGAACAAGTACTATACTAGTGCTACTAATAAACACATAAAGGTTTCACCGGTAATTAAGGAACCAAAACTGGAATACTCTCGAACTCTTGTAGTACAACAACAACAATGCTCACAAAATGGGCTACTAGTACCATCTGCACACCCACACACTGCCACCTCAAATCAGCTTGCCTGCTACACCACCAATTTCCTCTCCCATGTCGGCCTCTATGCCCCTGTTTCTGGACCCAAAATCGACCACCTCTCTGTTCAATAAAAAATCGACCATCTCTAAAAAATAAATCAACCATCGACCAAAAGAAAATCCACTGTCTAATTCTTCTCGTTCATTTTGAACAGACGACCGCAATTACTCGAGAGACGTGTGAGTAGTCGTCTGAGCTACTGGTTGTAGCTCCACGAAAATACGCTTCTGGAAGCGGCAGAAGAATTTATTCTCTGTCAGTGACGGAAGAAGATCGACGATGTAGTACCAATCAACAAGTCTGCGGCTTTATCCGTCTGACCAGTAAGAGCCGGCACGAGTGATGACCAGCTTATGAAGCACATCGGAAAAGGTGCCTTTAAGGCATATAGTATGTAGTATACGATAGTACACCTTCATTCTAATTTAGAATGGTCACATAGTGCTAAATAATTTAGACTAGTAACTTGCACATGTTAGTACCTTCATAGTGGGTAATAACATGTGTGTAGTGACATGCAAGGCCTAATTAATTAGGTTGTAAAATCATACTAGTCTTGGTATGTGTGATGTTATGGTAACTAACTAAGTTACTACCTCCCTATCTTTTTTATTAATTAACTCCGAAAAGACATTTATTTCCAAACTAGTATATCCCGCTTACTTGTATTTCAAGTTTGACCTAATTTCATTAAATTTTCAAGATACAAAATCTTAGTAAGAAGTTGAACCTATTGTCAAAACTCTCAGTGGTTTATGATATATTAATTGACCACCCGATGGGTACCTCCAACAATTTTTTCTTAAAACTTTCAAAGCAACCTACAATTTACTTATAGTTTAAATTTGACCTAATTTCGATAAATCTATATAAAGTCATTCAGGTGGAATAGTTATCTAGGAAGTTTGAAAACTCATAAAACATAGGTATTGTTAGTACAACATGTTGGTCCACTATACATATGTCTAAAAACTTGGCTTGTGGCATTCAGATACACCGGAGGATGTGAGTACCTTTTACCTTACCTCCCCGGTAACGACGCCAGAAAATAGCTTGATGTCTACGCACTTCTATTCTTGTAAACAGTTGTTGGGCCTCCAAGTGCAGAGGTTTGTAGAACAGCAGCAAGTTTTCCCTTAAGTGGATCACCCAAGGTTTATCGAACTCAGGGAGGAAGTGGCCAAAGGTATCCCCTCTCAAGCAACACTGCAATCAAGATACAAGAAGTCTCTTGTGTCCCCAACACACCCAATACACTTGTCAGGTGTATAGGTGCACTAGTTCGGCGAAGAGATAGTGAAATACAAGTGGTATGGATAATTATAAGTGGTAACGATGATAGAAAATAGCTTGATGGCGTGGAAAAGACTAAAGTAAAACTGATATAAAGATAGAAGCAAGCAAACATGTGATAGATCTAATAGCAAACGGTGTTTCAGTGCTTAGAAACAAGGCCTAGGGATCAGACTTTCACTAGTGAACACTCTCATATAAATATATTCTTCTTTATGATACTACGCTGAACTACTCTCCGGTTGGACACTCTAATCCATGGTAGGGCTATAACAGCACACCTCAAAGTAAGCCTTTCCCATCTAGATAACCCCACACTGTTACCTTGAGAACTAGATGGTTCAAACAAACACCACAATTTCATAAAGACATCCAACTCCAAATATAACTCACAACAAGTATTTGAAATCTCTAGCCTAAGTGCCACCATGGTGTGCACACTATCAACTTCACACACATGGGGAGAGCAGAGATCTATTAAAGCACTTGAGTAGCAATGTACATCTATAGATTACAAGCTCATGATCTCAATAAGATCATGCATAGAGAGAGATGAACACATAGCTACTGGTAGAACCCTTAGCCTCGAGAGAGAACTACTCCCTCCTCATCATGGGAATCAGCAATGGTGATGGATATGGTGGTGGAGATTGATGGAGATGGCTCCGGGGGCACTTCCCCGTCCCGGCAGGGTGCCGAATGAGACTTCGTCCCCGAATCTCCCTTCGGTGGCGTGGCATCATGGAACTTTTCGTGGCTGGAGGCTTGATGATTTAGAGTTTTTGAATCGGGAGGCATCTTATAGGCGAAGATGCAAGGTCGGTGGGCGGCTAGGGGGCCCACACCACCTGGTGGCGCGGCCAGGGCTAGCCCGTGCCACCACATGGTGTGGCCACCCTGTGGCCCTCTCCGTCTCGTCTTCTGGCTCCATGAGTCTTCCGGTAAAATATCGACTTTGGCTTTTGTCCGGTCCAATTCCGTGAATATTGATTTTCTGACTTTCCTGGAACCAAAAATAGCAGACAACATGCAACTGGCACTGTGGCATCTTGTTAATAGGTTAGTCCAAGAAAGTGTATGAAAAGTACTCCAAAGTATGGACAAAACATAAGAAAGTAGATAAAACCAAGCATGGAACATCAAAAATTATGGATATATTTGCAACGTACCAGGGTCCTATTGTCGAGGAAGAGGAGCGGCACTGGTGACCAAGAAACGGTGGTGCAGAGGAGCAGTGAGAGGCTAGAGCGCAAGGGAGAATAAGGACGGCAGGCGCAGGGAGACGAAGTGAGGAACAACTGCTCCTTGGCGCACGTATTTATCGAGGAAAAATAGCCACGCCGGTTCCCCTGCCTCGACACCACATGGCAAGCAACGGCCCCACTCCACCACGCCGGTTCCCCTCCCTCTGCGCCACATGGCAGGCAACCACCCCACTACCCCGCGACGGTTCTAAGCAGATCGCATACGCCAGCACCACGCGCACAGAATATCCCGCAGAAGTTACTGCGAGAGGCAAAACACGCCCACAATCTCCAAGGAGACACAATGATGAAGGCGTGCGCGCGGTTACCAAAAACTGCAACGGTAGACCCAGAAGTCAAACTGACGTGACGCGCGCCAGAAACGGCACGCATGGCTGACGCAAGCGCCAACGACAGCAAACTGGTGATCCCTCTCCCGGCCGGATGTGGCAGCCGGTCAAGAAGATCACTGCTCACACCCTGTGGGTGGGACCATCGGCTTCGTAGCCGATGAACCCCAGCCAGGAAAACAACACAAAATCTCAAGCCGGTACAGGACAAAGACTATAGGACAAAGGCTACAAAACAAAACTACAAGACAAATGAAAACGACAAAGCATCTACACCACCAATCATTTCAAATGAGCACACAAGAACTTCTCCACGGGGCCAAGTCCTAACACGCTCGGGGACTAGTGTCGGGGGGATGACCCCCGGGTAGGCCAAGACGGGACCAACCGGCCGGCTCCAAGGAGCACATGTCGTCTGGACCCAGATTAAGGAACCACAACCGGGTGGAATCCCCACCCGTTTCGCATTCAAGTTTCCCCGGCTAGCCCATCTAGCCGGGTAGCCAGAAGAACCGGCTGGGAGGACGCTCCTAGCCTGCCGCCTCGGATCCGCTGGTCGTGGTACGGTAGGGATGACGCTCCTTGCTGAGCACACCCTTGATCGGACAGAGTGACTGGCCTGGCCAGTGCTATTAGACAACTGCACCAAAGCTGGAGGATGACGAGCAAAGAAAGGGCTGACGAGGAAAGCCCCGACTTATGCATAAAGAACCAACTGATGGATAAAGAGCAGGATGATGAGTAAAGCAGGGGCACTGGACACTAAAGCATGGTCCTCCCCTGTACTGGAGACTTGACTGGACCCCGGCCTACCGTTTGGCCCTATCCAGCTGGCCCACTTTGTAAAGTCCAAATCCAAACAGTAAACCCTAGAACCCTCCTTGTAAGCTACCTCCTCAACTTGTATATAAATGGGGGTAGTGCTAGGGTTCTAGGTAAGCAGAAGAGAGATAGAAGAAGAAGGACTTAGATAATTCCAAGCAAGAAGTAGATAAGGAAACAGCTCAAGGAGCACCTGTATTGGGCATTCACCCACTTTGATAGTATATCTTTGCAGGAGTAGGAGTTTTACCTCGCCAAGAGGGCTCCGGACCTGGGTACATTGTTGTGTCTGCAATATCTGTGCCCAACCCGTTGCGAGTCGCCACCGATAGCATCCTGATTGTCCCCTTCAAGCCATCCCCGATGGTACTGCCGTGTTCCACACCACGACAACACACAACCATCATATACTCCACTTGGAATCTTCCCAAGGTGTCCGCAGTCTCATCTCTCTCCATTTCCTTTCCCTTGACTGAAATAAAAGGAGGGGAATGGCCACCTTCTCTCCTCTACCCATGTAGCTCAAATAGTGGTCGGTGACGACACACTATGCCCCCGCCCATATCCTAGACTCCATCGCCCTCTCTCACACTCACCCCATCGCCTAGCTACCCTCCAATAGTTGGCAAGAACGCACCTTGAGCACGCCCTCGAGCTGCACCTAATGATCAATCCAGTTTGGTTTCGACCCAACAAATCATCAAAGCCAAGTGAGGCCATCACCCTGGCGCGTCTCCAGCACGACCTGTGCCGTTAGCTAGCCTCCTTGAGAACTTCGTAGGCTCTGGCATTTTATCGAGTGCTCTGCAGATGAGATGACCACCTGCTATCCCTCGCCCATTCCACAACTCACGGTCAGCCGCTTGTCTCCAAAATGCTTGTCCGTGAGTGCGATCTCTTTACCTCCGCCCCCTTTGTTTAATCGGAGGCCACTTCCCCTCTCCATGCTGAAAACAAGATCGGTAGACATGGACAACACACTCTAGACTATAAGGCCATAGCCCACCCCAACACCTCTATCCTGGCTCGCGTAGGGTTGGTATCTTCGAATGCGTGAGCGGGATCGCTAGTAGACGACCCTATAGGGATCCCTTTCTCTAGAGGATCGACATTCAACTCCTCTTCCATCCCTATCTTACTCCCTTAGCTAGAGCTCAAGTTCTCGTCCCATGTTGTCGAGGAGTGTGTGTTCTTCACTACGGTACTGTAAGCTTGCGCAGAAGGTTGTCGTTAATACCTACCACCCCTTCTCCTCTTATTCACATCATTGTGATCCCCTTCCTATGATCTACCTACCCGTGCCAACCGTTTGTCACAGGGACATCGGGAACCACCACCACCATATCATATCCGGTAGGGAAACCGCCAACGAAACCCACACCTTTGAGCACTTCCAGCCCCGCCAAGACCACCCCATGGCCTTAGCGACCTCCCTCATCCATTTTGTTGCTGAACCATTAACACACAACCTAGGGAGCACCCTAGCAAGGGCATGAGAAATCTCCACTAGCAAGTATGCGCAAGTAACCTTTCGACATCAAATCCGTTGCTATTGTCCACCGTTCCACTCGCCATGGTGTTCTATATCTCCTCGTCCCCTTGCCATCATTAGGGAGTACCCCTAGGTGAGTCCTTTACCCATCCCCAAGATTCCTAGGGATTGCCATCTGTCATCACCATTGGGAGATTGAAGACAAGCGCTGGCCATCAATCTTAAATAGATCAAATAGCTAGCCTCGCTCGATACCACTTTGTTTCCCCTCAGTCACTGAGAAGCGGGCCCATAGGTCTGGCATTCGAACGTGTTATCCGTACGCCAGCTTGTTAGCGAGTTGGGACGGCCCCGCTCGGCATGACCAGATCCATCAAGTTGCGGGCTGCACAATGTTTTTCTTTTAGCTCTATTTAATCTTTTGGGTAGATATGTTTCAATGTATTTGGATATGTAGATTTACAGTGAGGAAAAATAAGTATAAAAGTACAGATCTGACTTTGGGGGTTGTTTTAGGCTAATCTGAACAGGATTTTTAGTCGATTCCAACTCGTAGTGAACCAGTAGTGGTAGATGTTTGATAACCTAGGGCCATAATTAATTAACAAAAACATAATTTATAGTGATTTTAATACTGTTTCAGACGCTATTGTCACTACAAAATTCATTAGAATAAAAATAAGAATCCTAAAAATACAAATACAATTTTGTTACGTTTCTAAATTCGTTATACTTCTAATAGCATGAGTGTTGTATGTTGGTATGCGACTGAACTTGTGAGTGTGTATTTATGCTTTTCCATGCATGTGTGTGTTCATAATGTCCATGAACTTAGTTAACTGTTGGAATAATTAGCAAACGTGTTTTCACTAGGTTATTAAAGCATGAAGCTACTAAAGTGTTGTGTTGCTTGTAGTGCTCATATATTGTACTAGATCATAAAAGCGCGTGTTGCCGCGTCCGTTCATATAAAGAAGTAATGATACGGTTTTTGAAAATAACTGGGTTGTAGCGTATAATTTGAATAATCGAACTATGATTCCTAGAGCGATGGATATTCGGATACAATCAAACTACCAGACTTATCTTTACCATCAATTTTAAATATTTCTGACGACAAGCAATACAAGTTGAAAACATAAATTGCAAATGGTTAAATACATATCAATAAAGTCTCCCGATGTCTCATGAAAGAATAATACGAGAACACTCGCATAGTTCCAATATAATTAGATATTTAAATGCGTAATATTACTCTATAACTTATAATATAAATATAGAATCAAGTGAAATAATAGAAAGCATTTCGCTTCTTGATTTGGTATTAGTTTTAAACGCTCATCGACGTTCTCAAGCATCATATATGTAAAGGAGGGTTTAAACATATTTATATAAATAATGATTGCAACGTGTTGCAATCATATAAATTTCATAAATTGCACTAACGCTTTCATAACTTGTCCATCATACTTGCTTCAAAATAAACCGTATCCATCTGCACAATGCAAGTGAGTGTAAGCGCATAGCATGTCCCCATTTTTTGGAATAAGACTCATTTTATTTGACTTATTTAGTAAAGATACAGAATAGAAAACACATGCCAGACAATGGCGGGAATTCGGCTCATGATCATGCTACTGGAACTTAATATAATAGAAATAAAGGCAAAATCCAAGTATGTTAATCCCGCAAACACTAAACTGGTACTGTTGTGAAGACATACAAATCTGCATAAATAAAGAGAAAGTAATGTAAATAAGCAAGACTAATATTGTGCATAGCTACAGAATGCATCAGCGTAGACAGTACAGCCCTATGCTTGAGATAGATAGCAAGGAAACAAATTACCATGCCACAAACTCTAATACTTAGGAGCAATGAACATAAGAAACAACATAGGAAACGGAGTAAACCAACTTTGACATCAACAAACATGATACCATTCGGCAACTCTTCATGGGCCATCTAACCAACGACCATGCAACTTGGTTTGCTCAAGGCAACAACTAAAGAATCTTCCAAGTACTTAGATACATGATCTGAACAACGAGATCCACAACCATAGGCCGGTGTCAATTAGAATATTTAACTCTAACATAGCATGATTTTGTACCAAGCTCTTGAAGTTGAAGATGCTAATTGCCAGGGATTCATGATGTCAAAGCAATTTACCAATATGGTGAGCAAATTAGAAAGAATGAATGTATGGAAATAGTAGAGGGAAAAATGAAGAAAAAGAAAATGAATGCTTTGTGTGTCACATGGTTGGCTCTAAAATGGCGGTGCATGCAGGCCTATGCTGAAACAATCAGCCTTTGCATTCAACATGGGAGCTTCACCGCTGGAGTTATCTTCCCACAGAAACCATATAACGGTAGTGTGGCTGCACATGTGATCTCCGTGTGGTCTCCTTCATCATGCTCCCTCGATCGCTGAATATAATGAAAGCCTGAAGCCGACATATGTTAGTGAGTTGAGTGTGATAATCAAGAATTTACAAAGAATAGTGATCCAAGCTGAAAAAAGAACAGATCAACATTTCTTGTAACTCAAAATCCCAATTAGCAAGCAAACATATAGGTCGGACTATTGATTAGGACGGACTTAAGAAGGGAGACGGTTATGTAGACACCCTAGAGTTGAACCAGCGACCAAGACGTCCACCTCCTCTTTCTAATTGTGGAATCCATATGTCTTGCACCTCTCCTAACAATGCCACCTGGGTGAGAATGGAGCCGCAGTCTTCCGTGGATGGATGCAGCACGACCCACCACACACACTCATGCCGCTAACCCTGATCGAATAACATCATAACATGGTGAAGGATTAGCAATCGCCGCCTAGACAAGAGGGAGAAAGGAGACTATATGAGGAATTCAAGAGATGAACTAGGCAGACATGAAATGGAAAATGGCGCAAAACAATTAAATCGCGGGGACATTTGGTCTCCACGGCTCCCTCACCGCCACTACAAGAATGGACGACAGAGAAAGAGGAATTACTTCATGTAGGATGAAATCTTGCAAAACTTCGGTATGACAAAACAATGGGCCCTGATGTGCTTCTTTGGTGCGCATTCGAGCCTCGCGTGCAGACTTTGTCAGCCCATTTAATAAAGGATAGGTTTTATGGTACGTGATGACCTGAAGAAGCATAAAGCGAGCCTCATGTGCATACTTTGTCAGCCCATTTAATAATTTTACAGATGGTCGTCCAGTGAACGTCAGGACATATTGATCAGGCTGCAGAGCGGTCCGGATATGTAGACCATGCGAGTAGACGCATCGAATGAGCCCAACCGAAGTTGTGGAACAAGGAAACGATCTTGTGCGTTCCTACACGTGATCCAACGGTAGGCGAACTGAAAATGCCGTGAGAGGCCATAGGTGGTTGCATTTTACTGTTTCTTAATTTTAAGTGTTTGTTGATTCTTTAGTTGTGTGTTTGTGTGTTATTTATTTTCACGATGATACATACAGATGTTGAGAAATTTGAGAAGGGAGGAAACTTTGACGAGTTTGAAGCCAAAGACCAAGGACAATGTAACAACCAAGTCACCCCACATTTATGAATTCATAATGTCCTAATATTTTGTTCAAGCATTTTTTGCTTTATTTATTCAACTGCATTGTTTTCATACTATATTTGTATATTACCTTGTTAGTAGCTTGGATCCTCCAAGATATGCCTTAGATATTATAGTATACACCCCTATGACACCTATTTACTCATTATCATGAAAGCAAGATGGATAGCATCATGGTCTTCTCAAAATCTGTTTCTATAAAATCAAAACTTTAGGTTGGGAATACCGGAAAAAGATGATCTTGGAAAGGAAACAGGTTTTCATGGAAAACCTTAGGAAGTGTTACTACCCAAATGTGTTTTTCTTTCAAAATAAGAAAAATAAATGTTCGGTAATGAAGGGGTTATTGGGAACTAGAGAAAAAAGGTTTTGAAAACAACACATGATCACTAGGTGATTCCCCGGAAATAATATCCCGTGCAACCATATTGCCCCGGAGTGGGACGGGGCTTATCTCATAGTTTTTTTAGTTTAGTATGTGATACCTCACAACTGCATATAAGGGTTCAAATACCTAGAAGTCAGGTTGTCCTAATGGGAAGGGTCATATGCCTATTTACTTGCCTCCTCTTGAAGAGCTGCTTGCTGAAGCTTGAGAAACGAGCTTGGAGTGGTATGGGTGAGAGCATATTTGATTGAAGCATTTAGCCCTTGATGGAACCTCTTTTGCCTTTTCTTGTCATCAGAAACTTCATCAGGGGGAGTTGCTCTTAGATAGCTCTCCCATCAAAGAGCGGCTTCCCCACGCAGAAGGTGAGTAGCGAACTTGGCCTCCCGTGCTCAGCAACATCTGCGGTATCCAGTAGCCTCGTGATCTCCCTGAGCCAATCCTCGGCATCCAGCGGCTCGACGGTCACCTCGAAGTGTCGTGGGGTGATCTTCAGAAAGTTTTTCATGTTTCCACGCTGGGGAGGTAGAGGAGGTGGTGTGAACTCATTCCTCCGGACGCTCTCCTCGAACCTCATGTATTTGCCAAACTGACAAGCGCAACACCCAGCTCTGGCAAACCCGGAATATCATCGTCATTGCAGCGAGGCATCCTATTATTGATGGAAAAAACTTGTGTTAGTACCATAATGGAGAATTATTAATAATCTAAAATAGCACTAAAACAGAATTAACCAAGATTAAAGGATACAATTTACTAAGAGGATATTAAAATATCAAGAAAAGTTCATAGCACCTAGAAGATAGTTAGCATATCACACACAACTAAAAAGGAGTGTAGAATATAAATCTACCAAAGAATTTTTTTCCGCAAATTTCGGCATTAAAATACCAACTAGATGCGCAAACCACTTAATAGTTAGAGCTTAGCAGCTTCACCCATTCAATGTACAAGAGCGAATGATAAAAGTAGTGGTATGGGCTTGACTCCATCCTTCTTACGAAAAACGTGCATAAGAATAGGAAAAACGTGCAACCCAACTCTTATCCTTCTTACGAAAAACTAACAGAGATTAACAGATACATAACGAACACCCCTAATTATAACGTGTCAGTTATAAAGAGTAAGACATAACGCATCCGTTTACAAAGAATCGAATAGATCACGTCGGTTTACAATAAGCCTGCTGGTATAGAATGTACCAACAGTTGATAACCAAATGCAGATTACGACAACAAGGTTGGATGCAACAGATAGACAAATAATTACACACACATCCTATGGTACTACGGAAAACCCCAAACACGTGAATCCTAGTTTGAATTTTTAGAAGAGGATAGACAAACGTTATGCTTCCTTACCAGAAAAGGATGGGTGGATGGGTAAGAAGAAAAATGGAAGCAGTCCTACTCTCACGTTTAGTTTTTCCCTAGTATACATAGCTATCAAAATATTTTCTAGACTAACAATGACCATCTTGGCTGAGACCCAGAAGGGCAGAATGGCTCTGATACCAATTGTAATACCTCAGACCTTACGCTCTAACCACAAGCCTGGATGAACCAAAGGTGGACAGGGCGTACTACCATGGGGTCGTGCAGCCACACACAGTAGGCCCACCTAGTGGAGCAGGGCATGGTACCGGCCAACCATCCCACCCACTTTTAGAACATCGAGACTAGAGCGTGCGGCGTAATCGATAGGTAACGCAACCAAAACATACACAAATGAGTATATGTGTCGGGCGACTTACAATAGACATCAAAGTCACACCACCTAGAAACAATAGAAATAGAAATATTCAACGCCATACGGCAAGATCTAAATATCCTAGATAGATATAATAGTTTAGGATACATCCTCATACATCACGCAACAGAGTATCAAGTGGAAGCGGAAAACATGATCCGAGTACGGATAATAAGAACATTGGCATAAGATGCCCTAAAAATAAGCACATCCCACCCACAGATCTCATGGATCTCCATCCTCGGAATCTCTACACCGGACAGTCGTTGCCACCATCACCAGTCTCTTTGACCCAGTAGCCTTCCTGGTATACCTGTCCATCTAAACCAAATATTTATCGTGTGAGACCCTAGGGGTACTCAGCAAGTCTTAATGAATCTAATAGGAACAACCTAGGAGTGACGCAATTGCAGCGAAAGGTAGTAGCTACAAAGTTCTATAAAGACACGCTACATATCTGCCCAACTAGAGATGGACAGACGATCGTTAATTAGTAACAACAGTTATATAAGCAACATAAATAACACCGCTCGCCCTCCTTCTCTCTTACCGATGTAGTCGGATTGATGACAAGTACCCCATGAGGGGGTCCTCGAGGCATGCGGAAGAGAGGGGTGTGAGACGTATGGTGTTCTGGGACGGTGAGCACACAAGTTTACCCAGGTTCAAATCCTCCAGCTTTGGACGGATCCTACTCCTGCTAGCAATCCATTAATACGGCAGAGCCGGATATGGGTTTCAAGGGTTTCGCCTGTGCGAGTTGAGGTTGTAAACTATTGTGAGGGTGCCCTAAAGGCTCTCCCTAGGACGGCTTATATAGATATCTGGCCTAGGGTTTACAGGAGAGACTTATCCGGCTACGACTAAGAGTTGATTATAGAGTACATCTTAAACTATAAGTAACACTATGGGCCTATGTCGGTAAGTCATCTGGGCCTTCCCGTAGCCGGACTAGACTCCGTCTCTTCTCCCTGACTGGGCCGCCCGTGAAGCAATGCTCTAACCTGAAGTGGGACACCCTGGTCAGTGAGGTACAGTGAGGATACCTGGAAAGTATATCCCCAACAACAGCCCCCGGAAGCCTCCAAGATCCAGAGTCAGATTTCATCATCATCTAGCTTGATCTTTGGCTTGCAGAATCTTGAAGGGTTCCTGAAACTTCAAAAGAAAAGATAGGATCCAGGTCTCAAATGAGTCGGACCTATGATTACATTATTCGGGTTTCCAGCTCGAAATTCAAACTAAGCTAGAACTTGGTCTCTGACGTAATCTGACACTAGTCATGGTCAAGTCACGTCACTGACAGACATTCCCTTTAGCACGGCCATTGGTGGGTCCGCCTTTTGCGGAACCAAGGCGTCATTTTAATGCATGCACAGAGATCAAGGCAGCGTAATCATCGGATGTCACGGTTACTGTACACATTTGCACGAATCTTGGCGCAAATGAAGGATATAAGTGGTTAGGGTTCTCCTCTCCATCTTCTTCACCGGTACTTGTGTCGTTTCCTTCCTCCCAACGCCTCCCACGAACACAGAGCTCCTCTGCTCCCTAGAATCCTCCAGCGCCGCCCATCCTAGGTCACCGTTCCACGAGAAAATGGCTTCAGCATCATCTTCCAGCGCGGCGGCGGCGGCAGCGACGACTTCGGTAGCGGAGAAGGAGAGCAACTGTGGGGTCTGGATCCCGTGTGTCCTTGACAACGTGAAGCTCTGCGTCATGGAGAATGAAGGGCTCCTCCGCACCGGTGACTGGTGGAGCGTCTTTAGAAAAATCGTCCCTAATCCTGACACCGGCAAGCGGGTACACTTCGGCACCCACCTCGACAAAGGTTTGAGTTTCCCTCCCTCGGACTTCTTTTCAGAGGTTATAGATCACTACGGAGTTCAACTCCATCATCTTCCCCCGAACTCTCTCTTAGAGATGAGCGCATATGCTTCTTTGTGCGAGGGGTACCTCGGCATTAGGCCGAGTCTCACTCTTTTCCGGTTTTACTTTCATGTCCGAAGAAATTCTATCACCGTCGGTAATCAATATATTACCAGAACTATTAGTTTTTCTGTTAGGAGAGAGCGCGTCTATCCTCGGATTAGGGCCAGTGAGTCGGTGAAACAGTGGTCGTCCACTTTCTTTTATCACAAGGATATTGCTGCTCCAGGCAAAGCTACTTCTTTGCCGGCTTTTGTTGACGTTGCTGCCACGCCCCAAGAGTCCTGGAACGCAGATGCGCCGACTCTCAGTGACGATATGCTTCTTGCCAAGAGGCGGATCGAATATTTGATGAAGCATAAGGGCCTTAAGAGGTCCGACTTAGTTCACTGCTGGGTGGCATGCCGGATCCAGCCTCATCAACATCATGGAGACCAGCTTATGCACTCCATTACGACATCCAATAATGATTCCCTCCGAATCTGCTCCCACCCTTACACGGATAAAGAATACGAGTCTCAAATCAAGTGGCTGATAAGGGAGCGGATCGAGAGGAAAATGCCGGAGCTGTCTTTGGACATGCATACGGCTGAAGATCCTGTGGTTCCAGTAAGTTTCCAGCCGTAACTCGAATTATGTGTTCATATTTACATTGTTTTGCAATACTGAGATATCTTTCTTTTTCAGCTTGCTGACCTCCTCGAGTTGGAGCTTGCTCCTATTGAGTGATATCCTCCTGAGTTGTCTCAGGATGATGGAGAGTTGGTTCCACTACTGAACATAATTCCTCGGAAGTGTAAGGCTCCGACAGTTGCTATTGGCACAAAGGAGGTGCCCGTTGTGAAGAGGTAATGTTTCCTCACAAGGTCTTTGTATTTTATGTCTTAATTCCTTCCGAGGTGTAATGTTCTCTATTCTATTACTTCCTCAGAGCTAGACAGCTCACCAAGGGCAAGGGGAAAGGAGGCTCGTCGAAGCCCCTGCGCCAGTCAAAGCTGAATTTGACTTCTCCTGCCGCAGCACCTCCGACTCCTGCCCCTCAGCCTTCTGTGGCGCCGGAGATTACTCCATCTTCGACCGTCGTAGAAGATAAGGCTCAACAAGCAGAGCCAGTGAACCTCGGATCGCAAACTGACGTCACCATGGGTGACTCAGGTTTTGATAAGGGTGAACCCTCTTCGGGTAATGATCCCTCGGCAGTGGTCTTTGCTGAAAGCCTCCTCAACAATCTGGGTCTTGCCAAGCTTGGCATTACTCGGAAGTCTGTGGAGGAATCCAATGGCTAGCCCACCAATGCTTGGAGAGCCGGAATATTACTGCCGAGGAAGAGGCACAAGAAGCGGAGGACATCAAGTACTCCGAACTTCTCGAGCAGATCCGTCTTTGCGACGAGGGGCTCAGAACCGGTGTGCTTCTGCCACCACCAGTTATCCCGCTGACCCTCGCCGAGAAGGTTAGCACCGAGGTGTCTATGAGCTTAAGAAAGCTCACCCATGAACATCATGTAAGTCGAATTCCAACTTATCTTTTTTTACTTTATTCCATATCATATCCTCTAGCCCCCAAGCATGAAGTTGGATAGACAATCCGGATTTATGCTTCCTTAGGATGTCAAAGAATAAACTAGTGTAGCCCCCAAGGCTCGTGCTGATATTAGTAAAAATATTAGCCTGATTCTTTAGTAGACTTCTGACTCTAGGTATTCTGACTTACAAAAAGTTAATTCGTATAACCAGGAATTGTTGAAGAATATCTGCAACAAGCAGAGAGAGATCAGAGCTCTCCGTCTTGAAAATTCTCAATTGAATGTGTCAAGGGATGAGGCTGAAGGTAAACATTCCAGTTCTCAAACCTTGCCTTTGTTTCATAGTCGAATTTTTATTCAACTGTTGTTATTTTGACTACAGCACTGGTAAAGCAATCCTGTGCTATGATTGAAGAAGCCGAAAATCTGAAAACCCTGGCGGTGGATGATGACCCACAAGTATAGGGGGTGTATCGCAGTATTTTCGAGGGAAGTGAAACCCAATTTATTGATTCGACACAAGGGGAGCCAAAGAATATTTGTAAGCCTTAACAACTGAGTTGTCAATTCGGCTGCACCTGGAAACAATCTTGCTCACAGCAGTTTATCAGTAGCAACATTTTTGTAGTAGGAATAGCAAAGTAGCAGCAGCAGTAAAGCAAAGACAGTAGTAACAATAGCAGCAAACAGTGGGATTCGAGTGCGGTAGGCATAAGGATGGATGGACGGGCGTTGCATGGACAAGAAAATTCACATATCAATCAGAATATAGGGCAATTGCAGATAAATAAGATAAGCATCCAAGTACTAGATAATCCTAGGCATGTGTTCCATATATAGTCATACGTGCTCGCAATGAAAACTTGCACAACATCTTTTGTCCTGCCAGCCCGTTTGCAGCGGGGCCTCAAGGGAACTACTGGCAATTAAGGTTCTCCTTTTAATAGAGCACCGGAGCAAAGCATTAACACTTCGTGAACACATGTGATGCTCACATAAAAGCCATTCTCTCCGGTTATCCCGATTTCTGTCACTTCAGGGCCATTGGTTTCGGACAACAACGTGTGTATACAACTTGCAGGTAAGACCATAAAACATACTATCATAATGAATCAATAACATGTTCAGATCTGAAATCATGGCACTCGGGCCCTAGTGACAAGCATTAAGCATAACAAGTCGTAACAAAGTCATAAAGCACTAATAGAAGATACTAGGCACAATGCCCTAGAAATCCGATGCCATTACATGAACGATCTCATCCAATCCCTACCATCCCCATAGCCTATAGCGGGGGATTACTCACTCATATATGGGGGAAACATGGATGGTCTATGGAGAAGCGATGGTGATGATGATGGCGATGATCTCCCCCAGTTCCCCGTCCCGGCAGGGTGCTAGAACAGAGTTTCTGGTGCTATTTCGTGGAATCTGGTGGTGGCGGCGGAGCGGAACTCTTTCTGGAAAAACGTCGAAGCCCCTAGAGTTTTTAGGTCAAAAGGCTTCTTATAGGCGAAGAGGGAGACCTAGGGGGTGTCTAGGGCGGCCAGACCACCCCCTGGCGTGGCCTAGGCTAGCTCGCGCGGCCAGGTGGTGTGGCCTAGGCCCAGCCCCCCTCCGTCTCGTATTCTGGCTCCGGGAGTCTTCTGGTGAAATAGGATTTTCGCCATTTTTTTGGGATTTTTCCTTATAGTTGATTTTCTGCACAAAAAGTAGACACCGGGGAAATTCTGCTGAAAATAGCGTCAGTCTGTGTTAGTTGCATCCAAATCACACAAGTTTAGAGGAGAAACAATAGCAAAAGTGTTTGGGAAAGTAGATACATTTTGGACGTATCAACTCCCCCCAAGCTTAGCTTATTGCTTGTCCTCAAGCAATTCAGTTGAAAACTGAGTGCGATAAAAGAACTTTCACAAACACATTTGCTTCATATGATGTATATATTCTTAGCATGTGATCAACTACTTAGACAATTCATAATAAAGAGTATGCAACTAAGTTCACTTAATAGGCAATGCACGCTATGAAGAGATTCCAATCTTAAAAATAATAAGTAGCAAGAAACATAAACATAAGCAACATTACAATGCTCATAACAAGGTATGATAGAGTGGTATCTCGCTTGCCTTTGATCCAAGGGACCTCTGAAGTTCAGGTGAAGACTAGAAGTAAAGATGTTAAAGATACAAGCATCAAAGTCATAACATAAATAATCAAGTTTTGAGGCAAGCACATTATACTAAGAATGACAACTATGCTCTCAAGAAGGTGCTCATAGAACATGTGGAGACTCAACAAGGAAATGAAAAAGGTTTTGAATAGTTTGAAATGCTTCCAAATGCTGAAAGTATGGTAATCATTATCTTTGAGCTCTCATTGCCCCTATCATAAGCATCTTTAAATGGTTAAGGTTAAAGTGACACAACTAAGAGGATATGCTTGACGAGTTATAAATCGAAGTCTCATGCCCCTTACTTACGAAGACCGATCGTCATGCTACTCAACTTTAGTAACAAGTAAGCTCTTGTCATTGTATGTATATATGTATCATAGAGAACCGCCAACGGGGTACCCCTTGCACATGATACAGGAGCTATCCCATAATCAAAATGACAAGGCGAGCAGACAATGAGCATCTCAGTGATCTTTTTATTTACTATGTGCATAGATTTTTATTGAGGATGCATTATAGAATGCTCATTATGGTTATTCTGCAAGTTTCCACCATGATGAGGCATGGCTTAGGCTAGCGGCCCAGGCGTTTCCCTAACACATATACAAACTCCATGATCTTACAAATTCCACTTTTATTTCACACCGCCGGGATCCATAAGCAAAAGAATCATGATATCAACGGGGTACAAAGTACCCGTGGAATGTTGAAAGCGTTCCCCATGATACATGGTTCTTCTAACTTCAACTTATAAAGAGCAAGCATATATGCAACAAAAAAGGACGCAATGGTTCAGGTTTATTAAGTGCAAGAAAATAAAGTGTTCCATCAAGTTCGTGAGAGCTTTACTAACTAAGTTTCCCAAAACAAACAGACATTTTATTCTAAAGAAAACAAGGCATATTGAATATGCACGGAACAACAAATGATGCTAATAGGTAGGCATGGTGGATACTTTGGCAATATTTGGTTTTAGGGAGTTGGAAACATGAGTAAAATACTCAGTGAAAGTGAAGGCTAGCAATAGTAAGGGAGCGACAAACGAGAGAGCAATAACTGTCATAATCATGTTTGCAACAAAACAAGACTAATCATGGCATAAAAGTGATTCAAGATCCTCAAGGCAAAATAATTCATCAAGGCTTAACTGATTATTTCAGTCATATGCATGCGTGAGCATGTGCCAAGTCAATTCAAATGAAACATTCAGAGGAGGATACCACGGTGTCATACCAAGTTATGAATAGAGTAATGCAAGCAAACATTCATAAGACATGCTACAAACTATTAGAAAGCTGGAACTAATCATATGAAAGCAAGAACTACTAAGCATCCATAAATAACATACACCCTACACGAACATACTAAGCATGCCCACAATGATGAGTATATGTACAAAAATAAAAACAAATAGAGTTTGTTACCAGCCTCTTACCACACCTCAAGTTGTCATTAATCCTCATTATTGCTCTTCACTTGTGTGGCTTGAATAATAATATGAAACCAATATCCACTGAGGACTGCTGAACCCTGCAACAAACTCACAAAGCCAAAGAAGAACAACAAATATTTTTGGTGTTTTCGATTTTTAAAAGAAGAACCAAAAAGGAGGAACAAGCAAGGCAAAATCTTTTTGGGTTTTTCGAAAAGGGAAAAAACAAACCAAGGAAAAATGAAAAAGAAGCAACCTAAAGAGAAACAACAGAAATATTTTTGGTCTTTTTGTGTTTTAGAAAGCAAAAGCAAAGAAAGAACAAAAGCTAAAAAGAGAACGAAACATGAATATACAAAGTACCGACACAAAATGATATGGAGATGAGTGCGATGTCATGCATTCTCCCAAGCTTAGGATTTGGCCTAAGTGGGTATCAATCCCAAGCTGGCCAGGATGATGAAGTGTCCCCATGTGTACGAGGAGGAGGTGCCCCTCGGGAAAGCTGCACTCCCTCCGAGTGAGCAGAGTAATCAGGAGGAGGGCACATCCTCCCGGTGAACACTGGAAACAAAGCGTGAGGGATCTCTCTCTCCTCCTTAGTGCCACCACATTATCAAAGAAGACACTGTCCAAAGGGATCTCTCTCATCCCCATCAAACAATATCCTATATACTAGGTGTCCAAATCAGAATCAGAAGTGACAAAGTGATGAGTTCAATACCGAGTATCATTGTTGAGCGCAGCAGCAAGGAAGGCTAAATGATAGTTGGAGAGATTACTTGTGTTCTCCCTACCAAGCATGCTAGTAGCAAGATAATATGCAAAGTATCTAAGAGCAGGGAGTTGGATGTTTCTTATCTTTCCGCGCTGTGCCACACGGTCATCATCATTGGTCACCCCTCGGTAAAGCTCCGAAAAATCGCGGGTAGATCCTTGAATTTTCTTCATGGTCCCTGTGAAGCTCCAAAAAAATCAGGTCGTCGTTTGAATTTTTCATGGTCCCTGTCATGCTTACACCTACAATACTGCAAAATCTTTCCAATGGCATGGTAAAGGGCAGATTATAAATTTTGAAAGAGACAGTTGATTGATAGGGCGTGTTAGTAAACGTGAAGCTCTCAACAAAAGTCGGGAGAGAGAAGAAAGTGGCAGGTGAGAGAGTTAGTGGAGGCCAGGGGTGGCCCACACCATGGCATGGCGCCACCCAGGGCAAGCCATGCCACCAGGTGGTGTGCCTGCCTGGTACCTTCCAGACACTCCTCTGCCCCTTTTTCCACATAAAAATTTAATATGAATTTTCTGGAAACTTTCGAGACACTTTATTTTTGGGCATTTTCAGGTATAGAAGAATGATTTTCTGACAGACAGATTTTTTTTGGAAAATGATGCAATGACAAAACAAGGCTAGAACTACAGGAGTTCTAAGACACTCTAATATGCAAGCAACTAACAACAAAAAGGAAAACTAAACAAAAACAAAAACTAAAAATGGATAGAATAGAAGTAAGCGGAGATAATCATAGTGAAAACATTGTTTTGTTCAACGAAATCCTTTTGTTGACAAGGTTGATCAGGTCTTGTTACCAAAACAATTTCATATGAGAAAAAACTTTGTATTCCACTAATGATTATGTTACCTCAACCTTGATAGCAATGGTCCCAATCATAATAGTTTCAAATTTTTCTCTTGGTATAGGACAATATATTTCTCCAACTTGAATGCCCTCAACATGTTCAATTGAATTCAAACCATAAGTCCTTTCAATCTTCTTGGGGAAATAGACAGTGTGTTCCTTGTCATTAACATTGAAGGTCACCTTTCCTTGATTACAATTAATAATAGCTCCTGCAGTATTAAGAAAAGGCTCCCAAGAATAATAGACATATTATCATCTTTAGGCATTTCAAGCACAACAAAATCAGTTAATATCAAGCAATTATGAGCAACTTGAACAGGTACATCCTCACATATACCAACAGGAATAGTGGTAGATTTATCAGCCATTTGCAAAGATATATCAGTTGGTATCAGTTTTTCAAGTTGAAGTCTCTTATAGAGAGAGAAAGGCATAATACTAACTCCAGCTCCCAAATCACACAAAGCAGTTCTAACATAACTATTCTTAATAGAGCAAGAGATAGTTGGAATCCCTGGGTCTCCATGTTTCTTAGGAACCTTACCATTAAAGGAATAATTAGCAAGCAAAGTAGAAATTTCTTGATTAGGGATCTTCCTTTTATTCGAGACAATATCCTTCATATACTTTAGTAAGGAGGCAGTTTAATAGCATCTGTCAAAGGAATTTGGAAGAATAAAGGTTTCATCCACTCACAAAACTTATTATAGTGTCCATCTTCCTTTGACTTGTGTTTCTTATCAGGGACAGGCATAGGTTTTTGGACCCAAGGCTCTCTTTCACTACCATGTTTCTTAGCAACAAAATCTTCTTTAGTGTATTTAGTATTCTTAGTGTGGATTTCAGGTTCTTCTTCAACTTTTTCTTCATTTGGAACTTCATTTTTCTTCATTACCACTTTCAGTTTCAGCATCAGAGACAGATATACTATTAGGATCTATAGCAGGTTCAGAGGGTTCTATAATAGTTTTATGTTTCTTTTCCTTTTCTTACGAGTAGAGCCACTATTTTCATCTTGTTGAGAATCCTGCTCAATTCTTTTGGGATGCCCCTTAGGATATAGAGGATCCTGGGTAGCAGCACCACTTCTAGTTCTAATTTCATAAGCATGTTTTTCTTTAGCAGCATTAACTAGCAAGTCTTTTTGCACTTTAATGAGTTGATCTATTTGAGTTTGAACCATTTGAAAGTGTTTAACAATCATTTTAACATCATTAGAGGTTCTTTCCACAATATCTTTCAACTCAACAATAGCTCTAGTGTTTTCCATTAGATGATTTTGCACCCTTTTATTAAAATTATCCTGCTTAACAATAAAGATATCGAATTCTTCTAAGCATTGATCAGGAGGTTTAGAGTCAGGGATGTCACCTTCATCAAAGTGTTGGAGAGAGTGTACCTCAATAGTGGATGAGTGGGGAATTGGCTTACATAATTCTTCTATAGGAGGTAAATTCTTGACATCTGCAGCTTTAATTCCCTTCTCTTTAAGACATTTCTTAGCTTCGTTCATCACTTCATCATTTAATTCAATAATTCCCCTCTTCTTAGATAATGGTATAGGCGCTTGAATAGTTGGTTCAGGTATGATTACTTCAGGTATAGCTGGTTCAGGAGGAGTCTAATCTTCATAGTTCTTGCTTATTTTAGCCATTAATTCCCCAGCTTCCTTGGGAGTCCTATTCCTGAAAACACAATCAGCACAACTATCTAGGTATGTCCTAGATTCTTCAGTTAGTCCATTATAAAATATATCAAGAAGCTCATTCTTTGGTAATGGACTTCCAGCCTGTGCATGAATCAAAGAACAAAACCTTGCCCATGATTCAGGCAATATCTCTTTTTCTCCCTGTTTAAAATCAAAAAGTTCAGGCAAAATAGCATGTCTAGCACTTGGAGGAAAATATTTCTGCAAGAAAGTACTAATCAAGCAATCAGGGATATCAATAGATCCAGGAGGTAAATTACTAAACCAAGTTTTAGCTTATCCTTTCAGTGAAAAGGGGAAAATCTTAGCAACAAAGTAAGTACACATCTTAATATCATCAGAAAACAAGCCACTCATGGTATAAAGTTCATTCATATGTGCTACCGCACTTTCATTCTTAGTCCCACAAAAAGGTTCTTTCTCAACAATAGCTATGTAAGATAGATCGAGAGAGAAATCATAATATTTATCTTTAATATTTATGAGAGAAGCAACAAACTTAGCAATAGGAGACAATTTGGGTCTAATAGTACGCCTCTCAAGGAGACTCTTAGCAGCGCTCCTATCATGGGTGTTTTTACATTCTTCAATAAATTCATCGGTCATATCAACATAACCATCTTCAATATCATAACTTTCACTAGACTCAGGTGAACTAACAGGTGTAGTAGTGTCTCCATTAGGAGTTTCAGTATTTCCAGCTATAGTTCTAGCAATCGTAGCATCTAGCAAAAGACCTAATGAACCACTCTTATCAAGCACAGTAGAAGCAGCATCATAAGTATCAGAAGTTTTAGATTTAGCAGATGTAGCAGTGTGTGTAGCATGTGTATGTGGTGGTGTAACGAGCTTACTCATAACAGATGGTGAATCAAGAGCAACAGATGTGTTCAGAACCGTACCTCTTCTTGTAGTGGATGGTAAAATAGGAACCTTGCCATCACAAGACTTACCCATGATGGATGGATAACAACGAACAATAGAGAATCCAAGTGAACTTGATAAATAAAGCTATGCTCCCCGGCAACGGCGCCAGAAAATAGTCTTGATGACCCACAAGTATAGGGGGTGTATCGCAGTATTTTCGAGGGAAGTGAAACCCAATTTATTGATTCGACACAAGGGGAGCCAAAGAATATTTATAAGCCTTAACAACTGAGTTGTCAATTCAGCTGCACCTGGAAACAATCTTGCTCACAACAGTTTATCAGTAGCAACAGTTTTGTAGTAGGAATAGCAAAGTAGCAGCAGCAGTAAAGCAAAGACAATAGTAACAATAGCAGCAAATAGTGGGATTCGAGTGTGGTAGGCATAGGGATGGATGGATGGGCGTTGCATGGACAAGACAATTCACATAGGAATCGGAACATAGGGAAATTGCAGATAAATAAGATAAAGCATCCAAGTACTAGATAATCCTAGGCATGTGTTCCATATATAGTCATACGTGCTCGCAATGAGAACTTGCACAACATCTTTTGTCCTGCCAGCCCGTTTGCAGTGGGGCCTCAAGGAACTATCGGCAATTAAGGTGCTCCTTTTAATAGAGCACCGGAGCAAAGCATTAACACTCCATGAACACATGTGATCCTCACATCAAAGCCATTCCCTCCGGTTATCCCGATTTCTGTCACTTCGGGGCCATTGGTTTCGGACAACAACGTGTGTATACAACTTGCAGGTAAGACCATAAACAATACTATCATAATGAATCAATAACATGTTCAGATCTGAAATCATGGCACTCGGGCCCTAGTGACAAGCATTAAGCATAACAAGTCGCAACAAAGTCATAAAGCACTAACAGAAGATACTAGGCACCATGCCCTAACAATCTGATGCCATTACATGAACGATCTCATCCAATCCCTACCATCCCCATACCCTACAGCGGGGGATTACTCACTCATAGATGGGGGGAACATGGATGGTTGATGGAGAAGCGATGGTGATGATGATGGCGATGATCTCCTCCAATTCTCTGTCCCGGCAGGGTGTCAGAACGGAGTTTCTGGTGCTGTTTAGTTGAATCTGGTGGTGGCGGCAGAGCGGAACTCTTTCTGGAAAAACGTCGAACCCCCCAGAGTTTTTAGGTCAGAAGGCTTCTTATAGGCGAAGAGGGAGACCGTGGGGGTGTCTGGGCGGCCATACCACCCCCTGGCGCGGCCTTCGCTAGCCCGCGTGGCCAGGAGGTGTGGCCTAGGCCCAGCCCCCCTCCGTCTCGTATTCTGGCTCCGGGAGTCTTCTGGTGAAATAGGATTTTCGGCATATTTTCCAGGATTTTTCTTGATAGTTGATTTTCTGCACAAAAAGTAGACACCGGGGCAATTCTGCTGAAAACAGCGCCAGTCCGTGTTAGTTGCATCCAAATCACACAAGTTTAGAGGAGAAACAATAGCAAAAGTGTTCGGGAAAGTAGATACGTTTTGGACGTATTAGTGGAGAACACCGATTTACGTCAGGAGCTGGACAAACTGAAGGTGGATCATGAACGGAGCATTGCTCAGATTCTTGAATCGTCTTCCATGGCCACTGACGAACGTGATCGAAGGATCGCTACCCAGGATCAGAGAATCTCGGATATCAACGATGAACTGTTCAGAGAGAAGGACATTACCGAGGAACTCCGGGCTGAACTCCAGAGTCTTCGTGAAGAGAAGACCAAAGTTGACGATGTCATCTTCGGTATGTTTCCCCCTTTCTGAATTTCTATCTTTTCCGACTTATGGAATTCAGATATATTTTCTAACCTTTTGCGTTACATGCACAGATCCTCTGAATTTACTAGATTCAGCCTCCACCGAGTCTCACACTAGCCGGCTTATCCAAGTCGGCGATTTACTTCTGATTTCCGCCAATCCCTTGTGGATATTGGCGAAGTTCTCAAGGTTCTGGGCATGCATAGAATTTCTGGCTTTGAAGTGCGAGACAAGGCCAAGGAGATGCCCTAGCTCATCCAGGACTGGAACATGTCCAACGCGCGGACCACAGCGCATAACGCTCTCACCATGGTCATGAGGCACCATGGAAGCATGGAAATCTGGCAAGTGACCAGAGGGTATTCTACTATGGATGAACGGACAGGAGCAGGACATCAAAGCAATCATGGACTCCTGTGCCGGATATGGGTGCCACGTAGGTGACTTGACCAGCTATGATACTCCCTTCTTCACTCGCGTAGAGACGTCGCC
Organism: Avena insularis; assembly: GCA_023614405.1. Lineage (NCBI taxonomy): Eukaryota > Viridiplantae > Streptophyta > Magnoliopsida > Poales > Poaceae > Avena > Avena insularis. The sequence continues at coordinate 344,576,613 of CM042690.1, read as the reverse complement.
ACCGCTCGCCGAAGAAACTGGTGAAGTTTCCAACGACGAACAAACCATCTCGGATTTGAACGTCTCGGAAAGATATCGAGGCGAGGCTGATGTCTCTAGTGAGCCGAAAGCTCCTTCCTCCCCCCCTGCATTGTAGAGAATCATAACAAACATTGTGTTATTCTGAAAACAATTCGGGTTGTAAATAAGTAGTATAATATTTTGCTGGTGCTAAGTTTTACTCTATCTATTTAGCACTTTTAACTTTATAAGTTTCGTGCCTGAAATGTTTACATAAGCACTTATGTTATTTGTCTTTACTTATCGTTTATCCGGCTTTCCGGCCTGTCCCTTTCGTGAGCCAGCCAACCTTTAGCATGGAAACTTTGCCGAGCAATAGAGCTCAATTGCTAAACCAGTTTAAAGTCGGAAACAAAGCTGGCTTCTAGTACCAACAATTCACTACTCGGAAAATGCCCGCATATGGCAATTAGATAAATAACCAAAGTATAGACTAGAAAATTTAAATTTATACCCGAAGGTAGCAATTTTAGAATCAGAAATCTAAACCAGAACAAACATGAGCATAAAGTACTTTCAAGTATTCTGGGATTTTCGATGTGACATGATCATTCGGAAATAAGATGGTAAAAAACTTCTCAGGAAATTTTTTGGGGCAACCAATACTTTATTTCTCATTGAACATGTACACATATATGATTACAAAGAAAAATAAACTAATAATAAAAGGGACGTAGCTGAGCAATATTCCATGGTCTGTCTAATTCTTCCGGCTCTCTACTGCCTCCAGCTCTCTTTCTTTTCTTAGTAGCAGGTCTTTCCTTGACTGGCCGCATATCAGTTAGATAGTAAGAACCAGTGTGCAATACTCGGCTAACTAAAAAGGGCCCTTCCCATACTGGGAAAGTTTGTGCTTTCTTTTCTGCACAAGACGGAGAACCAAATCACCCTTATTGAAATACCACTTTCTGACTCTCTAGCTTTGATACTTGTGTAACTTCTGCTGATAGGCTGTTGATCTCATCTCAGCAATGACGCGAACTTCTTTGACTAAGTCGAGATCATTTTGTCGAGAAATTTTGGCATCCTCTTCAATATACGTGGTAACTCTAGGAGAAGTATGAATCAAATCACTAGGAAGAACTGCTTCTGCGCCATAGACCAAGAAGAAAGGTGTGTATCTGGTTGACCTGTTCGGAGTTATTCGCAAGCTCCATATTACATAAGGTAATTCCTCTGCCCAAGCCCCCGTAGCACGTCATAGTGGTGCTTCGAGTCTTGGTTTTAGGCCTTGTAGGATTAAACCATTTTCTCTTTTGACTTGTCCATTATCCTGCAGATGTGCGACTGACGCAATGTCAAGCCGGATATTTTGTTCATTGCAGAATTCGACGAGCTCTCCCATAGAAAAGTTACTCCCATTGTCCGTGATAATGCTATGCGGATAACCGTATCGGATTATGACATCCTCGGCAAATCTTCTAGCTATTGCTCCATCACAACTAGTGATGGGTTTAGCCTCAATACATTTTGTGAATTTATCCACCATCACTAAGAGATGAGTAAATCCACTTGGAGCCCGTTTAAACGGTCCTACCATGTCAAGCCCCCAGACCGCAAAAGGCCATGTTATAGGTATTGTACGCAGCTGATCAGCCAGAACATGAGCTAGCTTGGCTTACTTTTGGAAGCCTTTGCATGTCTTGACCAGCCATTCGGCATCTGCCTTCGCTGTAAGCCAGAAAAAACCGTGTCAGAAAGCTTTTGCCTCAAGAGATTTGGCTGCAGCATGGTGACCACACTCGCCTTCGTGGATTTCTCGTAAGATTTCCACTCCTTCTTCCAGAGATACACAGCGCTGAAAGACCCCAGACGCGCTCCGCTTATAGAGCTCACCACTAATTATAGTATAGGCTTTTGCTCGTTCGGGTAATTTTCCATCTACCAAGTAATCAAGGTAGGGTTGAGTCCAGCTGAGAATTACAGCCAGAACTGCTACTAAAGGTGAGTCAGATTTGGTCGGATATTCCTCGTCTACTCCTTTTATAGAGGGAACTTTGAGGTGCTCTAGAAAAGCGCCATCCGAAACCTTTTTCCCGTGCAGAGCCTATACGAGATAGTGCATCTGCTTCCTCATTTTCTTTTCAAGGGATGTGTTGAACTTCAAACCCTTCGAACGATTTAGACAGTTCATCCATGACAGCTCTATATGCTGCCAGGTGTTTATTTGCATTACAGATATCTGACACTTGTTGGACAACAAGATCTGAATCTCCATAACACATCAAACGTCGGATGCCGATATCCTTAGCAATCCGGATTCCATGCAGTAGTGCTTCATACTCGGCGATATTATTCGTCGCCGTGAAGTGGATCTGCAACACATACAAAAGTTTGTCTCCTTGAGGTGATTTGAGCACTACGCCAGCCCCCAAGCGCTTTAGACCTGTCAAAATGTAAGGTCTAGTATTCTGACTCAAGTAGGGTCATATTTTCCGTTGTCTCTGTCTAATCAGTGACAAAGTCAGCGAGGATTTGGGATTTGATTGATGTACGAGGTTTATACTCAATGTCGAAAGCCGAAAGCTCTATTCCCCATTTTCCGACGCGTCCTGTAGCATTGTTGTTGTTGATTATATCTCTCATGGGAGCTATGCTCACCATGGTAATTGGATGTTCCTGAAAATAATATCGTAACTTACGAGATGCGAAAACACACCATAAGCCAGCTTTTGATAGTGCGGATACCGCTGCTTTGATTCAGTTAGGACTTCACTGTGATAATAGGTCAGACGTTGCACCAGGTGTTCCTGATTTTCCTCTGGTCTCTCCACCACCATGACGACACAGACGACTCTATTTGTCGCAGCGAGATAGAGCAACATCAGTTCTCGTGGTTCTGGTGCTGTAAGGATAGGAGTAGATGAGAGTACTGCTTTCAGGTCTTGTAGTGCAACTTCAGCTTCGTCAGTCCAAACGAACTTTTTGGTCTTTTTCAGGAGCTTGTATAGTGGTGCGGCTCTTTTTCCGAGCCGTCTTATGAACCGACTGACTGCAGCAATGCAACCAGTTAGTCTTTGAACGTCCTTCAGGCGAGTTGGCCTGGAAATATTGAGTATAGCCTTAATTTTGTCTCGGTTTACCTCTATGCCTCTTTGAGACACGATAAAACCTAACAATTTTTCGGCTGGTATTCCAAAGAAATACTTCTTCGGGTTAAGCATTATGTTGTATTTTCGTAGATTGGCAAACGTTTCCTCCAAGTCGAAAATTAATGTTTCCTTCTTTTTGGACATCACCACAATGTCGTCCACGTGTGCATGTACATTGCGTCCGATTTGGTCGTGGAGGTAATGCTGCATAGTGCGCTAGTACGTAGTTCCTGCATTCTTGAGCCTAAAGGGCATTGTAACAAAACAGAAGGTTCCGAAGGGGCTTATGAATGAAGTTTTGACTTTGTGTTACTCCATCCGAATCTGGTGATAACCGGAATATGCGTTGAGAAAACATAGGAGTTCCGAGCCTGCCGTAGAATTGATAACTTGATCAATTCTAGGAAGAGCGAACGGATCTTTGGAACAAGCCTTGTTCAAGGCAGTATAATCAACACACATCCTTAAATCAGTGGTGTCCTTTTTAGGGACCACTACAGGATTGGCTGACCAATCAGTATGGATGACCTCTTCTATGAATCCGGCTAACTCGAGTCAGGCTAGTTCCTTAGCTATTGCCTTACGCTTTTCATCGCCAAAATGTCGTAGGGACTGTTTGATGCGATTAGCATTCGGGTGTACATTTAAAGAGTGCTCGACAAGTTCCCTAGGTACTCCGATCATGTCAGATGGCTTCCATGCGAAGATATCTTGATTTGCTTGGAGGAACTTGACGAGCGCGCCTTCCCATATGCTATCTAGGCCTACACCTATATGGGTCACCATTGAGGGGTCATGATCCTTCAACAGCGTCTTCTGCGTCTCTTCTGATGCCTTGAACTTCGGATTCGGCTTTGTCACATCCTTCTTCATTGCGGGCATCTTAGATGGATCAATGGTCTTCTTGATCTCCTGGTACTCCTGGGTGTGCAGCACGGCTTCAGCAAAGGTGGCATTTCCGTCCTCGCACTCTCACGCCTTCTTCGGGTCTCCCCTGATTGTGATCACGCCTTTGGGACCTGGAATTTTCATCATATTGTAAATGTAACATGGACGAGCCATAAAAGCCTAGTAAGCCGGATGTCCGGATATAGCGTGATACACGCTCTTGAACAGGACCACCTCGAAGGAAAGTGACTCCGTCTGATAGTTCTTTGGAGTTCCAAAGGTAACATCCAAAGTGATCTCTCTCAGGGAATTTGCTTGTCTTCCTGGGACAACTCCGTGAAAGATCACATAGTTGTGATTCAGCTGGGTCTCCAAGATCCGCATCCGGCATAGCGTTTTGACATAAAGTATGTTAATGCTGCTACCATCGTCCATGAGAGTCTTGGAGAAACCATAGCCATAAATAAGTGTATTGACGACTAAGGCATATTTTCCTTGCCTGTGCAACTTAGGCGGATGATCAGCACGGTCAAAGGTGATTGCCACTTCCGACCAGTCCAGGAATTGCGGGACAGCTGGAACGGTTGCGTTGAGCTCATGCAGAACTTCTTTCTTGACCTTAGCTGGTTGAGATCCGAGGAAGGTGACGTAAGTGTCTTTCTTTGTTGGGAAGTTTTTCTTTCCCTCCGGCTTGGAATTTGAAGGATCGGCTTCCTCCATGTCAGAATCTTCCTTGGTCTCTTTATCTTTCTCGGGATTCTTCTTTCCCTTCTTCCGCTTAGCCCTGTAGCTAGCGGTATCCTCTTTCTTGATGTCGTCATTAAAATGACACTCGGCGTTTGTGTGAGACGAGCCCCCACTGGCATCTAAGTGATGCACACATGGGCTATTGGCAATGTCAGCCCAGGAGTAGGTTTTGCCAGGTTGCTGCTCTCCTCTACCCTAGACCCTTGATGTCCCACGACCGCGTCCGCGGCCACCGCCACGTCCTCTATACCAGAAAGTAGTTGTGACCACTTCTGTTTCTGCGTTGGGTTTTTCTTCCGAGGTGTTTTTGCGCTTCTGAGCTTGATGCTTTGGTTGTTCTGCCGAATGTGGCACAACTAGGGCGTTCAGTAATCCCTCTGCATCATCATCAGAATCTGCATACTTGCTTGCTGTTTCTATCATTTCTCCCAGATCAGTGACTTTGTCACACTTCAAGCAATGACGTAGTAAACCAATTGGGAGTCCTGCAATGAAAGCTTCAATCACAGTTTAGTCATTTACTCCTTCACAGGAGTTCTTGGTGTCTATCCATCATCCGAGGTAATCCCGGCAAGTTTCTCCGGCTTTCTGGGTGCAACGCTGTAGGTCTCCTACCGTACAGGGCCTCCGATATGTGTCGTCGAAATTCTGAAAGAACGCATTTTGCATGTCATACCAGTTGTGGATGGTGTTCTTCGGAAGTTCATTGAGCCATGATCGCACCATCTTCCGCAACATAAGTGGGAGATATCAGGTTGCGACCAGGCTGTTTCCGCCTTTGGCGATGCAGCAAGCTTGGAAAAAATCCTAGAGCCAAGTATCTGGCCGAGCCACACCATCATAGGCTTAGATGTGTCTTGAAATAGCAAATCCTTTCGGGAAGTGTGTTTGTCAAATCCGTGGTCTGAAGCATTTTGGGCCCACGTATATATCATCGTTTTCATAGCGCCGCGCCTCTATATTGGAGTTAATCCGGTGCTTCGCATCACTTGGTGACAGAGATCGCCGTCCTGATTGACGGTTGTGGTTGCGGTGCCTTGGAGTCGGACTTTGGCTTCTGCCACCACCTCCTCCGCCACGACGCCCTCCTTGGCCTCCATGAGAGCCGTTGTGATGGCTACCTGGTGGAGAGGGTGTAGCAGCTGGATTGTTTCCGGCTGATCGCCGGCCTCCGTCCAGAGCATCATTATTCCGGTTCCGAGGAGGGTCTTCATTACGACGAGCCCCCTGTCGGCTTGACTCGGCACGATGTCCATCGTTCCTTTGTTCGTCACTCCCACCATGGTGGGGCTCAGCCGGACGGCTTGTATGTCTAGGAGGTGGAATTGTTTGACGGTCCTCCTCCCGACATTTCTGTTTGTATTCTTCCCTACGATCGTTCGACTCTCACTGTGGAGGATTTCTCGGATACAGTGCAGCAATTGCCTCTTGCTCGGCGGCTGGAGCAACGTTGCACTAGTCACGAGAAGTTCTGTGGTGATGCCCTGAAGTTTCAGTTCTTGATTGTTTGTCTTCCCAACGGTCGGAACGGTGATGCTATTCCGGAACCCGTTGGGGTCTTACGTTGTTCCAGGCCAGACCCGTGCGGCATTGGTCTGATTGAGAGACCAGTTTTCCGCTCCCAGACTTCGTGACCTTCTGCTGCTCCAGACCCTTGGTGAATAGCTTAATGCCCAATCGAACCTGTTCTGGGCCTGGATTATTTTCCAGGATATCTCGAGCAGTGGTATTATTTTGCACTGGTGTTGGGTACACCAGATCTCCATTATTGTCGAGCTGAGGCATCCCCGGATCTCCCTCAAAAAGAACCTTGCGTACTTACAGAAATTTGTCATCCCGTACGTGGCCTTTCCGGTTCTTCTGATGTTGTAGAGAGATGAGCTTCTCCGCAGTAGCCATGCACTTATTCTCTTCCTCGATGTTTTTGGCTTCATCCAGAAGTACTTGGCGACACGCTTCTAAGGCTGATACGTACATAACGTATCTATAATTTTTGATGGTTTTATGCTAATAATATGCTTTTGACACTCCTTTTTGTATAAAGTTTATGATTTATTTGGACTAACCTACTAATAGTTGCAAAAGTGCATAATATTCTTGTTTTACACTTTTATGTGTAGGAATTACCAAGAATACAAGTGGAAACCTTGTTGGAGTCAAACTGGAATTTTTCCAGAAATCTCTCTCAGAACTCTTTTTAAAGATGGTCACGTTTCGGGTCAAAGACGGCGTCAAACAGAAAACTCTTCAACTACAAAGTTGCTGGAAATTTCACGACAACGATTTGGACATAAAATTTAGCTGATTCCGTGTCCGGACGGGCCCTCTAGGCCTGATTTACTGCAGTCAAGATGGGGTGATGGGAATCCGAGAAGCTATATAAAGGGAGGAAACCTAATTCGCCCAAGACACCTCCACCCACGAATTTGCAGCCGCCAAAGCCATGTTTTTGCCTCCCCCATGGATCCCATCTCCATGGGGGAGGGCTCCCAAGAAGCCATGAAGGAAGGGGGCTAAGGGGCGGTGCTCCCCCATGATACCGGTGGCGGGGAAGGAGTCCCCCACGCTGCCGTTGTCGCGCCGCCGCCCTCTTCACCATCTTCACCGCCATCTCCATCACCTAATCCTCCTAGTATGCAGTGGTTCATCCTCCCACACACCTCTGTACCATTCTATGTAAACATGGTGTTTGATGCTATAAGTTATAATCCTATGATCTATGTCATGTTTGCGTAGTTTCTTTGTTCTTAGATTGAATGGTTGAATGTCTTTGGTTCATTAGAGTTGTATGTTGATATGGTATAGTCCTTTGGTGTCCATTATATTTGTGCGCGTATGGATTAAACATCATAGGGTTTGTAGTATGTGTAAAAGGAAGGGGGAGTTCTGCCGGAGTGACAGAAACTTGATGACACGGACCGGAACGTTGCACGTATGGGAATAAGAGGACCATTAAACTTAAGGCTATGGTTGGGAAAACCTTAATGCATTGTTAGTACTTACGGATGTTTGTTAACAATCCAATCATATAGTACATGTAATTCCAAGTAGTGAAGTATATGTATATTTAGCCTCTCCCACGTAGAAAACTGCATCGAAGACAATGAACCCGATCTATTCGCTATTTAAACTTGGACAAAGCCACCACAATTACCACCACTATTCCACACTCATGGTTCTGTTAGTTTAGTGTATTTTATTGCTGTAGTAACTAGCTTTACTTTCTTGTTATTTATTATCATACAAAGCTATCTCTATTACTCATATTGTTGCTCTAGTTTTATTTCCTAGATAATGCAAACGTTTAGTGTGCGTAGAGTTGTATCAGTGGTTGATAGAACTTGAGAGAATATTTATCCTACCTTTAGCTCCTCATTGGGTTCGACACTCTTACTTATCGAAAAGGCTACACATGATCCCCTATACTTGTGGGTTATCAAGACCTTTTCTGGCGCCGTTGCGGAGGAGCAATAGCGTGTGGGTGAATATTCTTGTGTGCACTTGTTCGCTTTATCTCTAAGTAGTTTTTACTTTCAGTTTTAAGTTGTTCTCTACCTTAGTATGGACAAGGAATGCGAATTACAAAAAATTTAGTTGTACTTGTCACCTAAAAATGTTTTCAAAAAGGAAAGTGATTGGAAAGATGAGTAATGGTTAAGTATGGGTCGACCTTGAACACTTGTGTTCATGCCTAGAAAACCAAAACAAATCTTCCCATGGAAGCTTTTCAGTTAAAAACCGCAGAAAAGAATGGGAAAGTTTTTGTGTTGAGGTTTTTCACAGAGAATAAGGAATACCAAACAGAGAAATTGAAGATTGGCCAAAAGTTTCTTCAACAACCCCTCGGTTTGCAAACCTTTAAACTTTGTTTTTTGAGCAGCATAGAAACTTGAATAAATTTGGAGCGTTTGTATCTTTTTATTTATTTGTCTTGGCATCAAACACCAGTTACATTTGTTTTCTTTGAGTCTTGGAAGTTGTTACCTCTGTAGCAACCGCTCCTTATCCTTTTATTTTCGTTTTTGTGCCAAGTATAACCTCTAATGAGAGAGAAGTAATGCTTGGGAAAGTTGTTGTCCTGAAACAGATTTTTGTGCTTCGCTGTAAAAATTCATATAAAATCTTTATGTGTCGGTTTGAGTGCTTCTGCCCCAGGTTGTTATCCAACTTTCATTAGTTCAACACTTTTCGATTTGAGCAACAGAAGGTCTTCGAAAAAATCGGTTTCTACCTGCTGGTCTGTTTTGACAGATTGCTGCCATTATTTGCATTTGCTTCTTGTTGATTCCTTTTTGGTTTCTCTTTGGGGATTTGAGATTTTTGAGGGAAGTGCTATAGTATCTTGTGTTTTAATGGAAGTTTTACTTGTGTTGGAACTGAACCCAAAGACTTATTATCTTGAGTACACTAATGTTGCTAATGAAGATTGTGTGAAGTTTTGTATGAAGGAAAAATTTTAGGTGTAAGGAAAGAATAATGTAATGAGATGAAGAATGGACTAAAGCTCAAGCTTGGGGATGCCACCCGTGGCACCCCAAGAAATATCCAAGAAGTACAAGCGTCAAAGCTTGGGGATGGCCAAGGCATCCCCTTCTTCATCAATAAAAATCTCAGGTTCTTCCAAACACTTCATGTTTATTGTTTCATGCACACTTGTGTTGTTCTTGGAGCATCTTCGTTTTTAGTTTTTGTTTGCTTGGTTTTCTTAGTTTGCTTGAATAAATTGGTTGGACCCCCTCATTCATACATTAGTTTTCAAATAAGATTGGTTTGGATTGGAAAAGAGTAGGAAAGTTCATGCTTAAGTGGTAAAAGGAGCTTGTTTTTGACTGTGGCCTATGCTTTGTCATGTCATGCTTGATATTGTTTTGGCTTTATGCTTAGTGATTTTTGATGTATCATGACATGTTATAAACAATTGAGATTTCTTAATGTGCCTTGAAAAAATCATGCGTTGTTTTAGCATATTAAAGCATAGTATTGTGGTATTCTCCTTTGATGCTTTATTTGGGTTGACTTGGCGCATGCTCACACCATGTTAAGGCTATCCCAAGTCACCATAGCCTCTATGATCCTTTAGTTTTTTACTTGAAATATCACTTTATGCTTTAATTAATGATGTTTTGTCGCTTTGCATGATTATGGCCATTATTGCTCTCTTAGTTGGGCGCTCCCAGTCTTTTGCTAGCCTCCATAACCAAGTATGAGTTCCACTCATGCATACAACTCTAAATAAAACCAAGTTATTCAAAAGAGTCCAACATACCTACATATTAGCATTTGCTATTTCAAGTATATTCATGTTTTTTTCTACCTTCCAAATTAAACTTGTTATGAGAAAACTAGTGATTAAAGCTCTCACGAACTTGATGGCACACTTTACTTTTCTAGCCCCTAATAAAGTTGAACCATTGTGTCATCTGTGTTGTATATGATTGCGCTTATACGGTGGGGATTAGCAGAACCATGCTGTCATGGGGAACGCTTTCAACATTGCACTTGTACATTGTACCCAGTTGATATCATGCTCTTTTGTCTATGGATGTCGTCGGTGTGAAATGAAAGGGGGGCTTGTAAGTCCATGGAGTTATGTATGTGTGTTAGAGAAACGCCTGGGCCGCTGGTCTAATCCATGCCTAATCATGATGGAAACCTGCAGCGTAACCATAATGAGTAATCTATGAAGCATTCTTCTTATAAAAAAAGAGATAGAGATTGAGAAAAAGAAAAAAAGAGATGAGAAAAAAGGAAAGAGAGAAAAAAGCACCATTTTCCCATGGTAAATAAGAAGATTGCTGAGATTCTTATTGTCTGCTTGCCTTGTCATTTTGATATGGGGATTCTTCCGTATCATTGGGCAAGGGGTACCCCGTTGGCGGTTCTCTATGATACACATGTACTTACTATGACAAGAACTTACAGGTAACTAAACATGAGTAGCATGAGGAGCGACCCTCGTATTCAAGGGACATGAGATTGCCAACTTATACTTTGTCAAGCATACACTCCATAGTTTGTTCAGTTTAACCCCTTCAAGATGTTGAAAGCTAATAAGTACCATAATTTTTGGAAGCTCTTTATGAGACTTGAATCCCTGCTTCCTTCTATGAAGGCCTTTATTTTACTTTTATGTTGAGTCTCCATCTTCTATATTTATGCACCTATTGAGAGAGCATATTGGCCATTCTTAGTTTAATGTGTATTGTCCCAAGACTTGTTGATTGCTTCATAACTTTGATATTGCTTGTTCTTAAACTATTTGTATCTAGTGACCCTTATGAACTTTGAAGGTGTCCTATGAATTTATGTTTTGCTATACCATGAGGGACAAGCTAAATACCACTCTTATTATGTTTTCTATATGTGAAACAAACAAACGTCTTTCAATGCATTGTTATTCATTATCTTTTGTTTGTACCTTTTCATGTTACAACATAGTTGCTATATTGTTAGAACTCTATCTTTCATGTTCATGTTTAGAGTACCTTTGATCTCAACTATCAACGCTTTTATAATAATGATGATCAATATTGTGTTGTCTGCATGTCACCTCAAAAATTATATTTATTTTATCATTTACCTACTCGAGGACGAGGAGGAACTAAGCTTGGGGATGTTGATACGTCCATAACGTATCTATAATTTTTGATGGTTTTATTCTAATAATATGCTTTTGACACTCCTTTTTGTATAAAGTTTATGATTTATTTGGACTAACCTACTAATAGTTGCAAAAGTGCACAATGTTCTTGTTTTACACTTTGATATGTAGGAATTACCAAGAATACAAGTGGAAACCTTGTTGGAGTCAAACTGGGATTTTTTCCAGAAATCTCTCTCAGAACTCTTTTTGAAGATGGTCACCTTTTGGGTCGAAGACAGCGTCAAACGGAAAACTTGTCAACTACAAAGTTGTTGGAAATTTTGCGACAAACGTTCCAAACATAAAATTTAGCTGATTCCGTGTCTAGATGGGCCCTCTAGGCCCAATTTACTGCAGCCCAAGATGGAGTGACGGGAATCCGAGAAGCTATATAAAGGGAGGAAACCTAATTCGCCCAAAACACCTCCACCCACGAATTTGCAGCCACCAAAGCCACGTTTTTGCCTCCCCCATGGATCCCATCTCCATGGGGGGAGGGCTCCCAAGAAGCCATGAAGGAAGGGGGCTAAGGGGCGATGCTCCCCCATGATACCGGCAGCGGGGAAGGAGTCCCACGCGCCACCGCCACCCTCTTCACCATCTTCACCACCATCTCCATCACCTAATCCTCCTAGTATGAAGTGGTTCATCCTCCCACACACCTCTATACCGTCCTATGTAAACATAGCGTTTGATGCTATAAGTTATAATCCTATAATCTATGTCATGTTTGCGTAGTTTCTTTGTTCTTAGATTGAATGGTTGAACGTATTTGGTTCATTAGAGTTGTATGTTGATATGCTACAGTCCTTTGGTGTCCATTATATTTGTGCGCGGATGGATTAAACATCATAGGGTTTGTAGTATGTGTAAAAGGAATGGGGGAGTTCTGCCAGAGTGACAGAAACCTAAGGACGTGAACCGAAACGTTGCACGTATAGGAGTAAGAGGACCATTAAACTTAAGGCTATGGTTGGGGAAACGTAAATGCATTGTTAGTACTTACAGATGTTTCCTAACAACCAATCATATAATACATGTAAGTCCATGTAGTGAAGCGCATGTATATTTAGCCTCTCCCACGTAGAAAACTGCATCGAAGACAATGAACCTGATCTATTCGCTATTTAAACTTGGACAAAGATACCATAATTACCACCACTATTCCACACTCATGGTTTTGTTAGTTTAGTGTATTTTATTGCTGCAGTAACTACCTTTACTTTCTTGTTATTTATTATCATACAAAGCTATCTCTATTACTCGTATTGTTGCTCTAGTTTTATTTCCTAGATAATGCAAACGTTTAGTGTGCTTAGAGTTGTATCAGTGGTTGATAGAACTTGAGAGAATATTTATCCTACCTTTAGATCCTTGTTGGGTTCCACACTCTTACTTATCAAAAAGGCTACACATGATCCCCTATACTTGTGGGTTATCAAGGGCCTGGGCCCTTTCTTCCAATTCCGCGGCAGTGAGTTCTGCTGCAGTAGGGATAGTGTGGTTAACGCAACATCGATGAGTTTACGGGCACCTACAGTGACCACGTGTCCATCCACTGATTCTTCTTTGGGCTCGTCTGGGATAAGTGCTCCATCTGAGTCTTTCTCATATTCCTTGGCAATCACCTCCTCTGCCGGAAGTTCTTTTGCCGGGGTCTTGTTCTTCTTGTTCCTCTTCTTTGCCTTCTTGGCTGCACCGGTAGCAAAGACGGCTTTGGGTCCGTTTCCCGAAATCAAGATCTTATCGGTACTTTTGGACATCTTGACATCGGGATTATCTCCGAGATCCATGTCATCCTGCGCTTTGGGAGAGTTTTCTCCGGATCCTTCATCTATTACTTCTCCTTCTTCTGCAGCTTTGGAGCTGAACTCATCTTCATATTCCACGGAGAAATTCTAGAAATCTGCCGACGTCATCGAGTCATCCGAGGATGCGGGTAAGTCAGTGTTTGTTCCGATCGCCTCCAGAACCGAGTCTTTGTTGTCTCTAGCATTAGCAAAGACGGATCTGGATCCAACATATCCGACAAAGTGTGACGTGTGGGTCCTGAGGTAGTTGGGGCTTTCCTCGTGGGCTTCCTCGAAAATCCTAATGGTTTCGAGAACCTCATCCATGTTTGCGCCTTGCAGCATCATGCGCCTCAACATATGCCTCAGGAAAGGTTGGTCTATTCCGGCGTTGGCAGAGCCGGAACCAAGGTTGTTATCCTGCTCCTCCTGGATTTTGACCTCTGCAGGTAGATCGATCTAGGATTCAGCCTCGCTAGGGAGATCCACTCCAGATTCGACTTGAACCGCAAGATCTGCTTTAGGTTCGGATTTATCCACTATCTCCGCAACATGTGCGAGCTGGGTGGGATTAGGATTGTCTGAGATCCAGAACTCTGCTGCCTCCACGTACAAAGGGGACCCAGAGATTTCTTCTGCCTCTATCATCATCGCTGTGGTGGGTGGGGCAGGTTCAGCGAATCCGATGTACACATCGATCTTGCCAAAGGACATGATGGTGTAAGCAGTCACGGCCTACCTAGCCGGAATCCAGGTCTCGTCGAGAACGATGAGAGGGACGTCGCTGGCGTAGAGGACACGACCAACGGTGATACTCTTGCTGATTCCGATTCTTGAAGATTTCGCTCAAAACGCAGATCCGAAGCTCACTTGCCCCACGGTGGGTGCCAACTGTCGTCGGATTGATGACAAGTATGCCATGAGGGGTTCCTCAAGGCGTGCGGAAGAGAGGGGTGTGAGACGTACGGTGTTCCGGGACGGTGAGCACACAAGTTTACCCAGGTTTGAATCCGCAGGCTTTGGACAGATCCTACTCCTGCTAGCAATCCAGTAACACGGTAGAGCCGGATATGGGTTACAAGGGTTTCGCTTGTGCAAGTTGAGGTTGTAGACTATTATGAGGGTTCCCTAAAGGCTCTCCCTAGGACGGATTATATAGATATCCGTCCTAGGGTTTATAGGAGAGACCTATCCGGCTATGACTAAAAGAGTCGGTTATAGAGTACATCTTGAACTACAAGTAACACTATGGGACTTGATGGCCCAAAATATATCGAGCTTGTTGGGGAACCCCAAGAGGAAGGTACGATGAGCACAGTAGCAAGTTTTCCCTTAGTATGAAACCAAGGTTATCAATCCAGTAGGAGCAAGGAAACACCCCAAAGGTGTTGCTAGCTGAGCCTTGGTAGGGCGCACTACCGGTGCAAGTAACAACGTGGAGACCTGCACAACACAACCACAGAACTTTGCCCCCAACTTGCGATGAGGTTGTCAATCTCACCGGTTTTGCTAAAAACAAAGGATTAAACGTATCGAATGGAAGGAAGTCATAGTTTGCAGAAAGTAAACACAAAGAAGTAAACAGTTGATTGTAGATTGAATATAAAAGAGAAAGGACCGGGGTCCATAGTTCACTAGAGGTGGCTCTCCTTAAGATAGATAACATGCTGGGTGAACAAATTACAGCGGGGCAATTGACAAACATCGAGAAAGCATACAAGCATATACTAATCATCTTGACTCCTTTGAGATTCGATTGGGCATTACAACATTATACATAGACCGCCATCCAACTGCATCTATGACTAATAATCCACATTCAGGTTATCATCCAAACCCCCTCCAGTATTAAGTTGCAAGCAAGGGATAATTGCATTACGAATTGCGTGTAAAGTAAACAATACGATTGTTCTATGAACAAAGGATTGTTGTTTTCTCCCTAGTAGCAATAGCACATCTAGTACCTTAGAAATTTCATCACTTCCCAGTTACGGAGGCATGAACCCACTATTGAGCATAAATACTAACTCTTGGAGTTGCTAGCATCTACTTGGCCAAGATAGCTACTAACAACGGAAAGCATGCAAGATCACAAATAACAAAGACATGATAGAATCAATAATCAATCTGAAATAGCATCTCAATATCCATCGGATCCCTGCAAACACAACATGCAAAATTACAAATAATTGATCTTGATCATGAATGGAGCTCACAAGATCTAGACATGAAAGCACAAAGGAGGAGAACCAGCCATCTAGCTACTACAGGGACCCGTAGTCCAGAGATGAAGTACTCACGCATCACACCAGAGGCTTGCATGATGATGAAGAAGGCCTCCAGGGTGAATTCCCCTCTCCGGCAGGGTGCCAAGAAGAGCTTCAGATCCCTCCCGATCTAGGGATGGAGATGACGGCGGCTATAGACTCTTTTGTGGATTTTTTGATCGGGTCCTTAGGGTTTCCGTATCAGAGCCAATATATAGGCGGAAGGTGTGGCCAGGTCCCAGCCCCTCTCCGTCTCCTATTTTGGCTCTAGGTATCCCCCGGTAAAATAATGACCTTGGCTTTTGTCCCGTCCAATTCCGAGAATATTCATTTTCTGACTTTCCTAGAACCAAAAATAGAAGAAAATAGGCAGCTGGCACTGTGGCTCTTGTTAATAGGTTAGTCCAAGAAATCATATGAAAAGTAGTCCAAAGTGTGGACAAAACATAAGAAAGTAGATAAAACCAAGCATGGAACATCAAAAATTATAGATACATTTGCAATGTATCAGGCCTATGTTGGTAAGACATTTGGGCCTTCCCGTAGCCGGACTGGACTCTGTCTCTTCTCCCTGACTAGGCCGCCCATGAAGCAATGCTCTAACCTGAAGTGGGCCACCCTGGTCAGTGAGGTATAGTGAGGATACCTAGAAAGTATATCCCTAACAACCGATAAGAAGGCGGAAGAACATCCCATCCATTGGCAATTTTATTAACCATTCCATGAGCATTACACTATTTACTAGAAATCTCTTAGTCAAACTAAAGGCCATACTTTAGTTATTCTTGTCTATGATCGAGAAACTATGCACCAAGTCGTCCATAACCACGGACACGGTTTTCAGAAAGATTTACCCTATAGGGGTACACAAATAGCAACACACGCACGATCAACCTCGGGAAGAACCAAATAAAACACAACGAGGCCTCACGATAATGCATTCACTAGATTCATAAATCATTTCAGGGGGGCACCCAATTAAGCTACCCGCAATGAAGTTGGCCTTCTCCAAGATAGACCCAAGGTTTGCGCTAATGGCTGTAAACGACTGGGAACCCGAAAGGGTGACTGGGCTTGTCGATACCGCGCAAAAACTCCACAATTCTGAAACAGTATAGATGCTCCACGCACAATCATAAATAAAGCAGTAAAGCATGGCATAAGTACAGGAGAGTAACAAAGCCCCAAACTAGTTTTTGGTCCCAAGAAATAAAGTGAGAATCAAGCTCAGGCGAAGGGGGGTCCATAGAGTCTCCCGTATGTGGATAGAGCGAATAGTCAAGAAACAGGAATCAAGTACTCGGGGTCCTACGTGACACAAGTGAGCTTAAAGAACCAAATAGCAGATAATGCTCACCGATGCCTCTTTCATTAGTTATCCCATTACTACTCAGATTAAGTTGTTTAGGTACCTCATTATCCAAAGACTCTCACAAACCCTACACATGTAGTTCTACGACTCGCATGGCTCAAACAACTCTTGTAGTAATGGCTCATAGGATGGAAGATACAAGTTTCGGTGAGGTTTAAAAGTAAAGGCTATGCAATACTTGGGATTCAATTTAATGCAATCGCAACTCAATGATGCAAGAGTAAGATAGAAGCAAAGGTACTATATGTATGCAAGCATGGGGAATTGCTTGCCTGGTAGTTCTGTTGTGTAATAAGAAGGATCTAGGTAATACTCCTGAGGCTCCTGGTATTCTCCTTGCTCAGTGTCTATCTGGATAAAAACCAAACACACAAGGCCGAAGTAAATACATTACATAATCATATAAATCATCTACATCAAGCAAATAAGGTATTCCATGATGGAATGATGCACAATTTGCATGGTATAACATAGCATGGCATGGGTGAGGTGTGGAAACAATAATAAAACACTTTATTAATTTATTTAGGCATGTTTTACTCTCATAAATAGTTCTGATTATTTAATATTTATATGATGCATGCTTCAATTCATATCATGGAATGCTTAATCAGAACAGGCTCGTCGCGCTGATCGATTTAGACATATTATTTGTCGAATTTGTATTACAGAATTAAAGTTATGAATTTATTAAGAAAAGGCATTTATTGGTATTTAAATAATTTCGAAATTTTAAATTGCTCAAAACTTATTTTGGATGGAAAATTTGAATTCCTGGTATTTTTCTGGTTAGAAAACATATATCATTTGTATTATTTGAAAATATAAATTTTAATCAATATTTAAATCAAGTTATATAAAAAAGCGGTAAAATGTCATAGGTTTGACTAGATAGAGTTGACTCTGGTCAAAATTGAATTTAAATTTGAATTTGTTTTTAAATTTAAAACACTTTTAATTTAGGAAATTTTGTCAAATTCAAAATATTTGAATTTATATGAATTTATTTAGATTTAACAATATTTTGGATTTCTTTTATTTAATTAGAAAAGATTCCTGGACTTTTTGCACCTAGGCTTGTTCTACCCAGGGACACAGACTGGTGGGCCTCACGGGAAAATGGGGGCACACACGCACTGAGTGAGGGTGGGGCTGCCACGTGGGGCACGAAGGGATCCGGGTTTGATCGACAAGAACATCCAGGGGGGTTTCCGAAAAAGGTACCATCGCGTCTGAATCTGATGCTTCTCTAAATCCTCAAGATCCTGACGGTGGCGGTGCGTTATAGAGAGGATGGCGGCGCAATGGTTGGTCGAACCGCGGCGGTGCAAAAACAGAAAATGTCGCCGGTACATGAGGATACCACTTCCCTTCAGTTGGTCTCGGGGGAGAGGAACTACAACGGCGGGAAAACCTTAGGGAGCAGAGGGTTTTCAGGGGCTGCAGACGCGAACTGCGGTCGTAGCATGTCCAACAAGCGGTAGAGGAAATTCTAGCAACGGCGAGCATGGTACAAAGAGCAATAGGACATAGAAAAAGCGGGAAGACAACGGGGTTCCTCGCCTCATTTGATTCCCAAAGGAATCCGAGGAAGGGCCGACCGATGATGACGCTGGCAACAGCGACAGAGGAGGTTCTGCTCAGGCTCGACAAGGGCGATGGCTAGGAGTTGCTCTTGGCTTTTGCGGCTCCTTCCAGGCAAGGCACCTTCGACGAGGTCAGAACAGGGACCTGCTCCACCGTCTCTCTCTATAGAGCAAGAGGAACAAGACAAAAAACAAGAACAATAGCGGCATTGATCTCCTCCCGCAAAGGGGTATGGGCCATGAAGGGTGATGGGCTGGGAGAGCGAAAGCTCAGCCAGGGAGGGGATCTGGGTCAGAGGAGCTGCAGCGCTGGGCTCTGTTGCTGGGCTGCTGCGGCTGCCGAGCTGGGCCAGGCAGGTAGGTTCTATCTTCTTTCTATTTTTCTTTCTAAAACATTTTCTTTTATGTTTTCTTTTAGTTTTCTTTATTAAACCTTTTTATAATCTTTTGAAACCTTTTTCAGGGATTTGAAACAGAGAGGATTTCAAATAGAGTCAAGAGGGAAAAGAGGATGGTAACACAAGAGGATGCCCACATGTAGCATGTCCAATTTGGGCACTTACTAGAATAGAGATTTGAGTTTACAAATTGGATAAAAATCATTTGGGAAAATAATGGAATCCTAGCATGGAATCCCAAACTTGTAGAAACAACAAATGGGTTTTAAAAGAGAGAGGGAGTAAGGTGATATCAAGACACACAAGTAAGATTCCAACAAATTGCAAATGCAAAGCAACATAACAACTACAACAATTAATAACATGATACATGCAATGTAGCATGATGAACATGAGCATGAATAAAGATGCTACAACAATAAATGTAGAAAGTAGCATTTTATTATTAAACCGAGTAGCATTACAAATGTTTGACAGATGGGATGCTACAACTCCCCCCCCCCACTAAATAGGAATCTCGCCCCGAGATTCTAGGAAGAAGAAGACTCAAAGAGAACAGGGTAGTCAGAATGGAGGTCATCCTCACGCTCCCAAGTGGCTTTATCAACGGAATGGTGCGACCACTGCACCTTGCAGAACTTTATAGACTTGTTGCAAGTCTTCCGTTCTACGACTTCAACAATTTTGACAGGGTGTTCTTTATAGGAAAGATCTTCTTGAAGATTGATGAGCTCATGATCCACGGTACTGTCGGGATCCTTGAAGCACTTCTTGAGTTGAGAGATGTGGAAGACATCATGAACCTTGAGTTATTCAGGAAGCTCGAGTGCATAAGACACTACTCCTCTTTTGTGACAGATTTTGGAAGGACCGATGTATCTAGGCGCAAGCTTGCCTTTGATACCGAAACGATGAGTGCCCCTCATGGGAGTGACACGAAGGTAAACAAGGCCACCAGGGACATACTCCATGTCCGTGTGTTTTCTGTCATAGTTGCTTTTCTAACAACTCTGAGCAATTTTCAAGTTCTCAAGAATGATAAGAACCTTATCTTCTGCTTGAGTTACAATGTCGGGGCCAAAGAATTTTCGTTCACCTGCCCCTGACCAACCAATTGGAGTTTGACACTTGCGACCATAGAGGACCTCAAAGCGTGCCATATGGAGATTCTTCTGATAGTTGTTATTGTAGGAGAATTCAGCATATGGGAGGCACACTTCCCACTTCATGCCGAAAGAAATGACACAAGAACGAAGCATATCTTCTAGAATCTGATTGATCCTTTCAACTTGCCCTTGCGACTGAGGATGGTAAGCTGTGTTGATGTTTAGCTTTGTTCCCAAGCCTTGTTAGGAACTCTCCTAGTACTTGGAGGTAAAGATACTCCCACGGTCTGAGCTAATTACAAGAGTAACCCCATATAGGGAGACAATTCTGTTGATATAGAGCTCGGCCAGTTGACTACCAGAAATTATTTCCTTGACTGGAAAGAAATGTGCCACTTTAGAGAGCCTGTCAATGACAACAAAGATTGCATTGTTTCCTTTTTGAGACCTTGGAAATCTAGTTATGAAGTCCATCTCTACTTTCTCCCATTTCCATTCCGGAGGTTTCAAAGGTTAAAGAAGACTAGAAGGTTTTTGATGAATGGATTTCACTCTGCAGCAAACATCGCACTTGGAGACATACTTGGCACAGTCCAGTTTCAACCTAGGCCACAAATATTGTGTTTTCAGGTCCATGTACATCTTAGTGTTGCTAGGGTGGATAGAAAGAACAAACTCATGAGCGTATTTAAGAACTTGCTCTCTCAAACCCGGATACTTTAGAACAAACATCTCGTCCTTAAAGAATAGAGTGCCTTGGTCGTTAAGGTGGAAAGGTTCATAGTTTGGAAGCTAAATCTTGGAGATGATGTTTTTAGTGTAAGGATCACCAAGTTGAATGGAGCGAACCTTTTCTTCCAAGAGAGGGGTAGCTATCAAGTTATGAAGATAGCCCTAAGGTACAAGCTCGAGGTTGAGTTGAAGGAATTCCTCGCACAAGAGAGGTTGTTCTTCTTCCACCATGCGGTTGTTCACATATGCCTTATGACTGAGGGCATCAGCCATTACATTAGCTTTGCCCGGAGTGTAGTTGATAGAAAGATCAAAGTCATTGATGGTTTCAATCCTTCTCCTCTGGGGAAGCTTGAGGTCCGGCTGAGTGAAGATATATTTCAGACTTTTGTGGTCAGAAAAGATCTCACAATGGTTTCCAAGCAAGTAGTGCCTCCATACTCTCAAAACAAAGGCAACCGCTTCAAGTTCAAGATCATGTGTTGGATAGTTGATCTCATGAGTTTTCAATTGACAGGAAGCATAAACAACGACTTGCTTGTCTTGCAAGAGGACCGTGCCAAGTCCTTGTAGAGAGGCATCATAGAGGATCTGAAATGGTTTTGATGTGTCAGGAGGAATCAAGACAAGTGTTGAGGTGAGATTTTCCTTGACACGCCGATGACCAAAGAAATTGCTTGCCTCTCTCGAGGAGATCGGTAAGAGGCTTAGAAAGTTTTGAGAAGTTCTGAATGAAGCGACGACAATAACTAGCCAATCCAAGAAAACTTCGGACTTCTTTGACATTTTTAGGAGGGAGCCACTCCACGATTGTCCGAATAGTCTCTGGGTTGACAACAATGCCCTTAGCAGAAATGACGTGCCCCAGATAGGTGACTTCAGGAAGCCAAAATTTGCACTTGGAGATCTTTGCATACATGTAGTTCTCATGGAGCTTGGTAAGAACACAACGGAGATGTTCCGCATGCTCTTCTTTTGACTTGGAGTAGACCAGTCATCAAGATAGACCACCACGAACTTATCAAGGTACTCCATGAAACTAAGTTCATAAGCCTTGAGAATGTAGCAGGAGCATTGGTGAGGCCGAAAGACATGACCATGTACTTGTATAGGCCATAGCGAGTGGTGAAAGCTGTTTTCGGAACATCTCCCTTGCAAACCTTAATTTGATGATATCCACTTCTCAAGTAAAGCTTGGAGAATACCACTGCTCCTGCAAGTTGATCGAAGAGATCATTGATCCGTGGAAGGGGATATTTATTCTTGATGGTTTTTACATTGAGAGCTCGGTAGTCAACACAAAGTCGATCAGTCCAGTCTCACTTCTTCACAAAAATTGTTGGGCTGCCCCAAGAGGAAGTGCTATGCTGAATGAAACCCAACTTTTCTTGTTCATCAAGCTACCATTTGAATTCAGCCAACTCTTCAAGACCCATCTTATAAGGCCGCTTGGAGATAGGAGCGGTTATGCGTTCAAGATCAATCACAAACTCGACCTCTCGGTCAGGAGGCATACCTAGTAACTCTTCTAGAAAAACATCTGGAAACACAAGACCACAAGAACATTTTGCAAGGCTTCAATACCATCAATCTTCTGGACACCCAAGGAGTAGAGCTGAATAGAAGGATTTTGCCTTTGGGTATAGACTATATGGCCTTCAGGAATTTTCAAAGAAACCGAGTGTTTAGCACAATCAATGACAGCTTCATTGGCTTTCAACCAGTCCATGCCCAATAAGACATCAATATCTGATCTGCCAAGAATAATCAAGGAAGCCAAAAATGAGAACCACCAATTTGAATTTGATTGCCATGACTGATCTTGGAAGATGCCAGTGTTGCTCTGGGCAAGAGAACCATTAAATGTTTAGGAAGAGAATCCATAGATAACCCATTCTCATCAACAAAACTTGTAGAGATAAAATAATATGATGCACCAGAATCGAATAAAACTCGTGCAGGGCCTATGTTAACAGGGAGCATACCCATCACAACTGTAGGAGCATGCTCCGCTTGAACAATGTTGATGTTGTTGGCGCAAGCAATAGTGGACCCGGGCTTGGTGTTGATGTTGAGAGCCCGTGGTGCAGGTGCATGAGGAGTAATTGTCGAGGAAGAGCATTTTTGTTCAAAGGACAGTTCCACTATTGGTGTCCAGTGTTCCCACATGAGAAACAAGCGTCACTTGGACGAGGAGTAGAGTATATAGGACCTCCACCATACGGCACCCTAGGGTAGTAGTTGTTATAGCCCCTTGGAGCGGTGTTGTAAGAGTATGGTGGTCTTGGCGAGAAACTTGATGGTCTTGGCGGAGCAGGGAGTGGCGGTGCGGTATTAGGGACCCACACACGACGCTTAGAAGGAGTGGCCACTGCCAAGGAACAACCAGTATCACGGTTGTGTTTCTTGGAATCATCATATGCCTGTTCACTTGCCTCCTCTTGAAGAGCTACTTGCTGAAGCTTGAGAAACGAGCTTGGAGTGGTATGGGTGAGAGCATATTTGATTGAAGCATTTAGCCCTTGACGGAACATCTTTTGCCTTTTCTTGTCATCAGAAACTTCATCCCCGCCATAACAAGATAAGTTTGCGAAGTTCTTGATGTAAGTATTGACATTGTCGTTTCCTTGCTTGAGATTCAGGAACACCTCCTTCATGCGTTCCATGAAAATTTCAGGCACGTACTGCTCTTTGAAAGCATCAGAGAATTGCCCCATGTTGGCTGAAATCCAGGAGGACTTGCTCTCGGATAGCTCTCCCACTAAAGAGCTGCTTCCCCACATAGAAGGTGAGTAGCAAACTTGACCCTGTTATGCTCAGCAACATCTGTGATATCCAGTAGCCTCGTGATCTCCCGGAGCCAATCATCAGCATCCAGCAGCTCGACGGTCACCTCAAAGTGTCATGGGGCAAACTTTATAAAGTCTTTCATGTTGTCACGCTAGGGAGGTGGAGGAGGCGGTGCGAACTCATTCCTCCAGACGCTTTCCTCGAACCTCTGCTGGTTTTGCTGCATAATTCCTAGTGTATTTGCCAAACTGACAAATGCAGCACCCAGCTCTGGCATACTCGGAATCTCATCGTCATTGCAGCGAGGCATCCTGTTATTGATGGAAAAACTTGCGTTAGTACCATAATGGAGAATTATTAATAATCTAGAATAGCACTAAAACAAAATTAACCAAGATTAAAGGATACAATTTACTAAGATGATATTAAAATATCAAGCAAAGTTCATAGCACCTAGAAGATAGTTAGCATATCACACAACTGAAATAGAGTGTGGAACACAAATCTACCAAAGAACACTTTTCCACAAATTTCGGCATTAAAATACCAACTAGATGCACAAACCACTTAACAGTTAGAGCTTAGCAACTTCACCCATTCAATGTACAAGAGCGAATGATAAAAGTAGTGGTATGGCCATGACTTCATCCCACACTCAAAGCATTACTTCGCACAAGAATAGGAAAAACATGCAACCCAACTCTTATCCTTCTTACGAAAAACTGATAGAGATTAACAGATACAGAATGAACACCCCTAACTATAACGCGTCGGTTACAAAGAGTAAGATAGAACGCATCAGTTTAAAAAGAATTGGATATATCGCTTCAGTTTACAATAAGCCTGTCGGTATGGAATGTACTAATAGTTGATAACCAAAGGCAGATTACGACAACAAGGTTGGATGCAACAGATAGAAAGAATTAAAAACACATCCTATGGTACTACAGAAAACCCCATAGACGTGAATTCTAGTTTGAATTTTTAGAAGAGGATAGACAAACATTATACTTCCCTATTAGAAAAGGGTGGGTGGGTGGGTAAGAAGAAAAATGGAAGCAGTCCTACTCTCATGTTAAGTTTTTCCCTAGTATACATAGCTATCAAAATATTTTCTAGACTGACAACGAACATCTTGGCTAAGAACCTGAAGGGTGGAATGGCTCTGATACCAATTGTAATAACTCAGACCTTACTCACTAAGCTCAAGCCTGGATGAACCAAAAGTGGACAGGACGTACTACCGTGGGGCCGCGTAGCCACACACAGTAGGCCCACCTCGTGGAGCAGGGCACGGTACCGGCCAACCATCCCACCCACTTTTAGAACATCAGGACTAGAGCAAGCGGCTTAATCGATAGGTAACACGACCAAGACATACACAAATGAGTATGTATGTCGGTGACTTACAATAGACATCAGAGTCACACCATCTAGAAACAATAGAAACAGAAATATTCAACGCCATACCGCAAGATCCAAATAAACTAGATAGATATAATAGTTTAGGATACATCCTCATACATCACGCAACATAGTATCAAGCGGAAGCGGAAAACATGTTGCGAGTACAGATAAGAAGCAAATTGGCATAAGTTGTCCTAAAAATAAGCACATCTCGTCCATAGATCTCATGGATATCCATCCCCGAAATGTCTACACCGGACAGTCGTTGCCACCATCACCAGTATCTTCAACCCAGTAGCCTTCCTGGTATACCTATCCATCTAAACCAAATATTTATCGTGCGAGACCCTAGTGGTACTCAACAAGCCTTAATGCATCTAAAGGGAACAACCTGGGGGTGAAGTAACTGAAGCGAAAGATAGTAGCTACAAAGTTCTGTAGAGACACGCTACACATCTGCCCAAACAGAGATGGACGGATGCTCGTTAATTAGTAACAACAGTTATATAAGCAACATGAATAACATCGCTCACCCTCCTTGTAACACCTGAAAAATACTAATCAAGATTATCAAGTTCTAATCACCCAAGTTTAGGGTTAACAAAAACTTTTATTACTAAATTGAATATGGATGCATGTGTGATTTGCATTAGTGTATGTGACATGGGTATATCCTATAGGTACTCGAGCTTGGTATATACGGTCTAAATACGTACAGGCCCATGGTGTCGCCAAGGCCCAAATAAAAGACTCGAGTCACCTACGGACTCTCGATTGCTTGAAGAACAAGAAGGAGTTAAAGATAGAAAGTTTGAAGGGGAAAACCCTAACTTGTAACCGACTCGACCTGCTACCCGAGACCTAGCCTATCTATATAAGGGCTAGGAGGGGACGGCGAGGAGGACACACGCAACCCTAGTTTCCACAACCCTCGCCATATTGCATCTGCGCAACGTTGTAACTTTCGACTCCTTCAATAATTCCACGAGCAGACAAGCAGGAGTAGGGACCTCTACGAGTCCTGAACCTGGGTAAATCCTTTGTCCCCTGTGTGCTTGTTTGCTAGCCGATAGATGTCTCCAACGCTCCCTCCTTCTCCAAAACCCAAGTCCATAACAATGGGCATTGACGAGTTAAACCCTCGTCAATTGGCACCGTCTGTGGGAATTGGGAGTGCTGATGTTGCGGCTTCTTCAGCCCCATCAAACGCGATCTACAACTCTGCAACATCAGAGATTCGCCAGCTTTTCGGCGCCTTCGACTTCACCGTCCACACACCGGCTACTCGCCCGGCCTTCGACTCCGTGGGCGACGGAATCAGCCTGGCAATTGGGAGCTTTCGCTTCCAAGTTGGTCGAGATAGACGATACGGCACGATCAGCTGCGATTGCCCCAGCATCATGGTTCCCTCCATCGATCAAGCACCCTCATTGAGCTCAATGCTCCGGCGGTAGTTGGGAACATGGTCAGCGACAGTAGTTGCGACTCTGATCTAAGCGATCTGGCCACTAAAGATGGAACCTACGGTTCCGGATTTGAAAGTTGTGGAAGCAGCAGCTTCCCAAATCACTTCATGTGTGCCGTCATCAACGCGGGCAACACCTCCGCCAACCGCGGTAATGGTGGCAACACCGGCAACAGCACCGATCCGCCCAATCGCGGTAACGGTTGCAATACCGGCAACGGCACCGACCCGCCTAACGCCGGCAACAGCGGCAACAGCGGCAATGGAGGAGCAGTCTAACCTCCTACCATAATCAACGAGCAAACCGGCGAATGCGTCGTGATCAGGCTCAACGAGCAAGACTGGGAACGCTGCCGCGAAGCCCTACGAGGTGCACCTCTACCCTTCGGGTCCCCGCAGGAACTGCTGATGGGCTACCACTGGCTCCTAAAAGAGGAATTCAAGCGCCAAAAACAAGCAATCGCGCAACTTGAGGCGCGTAAAAAGGCGGTGGACGAGTCGAGCCTTCGTCGCGTTGGGCTCTCCTCCTACGGAGGATCATCCTCAAGAGGCAACGAGCATCTCGCCAGGAAGAGGCAATCGCGGATGGCTCACCTCACCGAACAAGAATGCATAGACGCCGCGAAAGTCCTCGACTTCGACTCTATGACAGTCGACACGAGAGGCAACGTGGTTCCCAGGACACCACAGGCCGCGGTGACAGCGGCCACCATGTACCTCCTCAATAACCAACCACCAGCTGGAGATCCCCGAACGGCCATGCACCAATCTACGATCGCGGGCCTGGGGATAATCGAGGTCGCCCTCGACAAGGAACCGGTACCAGACCCAAAAAAGGGCAAAGCATTAGCAAAGCGCTACTCCTCGCCCTCGTCTAGCGATGACAGTCACGACCTATCCCGGCGCCGCCGCTCACGGCGACACGATCGCGACTACGATGCACGCGATGAACTCACACAGCGCAAGATCGACAAGTCAAGGGCACGACGTGCTCGGTCGACTAACTCGGAAGAAGAAGATGGGGAGCTCTGTGGCGCCAGATGCTTCAGCAGATCCATCGGGCAAAAGTGAATGCCTAAAGGGTTCAAACTCCCATCGGAGAACCCGAAATTAGACGGTCTGCAGGACCCAAAGATCTGGCTGGAGGATCACATCTCCTCCGTCAGGCTACATGGAGGCAGTCAAAGTACTGCCATGCAATGCTTGCAGCTACGGTTGCCGGGCATGCATGGCTCAATAACCTCCCACGCGGATCCATTCGCAGCTGGGATGAGCTGGTCTACAGCTTCGTGCGCAACTTTAAGGGCACGTACAAACGCCCCGCCTCAATCGAAGAACTGAGATGCTGCTAGCAAAAATCTGGCGAATCGCTGCGCTCTTACATCCAAAGGTGGTCCATCATCAAGAACTCCACGGAGAACATCTCGGAAGACCGCGCGATTGATGCATTCAACGGTGGTGTCCGCCGCATGGAACTCAGGGAGGAGCTAGGACCATCGACCACCTGATGGAGATCGCGAATCGGTGGGTTGATGGAGAAGAATCGGTGAAGAATCGCGTTCACTCTGACGAGGAGGCAGAACTCGAACAAAGACGCGACTGCCAGAGTAAGCGTCGCATGCACATCTACGACGATCGCGATGACGTCAACATGGTCGCAGCCGGCTACGCCGATAGACGCGATGATAACCGCAACAGCGGATACCGCGGCTCCGGGAAAACCACGCAAGTGTGGCAACGCTGCACTCGCGATGAAGCACCCGCGATCTCCATCGAGGACAAACTGTCCGGGCCATGCACGGTACGCTTCTACATCGACAAGCATGATGGCAAGAGAAAGTCCAGCCACCTCCTCAAGGACTGTCGCGAGTTCCTCAAGCTACATGAGGGATTGGTTCGGATGAACCGCAATGCAGTCGAAAGGGGCTACGGAGCTGCTCCAGGCGCCGTGGCACATGGCGCACCACCACCACCACCTGGGCCACCCCCGAACGGAGCTGCACCAGACCAACACCACGGATGCGAACCATACCCACGGGCCATGGGTACCATGATGATCCAAAAGGGGCGCCCCTCCAATAGGGTGCAGAAGGCCATCACTCGCCAAGTCAACTTGGCCACGCACTCGCCACCACCCACCATTGAGTACGTCAGTGGCAGTGAGTCGTGCATTACTTTCGACAAACGCGACCACCCGCCTCAAGTACCTCGCCCGGTCGATTGCCCCTCGTACTCGGCGCAAATTGGAGGCTTCGACATGAGTCGCGTCTTCATGGATGGCGGAAGCGGTATCAACCTCATATTCGCGAGTACCTTGCGAGCAATGAGGATCCCTCTAACCTGCTTGGAGGCATCGGACACAATGTTCCACGGCATCATCCCAGGGAAAGGCGTATACCCCCTGGGCAAAATCAACCTCGACGTCATATTCGGCACGCCGAAGAACTTCCGGCACGAGCGCATCGACTTTGAAGTTGTCGACTGGCCCTCACAATACCACTGCATCCTCGGACGCGTCGCGTTCGCTAGGTTCATGGCGGTACCCCACTACGCCTACCTGCAGATGAAGATGCCAGGTCCCAACGGCGTCATCACGATCAACGGGAGCTTTGAGCGATCTGACAGTTGCGACAGGGAATTCAACAGAATCTCCCAGTCCTTCGGCATGCAGGAGGAGCTCACGCGATTGAAGGAAACGACAGACAACAGTCTGCCGCCCCTGAGTAGGCCAAGCTCACCTGACCTCTCCTTCGACTCATCTGTGCACACAAAGAAGGTGCAGGTCCATCCATCAGATCCCGCCAAAACGGCCCTCATCGCCAACAACTTGAGTCCCGCATAGGAACTCGCGCTCGTCGAATTCCTCCGTGAGCACTGGGAAATTTTTGCCTGGTGTCCTGCGGACATGCCAGGAGTTCCCAGGGAATTCGCCGAGCACGCACTCAACGTCAACCCCGACGCAAGGCCAGTCAAGCAAACAATCAGGCGACTATCTGAGCCACGAGCGCAGACAGTCGGAATGGAGATCAACAGACTCCTCGAGGCCAAATTCATACGCGAGATCAACGAAAGCACTTGGCTCGCCAATATGGTGGTGGTGCCAAAAAAGGACACGGATATCCTACGGATGTGCGTGGACTTCACTTCTTTAAACAAACACTGCCCAAAAAGATCACTTCCCGCTACCACGGATCGACCAAATCATCGACTCCACCGCTGGATGCGAGCGCCTCTGCTTCCTTGATGCCTACTCAGGCTACAACCAAATTCGAATGAAGGAGGAAGACCAGGAGAAGACCGCGTTTACAACACCCTTCGGTGTGTTCTGCTACAACACAATGCCCTTCGGGCTAAAAAACGCGGGAGCTACCTACCAACGGTGCATGCAGGCTTGCCTCAAGGAGCAGCTGGGTCGCAACATCCAAGTCTATGTCGACGACATAGTAATCAAAACCAAAAAGGAAGACTCTCTAATCGATGACTTGCGCGAAACATTCGCCAATCTCGACCGTTACCGGATCAAGCTCAATCCGGACAAATGCGCCTTTGGCGTACCATCTGGGCAGCTACTCGAGTATCTCATCTCCGCGAGAGGGATCGAAGCAAACCCGAAAAAGATAAAGGCTATACTAGCCATGGAGAAGCCAAAGAACATAAGAGGCGTCTAGCAACTAGCCGGACGAATCGCGGCCCTCAGTCGATTCATCAGTTGAATGGGAGAAAAGGCACTGCCCTTCTATCAACTCCTCCGCAAAACTGATAAATTCGAATGGAACAATGAAGCGCAAGAAGCATTCGAAGATCTCAAGCGCCTATTATCCACATTGCCAGTACTGGTGACTCCACGGGAAAGGGAACCACTACTGTTGTACATCTCCGCCACCAACCAAGTGGTTAGTACAGTGCTCGTCGTCGAACGGGCAGAAGAAAACAAGGTCCATGGCGTACAACGCCCGGTATACTACCTTAGCGAGGTCCTCACGCCAACAAAACAGCGGTACCCGCACTACCAGAAGCTGGCGTACGGCGTCTTCATGACCGCCCGACGACTGCGCCATTACTTCCAGGAACACCCAATCGTGCTAGTCAACGACGCCCCATTGGAACATATCCTCAATAACCCCGACACCACGGGACGAGTCGCGCTTTGGGGAATCGAACTATCTCCATGAGACATCACATACGAAAAGCGCAACGCAATCAAGTCGCAAATTCTCCCTGACTTCCTCGTGCATTGGATGGAAAATCAACTCCAAGACAAGCCAGATATGTCCTACCTCTGGACCATGCACTTCGATGGATCCAAACGGAAAGATGGAGCAGGAGCAGGTGTCATACTGACATCACCTCAAGGAGGCAAGCTGAAATACATCCTGCGAATGCAGTTTACAGCCTCAAACAACGAAGCTGAATACGAGGCCCTCTTGCACGGGATGAGGATGGCAAAAGCCTGCGGCGCAAAAAGGCTCATCATATACGGCGACTCCAAGCTGGTCGTCAACCAAACAATGCACGAGTGTGACGCACTGAACGACAACATGATCGCGTACCGCGACCTCTACGATACACTCGAAGGGGACTTTGATGGCTGCGAGCTGCGACACGTAGGTCGCGAAAGCAACGAGGAGGTGGATGCACTCGCAAACATAGGCTCTACCTGCGCCCCCATACCACCTGGTGTATTTCTTGAGCCATTTGTGAACGGTCCATCAAGCCAAAGGCCACAGAGAAGAAAACAAGCGCGGCCATGGACTCGGGGGCTACGCCACCCAATGAGCCAATGGCACTCGACGACCTGGAGCTAGACACAGGGCTCGAAGGGCCAGTGAGTGTCATGATGATCGAACAATCCTGGACGCAGCCGTACATTACGTACCTCCTCAGTAAGCGCCTACCGGACGACCCGACAGATGCACGGCACATCGCGCGACGCTCCAAGGCTTTCACCGTTATAAACGACAAACTATACAGGCGCAGCATCACAGGAGTGCTACAGCGATGTATCTCCGTGGCCGATGGAAGAACAATTCTCCTCGACATCCATGAAGGGACCTATGGGCACCACGCAGGCAGTCGTGCTCTCGTTGCCAAAGCTCTATGAGCTGGACTTTATTGGCCCACGGCCATGCGCGACGCCAAGGACATTGTCCAAAAATGCAATGCTTGCCAACGATTCGTGGACAAGCCACACGCACCAGGCGCAGAACTACGGCCTATTCCATTGGCCTGGCCCTTCGCCCAGTGGGGACTCGACATGGTTGGCAAACTTCCACGGTCCTCACAAGGAGGCTACGTCTACCTCTTGGTCGAAGTCGACAAATTCACCAAGTGGATTGAGGCCATGCCAGTGACCAAGCAATTAGGGCACATCGCAGTCAAATTCTTCGAGTCCATCGTCTATCGCTTCGGCGTGCCACACAACATCATCACCGACAACGGAACGAACTTCACATCCAAGGAGTTCCAACAATTTTGCGAGAGCCTGGGGATCAATATCAGCTACGCCTCAGTAGCACACCCACAGACCAACGGTCAGGTGGAAAAGGCAAACAGGCTCGTCTGCAGCGGCATCAAGAAGCGACTCCTTCGACCACTCGACCAAGCTGTGGGTTGCTGGCCAGATGAGCTCCAATCCGTACTCTGGAGCCTGCGTACAACTCCAAACAGCACCACGGGCTACACACCATTCTTTATGGTGCACGGAGCAGAAGCAGTACTACCCGCTGAAGTGCGATAC
This sequence comes from Avena insularis, assembly GCA_023614405.1. NCBI lineage: Eukaryota > Viridiplantae > Streptophyta > Magnoliopsida > Poales > Poaceae > Avena > Avena insularis. The sequence continues at coordinate 344,544,533 of CM042690.1, read as the reverse complement.
AAGGCGCCACGTGTAGTCGCTTACAGCGAACAAGAGTCATCTCTTGCACTCGAAGACTCCGTCGATCTCCTCGACGAGGCAAGAGAAATCGCCGCAGCAAGATCCACGGTCTACCAGCAGAACCTGCGCAACTACCACAGTAGAAGGCTTCGCCCTAGATCCTTCGTCGAGGGTGACCTGGTCCTGCGACTAAAGCAGCAGGGACATCTCAAGCTCGAATCCCCCTGGGAAGGACCGTACGTGATTACAGAAGTAATCCCAGGTGGCGCCTATCGCCTTCAAGATTTAGAGACAGGAGTCGCACACTCCAACCCTTGGAACATCGCACAACTGCGACGCTTCTACCCTTAGTCGTTTCTCTTTACTTTTGCATCGCAAATAAGGCTATTCAGCCAAGGCTACTTTGCCGCACACTGTACCTCGTACTATTCTTCGAATAAATAAAAGCTAAGTGCCCCGCAACTCTGTGCCCTCCTTTACTTTGTCAATTTTCATACTCGGGGGCTACGCCACCCTATACACATATGTTCTTCGAACAATAACGCGACATCCTGAGTAGCTGGCACATCAATCGAACCCCTTAACACAAACTCAACCCAGCTGCAACGCACCTGACATGTTGACAAGGGAACGATACAAAGGTGGCCAGGCTAACGAAAATGACTCGCATAAGTGCAACGCACACCATGCTTAAAGCTATTTGTACACATTCAACAGTAAATTATCTACAAATATATACGAGCTTTACAACACTAGTACACTTATGTGCAGGATACATATTTGGCTACCCTTGCAACAGAAGAACATTAGTCTGTTCCTCGAAGAAGTCGACGACCTCCTCGGCTGGACGGTCCATCGCCTGATAGTGCGGCACCATGTCCTAGGAAGATCCTGCTGGTGGCACCGGTGGCCCAGAGGCAATGGCGGCGATATCCACGTCAGGCCTGTGCAAACGCACCATGGAGAGGGCAGCCTTGGCACCAGCCAGCAACTGCTGCCTCACGCACTCGCGAACCGCAGACATATCTTGAAATTTGGTCAGGAGAGCTAGCAGGCTTGATGGAGTATCATCCAGCAGGAACATCGCCTGATAGATGTTCTTCAAACACGACTGCGATTTCTTCAGAAAGAGCAGCACTCGCGAGACGCGATCCTGCAGGGTCGCCAACGCAGTCGCACGATCATGATCTACCCAGAAGTATCCACTCTCCTGAAGTTGCTCCTGGGTGAGATCATGAAGGCGGATGGCAATCCTATCCCTCTCTTCCTACGGATGGCGTGCGCTAACAACTACACGAAGCAGCATCAACAGCATGAGTACAACGTACCATTGCGATTAACTACAAAGGAAAAGACGAGGATGAGCAAACTAACACTTAAACTGGTCACCCAGCTGCGTCACCTCGCCAAGCAGATATTGCTCGCGGGCAGCGGCTTTTTCAGCCTTTGACTACCACACGTCCGCGCTACTGCGGATCACGGGCAACTCACGCTCTAGTTGCTTAACGCGATCACGAAGTCGTGAAAGCAAGGACATCTCCTCTACCCTGGAGCGTGGTGGTGCCATTGTATCCTCAAGAGATGGTGAGCCTCGGGTTCCCCTCACAGGACCACTTGATGTACCCTACCAAAAATCAAGCCAGAGGCAAATAAGGGGACCAACTCAAAAGTCAAAAGTAACAGATGCATTCATAATCAGCATAAAGTATTCACAAAACACACTCGCCAACATGCATGTTCTCTAGTCAGAAGGGAAATTCATCAGCTATTACAAGAAACTAACTACGGAGCAGCTGGCTTCTTCGACTTTGATGACCTCGGGGGCTTCATCAAGTCCGTGGCGATGTCGAGATGCCTGACTTCTGCCGCCCCCCGAGGTCAAGTTTTCGCCGCCTTCTTCGCATCGATTGAGCTCCTCCGAATACTTGGCAGGTGTTTATCAAGGAATGGCCATATTTGGCACGGCGATGCAAAGGAGCGAATACTACCTGCTGACCATCCGCGCCAACAGGCATTGTCTTCGACACCGCAGAACGATCTACTTCGACTCCGTGGGCTTGCACCATGGCAAGTGACATGGTCGCGCCAGCTGCGCGGAAGGAGTTCTTGTACGTGGCAGGCACACCCCCAGCGAGCGATTCCACCAGCTCTTCCACACTGTCGACCAGCTCCACCTTCGGCATCAACTCCTCCCGGAGGCGACTCAAGGTGGCCTTGGCCTTGGACAACGTATTTTGGACAGCGGCGCTACGATCCTCCACCGCAGATACCGCGCCCGCCAGAGCGTCATCGCGACAAAGGGCTTGTGGATCAAAACTCAAGCCGCCAGCATCTACACCAAAATACACACATGGATCAAACTTCTAGTGCCACCGGCACTACAGATGCAGAGAAGAACATCAATAAAATATCTACAGGTAAAGGTACCTGAGAGGGCCTTGGCGACTGAGAATAGTTGCTCTTCGAACAACTTCTCCCTGGCCGCAAAGGAGGTGCGCAGATCCTCTTCGCGCTTCTGGGCATCATCAGGAGCCGCGATTGCCTCGTCGCGCCCCTTCATAGCTGCGACTAGTGTCTTCTTGTCGTGGTGGTGTCACGGCAGATGCCATGGATAGGCTAAAGGTGGGGACTAATATGCGCTAGGGGAATCCAGGGAGGGATAGTAGAGTGATTCTCCACACAGAAGTTTGTATTGCTATATCTCCAAGATTACAAGTGCTCCTTGAGCTGTATTGGCGAGAGGAGGAAGAAGGTGCTCTCTTACTCTTGCCTACTATCTTTCCCAAGAACCCTAGCTCAACTAGTGCTATGGAACTACCAAACCAACTAGTGCTCAACCAACCCCCTCTACCAGAACCCTAACCCCCCTTATATAGAGGAGGTTTGGTCCTGGCCTAGTGCATACATGGAGGCATATTCCTAAGAATATGCCCCCTCCCAAAGTGGTAACCTGACCGGGGTGCTTTTCCCCCGCGTCACACATGCTTTAGCGACGTAAGCCTCTGCGGTGCCCGCGTCAGCCGACGTGAGCGTCGTCACCCTTGTCGGCCATGACCCGGTGGTCCTGCCCTTGCTTTATTCGCTCATGCAGTGCGTACCGGACCTTCTTTTTTGACCAGAGAGATTCCTTCCTTCTCCCAGAAGCTAAGCGAGGATCCGGATCATAGTAGATCCGGCCACACTTGTTCCTGCATATAAGTTAGACAAGCACTCTTGACTTACTCCTTAAGTCGGATGATACAATGTTAGGCGACCCCCCCCCCTGGTCCGGGTTACTCCGTGATTCGGACTGCCTTGAGGTGACCCGGTCAGCATCCACTTTGACCTTGCCGGACCTCGGCTAACTCGGCCGTTATACCCCGGAGTGACCCGACCCGGGGGTATCCCCCCAACATTAGTCCCCGAAGCTGGTGCGGTCTTAGCTGCCTTGGCCGCTAAGGCCACATCAGGTTCATTTATGTCCGAGCCTCAGACGTTTAATTCTGAGTTAGCTCCTTATCTCGGATTATATGGATTTACATTCCCTTCGCACGTTCCAAGTTTTCACTTGCCGTCCGGGTCACCACTTTGGCTCGGATCCCATGGTTATCATGGTTTGATCCGGGCCCCATTTCCTTCTCTCATACGCCAACCCACGTGGAGGCTAATCATTACCTTGTCTTATTTTAAGGGCCTGCACAGTAACCGCCGCAGTAATTGTCAGTTATCACTATGCGTGGGTCACGTCATGCCTGCCTTCGCGTTTACCGCAACAGTGCGTCGCGTCATGGGATTGCTTCTACTCTGTGGCCCCCTGTGTGGCTTTTCTCTGATTGGCTGATGCCGGTGATACACGGACACACCGTGTGGCTCGTCGGCGCCGCGCGATCCCATCCATCGATCACTGGGTGTGGTTAAATAGGGGAGGGGCGCGTCCCTTAGCGTTTTTCCACCTCTGCGCCCCTTTTCCCATTGCGTTTTCTCCTTCGTCTTCCCTGTGACCACGCCACCGCCGGTGCTTTCTAGCAGCAGCGCCGCCGCCGCACCTCCCCGTGCCTCCGCACCGCAGCCACCGCTGCGCCGCTTCTTCGCCACGGGTCCACGCAAATCTAGGCCTCAGATCCCCGCCGCCTCTAGCTCTACCGAGGATAGCGGATACGAGATGACGGAGGAGGAGCTCGTCGTCGCCGAGCAGGAGATGGAGGAGGACGCCGGCGCGGCGGACCGCGGCGCGTGGGCCGGGTCATGGGTTTGTCAAGATGATCTTGACTGGCTCTACCGGACCAGGCGCATTCCCGCCGGCGTCACCGCTCGTCTCCCCTCCGCCAAACTGGCCCCCTCACCCAATCCGGGTGAGTTTGTTGTATTCCTGTCCCACTTCCAACAGGGATTTGGCCTCCTGGTGAGCGATTTCTTCCGGGATTGGGTTAGGACGTATCACCTGCAGCCGCACCATCTCCCAGCGAACGCAATCACCTCTCTTTCTGCCTTTGCCTCTACGATCGAGGGCTACACCGGACTATGGCCCACGAAGGAGCTGTGGATCCGGTTCTTCGGCCTCCGTCGCAACGTTGTCCCCAATATCCACGTAGAGTTGGAGGACAAGCAGCTCACCCAGTTCAGAACTGCCTCCATCTCCCCCCGGAGATTTTCAGTTTTTCCCCGGGTCACCAGGCTTGACTCCTGCAAAGGATGGGCCTGGAGCTTCTTCTACGTCCGGAACGAGGGTACCGAAGATTTGATTCGGTTGTTGCCCTACGCTCTGGGCCCACCTGACACGGATTTCTGGGAGGAGGTCCCCAAGAAACCTACAGCTCTGGCCAACCAAGTTAACAAGAGGTTCGTGGAGCCGAAGAAGCTCGGATTGTGCAACGAGGATGTTGTGATCATGTTCGTGCGCAACCGAATCTCTCCCCTCCAGAAGCACTCCCACAAGTTGTGCCACATGAGCTTCGGACGCGACCCCAACCGAACCTCCTACTTTGAATTGACCAACACCGAGATCTTTCGCCGGGTTAAAGCTCTTTTCACCACTCACAAGGATTTCTCCGCCGAATGGACGTGGGGAATCGAGCACTACTGTCGTGACAGGCTCCCTCCCGCGGTAAGCTTCGCGGGGCAAACTTATTTCGGATCAAGTATGTGTTGGTTTTTGTTATATTTCTGACTCTGTTCTTCATGCTTTTTGTCAGCTGTTCCTTCAGCAAACTCTCGAGGATGGTACGGACCCGACCCTCAAGTGGGCGCCGGACCGAGAAATCCCGGATGAGGAGGAGCCGGACCAGGAGATGTTCCTCCCTATGACCGACGCCACCAAACGACCCAGTGGTAAATTCTCTTCTGTTAGAGATTGGCCCGATGATGAGGATGACTCGGATATCGACGTGATTGAACCCATTGAGGCTGTCCCTCTTTCTTTTTTCCTTTTCGGCATCAGCTAACCCCGGTGGGCATATCCACGAGGATCCTCCACTTGCCACGGGCAAGCCGGTTCCGGTGGCGTCAAAGAAGAAGCACGGAGCCGCATCGAGTTCTTCCTCCGGACCTTCTCAGCCCACAAAAAGGCAAAAGAAGGCCGGAGACAAGACTGCCTCCAAGCGAGCAGGCAAAGCCCCGGCCCGGAGGGCCCAGAAACCCAAGGAGGCTGAAACCTCGGATGCGTATGTCATTTTTCATTGTGCAACTCATTTTTCCTTGCATCATGGTAATTTCACACCTGACCTTATTCTCTTTTTCAGGCCTCCTGTGGAGGTCCCTCAGAGCGGATCGAGCATCTCTTCTCCCCTTCGGTCCGGCCCTTCTCCTCCTCGTGACGACGAGTCACGCCCGCTGTACAGGATACCGAGCCAGCACCTGCCCCGGCACCAAGGAAACCCACAGCAGCTCCAGTGCCAAGTTATTCTGCCTCGTCCGAGTCATCTCAGCCTCGGCGAGGAACTATTCCAGCAACTTATAAAGGGAAGTCCACCGCAGTTACTCCTTCCGAGCAAGTTAAAGGCAAGAAGGCCCCGGATACTACCAAATCTGCATCCATCGAGGCCGGGCAGCGAACTCTATCGTCAATGCTTCCGAAGAAATCACCAGCAGCGAAGGATCTTTCTACCGAGCCAACCAATGCGCAGCAGATGGTTCTGCACACCAGCCCAGCTCTTGCCCTAATTGAGAGGAAGGAATCTCATGCGAAGGGCTTGGTGGCACCCCACATGCCCACTGGCGAACGGTACCCTCCGAGCCTTATCAAGTTCGTCATGAACTGGAACAAGGCGGAGTTCATCCACAACGACGATCTCCCGGAAAAGTTCGGCCCTGCAGAATTTCCTGCCCAGATTAATACTGCCGCCAAGGCAATTAACCTCGTGGGGAGAATGATGGAGGTATGTAAACTTCAAAACAAACGTAGATAATAGCCGGGTTTGGGAAAAGTCATTTACATGCTGTAGATAATAACCATTAGTCCCCGAGCCTCCGGGGGAGTAGCATGTTACTCGGTTGGATGCTCATTAGAAAACCAATGTAGCTGCATGTAAACTTCAAATATGCACACACCTAGAGCCGGGTTAAGTTCCACTTGGCCCGGATCTTGCACACTTCGAATATGCACACACCTAGAGCCGGGTTAAGTTCCACTTGGCCCGGATCTTGTACACTTCGAATATGCACGCACCTAGAGCCGGTTTAAGTTCCACTTGGCCTGGATCTTGCACACTTCGAATATGCACACACCTAGAGCCGGGTTAAGTTCCACTTGGCCCGGATCTTGCACACTTCGAATATGCACACACCTAGAGCCGGGTTAAGTTCCACTTGGCCCGGATCTTGCACACTTCGAATATGCACACACGTAGAGCCGGGTTAAGTTCCACTTGGCCCGGATCTTGTACACTTAGAATATGCACGCACCTAGAGCCGGGTTAAGTTCCACTTGGCCCGGATCTTGCACACTTCAAATATGCACACACCTAGAGCCGGGTTAAGTTCCATTTGGCCCAGATCTTGCACACTTCGAATATGCACACACCTAGAGCCGGGTTAAGTTCCATTTGGCCCGGATCTTGTACACTTCGAATATGCACCAAGATAATTTTACACTTCTGTACTTCTTTCAGGTAACCACCAATCGCCGGAGCGCCGAATTTCAACGCCTGCGTGATACCCACAAGATCCTGCGCGCAAAACATGTTGCACTTGGTGCAGAACATGAAAAGAGAGGTAATTTTCTCCCTCGGCACCTCTCCGTTTTTCTTTAGTTGTTTCCGCCGGACTAATCTCCTCATTCAGTTTTTGCAGCTGGGGTGGAGGCTGAGAACAAAATTATGCAGAAGAACTTGGAGGAAATCCAGGGTATGTCCTCTTTTGTTCGACCTTGTAGTGTTTTCCATTTCTTCTTCTCCTTGGCTCGGCAAACATTCACTCCTCGGCTCTGCCGGGTCAACATACTATTTCAGCATCGCTTGAGGATAGTGTGCCCGTGCCTGATATGATGCTGCATTTTCTCGAACAAGCAGGGCAGCATCAGGCCGAGCTGAAGAAGAAGAATGATGAGCTTGCTCTCCTCCGGACTAAGGACGACGAGATTGCCAAGATCAAGGCCGAGATGGAGAATATGAAGGCCCAGCACCGAACCGAGCTCCAAAAGGTTGGCCAGGACTTCAGAGAAGAGCGTGAGTGCCTTACTCTCCAGGTCTCCAAGGGCCAGGACCTACTCAGAGAATCCGACCTCCAGCTCGGGTCGGCAAACGCTGAGATTGAGGAACTGCGCAAAAGACGCAATGCCTGCATCAAGGAGTTGACTCGGATCCATAGCCATATTTCTCATAAGTTCCTTTCCCTTATCCGACATACTTCTCCGGGTTACCTCAAATGCCTTTTCTTTACCTTCTTCCTTTGCCTTGTTTCTAGACCACTTTTCGGAGGGTACTGCGATTGCCAGCGCTGTTGTTGCCAAATTCCGCCGAGAGAGGGGTACTCCCATTGCTCCTGATGGTGAGAACATTCCCTTGGACATGGAGGACCTATTGGTCAGCTTGTCCTCTCGCGTGGAGACCATCAAGAATTAAGGCAAGGATATCCTTGACGTTGCAGTGCGCATCTTCAGTATGTTCTGGCCCAGAGAGAGTAGCCCGGAGACCATCGCAACTCTCGTTGAGAAATTAATGGAAGTTGAGACCCAGCTTGAGCTCTAGAGAGAATCTGCTGGTCGTGCTGCAGCTGACACCATCCTTCATCATATTCTCACATGGTACGAGAAGATCGACCTCAGCCTCCTCACACGCCGGCGCACCAGATCCAGATGGACCGATGATCTGGAGTGGGTAGCTCGGCACCAGGCTTGCGCCTACAGCCTCGTCGAATATTCTCCTATTCATGACTGGGTTGAAGGACCGAGCTTCCTAGAATCCGCTAGGGACGAGCAGAATGAGAATGTTGAAGATGGGTCGGATGAGGACGGGGAAGATGATGCTTCAGATATTGAAGACATCGATGACGATGCCGAACCTGCTCCTCCTGCTGCTCCTTAGTTCTAAAAACTTAAAAATTTATCAGATCCCCGGTATGCCGGGTGCAATTGTATGCTGGAAATGTGATATTTTGCTACTACGTTTTTATGCTGGATTAACTTGGGCGTAGTCCCCGAGTTTCATTTTCTTGTTCGTCCAATTCATTGGCTCGGTCCGTGTCTACCTTGATTCGGTTTTACGACTTACGAATCCGAGCTTCAAAAATTGTTTTAACAATACTTAGAAACTTTGAGGCTTGGCTCAAAATAACTCAGCATAATAACTTGAAAATAAATACGGGGTTAGTCCGAAAAAACAAACGTTAGCTCGAATAAATTCGTTTCCTTAGTCGTTTTTCATGTGCTACGCAATTCCAAACTTGTTCCCTTGCTTGCCATGAAGCCAATTCTTGTTGGACAGCAGCAAGTCGAAGGGTTGGGTTTTTGGTGCTCACACATTACTAATCCGGGTTAAGTAGAACGAATTATTCCAGCTACCGCATAAGAAATTACGACAAACATTATTAAGGCAGTCCCCGAGTTACTGCTCGAGGCGCTGCTATTTCATTGATAAGCTCATTGCCGACATACATACCGACATATGAGATGACTCGGATACATACACTTCTTAGCTAAGTGTAGAAGGGACGAAGTAGTGCTACATTCCACGGTCGCTTGGATTCCTCTCCGGACCTGTCCGCCTTGTTCTTTTCCTGTGGCTTTGCATCTATAAGATAGTAAGAATCATTGTGCAATGCTTTGCTCACAATGAACGGCCCTTCCCATGGGGGGGATAGTTTATGCATGCCAGTAGTATGTTGTACCAACCGGAGCACCAGATCGCCTTCCCGGAAGACTCGGGGGCACACTTTCTGGCTATGATAGCGTCGGAGGTTTTGCTGATATATATGGATCGGGCGATGTGCAGTTATCTCGCTTCTTCCAGCAGATCAACATCATTTTGCCGGGCTTCTTGCACTTCGGCTTCTGTGTATTAGGTGACCCTAGGCGAATCATGCTTTATGTCGGCTGGTAATACAGCTTCTGCCCCATATACCAGAAAGAATGGCGTATAGCCTGTTGATCGATTCGGAGTTGTTCTTAAGCTCCAGAGTACCGCTGGTAGTTCTTCTATTCAGCACCCTGCTGATCTTTGTAGTGGCTCAATGAGCCGGGGTTTTATCCCGGATAATACTAATCCGTTGGATCTTTCCACTTGTACGTTCGATGCGGGGTGGGCTATCGAGGCGACGTCGAGTCGGATCTTCTTATCTCGGCAGAAGCGCGCAAATGCTCCTTCCGCAAAATTTGTTCCATTGTTAGTTATAATACTGTGTGGATAACCGTATCTCAAGATGATGTCTTTGAGAAATGTCACGGCCATAGCTCCATCACATTTTCTTATAGGTTTCACTTCAATCCATTTTGTAAACTTGTCCACCATGACCAAAATGTGTGTCATGTTTCCTCTCGCTGGTTTGAATGGGCCAACCATATCCAAGCACCATACAACAAATGGCCACGTGATTGGTATGGTCTTGAGTTCCGACATAGGTGTAGGGTTTCGTAGCATGGAAAACAAAAAATTTCTACCGCATACAAACAAACAAGCCAAGATCTATCTACTAGATTGTAGCAACGAGTCGATGGAATAACTCACCCTCGAAGATTCCAAAGTGTTTAACGAGAGCAGATTCTTGTGGGTGATGTAGTCGTACTCTTTCCGATCTCAAGATCGCGTAGACGATCCTTCGGCCAGCGTTAAGCTCCCAATCGGTCACACATTGATCGACGTAAGACCTTCCTCTCCTTGTTCCAGCAAAATGGAGGTTGTAGCACTCTCCTCGATTCGGCAAAGACAACGGCGTGGTACCGGAAGTAGAGGGGAGATCTCGCAGGGCTTCGCCTTAAGCCGGAGCGAGTATGGTGGAGTATGAGAGGGCTCCTCGGCGATCTAGGTTTTAGACACACCAAGGAGGAGGTGCTAGAGCCGGCGGCTAGGGTTTGGGGCACCCCAAGTCGGCGGCTAGGGCAACCCTGGGAGGTGGCGGCAGCAGCAGGAGGTGGTGGCGCCAATCTAGGGTTTTGGAGGAGAGGTACTTGTGTGTTAGGAGGGGCAGCCCTGCCCCTCCCTTTATAGGTGGGAGGTGCGGCCAAGGGGAGGGGAGTCCCTCCCCAACTCGGCTTGGAAGTGGGCCGGCGGTTGGAGGAGGGAATCCCTCCCCAACTCGGTTTCCCACTCCTCCTCCTCTTTCCAAAACTTTCCGTTTGACTTTCAAACTAGCCGTTTGACTTTTCAAATTAGGATTTAAATAAACCCTTTATTTTGGACAGCAAATACACCTAGTACATGATGCAATCATTCCAACTTACAATGACACATTCATGTACCCTTCCCTCCGAGTCTGGGACATTCCGGAACCTTCTAGAATGTTCCCGATGAAAACATCGGAACCATTCCCCAACTCCGAAACGGGACTTTCCTTATATGAATCTTATTCTGCGGACCATTCCGGATCTCCTCGTGATATCCCGAATCCCATTCGAGACTCCGAACAACATTCAGACTCTTTCTCATCATTCCATAACTACTCAAACAACGTCGAATCCTTAAGTGTGTCTCCCTACGATTCGTGAATTATGCGGACATGATCGAGACACTTCTCTGACCAATAACCAATAGAGGAATCTGGAAATTCATATGGCTCCCACATATTTCTATGATTACTTTGTGATCGAATGAACCACTTACATACGATATCAATTTCCCTTTGTCTCATGATAGTTTACTTATCCGAGGTTATGATCGTCGGTATCTCTGCATACCTAGTTCAACCTCGTTACTGATAAGTACTCTTTTCTTGTTCCCGTGATATGTGATCCCTTGTGAGCCAGTCACATGCTTGCAAGCTAATTGGATGACATTTCACCGAGAGGGCCCAGAGTATATCTATCCGTCATATGGATGGACAAATCCCACTCTTGATCCATGTGTTTCAACCAATACTTTCTGAACACTCAATGACACCTTTATAGCCACCCAGTTACGGTGTGGTGTTTGATGTCATCAAAGCATCCATCCGGCAAAGGTGATATGCATGATCTCATGGTCGAAGGAATTAGATAACTATGTATCAGAAAGCATATAGCAATTGAACTATTAAAATGACTTGATCTTTATGCTACGCTTATCTATAGGAGTAAGTCCACCATATCATTCTCCTAATGATATGATCTTGTTGTTAATAACATCTCAATGTTCATGATAGGGAAACCACAATCATCTATTAACCAACAAGCTAGTATTATACAGAGGCTTTACTAGGGACTTCAAATTAAGTTTACAAATCACACAAGTATCAATGTTTCCTTGTTAATACTATTATAGCATGAATGTAAACATTTATCATAAACACAAAGATATAATAATAACTATATTTATTATTGCCTCTAGGGCATATCTCCAACAGTCTCCCACATGCACTAGAGTCATCTAATCTAGATTACATGGTAATATACCGAACACCCATGGCAGTTTGGTGCTGGTCATGTTTTGCCCTCGGGAGAGGTTTAGTCAACGGATCCGCCACATTCAGATCTGTGTGTACTTTGCAAATCTTTATATCCCCATCTTGGATATGTTCTCGAATAAGCGTGAAACGTGGCTTGATGTGCTTCACTTCTTGTGTGACCTTGGTTCTTGCGCATTGGCTATGGCGCCCATGTTATCACAAAGAGATAGACATTGGGTCCAGCACTAGGAACCACACCCAGCTCTGTAATGAACTCTTTCATCCATATCGCTTATTTTGAAGCCTTGAAGCAGCCATGTATTCGATTCAGTTGAAGATCTCGCCACAACGCTTTGCTTTGCACTCCTCCACTAATCGCTGCACCATTCAAAATAAATACGTATCCATTGTGATTTAGAATCATCCGGATCGGTGTTCCAACTAGCGTCGGTGTAACCATTAACAACGAGTTGTTCATCACCTCCATAAGAAAGAACCATATCCTTAGTTCTTCTCAAGTACTTAAGGATGTTTTTGACCGTTGTCAATGATCCACTCCTGGATCACTTTGATATCTGCTAGTCAAACTAACAGCATATGCAATGTCGGGTCTAGTACATAGCATGGCATACATTAGAGATCCTATGGCTAAGGCATAGGGAGTCTTACTCATCCTTTCTCTATCTTCTGCCGATGTCGGACTTTGAGTTTTACTCAAGGTCGAATAGTGCAAAATGGGCAAGAACCCTTTCTTGCTATCTTCCATTCCAAACCTCTTTAGAACTTTGTCCAAATATGTACTTTGTGACAATGATATTTGGCGTTTTGATCTATCTCTATAAATCTTTATGCCTAATATGTAAGCTGCTTCGCCAAGATCCTTCATTGAAAAACTATTATTCAAATATTCTTTGACACTATTAAGAAGGTCTACATCATTCCCAATCAACAATATGTCATCCACATATAGTATTAAGAATGCTACAGAGCTCCCACTCACTTTCTTGTAAATACAAGCTTCTCCATAAGTTTGTATAAAACCAAAACTTTTGATTACCTTATCAAAACGTTGATTCCAACCGGATGCTTGCTTCAATCCATAGATGGACCGTTGAAGTTTGCATACCTTGTTAGCATCTTTAGGATCGACAAAACCTTTGGGTTGCATCATATACAACTCTTCATCAATGTCACCATTGAGGAATGCTGTTTGACATCCATCTGCCATATCTCATAATCGTAATATGCAGCGATTGCTAACATAATCCTTACAGACTTTAGCTTCGCTACTGGTGAGAAAGTCTCATCGTAGTCAACTCCTTGAATTTGTCGAAACCCTTTTGCGACAAGTCGAGCTTTATAGACAGTTACATTACCATCAGCATCTGTTTTCTTCTTGAAGATCCATTTGTTCTCGACAGCCTTCCGGCCATCCGGTAAGTCCACCAAAGTCCATACTTGGTTTTCGTACATGGATCCAATCTCGGATTTCATGGCTTCCGCCATTTATTGGAATCTGGGCTCATCATCGCTTCCTCATATGTCTCGGGTCATCGGTGTTGTCCACCAACATGACACTCATAACGGATCATACCAATGCAGGTGTGCGAGTTCTCGTTGACTGCGAGGCTCTGAGCAACTTCGACCGAAGTTTCATGATCATCATCATTAGCTTCCTCTAATTGGTGCAGCACCACAGAACTTCTTCCGGTCTGTGCTACTCGCAATTTCGAGAGAAGGTTCGACAACCTCGTCGAGTTCTACTTTCCTTCGGTCAATTCTTTCGAGAGAAATTCCTTCTCTAGAAAGGATCCATTCTTAACGAAGATTTTGCCTTCGGATCTATGATAGAAAGTATACCCAATAGTTTCCTTCGGGTATCCTATGAAGACGCATTTTCCGCTTTGGGTTCAAGCTTGTCCGTAACTTCTTTACATAGGCTTCGCATCCCCAAACTTTAAGGAACGACAATTTAGGTTTCTTCCCAAACCATAATTCATACGGTGTCGTTTTAACGGATTTAGACGGTGCCCTATTTAAAGTGAATGCGGCTGTTTCTAATGCATAACCCCAAAATGATAGCGGCAAATCTGTAAGTGACATCATAGAACGAACCATGTCTAAGAGAGTTCGATTACGACGTTCAGACACACCATTACGCTATGGTGTTCCCGGCGGTGTCAATTGTGAAACTATTCCGCATTTCTTCAAATGCTCGCCAAACTCGTAACTTAGATATTCACCTCCACGATCAGAACGTAGAAATTTAATCATCTTGTTACGTTGATTCTCTACCTCACTTTGAAACTCCTTAAACTTCTCAAAAGTTTCGGACTTATGTTTCATGAAATAGATATACCCATATCTACTCAAGTCATCCGTGAAGGTAAGAACATAACGATAACCATAGCGATGCTACACTCATTGGACCACACACATCGGTATGTATGATTTCCAATAAGTTCGTAGCTCGCTCCATCATACCAGAAAATGGAGTCTTAGTCATTTTGCCCATCAGACATGCTTCGCATCTTTCAAGTGATTCAAAATCAAGTGATTCAAGAAGTCCATCGGAATGGAGTTTCTTCATACGCTTCACTCCAATGTGACCAAGGCAGCGATTGCCACATATAGGTCGAGTTATCGCTTGATTTCAAACATTTAGCTTCAATGTTATTAATATGTGTATTTCCACCATCGAGATTCAACAAGAATAGACCATCTATCAAAGGTGCATGTGCATAAAACATATTACTCATATAAATCGAACAACCATTATTCTCGGATTTAAACAAGTAACCGTCTCGCAATAAACAAGATCCCGATATAATGTTCATGCTCAACGCAGGCACCAAATAACAATTATTTAAGTATAAAACTAATCCCGATGGTAGATGAAGGGGTAGCGTGCCGACCGCGATCACATCAACCTTTGATCCATTTCCCACACGCATCGTTACCTCGTTCTTCACTAGCTTCCGTTTATTCTGCAGCTCCTGTTTCGAGTTACAAATATGAGCAACCGAACCAGTATCAAATACCCAGGCACTACTACAAATACTAGTGAGATACACATCAATAACATGTATATCAGATATACCTTTCTTCTTGATGTTGCCGTTCTTCAAATCTGCCAAGTACTTTGGGCAATTCCGCTTCCAGTGACCTTCTCCTTTGCAGTAAAAGCACTTAGTATCAGGCTTGGGTCCAGCCTTGGTCTTCTTAAATCGGTGTGGCAACTTTCTTGCCACCCTTCTTGAAGTGTCCTTCCGCTTAGACTTGCCTTTCTTGAATTTGGTGGTCTTATTGAACAACACTTGGTGCTCTTTCTTGATCTCCACTGCAGACTTTAACATAGCAAACAGTTCTGGCAACTGCTTGTTCATGTTCTGCATGTTGTAGTTCATCACAAAGTTCTTGTAACTTGGTGGTAGTGATTGGAGGACACGGTAAATCCCCAAAGCATTAGGAATCACTATACCCAAGCTTTGAAGTTTGTTTGCGTGCCAGACATCTTAAGCACATGCTCACTGACGGAGCTGCCCTCTTCCATCTTGCAGTTAAAGAACTTTTGAAGCCTCATAACTCTCAATCGCGTGAGTCTCAAAGATCAATTTGAGATCACGGACAATATCATGTGGGTCTGAATTCTCAAACCTTTTCTGAAGCTCCGATTCTAAACCATACAAGATAGCACACTGAACTATGGAGTACTGATTCTTCCGAGCAAGGTAAACATTCTTTACTTCATCGGTAGCATCAGCTGCAGGTGGGTCACCCAGCGGTGCATCCAGCACATAGGTCAAATTACCAGCTGTGAGGACAATCCTCAAATTATGGAACCAATCCAAGTTGCTTCCATTTTTTTTCAACTTTTCTTTCTCTAGGAACGCATTAAAATTGATGGTAGGGGCTGCCATTGATCTACAACATATTTGCAATAGTTTAGACTAAGTTTATGACAAATTGAGTTCAAATTAATAATAAAGTTTAATCTAGGTGAACTCCCACTCAAAACAACATCCCTCACATTGTTTTAGTGATCACACGAACCAAATCCACTATATCAAAACCGATCATCACGAGAGTTGATATAGTTTCAATGGCGAACAATCGACATGTTCATCATATCTACTATATGATTCATGTTTTACCTTTCGGTGATTCATGTTCCTGAGACCATGTCTGTACATGCTAGGCTCGTCAAGATCAAACCTTAGCTACCGCATAAGCAAATCTGGCTTGCTTATGTTGTATTCACTCGCGGAATCTAACACACCCGATCATCACGTGGTGCTTCGAAACAACAAGCTTTAGCAACGGTGCATACTAAGGGTGAACACTTTAGAACTTGAAATTTATGTGCATGAGGGATCATCTTATAATGCTACCGTCTACTAAGCAATACAAGATGCATAAAGGATTAACATCACATGCAATTCATAATATGTGATATGATATGGCCTTTCTTCTTTGTGCTTCCGATCTCCATCTTCAAGCACGAACATGATCTCCATCATCACCGGTATAGCATCAAGGTCAATGACGCTTCTTCATGGTTGTCGTCCACCGGCTTCAACTATTACAACTACTTTGAATAGACACGCGGGTCTTAACATAAATTAAAGACAACCATATGGCTCCTGCCGGTTGCCAACTTACAATAAGGAACATTGCATACATCAAATATAATCACAATCATGGCCATATCACATCACTACACACCCCTGCAAAACAAAGTTAGACGCCTCTACTTTCTTTGCATATTTTACGTGGTTTGGGGCTTTCAATAAGTGTCGTTCTAACTTACGAACAAGAACCACAACATTGATACTAGTATTGTTAATCACCCGTTGTAAATTGGATCTCCACTATGCTGGGAGAAACAGGCACCCGCAAAGCCACTTATGCAATACGAGTTGAATGTCAAGCGTGGAGCAAGTCTCATGAACGATGTCATGTAAGGTTAGCCCGGGCCGCTTCATCCCAACATCCCGCAAGATGCAAAGTACAGAAGAAGCAATCGACAATAAAAGCATCAATGCCCACAATGACCATTGTGTTCTACTCGTGCAACAGATCTACATATAGACACGGCTCTGATACCACTGTAGGGTTTCGTAGCATGGAAAACAAAAAATTTCTACCGCATACAAACAAACAAGCCAAGATCTATCTACTAGATTGTAGCAACGAGTCGATGGAATAACTCACCCTCGAAGATTCCAAAGTGTTTAACGGGAGCAGATTCTCGTGGGTGATGTAGTCGTACTCTTTCCGATCTCAAGATCGTGTAGATGATCCTTCCGGCGCCGCGTTCCGGCAGCGCTCCCGCAGTCGGTCACACGTTCGGTACTCGACAAAGACCTTCCTCTCCCTTGTTCCAGCAGGCAGCGGAGGTTGTAGCACTCTCCTCGCGATTCCGGCAGCACAATGGCGTGGTACCGGAAGTAGAGGGGAGATCTCGCAGGGCTTCGCCTTAAGCCGGAGCGAGTATGGTGGAGTATGAGAGGGCTCCTCGGCGATCTAGGTTTTAGATACACCAAGGAGGAGGTGCTAGAGCCGGCGGCTAGGGTTTGGGGCACCCCAAGTCGGCGGCTAGGGCAACCCTGGGAGGTGGCGGCAGCAGCAGGAGGTGGTGGCGCCAATCTAGGGTTTTGGAGGAGAGGTACTTGTGTGTTAGGAGGGGCAGCCCTGCACTTCTGCACCGACTTACCCTCTTCACCGACTTACCCTCTTCATTGCGTTCCACTATGATTACTGCACTTACAACTCGGTTGGTTGCGGCTACGTAGAGCAACATTGGCTCCTTTGATAATGGAGAGGCTAACACTGGCGCAGTGGCCAACATCTTTTTCAAGTGGGCAAAGGCTTCATCGGCCTGTGGTGTCCAAACGAATTTATCCAACTTTTTCATGAGTTGGTAGAGAGGCAGTGCCTTTTCTCCCAACCGACTCAACGATGCCAGGCATCCAGTGAACTTCTGGACATCATTGAGACACTTCGGAAGCTCCATTCGTTCGATGGCTCGGATCTTAGTTGGATTAACTTCAATACCTCGGCTGGAGACGAGAAATCCGAGTAATTTTCCAGCCGGGACACCGAAGGTACATTTTTCTGGGTTAAGCTTCATCCGGAACCTCCTCAAGTTCGTGAATGTTTGCCTTATGTCGTCAAGGAGCGTTGTGCTTTCCTTGGTCTTGATAACCACATCATCCACGTATACTTGTACGTTTTGACCTATTTGGTCGTGCAAACATTTTTGCATACATCTTTGGTACGTTGCACCTGCATTACGTAAACCGAACGGCATAGTGCGATAGCAGTAAGCCCCGTACGGGGTAATAAACGCCGTTTTTATTTGATATCCGGGTTCAGAGGTATCTGGTGGAAGCCAGAATATGCGTCAATGAATGACAACAGTTTGCATCCCGCGGTTGAGTCTATGACCTGATCTATCCTCGACAGTGGAAATGGATCTTTTGGACACGCCTTGTTCAGGTTCGTGTAATCGATACACATGCGCCAAACCACTGCTACATTTGGATCGTCCTTCTTCTTTTCTACCAGCATCGGATTAGAGAGCCAATCCGGATATAGTACCTCCATGATAAATCCTGCTGCTAGTAACCGAGCTATCTCGTCTCCAATGATTTTTCTCCTATCCTCGGCGAAGCGGCATAGAGGTTGCTTCACCAGGCTTGCTCCGGGTCTTACGTTCAAAGAGTGCTCGGCCAACTCCCTCGGAACACCTTGCAAGTCCTATGTAGACCAAGCAAAAATATCCCGATTCTCACGGAGGAAGTTGACGAGCTCTCTTTCCTATTTGTCAGTTAACCCGGCACCAATTGTGACGGTGCGCTCCGGGAACATGCTATCAACTGGAATCTTCTTGGTGTCCTTTGCGGCTTGAAATGAAACGCTGCCATGCGGGTTACTTAATGCCGGCATATATTACCGCGCGGATTGAGCCAACGCCGCCACCTCTTGGATTTTTATTTTTTCTTGCGCAATCACGAGTGACTCGGCTAGGTTAGACCCGGCTAAAGCGCACTCCATGGAACGTCGGAAATCTCCAGTAATGGTAATCACTCCATTTGGCCCGGGCAACTTCATCTTCAGATAACTGATGTGACAGCTTGCCATGAATTTGTTCAACGCTGGTCTTCCGAGTAACGCATGATACGCACTTTCCAAGTTCACCACTTCAAACTCCAGATTTTCAATTCACAGTTATCCCTTGTGCCGAATAACACGTCGACCCAGACTTTGCCTATGGGCTCACAAGAAATGCCTGGTACAATGCCATGGAAAGTTGTTCTCGTAGCTTGGAGCATGTTCTCCGAGATGCCCAACTTGCGCATCGTATCCGCATACATGATGTTAATGCTACTGCCATTATCAATCAGAACCTTGGAGAACCTCACATTGATGTTCGGTCCAATGAATGTCGGATCTAGCACTAGCGCATACGAACCTAGGCTCGGCATAAGTTTAGGATGATCTTTGATGTTCCAGGTGATTTCCTGGTCCGACCAAGGCATGTACCTCGTCACTGCGGGCATGACCGCGTTGACCTCCATATGTCGGTGTTGCAAGCTCTTTCTATCTGTCTCCTCGGTTGTGAACACACAATAACTCTGGTGATGTTCCCTGTACTCATTCCTTCCTTCGTTTCCGGGGTATCTCTGATCCGGTTGCTGCTGATTTTCCACCTGATGCACTGCATCCCTTCTCTCATTGTTGTCATACCTCGGCGGAGGAGGAGGCAACATTAGCTGTTGCGCGTTAGCTCCAGAGAGCAATTGCTGCCGGGGTAACTCCTGCCGAGGTTGATCATTCCGGGGTGCCTGAGCATTCCCCGAACCACCTTGCTCTATCTTTCGCATCCACTCACATTGCCTCGTCGTGTGACCCGCCGGGCTATTCGGATTTGGCGTGTGAAACTTACACGGCTGGTCCAGCATCGACTCATAGGTATACCTCGGACGGTCTTTCTTTTCCCCGCCACTCGCTTTCTTGCTCCGAGTCCATGTTTTCTTGCCATCATTTCTTGGAGTCCATTGTCCTCCCGTTCTTTGGCGCTGGCTGCTCCCTGCTCCAGGTTGATCTTGATTCACGGCTGCAACCTGTTGCGAACCGTAGCGATGATCCGGTCTATCATCTCTCCTTTTTCCTTTGTAATCATTCCTCCGAGATGACCCAGCTCCATCCCTCTGATAGTATTCCTCGTTTGACTCGTTTGAGGCGAGCCTAGGTTGAGTCGGATCGCCCAAAGCATACGAATCAGCAATCCGGATCATTTTTGCCAGCATAACTGGCATTTTCCTTTGCAACTTCATCCACAGCTCTCTGTCGTATCTACACCCTTGCGCAAACCACGCTATGGCCTGTGATTCTATGACACCTTCACACGAGTTTCTCACGGTACACCACCGGGTCAAGAATTCAAGATCCGTCTCATTAGGTCTTTGCTTGCACATTGCCAGGGTCTGCAGTTTATTCGGTCTCTGATATGTACTCGAGAAGTTGCTGATAAACATTTCTTCAAAATCTATCCAGCAGTTGATGCTTCCAGGTGGTAAATTATTCAACCATACTCTGGCCGGGCCTTCCAACATCTGGGGCACGTAACGTACAGCCCATCTCAAGTTGCCAGTTGCAATTTTCACTGCCGTAGCGTAGTTTATCAGCCAATCCTCTGGCTTGGTGCTGCCGTCATACGTCTTCGTGCCTCTGGGTAACTGGAAGTTTGGCACCGGCGGTTCCTTCATGATCCGGGGTCCAAAGCACGCTGGACCCGGAGGACCTTGACATTCGATCTGTTCCGACCTATACAGGCGATCCAGTTTTAACCTGGCGTCATCCGGCATTAAATCCCTGCTTCCCAATCTCGACCCTATCACATGATAGTCTGGTCTGGGGTACCCTGCGTTCACCATATCCGAATCACCGTCGTTGTATCGGTTTTGCTCTCGTTACGCACCTTTCTGCTACATACCTCGGCCGGCGCTTTGCTCTTGCCTCGGTATATTCCGCTGCTGCGGTTGTCCTGCTGCTGTGGAGTTGCACTGTCCGGCATTCCCGTTGGCAGCGTTCCCTTGACCGGCATTGCCTTGGTCGTGATTACCTCGGCCAGCTTCACCTCGGCTCACACTCCGTCGATCATCATTTTTCCGCATCTCTTTTTCTTTTCCTGCATGCGTCGGGTCGTACGGGACAATCTGTTTGTTCCGTCGGGCCGAGGTTACTACCTGTTCTCTTCTTGGACCGCCATGAGGCGATGATGCGGCTCCAGCGGATTTCTCCGGGTTACCCATCACCGAATGGACGATCTTGGAAGCCCCAGCTCTCTCTGGGTTAGCTCTCAGCAGCTCCTCGTTCTGCCTGTTCGCGATCCGAACCAGCTCGTTAACCCTGTCTTGCTGTCTTTGACGGGCCTCACCCGTCAGACCCTCTAGCTCGGATGCAGCCGCATCTGCTGCTCTGAGGTTTTCCGCTAGGGTACTATACTTCGGCAACCCCACAGACAGGTAGTTTTCTGACCCTTCTGCTCCATCATCACCTTCTCTGTTCATCTCACTTATGAGATTTCTCCCCTTTACTTTCACCGCATCAACTTTGTTTGCCTTTGCATACTCACGCAGCGTCATGTTCAGCGACTGCTGAGCCGCGGCTATTTTCTTTGCGCCCTCCAGTATCTTTTGCCGAGTTTCCTCTAGTTCGGCCTGTGCCTGAGCCGGATCTACCACTGCTACTACCGGGTTAGCCAAGCTATCCATAGCTTCCCTCAGTACGTTCTCAAGCCTCGCTGGGTCCTTGCTTGTGCCTGCACCTGGCGCAGTCATCATCACCTCCGCATGGTCCGGGGAGCGAGCGATACGCGCCCGGCGAGCCATAGTGAGGGGTGGTTCCAACGGATCGACGACACGACGCGGATGAACGCACGAGACGTCCACAGCAACGTAGACCTTGTGCGCGCCGAGCTTGACGAAGAGGCCGTTGCGCGGAAGCGGGCGCGTGCCGAAGCAGCCAGCGTTATCGCTGACGAAATCCAACGCTCCAAAGCGTTGAGCGAGCCCGGAGACGATGCGTTCGCCGGTGCCAATGAAGTTTCCTGTCCGGATCTTCACCCCTGCTAGCGCCGCTAGCCCCACGGTGGGCGCCAACTGTCGTGGTGGTGTCATGGCAGATGCCATGGATAGGCTAAAGGTGGGGACTAATATGCGCTAGGGGAATCCAGGGAGGGATAGTAGAGTGATTCTCCACACAGAAGTTTGTATTGCTATATCTCCAAGATTACAAGTGCTCCTTGAGCTGTATTGGCGAGAGGAGGAAGAAGGTGCTCTCTTACTCTTGCCTACTATCTTTCCCAAGAACCCTAGATCAACTAGTGCTATGGAACTACCAAACCAACTAGTGCTCAACCAACCCCCTCTACTAGAACCCTAACCCCCCTTATATAGAGGAGGTTCGGTCCTGTCCTAGGGCATACGTGGAGGCATATTCCTAAGAATATGCCCCCTCCCAAAGTGGTAACCTGACCGGGGTGCTTTTCCCCCGCGTCACACATGCTTTAGCGACGTAAGCCTCTGCGGTGCCCGCGTCAGCCGACGTGAGCGTCGTCACCCTTGTCGGCCATGACCCGGTGGTCCTGCCCTTGCTTTATTCGCTCATGCAGTGCGTACCGGACCTTCTTTTTTGACCAGAGAGATTCCTTCCTTCTCCCAGAAGCTAAGCGAGGATCCGGATCATAGTAGATCTAGCCACACCTGTTCCTCCATATAAGTTAGACAAGCACTCCTGACTTACTCCTTAAGTCGGATGAGACAATGTTAGGCGACCCCCCCTGGTCCGGGTTACTCCGTGATTCGGACTGCCTTGAGGTGACCCGGTCAGCATCCGCTTTGACCTTGCCGGACCTCGGCTAACTCGGCCGTTATACCCCGGAGTGACCCTACCCGGGGGTATCCGCCCAACACTTCTCCAACGTGGAAACATCGCGCAGTAAAGCGTTATGCTCAGCTACATGGCAGTCAATAATTGGCTGTCAGTCGATTATACCAAAACAGAGAGAAGACGAAAAGAATAAGTATAGAACACTCACTCTCTACCACGCGGTGGCGCGTCTCCAGCATCACATGCTGGCGACCCATCGCCATCACCTGCTCCGCCACCTGCGTGGCTTCCTTTACAAGGAGCTGTCGCACAAAACAAGGAGTCAGCAAAGGGCAACAAAAGGCGTTGACTGACAAATTACAAAAGAAAGAAAGATATACTTACGTGGTCCTCTAGCGAATCCGAAGAAGTCTGCTGAGCCGTCATCCGAGCAACTATTCGATGCTCCCCTCCATGAGGAGAGCTCGAAGAATTATGCCCAGAGTGGGCTGCCGCCGGAGGAGAAGGAGCACGCTCGACCTCTACCTTGGCCCTTGAGGTCGCGATACCTGATTCTTTCAAAAACTCGACGTCGCCAGAAGATAACGACGCCTCTTGACTGCAAGACAAAATCCGCACTCAGAAAGGGCAAACTCCAGGGCAAAGCCAACAAGAAGAAAACAGAGAAGAATGAATGCACTAGCAAACTTACCAGTCAAATTTGTCAAGATCAAACGTGGCCTCCGCCGACTCCGACGAAGACTCCTTGGGCAATCACATCTTCTTGCAAGAAGACGGTGTCACAGCCCTCACAGGAACGGCGGGAATTGGCGACTCCGCGCCAACAGCCACGCCTCCCGGAGTTGAAGGAGTCGACGCATTGGAATCCCGCCACGCTTAACGCCATGCAGTATCCGGCTCGACTCGGGGGCTTCCTCTTCCACATCAGAAGGGACAGTCGACTCAGACTCGTCCTCTTCCAAAGCTTCACGAGGAATAATCCCCTCGGGGAGGGGAGGCATACAAGGCGACACCGCCCACTCCTGCATACAAACAGTAAAGATCAGCAAACATAGCAGGAAGGCAACAGAAAACGCAATCGAGAAAATAAGCTACTACGTAGCACAACTGTACCTCGGGAGGAGGATTCGAAGCATCGACTGGCTCATTTGGAAGCACGTCCTTGAAGGTGTACTTCGTGACCAGTCGCACCCTCTTATCTACCTCACTCGCGGAAATGCCATCGGCAGACACGCGAGTGGCATCATCAGCGCAACCCCATTGAAACATGGGATGGACTCTGGCCTGGAGAGGCTGGACGCGACGATGCAGCCAAGTCCTGACAAGAGCACAGCCTCCCTCTTCTGCGCCTATGCGACTCTCGAGGTCGCAGACGCGCTGATATAGCATGTCTGTCTCCGCGAGTTTGGAGGGCATGATCACGTTCTTCCAAGAACGCATCTTCTTGCAGGGAGTCGCGGGATCAAAAGGCGCGAGTCCAAAGTGCTCCTCCTTGGCCTTCTGGTCGCGAACATAGAACCATTTGTCCCTCCATCCCTGGACGGACTTGGCGAGCTTGATGTCAAAGTAGGTGGCGGACGGGTCGACATGAATTCCACAACCACCTACGTCATAAACTAAAGAGCTAGATGCGGACTGACGCTTTAGCTTAAATAAGCGTTTGAAAAGACCAAAGTGTGGCTCGATTCCGAGCCAGTACTCGCAGAGAGTGATGAAACAAGTGATATGGAGGAGCGAATTTGGTGACAGCTGATGGAGCTGGAGCCCATAGAAACAAAGAAGACCCCTAAGAAAGGGGTGAAGAGGCAAGGAAAGACCACGAATGATGAATGCAAGAAACATCACTCGAAAACCAGCGGGAGGAGCAGGAATGACCTCACCACTGGGGACGCGCGCATCGGCGACTGCCCCAGAGATAACTCCATCTTGGCCTTGATGATAGAGGGGCGCCATACGCCATTGGTCACGTGAGTGCCCGCGACCTTCTTCTTCCCGCCGGCGGCGGTGCTGGTACCCGCAGCAGCGGAGCCACCTTTCTTCTTCATCGCAGCAACGGTGGCCACGGAATCAGCGGCAGCACCTCCCTTCTTCTTCCCCATTGCGCGGTGGCGATGTGAGCGAAGGAAGTAGATCGGGAACGAACGGAGCTGGTCCAGCGTCGTGGAGAATATGGGCGCAGGGGAAAGCAGAAAAGCAGCAGCAATGGCGATGGCAGCAAGGAAGAAAGAGCGCAGATGGGAAATTACCGCCGCAGCACCGCTACTTAACCCCTGGGAGATGCAATCCAATGGCTGACAAAAACCCTATTGGACGCGTGGCACGCATCGCGTTGGACGCGTGGAGAAGAGGAAGCGCGAACCGTCCCCCCACTTCTACCATTACGGATGGAAATTGAGGAGGTGCAGTTCAAAATAAGATTACGCACGCCCAGTCAAATCCAAGTCAGAAAGTGGGACCCACCGCTCATCACGTCCCGTCAAAATCGCTCACACGGGCAATTAAAGTCATACAAGTGTCAGCACTGACGTCACCAAGGCTACACAGTGGAAAACTTCAACTATTTTTAGTCCTTGCTGGAGTCTTCGACTCCACCAAGCTCTCGGGGGCTACTCCCATAGGGAGCACTGGCCGCGCACCCTACAATTTTTCTTTTTCTTGTTGCAGGAACATGGAGAATCACAAAAGCAAACCCAACCACTCGAAACACAGTTCGATTATGGACATGGGTTACTCCCATAGGGAGCGCCGGAAACAACCAGGCAAAAGACGACAGCAGTCGCAAAAATGTTTATTACCTGCCTGAGTCATCGACTGAAACAAGCAAGCAAAAGACGACAGCAGTCGCAAAAGTTCTTTAGTCCCTGCCTGAGTTTTCGACTCAACCAGGCACTCGGGGGCTACTCCCATAGGGAGCGCTAGTCACGCACCCTATGATTATTTGTACAAAAAACTGTGTGTTGATAACATCCACACTCGAAACTCATGGCGACACCACCTCATAATTTTTCCCCTACAAAGAGACTGCGTCTCCTGGGTCACCCGAATCGTCTCCGTGATGATAAAATTCGGATGCCGCGCCTACGGCGTGAAGGTAAGACCTGAATAAGGCCTGGCAACGCATTTAACTGCGCACTACCAAAAACATATCCGTGCCTACAGGCACGATGAACATGCCTTGACGGACGCGTCAAGTGCTCACACCCATATAACTGGAATTCGACTCCTATAAGACCTCTGCGGCCTGAGTCGAATTACACCAGCACTTTTCCGGATTCGAGTCCGGGGACTCGAATTTGAGTAGATTGCGTTGTTTCACCCTAAGGTGGTTAACTGATACCGATACTTCGGTTATATCAGGCACGTATATCAACAATCCCTATGACATGAATAAAAGTAATCAAAATGTACTCATTTAGGCACTCGAATGCTTTAAAAGTCCCCAGTCGAATCTGCGATTCCATTGGACACTCGGGGGCTACTGACATGGGTATACCCTACAGGTACTCGAGCTTGGTATATATGGTCTAAATACGTACAGGCCCATGGTGTCGCCAAGGCCCAAATAAAAGACTCGAGTCACCTACGGACTCTCGATTGCTTGAAGAACAAGAAGGAGTTGAAGATAGAAAGTTTGAAGGGGAAAACCCTAACTTGTAACCGACTAGACCTGCTACCCGAGACCTAGCCTATCTATATAAGGGCTAGGAGGGGACGGCGAGAAGGACACATGCAACCCTAGTTTCCACAACCCTTGCCAGATTGCATCTATGCACTATTGTAACTTTCGACTCCTTTGATAATTCCATGAGCAGACAAGCAAGAGTAGGGACCTCTACGAGGCCAGAAACTGGGTAAATCCTTTGTCCCCTATGTGCTTGTTTGCTAGCCGATAGATGTCTCCAGCGTTCCCTCCTTCTCCAAAACCCAGGTCCATAACAATGGGCATTGACGAGTTAAACCCTCGTCAGTATGATTGAGTGAAATTGCCATGTTTGAATGCTACAAATGATAAGAAATGGTTTAGAGATGAATACTACATCATCTAGGCCAATTACAAACAAAATCCAAAGAAAAAGAAATCAAATATGAATCAAATAAGAAAATGGTCATTTTGACCAAAATCAATTACTAAGCCACTTTGTGAGTTCCTAGTAAAGAATTTCTAACAGAAACATTTCCATTTCTTTTCACCCCTTGCTAGACCAAGTAAAAGTGAACTCAAGCCCATTTTACAAACTCACATAAACTATTATCAAATATATTTAAAGGATAGTTCAAAATTGAATGAAGTTCATATGGTAAGATCACCATTTTGCAAAAACCACTCAAATCAATTCACCTTGACAAACCCAAGCAACCAAAGATTACCAAGCATAAGTTTAGATCACTCACCAAATTTCATTCATAAATTTCAAACTTAAGTTGTTGCGGCCATTTAGTCGAACACCTTGCAGACACTAATTAAACTCTACCTAACTCCACTGTTTGGAGCAGTGATCACTCGACCATTTGCCCCCATTTCACTCCCCTGTCTCCCCCAGCACCTAGCAACGCAGTGGACAGCCTCCCCCCTTTGCCGTTGCACCAGTGCAGTGCCGCCCGAAGCTTGCCACGTCGACCGACCATGGGCAGCTCACCACAGACCGCACCGCCCTCATCCATGATGTCCATCAGGCAGGCCACCGTCCACCGCCACCACCTGTCCAGCCCTTGACCGCAACCAGGGCATGGACCACCAGAAAACCGCCGCGCCCACTTTCTCTGCAACGTGCCGAGAGCGCACCAGAGCATCGCAGCCGACCAGCTCGCACACGCCGTGCCTCGCCCTCTCCACGCGTGCACACACTCGCCATAACACCAGCTATCTCCCAGACATACCTGTTTGTCGCCGCGCGACCCGTACCCCGTGCGCTGTCTCGAATCCCGCCAGTTCCATGCAGAGCGCCGCCCGTGCCCGACCAATCTCGACCGCCCCGTGCCGCGCCTTTAAGCCTATGATGACCGCCAGGGAGCACCGCGTCGCCCACTACCTTCAGCCATGCGCTAGCTCGCTATACCGCCATTGCCGGAGGAGCCAGCCCATGCCGCAATGTCCCTCTCGCCGGTGTATAAATAGAGGCCCCCTCCGCCTCAATTCACCACACCATCCCACTCCCCACTCCTCACAGAACCTCCCACACACTTTCCCGGAGCTACGCGAGCACCAGCCCACCGGAATTTGGCAAGATTCTGCCGCTGCAGAGGACTAGAGGAGCTGTCGATTGGAGCCACCCCAGGAGCTGTCGTGACCACCGTTTGAACCACCATCGTCGATCACGTTGTTCGCCCCCATCGCCGACCCTAGCTGGAGCCCTGGTGAGCCTCACACGACCCCCACCGCCACGTTAGGGTTCAGTCCTCGCCGGAGCTGTTCGATGTAGGAGATGAACCTCAGCCGTTAGATCAGGTTCTAATCGCACGGTCTAGATTGAAAGATACCATTTCGGTTAGATAGCGTCACTAACTAGTTGGAATGTTTTGTCAGCAGCCCACTGCGCCACGCTGTGCAGATTGGGCCGGCCCGCTTACTTTCCTGTGTAGAGCCCAGTGATTCAAATATTTATTTTCCATTTTAGTTGAAACCAGTTTCTATCAGTAGATTCAAAAATCAATTCAAAGAGATTAACTGAACCAAATTGCGTGATTCCAATTTTGTTAGAAAGATATTCAAATTCTCTATCTAAGCCCGTTGTATTCAAACCATTTGGAGTTATAGATCACTTATAGTAAAAATAATAAGATAAAGACTTTTCAAACTTCAAACATTTTTCAAAAATCAACCATAAATGCTTTTGAGTTGATTCCAACTCTCAAAAATCACATTTGACAAGATCTATCTCAATATGTAAAAATATTTAGGTTTTCATATAGTGACTTTGGACTAGTACCAAAAGAATGCTATATACGCATTTCTAGTCACTTTAATTCTATTAAATGATAATCTTAAAAGTTATAAAATATGACCACCTTCTTAAATCACATTCCCATGTATTAGAATATGTGGTGATAACACGTGTCAACATGATCCGTTATTTAAATTGGAGAATATTAAATCTTAAGTATTTTTTAATGAGTAGAAATTACTTTTCTAAAATAAGATAAACAGGATTAAGTCCTTATTTCATGTGATGTTTGTGATGATACTAGTTCATCAAGTGTGAGCCTTAGTGTGCTAAATAGAATTAGTTAAGTATTTTTTGGTGATTGTGTACCTCGTATTCATTTATAGACGATAGTACCGAACCGGGATACGAGGAGGAGGTGTACTACCATGAAGAAGAAGAAGAAAACTTCAACCACTGCACTACTCAAGGAAAGCCTAACACTAGAAGCTAACTATGCAAGCCATCCTTGCAATATAATCTATGCAAGATACACTAGCAATGCTTGGTTATATAACTTTGATTATACCAATCCCAAGTTTTACTTGCAAGCTTTATTCTTTTAATTTACTAAAGTTCTTTACTTTTAGTAAGTGCTTATGAGTATTGGAAAAATTGTATAGATACCATAAAGAGTATAAAACTAGGCCAAAGTAGTTATACTTAGATGTCATTCCAAGGCATGAGATTAGAGTTGGATAGTTACCCTTGATTCGCACCCCTCATTAGTGAATACTCTCAACTTTAGTGGCTAGTGCTAATCATAAAATTTGATCACTTAGATGGGAATTCTTAGTGAAAATAATTATGAAAACCTTGGAATGAGGATTCATTCTATTGAAATGTTTTGACATGTGTTATGGACACAAAAGGATTTGATGATGAAAATGTTGAGGCATGAGCCTTAGCCCTTTATAAAAACTGATGGTTGGGTTCAGATGCGATACCATTCCAATTTTACCGTACAACCACAATACCTGAATTGGGTAGGGCTTAACTATAAGTTTATATGCCTTAGTATGGGTTCCCTCGCGGAAGAGGTTGAGCTGAGGCTACCTCGTGAGTGTGAATGTCCACCTATGCAGTGCCCAGGATGGCAGATGGCCATGGTTGGGAGGCCAAGCTCATAGGGGAGGTGCCTATACTAGAGTGTATAATTGAAAGGTTATGATTGATTATCCGCATACTAAGTATGATGATTCAGGGTTATACCTGATGGATGTATCAAACTTTGTGGTGAAAGTGTACCACCTCTGCAGAGTGTCAAACTATTCGAATAGGAGCGTCCGCGGTAATGGACAGTTGGAGTGGCCATACTGTTCCGTCGTCAGATGTTTTCAAAATGACTTGTGAATTGAACTATGACTTTTACTTGACCACAAAAGGGTTGTGAACATGAAAACTAAGTTCCCACTTAAGTGATATAGAACATTAACTTAGTTTTCTTTACTTCTAAACTCAGTATGAGATAAACCTGGCTTTTTGCAAATAAACCTAGAGCTTAAGATTCCTACTACAACTACCTTACTTGTTAGTGATAGTTTGCGAGTACTTAAAGAGTACTCATGGCTTTGTCCCTTGCTATTCCCGTGGCCATACTATGAGGAGGACTACCAGGATAATGGACAGCAGGTCTACGACAACTAGGATCATCTCCCATCGTCAGCATTGCCTGTGACCCTGAAGATGGAGCCCCTACTACATTTAATTTCCGCTGCTTGATTTGTATTAAGACTGGATCATGAGATCCTTTATTTGTAAGATCTTTATTATGGTTTGTTATGGATGATGTACTATGGTACCAAGTCTATTATGTCTCGAAAAAATAGTAATCCTGGGATTGCGAGGTATGGCATAACAGGCATCTAGGATTAAAAATCCGGGTGTTGACAAGTTGGTATCAGAGCCATCCTGACCATAGGAGACCCTAGTTAGAATGGACATCCGAACAAAAACTTAGTTTCAAAACAAAAGAAGTGAGTATTTATGAAAACCTATTCCCACTCTTATCCTTGACATTCTTTCAAAAAAATTCATGTTACTCAAAAATTCTTGCATTCCTACATAAATTTCACACACTTGATCACCTCACTAACTTACTCACCCTAAATTCTTATAGATGGAAGTCCAGTATTGCATGTTCTACCAGCTGGGCAACGGAGGCCAACTGATCTTTGAGAGGGATCTAGATGCACTGTCAGGATATCTTGAGCGCCGGCACCCATAATTCTTTAGGGCCTAACTCAACGATCACATAGGAGGAGATCTACAATGGCTGATAGTTGCAGATCTCAGAGGCAAGATGGAAGCACCCACTTCGGAGAAGATCCAATTCATCTTGCGTGAGAACAAATGGCTAGATGGATTAGCCAGGGCTATGCATGAAGCTCTTGCCCGTCTGAGTGGGCAAAACATCAACCAGATCCAGGGAACTCGCTTTGCTCACTTCGCAAGGCGTGATTCTATGGGAATGCCCTTGGAGATGCCAGGACACCCAGAGCTGAAGCACCAGGTGGAAAATCTTGACTTCATGTTGTATGATAGGCAGAAGGAGTTGGACAATGCCCATGCCTACGCCAACCACAACCATGCCATTGTAGTCAAGAAAGATCAGACCCTCGCCATCCCTGCAAAAGAGCACCAATCACTTCGTCGTCAGCGCGACAAGAAGGATCGCACCATCGATCGTCTTCGCAAGAAGGTGGCCACTCTCGAGAAGACTATCCATGAATAGGAAATCCAGCTTGAAGCAAAGGAGGAGGAAGGTGAAGATGTCTAGGGAGATCTTTACTCTTACCTCAGTGATGACAATGACTACTTGGAGGATGATGCCATGGAGTTCCACACGTTATAAGTAATATAATTTATTATGACATGTAAAATTAGGAAAGCGTATAGTTTTGCTGGATATAGCGATATACTACTGCATTATGTTACATGGAATTTTATGTAGCATAAATATAACAACATTGTGAAAACTTCTAAAGCTTGAATTAATTTGTACCATAACATAAAAGGGATTTAAGCTATACTATAGTTTGCATGGATTTTCCACAAACGCCTCACAAAAAGTATGCATAAACAAACATGATAAACTATGTGAAGTGGAAGAGAGAATGGATGAGGCGAATCAAGAGGAAGATAGGGGTGGGTACCTTGAATCGGCAAGGGCATAGAGGAGGAGATATGGGGCAGAAGGAGGCTGAGCACGGCCATCCAACTATCGTTCGATGTAGAGGGACTAGTGATGGTCATTCCAAACTGCCTCTTCCAATCGACAAGGAGGAAACCGCTGGAGAAGAAGGGCTGGGGTGGCAGCGGGAGACATTGACAGTCTCTTCCGCGTTGTTCCAAAGACGTGGCGCTGCGGGATCCATGCAGAACTACAACAGGGAGATGAATAAATATACAATGGCGTCGCGAGCAACTCCAGACGGCGGCGATGCAACCCGAGCGTTGTATCTCCTTCTGCCGGCCTAGTCTCCTTTGTCAAGGACGACGGGTACGAGGATGGGGATGACACGAGCTCAACCTGGGGCGAGCGCGTGCTGGTGGAGGTAAGGCGCACGAGTGGGAGGACGGGGGTGGCTGCATCTCATTATGACATGGAGTGGAGGTAGGGTATTGAGGAAGAGAAACCATGGATGGCATTGGGCATGGCTAAGGAGGAAGGAGACGAGGTTTGCAGGGCTAGGAGAGTGCGGATGGCATCAATTGGTGGGTTAGGGTTTTCTCTTTTTCCACACGCTGGGATTCAATGCCCCTTCCACGCCCATTAGTCTACATGTAAATCGCCACGGAAGGAAAAAATACAGGTTGACAAGCGGGGCTGGAAACAATTAGCACAACAACAATGTACAGGCAGGTGCATCGGTGTGCAATCAGGGGTGCACGCAGCAGACCTACTGATGAGGGAAAAAAAGTCCAAAGGCGAATGGCGGACCAGATCTTCTCTTGGAGCTCGATCGAAAGGCCCAGAACGGCTAATAGCTAAGGATCCATCTAGGGGGTGCCCCTATTATACATTTAGATTGTGCTCCTTCGTAAGGGTCTTCGCAACTAAGTGAAGGCGAGGAAAATCAAGTTCTTGGGTTTGTTTTTATCCCTGTGGCAAGCTACCCGGCAAATAAGCAAGACCACCACCTTTGTCTAGAGCTCTGGCTTCCTTTCCTGTAAAAAAGAAAATGTGGTTTATTCAACTGATGAAGGAACGGTGGATTTTTCCCATTCACATACCGAGTAGCAAAAATCCTGGAATAATGATGGATCATACGGATATTAAAGCAACACATAGTTCGTTGCTATGTGAAAAATACAAACATGTAGGTAAGTGGAAGTTCTTCCATCATAGAACAATATAAATTACAAAGGTGTAGAGTTGAGATTTCTGGTGGTAGAAGCTTCGCCCCTCGCCTCCCGTTCCGCTCTTGGGAGACACCCGGGTATCCAACCCTAGACACCAAGCCCCACTACCATGAAAATTCTTACCATTAACAGGACATGAATCAACTACACCAACGATAGAGGCGTTCGTCACCGATATACTACGAGTAGTAACACCTGACCGCCGACGGCGTCGGGCCTCGCTAGCTAAACTGCTAGCGCTAGCGACCAACTTGAGTTTCTCCCGTCAAAGCAGGTATCCAGCCGACGAGGTGCATTATCTAGCCGATGAGGCACATCTAACAAGCGGCATTCGCATAATCTACGTACACCAGTCGCAGGTGCTCCAAGAAGTGACGGGCAGAAACTATGCATGTACGTTCGGTGACGTGTCTATCTAACGTGCGGCCATCATTTGTTGTCTTCATGTGGTATATTTCTTTCATTATTAGTTTTTACCCTTGATGATATTATGATTCGCCTATCATTAGACATTTACCTGTGAAAAGAGATTTTATGTCAAGTTGTCATTAGTAGATTACTAACATATTTTTCTTATCGCTAATGATGATAATGTAAATCGTGGCGATCAATTCAGGTTCTCTCTATCACTCTCCTCCTTAAGAACTGACGTTTATTGTTTGCAAGACCACCAGTGGTTACAATTTTCGATTTAAAAAAATAATTAAGTATTTGACGTATAAATACTAGGCTTAGGTACATACAAGAGCTGACGTATGTAAATTCATAAATATATTCACTTCTTATTAATATTAGAAATTATAGAAAACTAAATTAGTGTGCTCGGGCATCTTATATTAGTCAACGAAGAACATCCATAAGTGCCACTTTACAATGTCACTATTTAGATAGAAAAGTTGCAATGTGCATACATGTTGTGAACCAGTTTGTAGCTCAATAGTGATCCCCACCTTCATGTGGATAATGGATCAAGCAAGAAAAGTAAAAAAAAGGAAAATTTTGAGCACTAGAAGAAACCAACATTGAAATTTTGATCATCTGTTTTCAGTCGTAAGAGCTTTAACTTGGAGGAGACACTCGTTTTTTCCTACAATTAATAAGATTCAGGGTTAAATAAGCAGTAACATGAAGAGCATATATAGATGTTTAGACATAAACATTAGCAAAATAATAAGGTAGAGCAAAGAAAGTGTACTATACCTATAACAGCCAACATTATCATCTTGTTCCACTAGTTGAGGAAACACCCCTTTCATAAAGGAATAGTACCTGAAAGACCAGGGGTTGTCCACCTTGAGAATGACAAAGCGTTTGAACATCTTAATCTATTGCATCATGTCATGCATACTGGTAGATTTTCATAGTATCTAGCTGGATAATTGAATATAAGCATCATCAAATGTAATATGGACCTAGCTGGATCAAACCAGGTATATTATACCCTAACGTTTGTAGGTATATTGCAAACATTTTTGACCCAGCATGAGTAATAGGCTAAGCTAGTACTGCTCCGACAATTTTTTTGGCCAACGACGCTTACAATGATGTCGTAGACTAGACGTGGCGACCCATGGGCGATGTGGTGCTTCTCCCTTGAATGCTTTTCCGTCGAGCTATCTCAAAGGGTGTCTACAGTATGAGGATGAAAAGGTGGATGTCCTTGTTCGAGAGCTCTTCTCTTGGCAAGCACGGCTGATTCAGGAAAACATCCCACCCATGAAACTCCAAACAACACATTATCCCAAACAGACAAGAGTCTCCCTCCTGCCAAGAATCAGACTGATACAAGCTTACCACGCCTGATTATCAATGGATCTTTTACATGGTGGAGACTTGTTCTGGTTTTTCTGCAATTAATAGGATTCACGTTTAAATAAGTAGTAAGATGCATACAAAGCATATATAGGTGTCCAAAAAGTTCAACGATAATAATACAACAGGCTAACCAAGGAGATATAAGCATCATTGCATGAATAACCTGAACCTAGCAGGGTCAAAACAGGCTTACTGTACCTATAGTTTGGAGGGATATAATGACACTTACATAAAGCATGGTATGGAACATAGTATAAGATGGAATTGACTTGATATATAAGAGATTTCAGACCAGTCATGAGTAATAAGCTAAACTATCACTGTTCTGATGATCGGTTGAGCTAACAACACTTATCGTGATGTAGTGTATTGGACTTGATCCCATGAGCAAACACTTTAATAGAGGCGCTGCTTCTCTATCAAGCGGTCTCAATTTGAGGATGCAAGGGTGGAAGTCATTGTTCCAGATCTATTTTCTTGGAAAGCTCGGGAGATTGGGGGAAGCATGTATTCCATGAAGCCCCATATGTGAGACCCCTGGGATAGACACAAGTCATGTGCCTGGCAAGAGTCAGGAGATATTCCCACCTCTGGATATAGATAGAGTCTGGGATCTTTTACTTGAAGAGGACCCATACTGGTTTTTCTATAGTTAACATGTTGAGCATATATAGGAGTTCAATAAGATCACATTAACAAAAGAACAAGCTAAGAAATGGGATATAAGCATCATCACATGAATCACCTAAATGATCTAATGTCATTCATTTTGAAAACAGTACATTCTTTCAAGTTAACCGAAGAAAATATAGATTTTAGCACTAAATCAATTGGATAGGAAATAGTTACTGCAATATTCATAGATAAGAACTGAAGGGAATATGCCCTAAGTGGCAATAATAAAGTTGTTATTATCGTATTCCATGTATATGATAGATGTTTATTTTGAATGCTATAATTGTGTTAATTGGAAACATTAATGCATGTGTGTTTAATAAACAAATACGAAATTCCTAGTCATGCCTCTCTTATAAACTAGATCATTGATTAACAAGATGATCAAGGTTTCATGATCATGGATATTGGATGTTGTTAATAATGAGGTCACAACATTTGTGAAATGATGTGATGAACATTCACCGAAGTATAACATTACGATCAAAGTCATTGTGTTTATATTGCTGTAGCATCTTGCAAAGTAATAACATCAAACGTCACACCATAACTGGGTGACTATAAAGATGCGTTCAGATACTCCGAAGGTATTATTTTGAGGCTCATGGATCAAGAGTGGAATTTGTACATCCTGATGACGGATAGATATACTCTGGGCCCTCTCAGTGATATCACATTAGTTAGCTTGCACGCAAGTGATGAGATCACTAGAATGTTATATCACATGAACGAGAAAAGAGTGCATGTCAGTAACGAGATCAAACTAGGTATGGAGATACCGATGATCGAATCTCGGTCATGTGATATATCGCGATACAAAGCGATTAGGTTACATGCGTAAAAGGTTCTTACGATCACAAAAGTCATCGTTGAATTTGTGGGAGTCAGTATGGATCTCCAGGTCCCACTACTGATTATTGATTGGAGAAGGGTCCCGATCATGTATGCATTATTCGCGAACCATAGGGTGACACACTTAAGGGATACCAACACCATTTGGACCAAATATGTTCTAGAGAAAAGAATTACAAAGCGCTGAAATTATTTCGATAGAAACCAGAATTGTTTCGGGAGAAATTGTAGAAACTAGTTCTGCATGTGATATTGAAATGTTCCACGGGGTTTTATGTAAATGTTTGTTAATTAAATTAATTAAAAAATTCTGAATAAAATAAATAAAAGAGTTTTATTAAATGAGAGAGTATTAAATTTGGAGAAATTTAATGCATTTAAGTGGAGACTTAAGTGGAGAATGTGAAGGGTCATATTTATGTGGAGGGAGTTACCACCACATGAATGGGGAGGTGAAGGGGCACCCCCATGGGGCGCTTGTCATGGGGAGGGGCACCCCCTCCTCCTATAAAAGGCCCCCCTCTCCTCACTTCTCACTCGCACCTCCTCGTGAAGGATCTCTCTCCCCCTCTAGATTTATGCCCCCATGGTCACGGATTAGCGAGATACATGTTCCTGGTGGCTTTTTGTCTGGAAGGAGTTGCTGCTTCCGCTACATCGCTGGAGCGAGGAGGCGGAGGTTGTTCGGTAGCCTGAACGTATGTGCGAGTACGGATGCACTGTTGATTTGCGGCGCTAGGACTTTCTCACGATCTTGAGATTGGCAAGTTAACGACTAACATCATCCACGAGTCAAATCTCGTTACACTTTGTCGGTCTTCAAGGGTATGATTTCTCTGGATGTATATCCACCTGCTGCTTGTATCTAGTAGATAGATCTTGACGTATAGTAGTTCCCATCGTAGGAATTTTTTTGTTTTCTATGTTGCGAACACCTACAGTGGCATCAGAGCTTGATCTATTGGTATATGCTTTGCACGGGTAGTACACATATGAATATTGCATCTTATATGTACTTTGGATATTGGTGGCATAGTGGGATGAAGCGGCCCGGACTAACTTTACATGTCCTTACACATGAGACTTGTTCCATGCTTGACATGCAACTAATTTTGCATAAGTGGCTAGCGGGTGTCTGTCGCTCCTACTGACATGGGCATACCTTACAGGTACTCGATCTTAGCATATACGGTCCAATCTGGCATAAGCCCACGGCGTTACCAAGGCCCAATCCAAGATCCGGGTGACCGAAGGAGACTCCGACTACTTGCGACACACGGCAAGCTCAAAGATAGAAAGTTTAAAGGGAAAACCCTAACTTGTAACCGACTCGACCTGCTATCCCGAGACCTAGCCTATCTATATAAAGGCTAGGAGGGGCGGTGAGGAGGACAATCACAACCCTAGTTTCCACAACCTCGCCAGATTGCATATGCGCACCCCCTGTAATTTTCCACTCCCTCGATAATTCCAAGAGCAAACAAGTAGGAGTAGGGTCATCTATGAGGCCTTGAACCTAGGTAAACCTTGCGTCCCTGTGTGCTTGTTTGCTAGCCAATTGATGCCTCCAGCGCTCCCTCCTTCTCCAAAACCCAAGTCCATAACAATTGGCATTGATGAGTTTAACCCTCGTCAATTGACGCCGTATGTGGGAATTGGGAGTGCTGATGTCGCGGCTTCTTCGGCCCCGTCAACTGCGATCTACAACTCTGCAACAGCGGAGATTTGCCTCCTCTTTGGTTCCTTCGACTCCACTGTCCACACGCCGGCCACTCGCTCGGCTTTCGAGTCCGTGGGCGAAGGGATCAGCCTGGCGATCGAGAGCTTACGCTTCCAAGTTGGTCAGTTGGGCACACTTCGCCTCACTGACTAGCCAACGGTTCCCGTGATTGCTCCAGCATCGTGGTTTCCACCGCCAATCGGCACCCTGAGCGAACTCAACACCCCGACAACAGTCGGGAACACGAACAGCGACAGCAGTTGCGAGTCCATCTGGGTGATATGGCCACAGAACATGGAGCCTACGGCTTCGGATCTGAAAGCTGCGGAAGCAACAGCTTCCCCAATCACTACATGTGCACCGTCATCAACGCGGGCGACACCGACAGCAATCGCGACAACACCGGTACTGGTCCGTCCAACGGCAGTATCCTAGTCACGAATGGTGGCCCCACCAATGGTGCACCCACCAACAACGGGCTAGAGAATCACCCGACCCTCACCACGAACGAGCACACCAAGGAGCACGTGTTGATCAAGCTCAACGATGCTGAGTGGGCTCGCTGCCGAGAGGCCTTGCAGGGTAATCCCCTTCCACCAAACTCATCGCAAGACATGCTGATGGGTTATCACTGGCTGCTCAAGGAAGAATTCAAGCACCAGCAGCAAGTAATCGCCCAGCTCGAGGCGCGCAGAAAGGCGGTAGATGAGTCGAGCCTTCGGTGATCTCAACTCTCCTCCATGGGAGGATCCTCCTCCAAGGGCAATGAGCATATGACCGCCAAGAGGCGCTCTCAACTGGCCCACCTCACAGATAAGGAGAGATAAGAGGCCACGCAAGTCCTCGACTTCTTGTCCATGAAGGTGGACGCACGAGGCAATGTGCTCCCGAAGACGCCGCAAGCAGTGTTGACAGCGGCCACCATGTACCTCCTCAACAACCAGCCACCGGCTGGGGACCCGTGGGCTGCCATGTACCGATCTACGATCGCGGGCCTGGGGCTAGTCAAAGATGCCCCCATCAAGGAGCCAACACCGGAGCCGAAGAAAAATAAAGCTCTAGCCAAATGCTACTCTTCACCCTCC
This sequence comes from Avena insularis, assembly GCA_023614405.1. Classification (NCBI taxonomy): domain Eukaryota; kingdom Viridiplantae; phylum Streptophyta; class Magnoliopsida; order Poales; family Poaceae; genus Avena; species Avena insularis. The sequence continues at coordinate 344,505,213 of CM042690.1, read as the reverse complement.
TCCAGCGATGATAGCCATGACCTGTCATGGCGATGCCGCTCACGGCAGCACGACTATGACTACAACGCGCGTAATGACATCACACAGCTCAAGGTCGACAAGATGCGCGCGAGGCGTGCCCGTTCGACTGACTCGGAAGACTACGGGATAGAGCTCTACGGCGCCAACTGCTTCAGCAGGGCCATTCGAAATAAGCAAATGCCAAAGGGATTCAAACTCCCATCGGAGAACCTGAAATTTGACGGCCTGTAGGACCCGCACATCTGGCTGGAGGATCACATCTCCTCTGTTAGGCTCCACGGCGGAACCACGAGCATGACAATGCAATGCCTCCAGCTACAGTTGCAAGGCGCCGCCCGTGTGTGGCTTAACAACGTCCCACGCGGATCAATTCGCGGGTAGGAAGAGCTAGTCTATAGCTTCGTACGAAATTTCAAGGGAACTTACAAAAGGCCCGCATCAATCGGAGAATTGAGAGGCTACTACTAGAAGACTGGCGAGTCTCTGCGCTCGTATATCTAGAGATGGTCCATCATCAAAAACTCCGCAGAAGACATCTCTGAAGACCGAGCAATCGACGCATTCAATGGCGACATACACCGCAGAGAGATCAGGGAGGAGCTGGGCCGCTCGAAGCCCAAGACAATCGACCACTTGATGGAGATCGCGAACAGGTGGGCCGATGGGGAGGACTCGGTAAAAAATCCTGTCCACTCCGATGATGACGCCAACCTCGGCCGCAGACATGATCGACGAGGAAAATGTCGAATGTGCGGTTACAAGGACCGCGAGGAGGTCGACATGGTCGCGGCTGGCTACGCTGACAAACGGAACGACAGCAACCGCAACAGCGGATACCGCAGTGCTGGATACCGCGATAGCGGGAAAACCACGCAAGTGTGGCAACGCCGCACTCGTGATGAGGCACCTAGAACATCTATCGAGCATAAGCTGTCCGGACCGTGTAACGTACACTTCTACATCGAAAAGCAAGACGACGAGAAAAAGTCTAGCCTCCTTTTAAAGGACTGCCGCGAGTTTCCCAAGCTCCACGAAGGCATGGCCCAGATGAATCGTGACGCGATAAACCAGGGCTACAGAACTTCCCCGGGCGCTGTGGCTCATGGAGCACCTCCACCACCACCCGGGCCACCACCACCTGCGGCTGCACTAGTCAGTACCATGGAGGCGAGCCATACCCTCGACCAGTTGGGAACATGGGGATGATCCAAAAAGGACGCCCCTCAAAACGAGTGCAAAAAGACTCGCCAAGTCAATCTGGCGATGAACTCTCCGCGCTCCAACACTGAGTACCTCAGTGGAAGCGAGTCCTGCATCACCTTCGACAAGCGCGATCATCCATGCCAAGTACCTCTCCCAGGCCACTGTCCCTTGGTGCTCGAGGCATAGATTGGAGGCTTTGAGATGAGTCGCGTCTTCATGGACGGTGGAAGCGGCATTAATCTCATGTTCGCAAGTACCTTGCGCGCAATGCGGATCCCTCTGACATGTCTGGAAGTTTTAGACACGACCTTCCACGGAATCGTCCCAGGGAAAGGCGTATATCCCCTGGGTAAAATCAGCCTCGACGTCATCTTCGGCACGCTGTTAAATTTTTGACGAGAGCGCATTGAATTCAAAGTCGTCAACTGGCGCTCACAATACCACTGCATCCTCGGACATGTTGCGTTCACGAGGTTATCACCATCAACGGAAGCTTAGAGAGATCTGACAGATGTGATAGGGAATTCAACAGAATCTCCTAGTCCTTCAGCATGCAAGAGGAGCTGGCATGGTTGAAGGAGTCGACAGACAACAGTCTGCCTCCCACAAGCAAGGAAAGATCACCTGACCAATCCTTCGACACGTCAATGCACACCAAGAAAGTTCAGGTCCATCCAACGGACCCAACCAAGATGGCCCTTATTGCCAACAACTTGAGTCTCGCATAGGAACTCGCACTCGTCTAATTTCTCCGTTAGCGCTGGAAATCTTCGTCTGGTGTCCAGCGGACATGCTAGGAGTTCCCAGGGAATTCGCCGAGCACTCACTCAACATGAATCCTGAAGCAAGGCCAGTCAAGCAAAAACAATACGGCGATTGTCTGAACCAAGGGAAAAAGCGGTCGGTATGGAATTCAATAGACTCCTCGATGCTAACTTCATACGCGAGATCAAGGAAAGCACCTGGGTAGCAAACCCCGTGATTGTTCCTAAAAAATACACGGATATCCTACGGATGTGCCTGGACTTTACCTCCCTGAACAAGCATTGCTCGAAGGACCACTTCTCGTTGCCTCAGATCGATCAGATAATCGACTCCACCATGGGATGCAAGCGTCTCTGCTTCCTCGACGCCTACTCAGGCTATCATCAGATTCGAATGAAGGAGGAAGACTAGGAGAAAACGGCGTCCATCACGCTCTTTGGTGTCTTCCGCTACACAATGATGCCCTTCGGGTTGAAAACGCAGGAGCCACCTACCAGCGAATGCAGGCCTGCCTCAAGAGCCAGCTTGGTCGCAACATACAAATCTACGTCGACGACATCATCGTCAAAACCAAGGAGGAAGCCTCGTTACTCTATGATCTCCGCGAGACCTTCGATAACCTCGACCGCTACCGGATAAAGCTGAATCCAGAAAAATGCGGCTTCGACGTACCATCTGGGAAATTTATCGGGTACCTCATCTCCGTGAGAGGGATCGAGGCCAACCCGAAGAAAATAAAAGCCATACTGGCTATAGAGAAGCCGGAGAACGTAAAAAGCGTCCAGCAGATGGCTGGGCGAATCGCATCGCTCACTCGATTCATTAGTCGGATGGGCGAAAAAGCACTGCCTTTCTACCAACTTCTCCGCAAGGTTGACAAATTCGAGTGGACAAACGAAGCACAAGAAGCATTCGAAGACCTCAAGCATCTACTGTCCACATCTCCGGTGTTGGTAACACCTCGTGAAGAGGAGCCGCTACTGCTATACATATCCGCCACCAACCAGGTGGTTAGCACTCTGCTCGTGGTGGAACGAGCCGAGGAAAATAAAGTCGATGGGGTACAACGCCCAGTATACTACCTCAGCGAGGTGCTCACACCGACAAAGCAGCGGTACCCGCATTATCAGAAGCTAGCATACGACGTCTTCATGACAGCCAGGCGACTACGCCACTATTTCAAGGAGCATCCAATAATCGTGGTGAACGATTCCCCGCTAGGGCACATACTCAATAACCCCGACGCCACAGGACGAGTCACGCTCTGGGGAATCGAACTGTCTCCACGAGACATTACGTATGAGAAGCGAGACGCGATCAAGTCGTAATTTCTCCCAGATTTCCTTGTGCACTAGATGGAAAACCAGCTCCCCGAGAGGCCCGATATGTCCTATCTATGGACAATGCACTTCGATGGGTCCAAGCGCAAGGAGGGAGCTGGCGCATGCGTCATCCTAACATCTCCACAAGGTGACAAGATGAGATATGTTCGGCAAATGAAGTTCACTGCCTCCAACAATGAAGCTAAATACGAAGCCTTACTCCACAGGATGCGTATGGCAAAAGCCTGCAGCGCAAAGAGGCTCGTCATCTATGGCGACTCCGAGCTGGTGGTTAATCAAACAATGAATGAGTGCGACGCTCTGAGCGACAACATGATCGCTTTCCGCGACCTCTACGACATACTCGACGGAGATTACGATGGTTGCGACCTGCGGCACATTGGCCGCGAAAGCAACGATGAAGCGGACACACTCGCCAACATCGACTCCACTTGTGCCCTAGTGCCACTTGGAGTATTCTTAGAGCGCATCTACGAGCGATCGATTAAGCCTAAGGCTTCAGAGCATAAAACCAGCACATCAAAGGAATCGGGAGCTATGCCACCCAGCTTGGCAATGGCACTCGACGACGCGGAGCCAGACACAGGACTCGAAGGCCCCATGGAGGTCATGATGATCGAGCCATCCTGGACGCAACCATACATCACATACTTGCTTAGGAAAAGACTGTCAGATGACCCAACAGATGCGCGTCATATTGCGCGATGATCTAAGGCATTCGCCATTATCAATGGCGAATTGTACATGCATAGCATCACAGGAGTCCTTCAACGGTGCGTCTCCAACAGAGACGGAAGAGCCATCCTCCTCGGGATACATGAAGGCACTAGGGGCCACCACACTGGTAGTCACGCTCTCGTCGCCAAAGCACTACGAGCGGGATTCTACCAGACAACGGCAATGCACAAGGCCAAGGATATCGTCCAGTGTTGCAATGCCTGCCAGCGATTTGCGGACAAGCCGCCTGCACCTGGCGCAGAACTCAGGCCAATACATGTGGCTTGGCCCTTCGCACAATGGGACTCGACATGGTCGGCAAGCTCCAGAAATCCTCACGAGGAGGATACATCTACCTCCTAGTCATAGTCGACATATTCACCAAGTGGATTGAGGCCATGCCGGTGACAAACCAATTAGGAGCCAGCGCTGTCAAATTCTTCAAATCTATCGTCTTCCGCTTCGGGGTGCCACATAGTATCACCACGGACAATGGGACGAACTTCACTTCCAAGGAGTTCCAGGATTTCTGCGAAAACCTGGGAATCAACATTAGCTACGCCTCTGTGGCACATCCCCAGACCAACGGTCAAGTCGAAAAGGCCAAGGGCCTCATCTACGGCGGGATCAAGAAAAGGCTCCTTCGGCCACTCGAAAAAGCTGCCGGGTGCTGGCCGGACGAGTTGCAATCAGTACTATGGAGCCTGCGCACAACTCCAAACAGCTCTATAGGCTACACTCCGTTCTTCATGGTACACGGCGCCGAGGCGGTACTACCCGCAGAGGTGTGTTACAAGGCCCCACGGGTAGTAGCATATAGCGAGGTAAAATCAACCCTTGCACTTGAAGACTCCATCGACATCCTCGATGAGGCACACGAGATTGCAGCGGAGAGATCCACGATCTACCAGCAGAACCTCCACAATTACCATAGCAGAAGGCTACACCCCAGATCCTTCGTCGAAGGAGACCTGGTGATATTCTACCAGCAGAACCTCCAACCACTGGAACATCGTGCAGCTATGTCGTTTCTACCCCTAGATGTTTTTTACTTTACGAATAAGGCTATTTAGCTAGGCTACTTAGCCACACATTGTACCTCATGATATTCTGCGAATAAATAAAGCTAAGTGCCCCAAACTTTGTGTCTTTATTTTTCTGGCAATTACATTGCTCGGGGGATATGCCACCCGTTTCACCTCGTTACACGAATAACGCAGTATCCCGAGTAGCTGATGCACTATCAATCGAACCCTTGGCAAAATCAACCCAGCTGCAATGCACCTGACAGGTTGACAAGGTGCTGAGATGAATATACGTGAGGCTAACAAAAAGGAACTGTAGAGTACAAAAACACTCGAAAAATATACAAAGCTAGCAAGATCTTTACATATAAACGGGTATAAAAAACACACCCGACGCAATTCTTTGAACTTTACAACACCTATGCATTTCATGTGCAGGACCATATTATCCTACTGCTGCAAAAGGAGAACATTCGTCTGCTCCTCAAAGAAATCGACAATATCTTCAGCTGGCCGATCAACCGCCTGGGAATATGGCACCATGTTCCATGTCATCCCTTCTGGCGGAGGCAGTGGACTAGCAGCAATAGCTGCGACATCCACATCTGGCCGATGTAGGCGAACAAGTGCCAACGCAGCCTTGGCACCTGCGACCAACTACCGGCGCACGCACTCGTAGATCATGCTAATATCTTGAAACTTCGACAGCAAAGCTAGCAAGCTTGAAGGAACCACATCCAGAGGAAACATCGCCTGAAAAATGTGCTTAAGGCACGATTGCACCCTCTTCAAGCATTGCAACACTCGAGATGCACGATCTTGCAGCGTCGCCAACACGACGGCATGATCGTGATCCACCCAGAAATATCCAATAGCTTGCAGCTGCTCCTGGGTCAAGTCATTCAAACGAATGGCAACTCGATCCCTCTCATCCTGCGGATGACAAGCGCTAACAACTATAAGAAGCAGAGCATAAGGACAACGTGTCATCGCAGATGGCTAAAGAAAAGGATAAGAAGTTGGAAAACTAACACTTAAAATGCTCAATCAACTAAGCAACTTCGTCCAAGAGGTACTTCTCGTGCGCGCCGGCCTTCTCAGCCTTTGACTTCCACATGTCCACGTTACCACAGATCATGGGCAACACTCGCTCCAACTGCTTTATGCAATCGCGCAGTCGCACCAACAACAACAACTCCTCCACCTTTGAACGTGGTTGCCCCACAGTTTCATTGGTGGGAGGAGAGTCAGGAGGACCACTCGAAGGACCCTATTACAGCCAACAACATGCATATAAGACCAACCATCCATCAATAAAAGAGAGGAGTGCATTCAAATTCAACAAGTATCAAAAGGGGTAACCCCAGAGAATACAGTTCAATAAGGAAAGCGAAAACTATTACAAAAGGAAGCTGGGAAATGCTCTATGGCTTTGTTTTCAACTTCGGAGGCTTCCTCGAATCTGTAGCAGTCTGTGATGCCACTGACCTCCCAGCCATAGCCCCAAACGCCGTAGCTCCACCGAATAAGCGGCGACTGTATCAATGAGCCGAGGCCCATATTTACTGCAACCAGTGGTGAAAGGCTGAAATACTACCTACTGACCATCCGTAGTGACCGGCATCACCGAGGAGATTTCGCTAGGGTCCAGTTCCACGTCGTGGGCTTGCGCCATCGCGAGTCCCATGGTAGCTCCAACTGCCCGCTGCGAGTTCTTGAAGTCCATTGGCACGCCTTCTGCGAAGGATTCCACCAGGTCATCGACATTTTCGATCGTCTTGGCCTTGGGGACCATTTCCTCTCGAAGACGGCTCAGCACTCCTTTGGATCTCCTGAGTAAGTCCTTGGCAGAGACGCTGTGGTACTCGACTGCGGCCACAGCGCTGGCCAAAGCATCCGAGCGGGGCAAAGCCTAGGCATCAAAATCCACGCCGGTGGCATCTGTAAAACACACATATGAGCACAATAATATGAAGGCAAAGTACATGGAAAATACAAGCGAGATACTGGCATACCTGAGAGCGCTTTCACGACAGAGAAGAGTTGTTCTACGAACACCTTTTCCCTCTTAGAAGTGGAGGAACACAAATCTTCCTCGTGCTTTTGCGACTCCTTAAGAGCCTTGACTACATCGTCTTGTTTCTTCTCGGCCACAGCAAGTCCCTTCTCGAGGGAAGTGACGTGACGAAGAAGCTCATTATGCTCACCTACAAGAGAGAAAAAAGGAAAAACCTGAGCTCACCAACCTCTAAACAAGAGGAGCGAAAAGAAAAGTATAAAGCAAATCTTGGAAGGCATGGTGGCGGGTTTCTAGCAAAACATGTTGTCGACCCAAGGAAATGATCTGCTCGGCAAGGCGAGTAGAATCCTTCACAATAGGCTACAAGACAAGGGAAGGAGTGTGAGCATCAAACACAAAACTCGAGTGCCAACGGCACGAAGAAAACTTACGTGTTCCTATAGGGACTCCGAAGATTCCTTCAGAATCGACATTCGGGTAACAACTTGATGCTCTCCAGCATGGGGGGAGCTCGAAGAGTTGGTACCAGAGTGGGCCACCACCGGAGGAGAAGGAGATGGTACCGCCACCTCCTTATCTTTGGAGTCTGCGACTCCAAACTCCTTGACAAATTGACAATCATCAGAAGATGACGATGCCGTTTGACTATAAAACCATCCAACACTGCTTCAGAAGACCATATTTTGGAAAGACAAGATGAACTCGCAAGAATATGAGTACAAACCCGTAAAAAATTTTGAGGCCGAAGGAATCATCAGACGACTCCTTTGGAAACCTCAACTTCTTCCATGAAGGAGCCATGGCACGCACGGGCACGACAAGAATTGGCTCCTCTCCCATAGCAGGAGGATCCTCTGGCATCGACAGCGACGAGGCATTTGAGTCCTTGCTCCGGGAGCTCTTGCGAGTCCCCTCGGACTCAGGGGCTTTGCCTTCCTCCTCCACGGGGATGGTAGAGGCTGACTCAGCCTCTTCTTCGGCCTTGCGAGGAATTATTCCCTCGGGATGACGAGGCAAGTTGGCGGTCACTTTCCAGTACTAACACTAGAACCAAGCATCAGTACAAGTTACTATGAACAAGAAATCAAAAAATAAGAATAGCTTTTAAAAGGAAATCCACCGTAGGCGGAGGATGGCTTTCAGAGAAGGGAGGCATGACTGCATCAGCCGGGAGATCCTCCTTGGTGGTTGATACATTGCAAATGTATCTATAATTTTTGATGTTACATGCTTAGTTTTATCCACTTTCTTGTGTTTTGTTCCAACTTTGGAGTACTTTTATTATGATTTCTTGGACTAACCTATTAATAAGAGCCACAGTGCCAGCTGCCTGTTTTCTGTTGTTTTTGGTTTCAGAAAAGTCAGAAAATGAATATTCTCAGAATTGGACGGGACAAAAGCCCAAGTGCCTATTTTTCCGGAAGGGATCAAGTGCCAGAAAACGAGACGGAGAGGGGCCAGGGGCCAGCCACACCACTGGCAGCGGCGGCTTGGCCAGCGCCAGGAGGGTGGTCCGCGACCCAGCACCCCTCGGCCTCCTTCCGCCTATAAGTTGCCCTCGGACGAAAACCCTAAGTACCCGACAAAAATCCACGAAAGAGTCTCAGAGTCGTCATCTCCATCCCTAGATCAGGGATCTGAAGCTCTTCGGCACCCCTGGAGAGGGAATTCACCACGAGGCCTTCTTCATCACCATGCAAGCCTCCGGTGTGATGCGTGAGTAGTTCATCCTTGGACTACGGATCCATGTAGTAGCTAGATGGCTGGTTTCTCCTCCTTTGTGCTTTCATGTTTAGATCTTGTGAGCTCCGTTCATGATCAAGATCATCTATTTGTAATCCATACATGTTGTGTTTGCGGGGATCCGATGGTTATTGAGATGCTATTTCAGATTGATTATTGATTCTATCATGTCTTCGTTATTTGACATCTTGCATGCTTTCCGTTGTTAGTAGCTATATTGGCCAAGTAGATGCTAGCAACTCCAAGAGTTAGTATTTATGATCGATAGTGGGTTCATGCCTCTGGTAATCTGGGGAAGTGACAGAAATCTCTAAGGTACTAGATGTGCTGTTGCTACTAGGGAGAAAACAACGATCCTTTGTTCATAGAACAATTGTATTGTTTACTTTACACGCAGTTCGTAAAGCAATAATCTGTTGCTTGCAACTTAATACTGGAGGGGGTTCGGATGATAACCTGAAGGTGGATTATTAGTCATAGATGCAGTTGGATGACGGTCTATGTATTATGTTGTAATGGACAATCAAGTCTCAGAGGAGTCAAGATGATTAGTATATGCATGTATTACTTTCTTGGTGTTTGTCAATTGCCCCACTGTAATTTGTTCACCCAGCATGTTATCTATCTAAGAAGAGCCACCTCTAGTGAACTATGGATCCCGGTCCTTGTCTTTTATATACAATCTACAATCTTTTACTTCTTTGTGTTTACTTTCTACAAACTTTTACTTCTTTCCGTTCGATACGTTTAATCCTTTGTTTTCCGAAAAACACGGTGAGATTAACAACCTCATCGCAAGTTGGGGACAAAGTTCTGTGGTTGTGTTGTGCAGGTCTCCACGTTGCTACTAGCACCGGTAGTGCACCCTGCCAAAGCTCATCTAGTAACACCTTTGAGGTGTTTCCTTGCTCCTACTGGTTCGATTAAACCTTGGTTTCATAACTGAGGGAAACTTGCTACTGTGCTCATCATACCTTCCTCTTGGGGTTCCCAACGAGCTCTACATCAACACCACGCACCAAGCACTTTTCTGGGCGTCGTGTATTGAGCCATCAAGCGATTTTCTGGCGCCGTTGCCGAGGAGTCAAGGACATCTTCACAAGGGGAGTCCCTCATAACCAATCTCTTTACTTTGTTGTTTTTGTTTTGCTTAGTTTCCTTTTTTTCTTTGTTTGCTTGTTTTATTCTTCAAAAATCCAAAAAAAAATAGTTTTACTTGTTTGCTTTCTTATTTCAAAAACACAAAAAAATTAGTTCCTATCTCTTTATGTCTAGACTTGCTCCAATCACTATGTCACCCGAGGAAATGATTCTCACTTTTAAACAAGGAATTGAGGAAAGTTTTAAGGAGGCTTGGTCTAGAATCTTTGATCTACATGAAAAAACTGAGCCTAAAATGATTCAAGGCTTGTTTCTTAGCAGTTTTTACCTTGGGATTGCTCTTTGCTATAGATATGCTTTAGATGCTATTGCGGGAGGAGGTTTCCTCCAAAGTAATGAGGATGATGCCATTAATGTTATAAAGAAATTGATCCTCACTTACAACTTGCCTAGCCAAACTGATACTTCTTTCGCAAAAATATTTGCTAGGTTGGACACTCTTGAGGCTAGCACTACTAGATTAGAGAGCATCATGATTATGTTCCAAAAAACTCTGAACCATCAAAGTGGTTCCCTACGGTAAAGATTGAGATGAACAATGAAACTTTTCAAGCCCGCTGTGACATCATGTCTGAATTTTGCCTTATGCCCAAAGATATTTATAAATCTCTGAATACTTGGGGGATCATTGAAGGAGGAAAAGAAATATCTCTTACTAATAATACTACCATATTACCTCTTGGAATTGCTGAAGGAGTGTTTACAAAGATCCTTGGGAAAACGATTTCTATTGATTATCTTGTTATTGAATGTGCAGGAAAAGGACAAATTACACTTGGAAGGTCCCTATTAGAACTCCTTGGAGCAATAATAGATGTGGGAAAGGGGAGCATGCACCTTTCTTCTCCACCAAACAATCATATTTTCCCCAAGGTTAAGAATAAAAATAAGAGAGGTAAGGGCAAGAAAGTTGGTCTTAATGCTTTTTCTTTTGAGAACACTTGATTCTTTCTTTGGTTCCTATGCCTAACTTAAAGGCGTTAAAGAAAAGTACTTGTTGGGAGATAACCCAAGAGTTTTAGTTGAGTCTTGGAAATTATTACCTCTGTAATAACCTCTCCTTATCCTTTTTATTTGCTTTTTGTGCCAAGAGTAACCTCTAATGAGAGTGAAGTAATGATTGGGAAAGTTGCTGTCCCGAAACAGATTTCTGTGCTTCACCGTAAAAATTCCAGAGAGAGCTCTGTACGTCGGATTGAGCTGTAATTGTTTGTGCTTCTGACCCAGGTTGTTATCTAACTTTCGTTAGTTCAACACTTTTTGATTTGAGCAACAGAAGGTCTTCGAGAAAATTCGTCTTTACCTGCTGGTCTGTTTTGACAGATTTCTGCCATTTTCTGCATTTGCTTCTTGTTGGTTCCTTCTTGAGTTCCTTTGGGGAATTGAGCTTTTTGAGGGAAGTTCTACAGTATCTAGTGTTCTAATGTAAATTTATTTGGTGTTAGAACTGAACCTTGAGACTTATTTATCTTAAGTGCACTAATGTTGCTAATGTGATTGTGTGAAGTTTTGTATGAAGGAAAATTTTCAGGTGTATGGAAGGAATGAGTAACGAGATGAAGGATGGACTAAAGCTCAAGATTAGGGATGCCACACGTGTCACCCCAAGAAATATCCAAGAATTACAAGCATCAAAGCTTGGGGATGCCCAAGGCATCCCCTTCTTCATCAATAAAAATTTCAGGTTTCTTCCAAACGCTTCATTTTTATTGTTTCGTGCACAATTGTGTTTCTCTTGGAGCGTCTTCTTTTTTGTTTTCGTTTTGGTTTTTAGTTTGCTTGGTTTGTTTAGTTTTCTGAATAAGTTGGTTGGACCCCCTCTTTCACACTTTGGTTTGCCAATAGTTTGGTTTGGTTTGGAAAAGAGTAGGAAAGTTCATACTTATGTGGTAAAAAGAGCTCGTTTTTGACTGTGGCCATGCTTTGTCATGCCATGCTTGATATTGTTTTGGCTTTATGCTTGGTACTCTTTGCTGTAGCATGATTTTTTATAAACAATTGAGATTGCTTAATGTGCCTTGGATGAATCATGCATTGTTTTAGCATATTAAAGCATAGTATAGTGGTATTCTCCTTTGATGCTTTATTTGGGTTGACTTGGCGCATGCTCACACCATGTTATGACTATCACAAGTCACCATAGCCTTTATGATCCTTTAGTGTTCAACTTGTAGTATCACTTTATGCTTTGATCAATCATGTTTTGTCTCTGCATGATTATGGCCATTATTGCTCTCTTAGTTTGTCGCTCCCAGTCTTTTGCTAGCCTCCACAACAAAGTATGAGTTCCACTCATGCATCCAACTCCCTAAACCAAGTTTTTCCAAAGAGTCCACCATACCTACCTACTAGCTTATGCTATTCCAAGTATATTCATGCTTTTGTTTACCTTCCACTTGTTATGAGAAAACTAGTGATTAAAGCTCTCACGAACTTGATGGCACACTTTACTTTATTGCCTCTAATAAACTTGAACCATTGTGTCGTCTATGTTGTATATGCTTGCACTTATTTGTTGGGAATTAGCAGAACCATGCTTTCATGGGGAACGCTTTCAACATTGCACTTGGTACTTGTACCTTGTTGATATCATGCTCTTTTGTATATTGATGTCGTCAGTGTGAAATGAAAGGGGAGCTTGTAAGTCCATGGAGTTATGTATATGTGTTAGAGAAACGCTGGTCATTGGTCTAATCCATCTTGACATGGTGGAAACATGCAAGAACCATAATGAGCTGTCTATGAATCATTATTATTATAAAAAAAGAGTCCTATTGAGAAAAAAAGAGAAAAGAAAAAAAAAGATACTATGAAAAGAGGAAAGAGAGAAAAAAGCACCATATTCCCATGGTAAATAAGAAGAATGCTGAGATGCTCGTTGTCTGCTTGCCTTGTCATTTTGATATGGGGATTCTTCCGTATCATCGGGCAAGGGGTACCCCGTTGGCGGTTCTCTATGATACACATGTACTTACGATGACAAGAACTTACCGGTGACTAAACTTGAGTAGCATGAGGAGCGTCCCTCGTATACAAGGGACGTGAGATTTCTGACTTATACTTCGTCAAGCATGTACACCATAGTTTGTTCACTTTAACCTTAATCATTTCAAGATGCTTATGATAGGGGAAATGAGAGCTGAAAGCTATAAGTATCATAATTTTTGGAAGATCTTTATGATACTTGAATCCCTACTTCCTTTTACAAAAGGCCTTTCTTCCACCATTATATTGAGTCTCCACCTTCTATCTTATGCACCTACTTTGAGAGCATAGTGGCCATTCTTAGTTCTATGTGCATTGTCCCAAGACTAGTTGATTGATGCATAACTTGTTATTGCTTGTTTGAAACTATTGTATCTAGTCACTCTTATGAACTTTGAAGGTGTCCTATGCATTTATATTTGCTACTCTATTGAGGGACAAGCTGAATACTATTATGCTATGTTTTCTTTATGTGAAACAAACAAACGTCTTGCAAAGCATTGTTATTCATGAATCTTTTGTTTGTGCCTTTTCATGTTGCATCTTAGTTTCTTTGCTTATTGCTAGAACTTTGTCTTTCATGTTATGATTGAAGTACTATGATCCCAGCCTTGAATGTTTTGCAAATACTTTTATCAAGTCTTTGATGGTGCATGTCACCTCAAAAATTCTTTCTTTTTATCACTTACCTACTCGAGGACGAGCAGGAGTTAAGCTTGGGGATGTTGATACATTGCAAATGTATCTATAATTTTTGATGTTCCATGCTTAGTTTTATCCACTTTCTTGTGTTTTGTTCCAACTTTGGAGTACTTTTATTATGATTTCTTGGACTAACCTATTAACAAGAGCCACAGTGCCAGCTGCCTGTTTTTTGTTGTTTTTGGTTCCAGAAAAGTCATAAAATGAATATTCTCGGAATTGGACGGGACAAAAGCCCAAGTGCCTATTTTTCCGGAAGGGATCAAGTGCCAGAATACGAGACGGAGAGGGGTCAGGGGCCGGCCACACCACCTGGCCGCATGGCCCGCGCCAGGGGTGGTCTGGCCGACCCTAGCACCCCCTCGGCCTCTCCTTCCCCCTATAAGTTGCCCTCGGGACGAAAAACCTAAGTACCGGATCAAAAATCCACGAAAGAGTCTATAGCCGCCGTCATCTCCATCCCTAGATCGGGGGGATCTAAAGCTCTTCCCGGCACCCTGCCGGAGAGGGGAATTCACCCTGGAGGCCTTCATCATCACCATGCAAGCCTCCAGTGTGATGCGTGAGTAGTTCATCCTTGTACTACGGATCCATGTAGTAGCTAGATGGCTGGTTTCTCCTCCTTTGTGCTTTCATGTTTAGATCTTGTGAGCTCCGTTCATGATCAAGATCATCTATTTGTAATCCATACATGTTGTGTTTGCGGGGATCCGATGGTTATTGAGATGCTATTTCAGATTGATTATTGATTCTATCATGTCTTCGTTATTTGAGATCTTGCATGCTTTCCGTTGTTAGTAGCTATATTGGCCAAGTAGATGCTAGCAACTCCAAGAGTTAGTATTTATGCTCGATAGTGGGTTCATGCCTCTGGTAATCTGGGGAAGTGACAGAAATCTCTAAGGTACTAGATGTGCTGTTGCTACTAGGGAGAAAACAACGATCCTTTGTTCATAGAACAATTGTATTGTTTACTTTACATGATTCGTAAAGCAATAATCTGTTGCTTGCAACTTAATACTGGAGGGGGTTCGGATGATAACCTGAAGGTGGATTATTAGTCATAGATGCAGTTGGATGACGGTCTATGTATTATGTTGTAATGGACAATCAAGTCTCAGAGGAGTCAAGATGATTAGTATATGCATGTATTACTTTCTTGGTGTTTGTCAATTGCCCCACTGTAATTTGTTCACCCAGCATGTTATCTATCTAAGAAGAGCCACCTCTAGTGAACTATGGATCCCGGTCCTTGTCTTTTATATACAATCTACAATCTTTTACTGCTTTGTGTTTACTTTCTGCAAAATTTTACTTCTTTCCATTCGATACATTTAATCCTTTGTTTTCCGCAAAACACGGTGAGATTGACAACCTCGTCGCAAGTTGGGGACAAAGTTCTGTGGTTGTGTTGTGCAGGTCTCCACGTTGCTACTAGCACCGGTAGTGCGTCCTGCCAAAGCTCAGCTAGTAACACCTTTGAGGTGTTTCCTTGCTCCTACTGGTTCGATTAAACCTTGGTTTCATAACTGAGGGAAACTTGCTGCTGTGCTCATCATACCTTCCTCTTGGGGTTCCCAACGAGCTCTACATCAACACCACGCACCAAGCACTTTTCTGGGCACCGTGTATTGAGCCATCAGTGGTGTACTTGGTCACCAGCCGAAACCTCTTGTCTACTTCGCCAGAAGAAATGCCCTCTGTAGAGATGTGAGTGATATCACCAGTACCAATCCAACGGCACATCGGATGCACCTTGGCCTATAGAGGCTGTACTCGGCGACGCATCCAAGTGTGAATGAGATCAGTGCTGCCTACTTCTTTGCCTATGCGGCGTTCGAGGTCATAGACACACTGATACAGAGTCTCTGTTTACTTGACTTTGTCGGGCATCACAACGTTCTTCCACGACCTCCTCCTCTTGCAGCCCACCACCAGATCAAAGGGCACGAGTCTGTAGTGCTCTCCATTGACCTTCTGGTGGCGGATGTAGAAACACTTCTCCCTCCATACGTGACACTGGAGTGGACGTGGATCCTGTAGCCTCCTATATCGTAGACTGCTGAACCCAAACCCGACTAACATTTGAGCTTGAAGAGTTTTTTGAAGAGGCCAAAGTGTGGCTCGATTCTGAGCCAGGACTCGCAAAGAGTAATGAAGACGGTGATGTGGAGGATAGAGTTTGGGGTCAGTTGGTGCAACTAGAGCCCATAGAAACAAAGTAAACCCCCAACAAATGAATGAAGGGGGAGAGAAAGACCGTGAATGATGAACATCACTCAAAACCCCGCAGGAGGAGTGGGATTACCTCATCGCCGGGAATGTGGGAGTCATCCTCCGCGGTAGCGAGCGTTCCATCCTAGCACTGGCTGAAACTGCTCCATTGTAGTAGTAGTAGTAGTAGAGAATAGTGGTACGATAAGAAGACAAGACTATCAATAGTATATCTTCTTGATGCTAAAATGGAAAAGAAGATCCAATGGCAGGCAATGTTGGGATTCACGAGTCTTAATCCAACGGTGAATATTCAAAGTTATTCGTACACTATATAGTGGTAAGACTAGTAAGTTGCACGTGCCCTGCACGTGATACTTAGATAATAGATGTCTAACATATCATCAATATATAAAATTATAATAGGTAAAGCAGAAAAAATTATAAATTTGATCAACATCTATAAAGTATGCATGTATATTTGGTTCTTGTACTTAGTACATCATGTAGAAAGTCAACGATTATTAGCTATCTAAAACTTGAAAATTTTGGTAACATGGTCTCGATAAATGAGGGAGAAGATTCTAGAATGATGGAGAAGTGTGTTTTGAGGTTTGTGCATAACATTCATTGTGATGAAGACTATCAATAGAATCTTCTAGATACTATAATTGAAAAAAGATCCAATGGCTAGAAATGTTGGGATTCGCGAGTCTTGATCCAATGGTCAATATTCAAAGTTATTCATACAATAATAGTGGTAAGAAAATAAAAATAAAATAGTGGTAAGATAATAAAAAGAAATACTATCAATAGTATAACTTCTCGATGCTAAAATGGAAAAGAAGATCCAACGACTGGCAATGGTGGGATTCGCGAGTTTTAATCCAACGGTCAATTTTCAAAGTTATTGGTATACTATATAGTGGTAAGATAAGATAACAAAGACTATCAATAGTATATTCTAGATGATGGAATGGAAAAGAGGATCCAACAGCTAGCAGCAAATTAGGAATTCGCGGGTCATGATTCAACGACCAATATTCAATGTTATCCTTATACTATATATAATAGTGGTAAGATAAGAAAAGAAAGACTATCAATAGTATATTTTCACGATGCTAAAATGGAAAAGAATATCCAATGGTTGGCAATGTTGGGATTAGATAGTCTTGATCCAATAGTGAATATTCAAAGTTAACTGTACACTGTATAGTGGTAAGATAAGATAAGATAACAAAGACTATCAATAGTATCTTCTAGATGATGGAATGGAAAAGAGGATCCAACATCTAGCATCAATTTTTTGGGTTCGCAGGTCATGATTCAATGGCCAAAATTCAAAGTTATCCCGGCCTATACTATATATATAAGTGGTAAGATAAGAAAAGAAAGACTATCAATAGTATCTTCTAGGTGATGGAATGGAAAAGAGGATCAAACAGATAGTAGCAATGTTGGGATTCGTGGGACATGATTCCGCGGTCCATATTCAAAGTTATCTATACACTATATATCTCTAATACTATAATGGAGCAGTTTTGAAATGGATACATAGCATCAATCCTGACCGTTGGACTGTCAGATCCAATGGTTTTGAGTAGTTGGATTCATGTTGAACAGTACACAGTGCAAACTCCACCATGTTCTAGAACCATCATGTCACACCCCTCCCCGAAAAAATCCATAGTACTATAGGATGTATTCTCAATATGTGTAGATAGTTATTATTAATAGACTTAATGTATATAATTTTTCGCTAACAAGACTATTGGTTAACAAGAACTTAATGTTTGTTAATAAATCACATTTCATATAATATATATATATGTGTGTAGCACGTGCCTTTTACTAGTACTAGTAAGTTATTCGTACACAATATAGGGGTAAGAATAGTGGTAAGATAAGAGAAAAGAAAAACTATCAATAGCATCTTCTCGGTGCTATAAAATGGAAAGAAGATCCAACGGCTGGCAATGTTGGGATTCACGAGTCTTGATCCAATAATGGTTAATATTAAAACTTATTTGTAGACTATATAGTGGTAATATAAAATAAGATAAGAAAGACTATCAATTAGTACTATCGATCTTCTAGATGATGGAATGGAGAAGAAGATCCAAAGGCTGGCAATGTTGGGATTCACGAGTCTTGATCCAACACTCAACGAATAACTTCAAATATTGAGCATTGGATCAAGACTTGTGAATCCCAACATTGCCAGCCGTTGGATCTTCTTTACCATTCTAGCATTTAAAAGATACTATTGATAGTCTTTAGCACAATAGACACTATGCACAAACCTCAAAACACACTTCTCCATCATTCTATAATCTTCTCCCCCGTTTCTATAGACCATGTTACCAAAATTTCAAGTATATTACGTATAGCTAATCAACATTGAGTTCTATGATACAAATACAAGAACCTAATATACCCATACTTTATATATGTCGATCAAATTTATAATTTTTTGAGCTTTACCTATTATATTATCTTACCACTATATAGTGTACGTATAACTTTGAACTTTGACTATTGCATTAAGACTCATGGACCCAAACATTTCAAACCGTTGGATCTTCTTTTCCATCATAGCATATAGAAGATTCTTTGTTTAGAGTATCATCTAGAAGATTCTATTGATAGTCTTTAGCACAAGCCGAGCAACACCCCTATATTTTCTCACCTATGTGTGTATGTAGGGGCCTTCCCTAAAAAAATCTTCTCCTAAATTTTGCTTATCTCTAGGAGCAACCCTAAATTAGCTCCCCTATATCATAACCACAATATCTTAATAGGAAAGAGCTCACTTTATCAATTTGTTTTCACCCATCAACTCAGTCATTCACATAGGGCCCACAGATTCGGGAGGTCGTGGTCGCTTTGGACGCACCACAAAATTATGACTGGGCCATCGAGTGCGGGAAGCAGAGTCAGTATTCCGTCCAATCGCTTACCCTAGTCATCGCCATCGATATTTGACACACCCATCGGCTTCATCAGTGACTTTGATTGTCCCCTTGCTTCGGTAATCTGCCACATTAATATCAGATCAAATCCTTCCTATTTAATCTCTCCCCTTCCCCGCACCAAACCATCTCTAATCCCCCGCTTCTAGAAACCATCTTCGGCCTCGTCTGTCATCAATGGCCACCTTCCGGCTGCTGCCCGCCCTACCGAAGCGCAAAGACACCGACATTGCTGCATAGGAGGACGATGCCCTGCGCATTTGGGCCTTATCCCCGCGGAGGACAACATGGAAACTAGCGTGCGGCTTCCTTGATGCTAGGTACGGTCGCCACAAGTACCATATGTACGACCTCTACGACAATCCGGATGGGACGTTGAAGGTCAAGTTCGTCGACCTCAGGGACGCCGGTCTTCTCTATGGCCAGGCCTTTCCCTGTGGCTATGAGATGGTGGTGTTCACCGGCGCTAACATTTTCACAAACTACTTGGACCGGTTCCCCAACAACGACAACTTCATCCACAGTGTCCTCCTGGAGCTGCTGATGGATCTGGAGGTGCCACCACCTTATTCGGAGGTGCCGATGAGTCTTGAGCCAGCTTTGTCGTTGTAGCAGTCGTTGGTATGTCTAACAAGCTGCCACTTGCAGCGCGGACTAGGTGCTAGGAGGTGCCGAACCTACACTAGTTTAGCAGCGAGTCCTATATATGTAAACTCGAGTTGTTATGTTAATGGTTGAACGACGACGAGATCAGACGGCAGGGGTGTGGGTGGTGATGAGGTTGTGAAGGAGAGAGAAAACACAATTTGTTTTGCGTGCATATATATTGTAAAGGTCCAGAAATTTACTCTACTCAATATGCCCTATACCTCGTGTCAGGAACCCATCCCAGCTTTTCTCTGACATCGCACCGCCTTCAAATCCTCCTCTTCGCAGCTCTCTCTCGCTGCCTCCTCTGTGCTCATAGTATCTTCTAGCTCTTTTTTAACAGAAAAAGGAAATAAATTCTTCTTACTTTCTTTTCAGAAAATAAATTCCTGTCACTTGGAAAATTGAATTTTTTTAATATCTTCGATTGTTTTCAAAAGATGGCCAAATTTGTCGTCATGCAAATTCTTGGATATGGGATGATAAGCATAAAGTACATTCTACATAAAGACCTAAAAAAAGGGGAAATTACATCGAGGTCCATAAATTTAGCATAAAGGACCCTAAAATTGAGAAAAGAATAGTCGGGTTCGGCTACTTCTCGAGAGAGAAGCTGATCAAGCCATACTCTTCATACTACTTCCTCTTTGATTGTTTTCAAAATATGGCCAAATCTATCACCATGCAAACTCTTGAATATGGGATCATCAACATAAAGTATGATGTACAGATATGGCCTTGACCTTGTGGTCGTTCGGCTTGAAATCCAAGAATATTTCATACTCGTTGACAACTATGCTTAAATTTGTTTAAATTTCACCACTTACTTTTAGGTTAGCATTTTACATGGTCGGTGGGAGTACATTCTACATCAAGAACCTAAAAAAAGGAAAATTACATCGAGGTCCATACATTTACCACAAAGGACCATAAAATTGAGCACATAAAATAGTCGCGTTCGGCTCCTTCTCGAGAGAGTAGCTAATCGAGCCATACTCTTCATACTACTTTCTCTTCCATTGTTTTCAAAATATGGCCAAATCATCACCGTGAAAATTCTTAGATATGGGATCACGAGCATAAACTATGATGCAGAGATACAACCTTGACCTTGTGGTCGTTCTCCTTGAAATCCAAGAATTTTTCATACTTGTTGACACCTATGCTTAAATTTGTTTAAATTTCACACTTAATTTTAGGTTAGCATTTTACACGGTTAGTGGGAGTACATTCTACATCAAGGACCTAAAAAAGGGAAAATTACATCGAGGTCCATACATTTAGCACAATGGACCCTAAAATTGAGAAAAGAAAACAGTTGAGTTTAGCTCCTTCTTGAGAGAGCAGCTGATCGAGCCATACTCTTCATACTACTTTCTATTCGATTGTTTTCACAATATGGCCAAATCTATCACCATGCAAATTCTTCGATACTTGATCATCAGAATAAAGTATGATGTAGAGATATGGCCTTGACCGTGTGGTCGTTTGACTTGAAATCCAAGAATGTTCATACTCGTTGGCAACTATAAGCTAAAATTCATTTAAATTTCACCACTTACTTTTAGGTTAGAATTTTACACGGTCGGTGGGAGACATTTTACAACAAGGACCTAAAAAGGGTGAAAATTACGTCGAGGTCCATACATTTAGCACAAAGGACCCTAAAATTAAGCAAGGAAACCAGTCAGGTTCAGCTCCTTCTCGAGAGAGTAGCTGATCGAGCCATACTCTTTATACTACTTCATCTTATATTGTTTTAAAATATGGCCAAATTTGTCGGCATGCAAATTCTTGGATATGGGATAATCAACATAACGTATGATGTAGATATGGCCTTCACCTTGGCCGTTCGTCTTGAAATACTAGAATGGTTCATACTTGTTGACAACTAAGCCTAAATTCATTTAAATTTTAGCACTTACTTTTAGGTTAGAACTTTACACGATTGATCGGAGTACATTTTACATAAGGGACCTCAAAACATAAAAAATTACATCGAGGTCCATAGATTTAGCACAAAGGACCCTAAAAGGAAAAATTTCGGGTTCGGCTCCTTCTCGAGAGATCAGATGATCTGACTCAATCTCTTAATACTACTTCCTCTTCCATTGTTTTCAAAACATGGCCAGATTAGTTGCCATGCAAATTCTCTGACACGAGATCATCAACAAAAAGTATGATGTTGATAAGGCGTTGACCTTGGTTGTTCGGCTTGAAATCCAAGAATGTTCCTACTCATTGACAAGTAAGCTTAAAATCGTCTAAATTTCACCACTTACAGTTTTATACCTAAAAAGGGGAAATTACATCGAGGTCCATACATTTAGCTTAAAGGACCCTAAAATTGAGCAAAGAAAATAGTCGGGTTCGTCTCCTCTCGAGAGAGCAACTGATCAAGCCATAATCTTCATACTACTTCCTCTTTGATTATTTTCAGAATATGGCCAAATCTGTCACCATGCAAACTCTTGGATATGGGATCATCAACATAAAGTATGATGTACATATATGGCTTTGACCTTGTGGTCATTCGACTTGAAATCCAAGAATATTTCATACTCGTTGACAACTATGCTTAAATTCGTTTAAATTTCACCACTTACTTTTAGGTTAGTATTTTACATGGTCGGTGGCAGTACATTCTACATCAAGAAACTAAAAAAGGGAAAATTACATCGAGGTCCATAGATTTAGCACAAAGGACCCTAAAATTGAGCAAAAAATAGTTGGGTTCGGCTCCTTCTCGAGAGAGTAGCTAATCGAGCCATACTCTTCATACTAATTTTTCTTCGATTGTTTTCAAAATATGGCCAAATCTGTCGCCATGCAAATTCTTGGATATGGGATCATAAAGTATGATGTATAGATATGGCCTTGACCTTGTGGTTGTTTGGCTTGAAATCGAAGAATATTTCATACTTGTTCACAACTATGCTTAAATTTGTTTAAATTTCACCACTTACTTTTAGCTTAGCATTTTACACGGTCGGTGGGAGTACATTCTACATCAAGGACCTAATAAAAGGGAAAATTACATCGAGCTCCATACATTTAGCAGAAAGGAACCTAAAATTGAGCAAAGAAAATAGTCGGGTTCGGCTCCTTCTCGAGAGATTAGCTAATCGAGCCATACTCTTCATTCTACTTTCTCTTTGATTGTTTGTCAAAATATGGCCAAATCTGTCGCCATGTAAATTCTTGGATATGGGATCATGAGCATAAAGAATGATGTACAGATACAGCCTTGACCTTGTGGTCGTGCGCCTTGAAATCCAAGAAATTTTCATACTTGTTGAAAACTATGCTTAAATTCGTTTAAAATTCAACACTTGCTTTTAGGTTAGCATTTTACCATGGTCGGTGGGAGTACATTCTGTATCAAGGACCTAAAAACGGGAAAATTACATCGAGGACCATACATTTAGCACAATGGACCCTAAAATTGAGCAAAGAAAATAGTTGGGTTCGGCTCCTTCTTGGGAGAGTAGCTGATCGAGGCATACTCTTCATACTACTTTCTATTTGATTGTTTTCACAATATGGCCAAATCTGTCGCCATGCAAATTCTTGGATACTCGATCATCAGAATAAAGTATGATGTAGAGATATGACCTTGACCTAGTGGTCGTTTGACTTGAAATCCAAGAATGTTCATACTCGTTGACAACTATAAGCTAAAATTCATTTAAATTTCACCACTTACTTTTAGGTTAGAATTTTACACGGTCGGTGGGAGTACATTTTACAACAAGGACCTAAAAATGGGGGAAATTACATCGAGGTCCATAAATTTAGCGCAAAGGACCCTAAAATTAAGCAAGGAAACCAATCGGGTTTAGCTCCTTTTCGAGAGAGTAGCTGATCGAGTCATACTCTTTATACTACTTCATCTTATATTATTTCAAAATATGGCCAAATTTGTCGGCATGCAAATTCTTGGATATGGGATCATCAACACAAAGTATGATGTAGATAAGGCCTTCACCTTGGTCGTTCGTCTTGAAATACAAGAATGGTTCATACTCGCTGACAACTAAGCCTAAATTCATTTAAATTTCACCACTTACTTTTAGGTTAGAACTTTACACGGTCGATCGGAGTACATTTTACATAAGGGACCTCAAAAAATCAAAAAATACATCGAGGTCCATAGATTTAGCACAAAGGACCCTAAAAGGAAAAATTTCTAGTTTGGCTCCTTCTCGAGAGATCAACTGATCTGACTCAATCTCTTAATACTATTTCCTCTTCGTTTGTTTTCAAAACATGGCCAGATCTATTGCCATGCAAATTCTCTGACACGGGATCATCAACATAAAGTATGATGTTGATAAGGCATTGACCTTGGTTGTTCCGCTTGAAATCCAAGAATGTTGATACTCATTGACAAGTAAGCTTAAAATCGTCTAAATTTCAAATATCCTGTTGCTCAAATCGTCTAAGCAGGTAAAGATCAAATATTTCGAAAATCTTCTGTTGCTCAAATCAAAAAGTGCAAAACTAACGAAAGTTAACTAAACACCTGGGGCAGCAGCACAAAACATTACAGCTCAATCCGACGTATAGAGATTTTTCACAAATTTTTACAGCGAAGCACAAAAATCTGTTTCGGGATAGCAACTTTCCCAAATCTACTTCTCTCTCATTAGGGGTTGATCTTGACACAAAAACCAAACAAAAAGGATAAGGAGTGGTTATTGCAGAAGTAATAACTTCCAAGACTCAAGTAAACAAAAACAAACTGAAAGCAAAAATATTGGATTGTCTCCCAAAAAGCTCTTTCTTTATAGCCATTAAGATGGGCATGACAATTTCAATGATGCTCACATAAGAATATGAATTGAAGTGGAAGAGAGCATCAAGAAGTAAAAATACACATGTTTAAGTCTAACCCACTTCCTATGCAAGACAATTTTGTAAGAAAATAAATTGTTGAAACCAGAGGCTGCTAGCATAGGAAGGCAAAACAAATGTAACATAAAGACTTTCAGCATAAAGCGAGGAAACTTGATATTATTGAGATGCATAAGAACAATTTTCCCTCTCTCATAATATCTTGCAGTATCATGCATAAATTTAACGATATAACTATCACAAGAACCATTGTAGCAATGATCACTTATCCTAACAGAAAACACAGGGACACTAGCTCTCATAACACTACTTTATTAGAAGTATCCTTACAGAGGATACTGTGTCCATCTTCTACATATTTAGTGACAAAGTCTTTCACATTTACTATTACAGGTTCGACACCTATTTGTTCATCAGGTTCAACAACTTTATTTGTACTTTCATTAACCATACTAGCTATCATAGAATGTTCCTTTATCTTAACTGGGAAAGGCATTTTCTCAATGTAAGGTTCGGGTAAAACATGATTAGCAGTATAAACTTCAGTATTTCTTGTAGGAACACTATTAACAATATCTTTATATGGCTCATGATACTTATTCCATTTCTTTTTAAGAATTTCAATATAGGAAGCAAAAGCCTTAAAATAAGTTGCAATAGCTTGAGAGTCTAGACCATAAGCATTACTAATATTTCGAAAGTCATCAGTTCCCATAAAAGATTTAATGCATTCATAATCATAATTTATACCTGACTTTCTTCCTCTATCATTCTCCCATGCTTTAGCATTGTCTTGAATACGGTCTAGAAAATCCCATTTAGCTCCTTCTTCTAGGCGTGTAAATGATCAAGCACAAGAAGCATCCAATAGATCCTTATCATGAAGAGAAAGTCTTGCATAAAAGTTATTGATAATAATATTGTTGGGGATCTCATGAATAGGACATTTGAGAATTAGTAACTTCAATCTCCCCCAAGCTTGAGCTGTAGTCTAGATCTGTTGCCCATTATACAAATTGGAAGGGATATTATGATGAGACCAGCCCATTAACGACTCCCTAGGCTTAACCCACCAGCCACACACACACGTTTGCACCTATAGTCTCACTCCTTGACTCCCCTAAACCTAGCCGCCTGCTTCTGCACGCGTAGAGAACCTCAAGACCATTGCTGAGAAGGAGCCTCCCTTGTCGGCAACCAGTGGCGGCTAGTGATACATCTCAGGATCTTCCACTACTCGTCTCTCCTACCATGAGATCCCCTAACTCCGATAAACACTCAGGGAACAAAGATGTATTTGGATGACAGCATGACGTTAATGTTTCTCAAAGAGCCATGGCGTCGAGTTACATGACATAGTGGTCTTGGCGGCGGAAGGGCACAACAGAGGTTTGAGCTCCAGGTGCAAATTCACCTTTTTTCTTGTTAGATTCCTCTCTCCCTTTCCCTTGGTCACAATTTTCTTAGGAATTTTGTGCATCCTTGACAACTTCGATTGCACTAGAGGCATGGCCAGCAACGCAGCTAGATGCGGCACGATATGGAAAAGCAACAAGCCACAAGAGGACACACATCAATAGTAACATATCCAGCACCAACACAACTTGCAGGTATTGATTCATCCCTATTTGGCTATTTATATCACATATAATACTGCTCCTTCTCACGCCATATTTCAAACTGAACCTTTGCTTGCAATGATTGCTTAGTCATTTCTGCAGAGTATTGATATTTAACTCCTGAGTGGGTATGAGTTGAATTTAGGTAAAAGTGCCAAGGAAAGTTAACTCCTAAGTGGGTAAGAGTTTAATTCAGGTTGTGCCACTAAAGGAATGAGTACTGAAGACACCCTACTAAAGATGTTTGTCTTGATTTTAACATGCAAAAGAAAAAATGCAAATGGGTGTTTTGTTGGGTTCACAACATAGAAAACAAAAAAATTCCAACAATGGGAACTATTATACGCCAAGATCTATCTACTAGATACAAGCAACGAGTGGATATTCATCCATAGAGAACATACCCTCGAAGAACAACAAAGCTTTGTTAACAAGATGGAACTCGTGGATGGTGTAGTCGAACGCTTGCCGATATCAAGATCGTGTGGAAGTCATAGCGCCAGAAATCAGCAGCACATCCGTCCTCGCACACACGTTCAGGTCGCTGAACAACCTCCACCTCCTCGCTCCAGCGATGCAGAGGAAGCAGCAACTCCTTCCAAATAAAATGCCACCAAGAACATGTATCTCGCTAATCCGAGACCATGGGGGAATAATTCTAGAGGGTGAGAGATATCCTTCACAAGGAGGTGTGAGTGTGAAGGAGTGAGAGGGGGCCTTTTATAGGAGGAGGGGGGTGCCCCTCCACCTCCCTCATTCATGTGGTGGTAACCCCTCCACATAAATATGCCCCTTCACATTCTCTATTAAAGTCTCCACTTTAAATGCATTGAATTTCTCCAAATTTAATGCTCTCTCATTAAATAAAACTCTTTTATTAATTTTATTCAGAATTTTGTTAATTACTTTAATTAACAAACATTCACATAAAACCCCCTGCAACATTTCAATATCACATGTAAAACCAATTTTAGCAATTTCACTCGAAACAATTTCGGTGTCTATTGAAATAATTCCAGCGCTTTGCAATTCTTTTGTCTATAACATATTTGCTCCAAATGGTGTTTGGCAACCCTTAAGTGTGTCACCCTAAGGTTCACGAATAATGCAGACATGATCGAGACTCCTCTCAATCAATAATCAGAAGCGGGACCTGGAGATCCGTACTGACTCACACACATTCAAGAATGACTTTTGTGATCGAGAGAACCTTTAATGATAGTAACTAAATCCCTTTGTCTTACGATATATTACATGTCCGAGATTCGATCATCAGTATCTCAATACTTAGTTTGATCTTGTTAAAGACATGCACTCTTTTCTCGTTCGCGTGATATAACATTATAGTGATCACATCACTTGCTTGCAAGCTATCTTAATGTGATATCACCGAGAGGGCCCAGAATATATCTATCAATCATCGGGATTGACAAATTACATTATTGATCCATGGGCCTCAACATAAAACCTTTGGAATACCTGAACCCATCTTTATAGTCACCTTGTTATGGTGTGACATTTGATGTTATCAAAGTATTCTTTCGGTGTTAGCAATTAACATGATCTCATGGTCTAAGGATAAAGATTACTTCGTATGATGTTATAGCAATATAAACATAATGACTTTGATCGTAATGCTATACTTCGGATGATTGTTCATTACATCATTCACCAATGTTGTGACCTCGTTATTAACAACATCCAGTGTCCATGATCAGGAAACCATGATCATATTGTTAATCAACGAGCTAGTTTATAAGAGAGGCATAACTAGGAACCCTTTATTTGTTTATTGAACACACATGTATTAACATTTCCAATTAATACAATTATAGCATGTAAAATAAACTTTTATCATAACCATGGAATAAGATAATAAAAAAATTATTATTGCCTCTCGGGCATATTCCCTTCAGTCTCCCGGTCACACTAGAGTCAATCATCTAGTTTCTAAACTTGCGCATTCAACACCTATGGCTTTCTGGTGTTGCATATACGCGTTTTCTAGTGGTAAACATAATCTCCGGATTTGACACTTTCAGATCCGTGTGTATTTGCATGTCTTTGCATCTCTACGCATCATTCATTCTCAAATGAGATGGCATTGTATAAATTTGGTCCTTTGGTGAGACCTTTAGTTCATTTGGGTTAAAACATGTTGATAGTAAATTCATACAATATATCTTCATAGTATTAGCCCACTGTGAACCACACCTAGTTTGATAACAAACTACTAAACACAAATGGCCTCCTTTGCTGCTACTATAGCAGTCATATACTTAGCCTTTTGTTGTAGTATCCGTCGCAATGTCTTAACTTTGGAACTCATCCAAATCCATCATGGAACTTCCTTTCCATTACATCGTGCCACCCATGGTTTAAATTGAGACAAATTTCATTTGTATCTTGTGAAAAACTAGTATCAATGTAACAATTTACAATGAACTACTTTCAACTATTTGTCACTTATACATGATATATTCTTAGTTCTTCCAAAGCTCATAAGAATATCTTTTACTATCGTCCAATGATCATCTTATGAATCATTCTGGTATATGCTCACAACATTTAGAGCATAGGACATATCTGGATATATACATGTCATGGTATTATTGATCAAAATATTCATGTGATTTCACTCACCATGTGTGGAAACACTTGAATCTCATTTCATTCACCAAGTGTCAATACACATGAATCTTGATTCAACCTTTTCCATGCGGCAAGAACCTTCTTGTCGTTTCCATATTGAACTAATTCAATATCTCATATATGTATTTCTAGCACAACCATATTAGTGCCTCAATCTATCCATATAGACATTGATGCCAAATATTCCGGTTTTGCCTAAGTCTTCCATCAAAATATAATTTTAATGAAATTCTTAACCCATGTCAATAAAAGATAAATCATTTCCAATCAACAATATGTACACTACATAATGTATTGGAAATTTTTCTCAGCTCTACCACTTAATTTCTTGCAAATGCAAGCATCTTCATCATTTCCGATGAAATTAAACATTTTATCAGTTTCATCACGGTGAAGATTCCAACTCCGTTATGCTTACTTCAACCATTGAAGTTTGCATGCCCTTTTAGCATCCTTTCAATTAACAAAACCCTTCGGACCGTGTCATGTACACGTCCTAGGTAACCATTCTATTATAAGAACATTGTTTTGTTTGTTCAACTATCATATATCAAATTATATGTAGTGGTTGCTACATTAATCCATCAAGACTAAATATCGATATGAAAGATCAAATCTTGTCATAGTCAACTCCTTGAACATTGTCATAAACTCTTTTCTGACATGTCGACTACTTCATAGATGTCAAACATCCATGACTATTTCTTTATAGGTCCAAACACGACCGATAGGCTTCATGCCTTTTTGGAGGGTCTACCAAGTTCAAAACTTGATTTCTCGTGTATGGAAACTATCACGGATTTTATGACTTATAGTCATTTTATGGAGTCAGGGCCCATCATCGCTTCTTTGCATGCAATCGGTTCATCACTGTCAAAAAAATAACGACTTGTTTATCAAATCTAGCTATTTGATTGTTACCCGATGCATACGGTTCAAACAGGAACTCTAATCTCCAAAATCACAACCTTTGTAATCACGGGAGCCATGAGTATTGTGGCCGCCACCAGGACACTTTCCGGTGCTGCACTACTTAGCACATATAGCTAAGGTTCAATAACCTTATCAAAGTTATATTATCCTCTCACTTAACTTTTCGCAAAAAATTCCTTCTCAAGAAACTTAACATTCCAAGCGGTAAACTATTTTGTCCTCAGTGTTATGGAGGAATACCCAACAATTCTTGGGGATAACCTACAAAGAAGTGCTTATCCGACTTTGGTTGTAAACATTTTACGTATGCATCGCATACCAAATTTAAGAAAATACAACTCGGGTTTTATTCTGAACCATAACCCATATGGTGTCATTTCAACGGATCATGATGGTGCTCTTTTCAATGTAAAAGCGGTAGTCTCTAAAGCTTTTAATTCTTAAAAAATAATGGCAGTTTAATAACTGACACCTTTGATCTTACCATGTAAAACAAGGTTCGATTTGATCTCTCGAACATGCCTTACTCCTATGGTTTATCAGGAAATGCGAATCCATGGAACAATTCCTCAAACCTTAAGTGGTTTTGCTAAACATGTAATTCAAAGATCTTCCTTTATGATCGAATCATAAACTCTTTATTTTCTTTTCACAATGATTTTCAACTTCATCTTGAATGTATCTAAACAATTTTAAAATGTTTCATACTTCCTCCCTCTTAAGTAAATATGCAGATATATTCACTCAAATTTACAGAGAAAGCATATGAAGTCGAAAGATCCACTGCACATGGCTACATATAATGGACTATATACATCAATATGTACAATTTCCAATAAGTTAGTCACCCGTTCCCTCTTGGCCTATGAACGGAGTTTCAATTATTTTGAGGAAAGTCTCACAAGCATCATTTGATCAAAATCAAAGACTCCTAAAATCCATCAACATGGAGTTTCTTCATGTTTTCTTTCCAATATAATTTGAACGGTGATGTCACTTCATAAGTGATATTTCAATCATTTGTCTTGTGACATTTTAGCACTAGTTTGATGGACGTGATTTCTCCAACTAGACTTGTAAAATTTCATCCATCTTCTATGGAATATGGTAATTATTTGAACAACCATTCTTCTCATAATACCAGAACAAAATAAAAATTATTTAAACAAATCTTGAAGGTAAGCTTTGTCAACGAGAAACACAATAACACTTTATTTGTTGTCGATGGACATCAACACATATTCTTTTGCTAGTTACGTAGGCTATTGTAGTTCATTAATTGCATCATTCTGCATGACATTGCATAGCAACCAATTCGGTGTCCAATACCTAAGAACCACATTGTTTAACAAGCAAAGAATATAACCATAACATGTATATCATCTATATACCTTAGCTGGACATTTCTAGTCTTTTATTTTCTGCCAAATATTTTATAGATTCTCTTTCAACATTTCCTTTTCCTTTTTAAAAGAATCTATCAACATCAACAGTGGAGCCATACTTATGACACATAATCCAAAGCATGTATACTTAAATACTAATACTTTTGGACTTGCACTTTGAAGTTGATCACCATCATCAAATGTTTGGTGTTCTTTCAAAAATCCATTCTTTAGTAATCATTTAGTGTAGTAAACATTTTACATACATCTTCTATTCATCCTTATCATGACAACTTTCATTATCAAGCTACTATAGCTTATAAGGACGAATCGTGAGTATAATGTCAGTTCCGAAAACCTTTTTGGGAGATTAGGACATCTATCATCTCCAACATTCACAAATTCTCATACAATATGAGAACATGTATTTTGCTAAATTATACTCTATCATACTACAACCATAAACACTATTTCAGATATCAAATATCTTCCACACATGATGGTTTCTAAAATAATTCTTTCAGCTCCTAGATAACATTGATATTAAAAATAACTTTTCAATATCAAGAATCATGGAGGTGAACATGATACTTTAGATACTAACATTGGAATTCTTACTCTTTGTTTAAAACTACTTATTAAACTTTATGGAGTAGATGGAGTTTGCTAAAAGTTTGCAATATGACTTTTAAACTTTAAATTGACACATAAAACAATACGATACCAGTTCATAAAGTAAATATACAGAATTCTATAGTTCTATTATCTCAATTAAAACTAAGCATAAGGTAGTAAACAGATGCTAATGACTACAACAAATTATGCAAATTCACTTCGATTTTAGTTTATGATAAATTGAGTTCGACTAATCCAAATTATGAATGAACTCCCACTCAAAAACAACATCCCTCGTGACTTTTTGGTGATTACATGAACCAAATCCACTTCATCAAGTCCGATGATCACATGAGTCGGTGTAGCTTCAAAGGCTAGCATCTATATGGGCATCATGTCAACTATATGACTCATGCTTAACCTTTCGGTCCATGTTTCGAGGCCATGTCTGTACATGCTAGGCTCGCCAAGTAAGAACCTTAGTACTCGCATGTGTAAAACTATCTTATACCCGTTGTACGAAAGCGTAGAGTCAAGTACACCCGATCATCACGTGATGTCTCAAAACACGATC
Source organism: Avena insularis (assembly GCA_023614405.1). NCBI lineage: Eukaryota > Viridiplantae > Streptophyta > Magnoliopsida > Poales > Poaceae > Avena > Avena insularis. The sequence continues at coordinate 344,473,059 of CM042690.1, read as the reverse complement.
CATAGAACGGTTCATACTTAAGGATGAACACATTTTTATCTTGATATCTAAATGGGGGATCATCTTATAATGCTATTAAAACGCCAAACAAGCGATATAAGATGCAAACATGAAATGCGTAAAGTGAAATGATATGGTTCTTGCACTTGATCACTATCATGTGCATTGTGGTATGATCTTTATCATTCATTTGTGTGTAAGGCCTAGGTCTATGGAACTTACATGTTAGGTGTGTTGTAAGAGTATCAACTATACATCAACTTAAAACATTACCATGTCATGACTCTAGACTAGCGACGATCTAAACTAGACGCTTCTAATTTATCAATTGCATGTTTTACGTGGCTTAGGGCTTTTGAAGATAGATCCATTCTTACCTATGAACATGGAACCACAATGATCATAACCAAATTATTAGCAACTCATTGTAAATCAGATATTTACTATAGTAGGAGAGACAGACACCCGCTAGCCACTTATGCAAAACTAGTTGCATGTCAAGCGTGGAATAGGTCTCATGTGCGAGGTCATGTAAAGTTAGTCCGGGCCGCTTCATCCCACTATGCCACCAGTATCCAAAATTCATAGAAGATGCAATAAAATGATCATCAGTGCCCACACACTCATATGTGTTCTACCCGTGCAAAGCACTTACGCATAGATCAGGCTCTAATACCACCGTTGGGTTTGCAGCATAGAAAACAAAAAAAATCCTACGATAGGAACTATTATACGCCAAGATATATCTACTAGATACAAGCAACGGTGGATATTCATCCATAGAGAACATACCCTTGAAGAACAACAAAGCTTTGTTAACGAGATGGAACTCGTGGATAGTGTAGTCAAACGATTGCCGATCCCAAGATCGTGTGGAAGTCATAGCACCGGAAATCAGCAGTGCATCCGTCCTCGCACACATGTTCAAGCCACCGAACAACCTCCACCTCCTCACTCCAGCGATGCAGCGGAAGCAGCAACTCCTTCCAGACAAAATGCCACCGGGAACATGTATCTCGCTAATCCGAGACCATGGGGGAATAATTCTAGAGGGGGGTAGAGATCCTTCACGAGGAGGCATGAGTGTGAAGAAGTGAGAGGGGGCCTTTTATAGGAGGAGGGGGTGCCCCTCCACCTCCCTCATTCATGTGGTGGTAACCCCTCCACATAAATATGCCCCTTCACATTCTCTATTAAAGTCTCCACTTTAAATGCATTGAATTTCTCCAAATTTAATGCTCTCTCATTTTAATAAAACTCTTTTATTAATTTTATTCAGAATTTTGTTAATTACTTTAATTAAAAAACATTCCCATAAAACCCCCTGCAACATTTCAATATCACATGCAGAACCAATTTTAGCAATTTCACCCGAAACAATTACGGTGTCTATTGAAATAATTCCAGCGCTTTGCAATTCTTTCATCTAGAACATATTTGTTCCAAATGGTGTTTGGAAACCCTTAAGTGTGTCACCCTACGGTTCGCGAATAATACAGACATGATCGAGACTCCTCTCAGATCAATAATCAGAAGCAGGACCTAGAGATCCATACTGACTCACACACATTCAACGATGACTTCTCTGATCGAGAGAACCTCTAACGATAGTAACTAAATCCCTTTGTCTTACGATATATTACATGTCCAAGATTCGATCATCAGTATCTCAATACTTAGTTCGATCTTGTTACCGACATGCACTCTTTTCTCGTTCCCGTGATATAACATTCTAGTGATCACATCACTTGCTTGCAAGCTATCTTAATGTGATATCATTGAGAGGGCCCAGAATATATCTATCCATCACCGGGATTGAAAAATTACACTCTTTATCCATGAGCCTCAACATAACACCTTCAAAATACCCAAACCCATCTTTATAGTCACACTATTACGGTGTGACATTTGATGTTATCAAAGTATTCTTCCGGTGTTAGCAATTAACATGATCTCATGGTCTAAGGATAAAGATTACTTTGTATGATGCTATAGCAATATAAACATAATGAATTTCATCGTAATGCTATACTTCGGATGAATGTTCATCACAACATTCACCAATACTGTGACCTCCTTATTAACAACATCCACTGTCCATGATCAGGAAACCTTGATCATCTTGTTAATCAACGATCTAGTTTATAAGAGAGGCATAACTAGGAACCCTTTACTTTTTTATTAAACACATATGTATTAAAGTTTCCAATTAATACAACTATAGCATGTAAAATAAACTTTCATCATAAACATGGAATAAGATAATAACAACTTTATTATTGCCTCTCGAGCATATTCCCTTCATGTTTCAAGTTCTTTTATCTGATCCATGGGAGCTGGAGAAGATTAGTCTGATGTATCTATATTTTTTGTTTTGCTATTCATCATTTCTACTTTCAGTTATCCCCCAATCATATATGTATCTTTTTTGTTTCTCACTTCTTCCTGGACTAGATCCTCATGCCTTTGGTCAATTATAGGAAATTTATTTTATATTCTATGGCATACCATAGTATAACGAATATAGAGTTTCAAGTGACGTGGGTCCATCTTAGTAGTTTCTAAAAATAATCTTATGCTTTTCATGTTGTTTTGTTAAGTACACATGTATCTGTGCCTTTAATGAATTTGGACTTTAAATGTTCCATCCTACAAACCTCATATCCTAGTGTGTGAACTTCTACTTACGCATGTCAAACTAAATGGTTCGCTTAGTGATAATTTCATTGATAATTCCATCTACTAGTTAGTTAAGAATTTTTATCTTCTATTAGATGGACATTCAAGTTAGTTAAAGGATTTTGATCTTCTGCTTGATGGATTTGTCCAGATCATGTCATTGTTATTTCTTATCCATATTGTTTTTTTCTATTTCTATCTGTGTGGTAATCACTATGACTCGGGGTCTAATTCGATATTCATATGCAGAGGATGGCAAACATGTTTGTGTCTGCTGAATCATCTTTGGCATGCCACCAAGGGCAGTATACATGTAAAATTTTAAGGAAGTTAATTCACTACAAACTACTTTGTCTTTTGCCACTTTGATTCTGCAAAGAAAATTTTGTATTTGCAGGTTCCATACATCCGAAGACTTGCTATATCGGATATCAGTTATGAACTTGTAGGCAATATATTAGAATAGATCTAGATGCGACTATGTAGGATACTATATTTTGATGCAAAGTTGTAAAACTACCTACTCTTTAGATAAGTTTTGTGTATGGACGGTGATTCAAATAATAAATATTATATCTTTATGTGATGTGTTTTGTCACAGTACGAGATATGTTCTCTCCTTGAGAAAAAATCGATTATATGGATTGAAACATCTATCCTAGAAAATAACATTTTTAAATAGAATTTCCATTTCGTATAGGATGCTTCTACCAATGGATATAAATGTTCTCTGAAATCTGTAGCTAATTTGCAACGCCTAACCCGTTGGTTACCAACGCATGTACATCTGTTGCATTATATCCTTGCAATGCCCAAAAATGCAACGCATTTTTATCTATTGGTAAAGTCACCAGCAACGCCTATATGAGCATTTAGATATGCACAAATGCATTGTTGTTGATGGGGTTCTCTTGTAGTGTGCTTGGTATAAAATATTCCAGGTGGTAGACGCCTTCCCGTTCTATGACATCAAGATCTAGAGTTGAAACATCAACCTGAAATTCCACCATCTACAATTGTTACTTTTGGTTCACTACCAGATACATGCTTACAAATCACTTGCAACTGGCATTTACATCATCATTAATAGATCTCAGAAGGAAAAAATAAAATATAAAAACCACCGCAAGTTCGAATAAGATGACTGTTGTTGCCAAATATTGTCACATAAAGCCGGTTCCAATATATATGTCATAATAGTACAACAAATATATATATTTGTGGACACCACAGACCAGTAGAGAAAAACAAAACAGTTTTATTACCTAACTTAACAAACAGTCATCTTAACAAGAGACCCCAAACCAATCCAAAATGAAAGTAGAGCAGTCAATATGGTTTACAGATTTTCTCATCTTTTGCAAGATCAGGACTGTATGGGCGTGGAGAATCTCGAATTTCTATTAGGGTCTCATCTACTTCTAGAGCCAAATTGAAAAGATTGTCAGCTTGCATTCCCACCTATTCCAAGATCTGGTCATATGCCTGGCCAATCATCTCGTCGCCATCCACATCAGGAGACTCGTGAACTAAGTTGTCAGCCACAAACTTTTGAAAATCAACAGCAGCATAATGAGCAATTGAAATTGATGTATTCCATCCTACAGTCAAATCAACTATCCGCTTAGTGGATGTGGCCACTTCTTTTTTCAGGCGCCTAATCTGTCTGTCCTAGTGTTTCTCTTTCTCTTGAAGGAACGAAATCATGTGTGTATGAGCTTTATATTTCTCTTGGAGACGGGCAATTGTTAAATCCTTGTAGTGACCAGCACCAATACACCATGAGCGATATGAATAAGGTGGAAACTAAAGATAACAAATCCAAAATTAAACCAAATTATTGTTTCAAAAAAATTAAACCAAAATCTCTTTTCAAAAAAATTATCCAAATTCAATTGCACACATCGTAAGTGCTACAAATGGAAAAGAACCATAGAGGCATATTGCCCAAACATGGGAAACGGAACTGACATGAAAAGGGTCATACTTTAGGTTTGCCTTCTTAGTTGGCACATGAGCAGTCGTGATCTTAGTAAGTGGAAAGAGATCAGAATGACTTCGATTCTGCAAATCATGATGCAACAAAATTGATAAATATATTTTAGGGGACATTTTAAGTAATAAAGTGTCCTTTAACGAAAAAATGTTTTTTGGGGACAAAGCATAGGTTACTGAAATTCTAGCAAAGTAGCTGGATACATAAAAACACTTGTCACTCGATAATGCCTCCTCCACGTGTGGGACATGCGCATGATGCTAAATGAAATGCAGCAAAATCAGTGAATTTTAGGAAAGAACACATCAACTTCGCAATAAAAAGAAGGATACATACATTAATCTGATGCTAAGGATTAGGCGTGTTCCCCTTTAACAAAAAATAGAATTAAAAAAACTCAGCAATGCAGAACACTAGCAAACAACAATCTCTTTATGAATGTTATGCATCAAATTACCTCTACATTGTTCAGGAGAGGACCGTTCTGTGAAATAAATCCAGGGGCCAAGCTTACCATCCTCATAAGACTCTTTTGGGTGGCATATACTTCCCTATTTTTAGTGGACCTTATAACTTATTTGGCATATAGATCTACTATTTCACATAGCAATCACCTAAACAACTATCCGTATGGTTGCAGACTCACCGGAGATTGCGCTAATGCGATGGAGAGGTGGACACTGCTAGGTAAAGAAGGTGCGTGATGGGGGAGGTGCACAAATATACAAAAAAATAGAGATACTCGTATATTGATAGAGATAGTAATAACACATAGACCAGATCAATTAGTAGTAACCACAAACTCCAGACATGTTATAAGCAGACTATCAACTATTCCCATCTTAATTAACCTAGTGTAATTTAACGTGGCGGTACTATGAGATGGTGAGTACTTGTAAACAAAAGGGGATTACTTAATTATTAGTGGAATCTACAGCCAACCACCAAAAGCAACATGAGCATAATAAATATCTAGATTGCAGACCGTACTTGGTTAAGAATCTAATGTCCATCTCTAATTACCCAAATCTAACAGCATCTATCCTATTTATGACCGAGTGCAGTGAGTTGAAGACATCCGCTACCTCTGCAGCCATATCCTTGGCATGCATCTAATGGCGCTACTGCTCCTCCTCTTCGAGCTCATCGCGGATCTCGAGCTATAACCACATCGACATCATCGCGCACTGCAGCAAAAGTGAGTGCAGTAGATCGACCTAGTGGACAAACGTGCGGCACTCGCACTCGTAGTTGCAACTCAAGAACCTGCGGCTGAAGTTCATTCCCTCGAATGTGACGCGGCGATGGGGCACCAGGGCGCAGTAGAACCAGAGCCAGAGATCTGTATCAGTAATGATACCGTACCACTCCGCGTTTACCATCCATGTCGGCATCTAAACCCGGGAAACATCATCGATCGAGATGGGTAGGATAGATAAAACCCCCAAAAGGAGAGACCACAAAGCTAAATTCAAGAAAATAAACTGAGACCATGAACTCTGGCGTACTTACTCTAACCCGGTCATCTTGCGCATCAATATCACCCATTGTTTGCTAGAACGGCATGACTGAATCCATGGACATTGCTCAGAAAACATGTGCGCCTTCAAAGCCTATCATAGAGGCTTCCTAGAGAAGGAAGAGGTAGGGAGCCGGTTCTCACATTCACTGGCTACTATTGGATTTAACTGGATCACTAATATTTGGGGCCCACGCTACAGAGCTCATGGGCCCCAAACATCAATGACCTAGTTTGACTTGCATTACATGTACTTTTGGAAAATAGAGCAAAACTCAATAAATAATAAACCAAAGTCCCCCTTTTCTTTTTCCGAAAACCCACTACAAAATAGAGATGCTCACAAATGCTACACACACTCACCCCTATGGATGCAGGCATGCACACCCTACCCCTATGAGCACCTCAAAAAGAGACTGATCCGGCGGGGCTTGAGCTTGACAAGTCACCATAGGAACATCTCTATATATCGACGGGAACATCGCCTCCCACTGCCCTTATAACCATCCTTCAAACCCAAGCGTCGAGGCTTCATGCTAAGGGAAGAGCTAGGGGAGTCGGAGCTCACATTTGCTAGATGATATGGGATATAACTAAACCACTGATAACGAGGCCCCACGGTAGTGAGTCAGTAGACCCTAGATATCGGTGACCATTACAAATACTTTTGGCAAACCAAGAAAAACTTAATATAAACAAAAGGCCCCCCTCTTTTTTTGCAAAAACCCACTACAAAATGGACATGCTCACAAATGCATACACACACTCACCCCTATGAACGCATAAACGCACACCCTACCCCTATGATCCCCTCCGAAATATTGTGTCTTGAGACTGGTCCGGTGGGGCTGGAGCTCGACGAAGTCACCATAGGCACCTCACTATTGACGGGAATGTCGCCTCCTACTGCCCTCGTAACCATCCTTCAAAGCCGAGCATCGAGGCTTCATGGAGAAGGAAGAGCTAGGGGAGTCAGAGCTCATAGGCTGCTATAGGAAATAATTGGACCACTAATGACGGGGCCCCACGGTAGCGAGCCCATAGGCCCCAAACATTAGAGCAAGCACAGATTGAAGGCTTAAACATAGGTCAAAACGGAGGAGTGGGTGGTGCTAACAAAAAGATTCTTCAAGGTGAGTCTAGTGCTAGACTTATGTCTAAGAGAATCAGTTGGCAGGAGGGCCCACTAGTCAGTGGATAATAGTCTTATTTTATTTTTTGTTTTTAGCATGGCTATGTGGACCCAATTCAGTTATAAACGCTGGAGCAAAAATAGTTTTCTTATACTCACGTTTCCGGTTTTCTTATCTACTTCTATACAATACACATGCCCTTATTAGACGTGGATAAGAAAATTACTAGACTCATGCCTAAGAAAATAAAATCCGCTCTACCGTTTAGACCAAATAGGGGACCCACTCATTTGAGTAGAAAGAAACAATAAACAAAACCTTCTAGACACTAACGAGTGGGTCTGACTACCATTTGATTCCCTTATATGTGGGTCTTGTTAGACCTAGGGTCCACAAAAACTTAGCTAGACTCACCCTCTTCAGTGTTTAGACCTAGGTCTAGTAAGAAAAATATTTTCTTAGAGTACACCCCAAAATTCCAACATTGCACATGCTCTCAGTGACCTAGTTTGACTTGCATTATAGGTACTTCCGGATAATCGAGAAAAGCTCAATACAAACCAAAGGCCCCTCTCTCACACATTTTTTGTGAAAGCCCAATATAAAACACAAACAATCACAAATGTATACACACACTCACCCATGTGAACACATGAACACCCTACCTCTATATGACCACCTCCGAAACACTGTGCCTTGAGACTGATCCGGTGGGGTTTGAGCTTGACGAAGTCATCATACACACCTCGCTATAGATGGGGACATTGCTTCCCACTTAAGAATAATATTTTGCCTTTTATGTGACACCAAAGTGCCAAACCTGATGGGGTTTGAACTCTTGTGGGCTAGGGTACCAATTCCCTCTGAACCATCCAACCCTGGGTTAGCTCTCTCTCTCTCTCGTATAGTACACTGTACACAATAAGTAACTCGCATACATGAAATTAGGTGAACGCACTTTCTAAGCTCTTTATTGTGACCGAGCTCTTAGAGAGTAGGTCACGAAACTCTTTAACTACATTTTTTACTTTGTTAACAATAACGAGAAAAAATGTTGATCACCTAAGTTAACAATAACGAGAAAAAATGTGGTCCTTTGTGCTAGGATGTCATTTTCATTTTCTTAGGTCCTTGATGCAACTTCTACTTCCACCAACCTTGTTAACTGAAGCACCTTGCTCCTACAGGACCCACACCAGTTAAAAGAAAGTGCCACCACCCCAATTTTTATACAAAGTGGACCATGTGTTCATACAATTCCCATGTTTTTAGTGTTTTTCAAGATTACTAGCTAAGTTGGTACACTTAAATGACTTTATGTCAATTTAACAAAATTAGGTCAAATTGTTCTTTCCTGTAAAGAATATGGCTCAAAATGTAGGGGAAATCGAAGAGCGACATGCACATCATTGAGGAAATAGGGTGTCTAAGAGCAACTTACTTTTGGGCCTCTTTGTACTGCTACTGATCATTATTAATAGATCACTGGAATTTCGCAAACAAAAAGAAAAAAATTGAGTCTAGCATGGTGGATAGGGGGTACAAGGCACACATGTCTAAGGAAAAAGCAAACAATGGTCCTCACCAAACTATAAAACTACTACGAAAAAGTTAGTACCTTGAGTTTAGTAGGTCCCACGAATCATCTTAGACAATGTCTAAAAGGTGGAGCTTTTGTTTGCTTAGACATATGCTCACCTCTATTCACGCGTTGTACATTCTAAAATGAAGGCAGGGGACGAAAGATGGCAATAGCAAAGAGAGAAATGGAGTTGAAGGCGAATCCATATCAGAGCAAAGTTATGATGAGTTTATGACACGAGGTACTCCTGCGGCCTTGCAGTGTACACTCTACTAATAGTAAATTTCAGGACCTATGCACACAAAAAAATGTGTGCTTTCTCTCCTTTTCGTTCCCTTGGAAGCCATGACGCCACCTACTTGATCCTCGTTCGCGATCAAACATGTGACCCTGTCCGGGAGCCCCGTTCCAAGTGCACGCCAACGGCAAACCTGTAGCTGCATCCTGCAGGACACACCCCATCCCGCTCGCTGTGTGCAAGGTAACCGATCCGGCCTCCTTTTATTCTTCCGTGCGCGTCTGTTTTAAGCAGGCATCTCACTTTGTTGCCGCAGGTACCTACTTCCTCTATTTTCATCTCCTGTTCCGCTCCCGAGCAAGCTAAAAGCTTGACACAATTCCCTCAAAACATCCGGCCTCAAATTTTATTTTTTATAGGGGTGTGTCTGATATGTCCCTTTAGCGTGTGTTTGGTTCTGCACCAAAGGAGGGATGGGATTGGATGGTCCTCCATTTACATATGTTTGTTTATAAGATGAGAGGAATGCATCCACCTGAGGGAATATACCCTAGAGATGCTGACCCAATTGATCCCTCCAAATCGGCAAAATCTCTCATCCATGTTTTTCTAATTGCATGGACCGTTGTTAGTTTTCTATCCCTAGAATCTATCATTCCTAATCCTGTGCCTTGTTGCACATATTACCGCCGCCAACCAACTTCTTCTTTGCTAGCTGTGTGACTGACCACCTTGGCCCCCACCGCCGTCTAGCCTTGCCTTCTTCACGTAGACATTACCGTCAGATGTTTTGCCTCCCAGCCCCGCCGCCCTTTCTCTTCTCCAATGATGGGATGGGCTGCTGGGGATATGTATCATACGCGTCGGTGCACAGAGCCACTCTGTAGGAACATGAGGTTGCGACATCTGCCCGTAGCTGGTGGTTCCACCCTAGCATGGAAACAAATCGAGGAGATGGCGAGTTCACTGCCCATGGCCTCATTCTTGTTGGCCAAGCCTGGGCGCTAGATTGTTCGTGGGCATGGCCATGGGGCAGTGGCTGGTGACTGGGCACAGCTGGGTGGTGGCTCGCTGGTCATGGCCATGCGGTGGTGGGGAATGGGCATGGACGAACAGCGGTGGGGATATGTTAACGATTTCAATATAATTCTTCTTAACGAGCTATTAAACACCTATTAGTAACGGTTATTAACAATTCTAAGATAAGAACATTTCGTCCTATCCATCTCGTATTCCAAACCAGACAAAAATCAGGATCATCTGATGTGGATTATCCAATTCACAAAAATGTGGATGGTCCGTCCCATCCTTTTCAATCCCGCAACCAAATGCACGCTTAATCAAGCTAGTACTTCATCACGCTTGGCTCTATTTCATCACGTCGCAACGGATTTCATCGTCCGCCACTGCTGTTCGACAAGATCTTCTTCCCGGCATATGCCATGTTAGCTACTTCCGCTACTTCAACTATAAGGCCTCGTTTGATTCATAGGATAGGAAAAGTATAGGAATAGGAAAAACGTAGGATTGGTATGTCATGCCAACTTAAATCATACAGAAAGAGGAATTATGTTTGATGTAGCATAGGATTTTTTTCCATGAGGTATAATATAATGTTTCTTTTCTATAGGAATTGCACAACAAGATTCCTATAGGATTAATTCCTATAGGATTAATTCCTATAGGATGTGGTCCTATGAAGCAAACAATTAACATAGGAAAAATTCCCATAGGATTCAAATCCTAAACAATTTCTATGTAATTCCTATGAATCAAACAAGCCCTAAGATTTTTCTCTTAGTTCCAATCCGAGCTGTGAGTCACTTATCCTAACCCTATTTTAATACCAAGATTATTATCGGTGCGTGAGGGCCACAACGACACGCACGACGCCCTCTCTCCTAGCCGCCTGCGAAGATGCACATCTCGAGCACACGCTTGGCGACAGAAAAGATCCCATCGCTCTTTGTCCTCCCTCCCACCTACCTCACGAGGAGTTCCCCAACCTGATCGATCCCTCTACCACACGCAGCGTCACTGGAGTCCCATCCAGCGCGCGTGCCCTCGCCATTGGATTCCCCTCTAGCACATGCCCCTGTAGCCAGCCAGGTTCTCCTGCTCCCCCCACCCATGTGAGATCCTTCCATCCTACTCTCTGGTGCCGGCCATGCTGCTTTTGTGCCGCATGCCACCGACCAGTTCCCCACGACACGGAGCTCACTCCTCCCCTAGAGTCTACGGCATGGATCCAAGAAGACCGCCAAGCGTGTTGTCATGGGAATTACCACGGTAGTCGCTACCAGGGGTAGTGATTGATACAATTAGGGGAAAGAGTAAGTCGCCATCTACAATGTGAGATTGGGAGCAAACACAAGGGTTTACCTAGGTTTGGCCCCCGTAGGGTAAAGACCTACTTCCTACTAGATTGTATTATCAGCGAGTGGATTACAAGATCGGTGAGCTCGGAGGCAAGGCGGCGAGTCGCTTGGATGGGGTAGCGAATAGGACATAAGTATGTAGAGTACCCTAGGGAGGTTTATATAGGGGCACCTCGCTAGGGTTTACAGGATTACATCCGAATAATCTCAGGTTTCAGAGGTGTTGACCTAATCCAACTGGGCCTATCTAAGATGTTGGGCCTTCGGCTCCTGGTCACCAGGCTTTATCTTTAGTCGCTTTCTAGTCACCGTAACTGTAGGCCCACTCGTCACGGGCCTAGGCCAGTCGAATCGGCCTTCCAGGTATACCCTGATTGACATATACCCATCAGTAGTCCCCGAGTGCGATAGGGGTTCGGCGGAGGCGTCAACTTGGCAGTCGTAATAGCTGAGTCTAGGTGGACACCCAATCGAATCGGTGGTGAACTCCTCCAATGAAGGGAGAAGTCTTATGGTGTGTCTTCAGTCGCAGCTTTGGCGAGTAAGATTATGCTCGAGTCGCCTCGCCCAGATGATTGGAATGGGCAAGAAAGCGAGTCAAGTAACCAATTTGGTCAAAGTTGGACCATCAGCTCAGTCAAACTAGCCGTTGGGTAACTCCAATGGTAACTTCTAGCAGAATTACCATGAGTTAACGGCTATCCAGCAATATTCGGGTAACGCCGCTATATAAGGGAGTGATGGAGGAAATTCCGGATCCTCCTCGCATTTCTCCGTCTTCTCCCACCTTATTCTTCTCGATCCATTTCCAATCCATTTTTTTAGATCGGCGACTCCTCTGCCAATGGCGCCCACCAAAGACCTGTGGGGCAAATCAAAGTGCTCCCCAGCCGTGTTTTAATCATTCCAGGAAGCTGGATCCTTACTAAGGCAAATTGGCGGATTCTTGTGGCCAGTGAGACCGAGCCAAAGCCTTCGCTAGGGGAATTCATCTGCTTCCTCATCCACCTAGAAAGGGGATTGGGGTTTCCATCTTCGATCTTATTTCGTTGATTCTACGCCTACTATGCCATGAAACCCTCTGATATGGGGCCTCACAGCGTTGAACAACTCGTCATCTTTGTCACATTTTTTAAATGTTATCTAGGGTGCCAGCCCTACTTCCCCCTCTGGCTAGAATTGTTCCATGGCCACGTCAGCCCCGAAGGGAAGGGCGGCTTTGTCTTGGCCGCGGGTGGCGTGACCTTCCAGCTCAAGCCAAAGGCCAAGTTTTTGAAGTTGATGCAACCGAAGAAGGAAGCAAACAAGTGGAAGAATCACTGGTTCTATGTGAAGGAATCTACCCCCACCGGGAAGGTGTTGATCTCAACATAAGCCACGGAAAGGAGTGAGCCCCGGAGGCTGTTAGCGAATAGGATCCTCGATGACCAAAAGATGGTTGTGGACAAAATGTTGTCCCGGATTAGGGAACTGGAGGATGAAGTGTTGGAAACTATGAACCTTTAAATTGTTGGCTTGAGCGGCTATTAGTCCCGCTGGCCACCCAAAAACACTAGATGTATCAGTACACCGAGACACAGGACCCGACAAGATCAAGCGGCAAATCATGGGCCTCAGAGGACTATATTGCGGCCCTGAAAAAGATCACTAAGGCAGAGTTCGCCGGTATGAAGGCCAGCATGGCTCCGTACACTACTGTAAAGCGGAAATCTCCTTCGGTAAATTCTCTTATACTTGTAGTCATATTTTTTAGTCGCTTGATTGAGTCGGGTGACTGACTCCTCCTGTTTTTAGCTTTTACAGGTCCTCGAGAACTGGCTTCCTCCATTCAATGAAGAAGTCCCTAATGAACTCGAGGACGAGGGAGAAGACTCCAAAAGCGAGTAAGAGGTCGCAGTGGTGCGGGAACCACCCTCCGCATCCTGGGCGACTCGCGGCCAGAAGCGCCACGAGATCGAAGCTAGTCGTAGCCTCGAAAAGCTCGATAGCGATGTAGACATTTTTGAGGGGCAGAGCTCCCGGCGAGTGCTTACTCTGGCTAAGCCTGCATCAAAGACGAGGCCACCGGCGAAATCGGCGGCTAGGTCAGTAGCAATGTTCAAGTCAGAGGATGAATCTAACAAAGAAGAGGCCGTGGTCGCGGCTAAGGTCCCGGAGGATCCGATGCCAGCGATGGAGTCGGAAGCGCTAGGTGCGACTACGGGGTAAAAGGCCCCAATCTACACGGAGAAGGAGTCGGAGGACCCGGTGGTGACGGAATCAGAGGTCACGGTGATGGCCATGTCAGCAAAGAAACTAGTGGCACTGCCCAAGCCACGGCGGCAAGTGAGTGTGCTGGAGACGGGGTTGACTCGCTCGCTCGGACCTGAGCTGGAGAGGCCTGCGCATACTAGCACGGGTCTGCGCTTCATCCTAGTCTCCTTGTGTTGTCATACTTTCTTATTCGACTCATACTTTCCGAATGTTCACTCATCATGTGCTTGTAGTAGTGGCCCCAAGAATATTAAGCGTGCCACGGTGGCAAAAGTGTCGTCGATTGACAACGAGTTCGAAGTCAAACCTCCTAAGAAGTGGAAGGGAGAGACCGCTGAAGCACCAGACGCTGGTGCAAAGAGAAAGAAGACCGATCTAGTCGAGGCAACCAGGGCAGCTTCGAAGGATGGCGATGATGTGGTCCCTCCTAAGGGAATGTTTCCTGGAGATGTTGACATGGGGCCTGCAACGGCCTATCCGCCTCTGGAGGCATCCGTGCCAGTGAATGATGTGCCTCTGGAGTAGAAAACACAAATTTTGGGATACCACTGTAGGGTTCCGGAGTAGAAAACACAAATTTTCTAGTTACACGAACACTAATACCAAGATCTATACTATGTAGGCATAAGTAACGGAAAAGGAAGATGGTATTCATACCCTTGAAGACCGAGGAACGCCTTACGCACGAAGGCGTATGTTGATGAAGACGAGCAGTTCCAAGTGCCCCAAGTGTGGCACCTCCGAAGTACTACACACGTTCGGTGTAGGTAACGTCTCCCGAGCTCTGATCCAGCCAAGTAGCAAAAGAAGAAAGATGGCGGACTAACGATCACACAACATTAGTGTGAAGGTGGAGAACTCAAAACCTCTGAGGTCCTATCCAATATTACGGAGAAATCCTCAAAGGAAATGAGAGATAGAGAAGAGAGAATGGGATGGTTTCCAAGGGGATGGGGTGACCCCTATATATAGTGGGAGGGGAGGGGCACCACCCAAGGGGAAGGAGGTGTGGGACTATTCCCACAGCCACCGACCACGAAGGGGGAGCCGCCATCCTAGGTGGTCCTGATGGCTCAAGATATCTTGAGCTCGTTCGGAACCCCAAGAGGAAGGTATGATGAGGACAACAACAAGTTTCCCTCAGTTATGAAAATAAGGTTATCGAACCAGTAGGAGCAAGGAAACAACTCCAAGGTGTTGCTACCAACTTGGAATCCTGCACAACACAACCACAGAACTTTGCCCCAACTTACAGTGAGGTTGTCAATCTCACCGGTTTTGCTGAAAACAAAGGATTAAACGTATAGTATGGAAGATAGTAATTGCTTGCAGAAAGTAAACAGTAAATAGTAGATGGTAAATCAATGGTAAAAGAATGGACCGGAGTCCATAGTTCACTAGAGGTGATTCTCCTTAAGATAAATAGCATGTTGGGTGAACAAATTACAGCGGGGCAATTGATAGATTTGAGAAAGCATACAATGCATATACTAGACATCTTGACTCCTATGAGATTTGATTAGGCATTACAACATTATACACAGACCGTAATCCTATTGCATCTATTACTAATAATCCACCTTCCGGTTATCATCTGAACCCCCTCCAGTATTAATTGCAAGCAACAGATAATTGCATTAAGCAAAGTGTGTAAAGTAAACAATACAATTGCCCCATGGACAAAGAATTGTTGTTTTCTCCCTAGTCGCAATAGCACATCTACAACCTTAGAGATTCCTGTCACTTCCCCAGATTACTAGAGGTATGAACCCACTATCGAGCATAAATACTCCCTCTTGGAGTTGCAAGCATCTACTTGGCCAAGATATTTACTAACAACGGGCATGCAAGATCACAAATAACATAAACATGATAGAATCAATAATCAATCTGAAATAGCATCTCAATATCCATCGGATCCCCACAGACAACATGTAAGATTACAAATAGATGATCTTGATCATGAACGGAGCTCACAAGATCTAAACATGATAACACGAAGGAGGAGAACCAACCATATAGCTACTACATGGACCCATAGTCCAAGGATGAACTACTCACGCATCACACCGGAGGTAGTCATGGTGATTAAGAAGGCCTCTAGGGTGATTCTCCCCTCCGGCAGGGTGCTGGGAAGAGATTCAGATTCCCGCCAATCTAGGGATGGAGATGGCGGCGGGTACAGACTCCTTCGTGGATTTCTGATTGGATCTTTGATCGGGTACTTAGGGTTTTCGTCCCGAGAGGATTTTATAGGCGAAGGGGCAAGGTCGGTGGAGCACTAGGGGGCCCACACCCCCTAGTGGCGCCCCCCAGGCCGCACTGCCACCAGGTGTGGCCGCCTGGGTGCACCATATCGTCTCCCCTCCAGACTCCGTGTTGCTTCGGGTAAAATATTGACTTTGGATTTTGTCCCGTCCAATTTCGAGAATGTTTCTTTACTAGCTTTTCGGAAACCAAAATCAGCAGAAAACAGGCAACTGGCACTGTGGCATCTTGTTAATAGGTTAGTTCTAGAAAATGTATAAAAATATCCCAAAGTGTGAACAAAACATAAGAAAGTAGATATAAAACAAGGATGGAACATTAAAAATTATAGATACGTTTACGACGTATCAGGTCCCCACGTGGGGAGCCCACTAGGGCCTAGCCAGCTGGCCCTCTTGCCTAGGCGCCTTGCCCCTTTGGGCCTAACCTCCGGGTGAGGCCTATTAGCAAAAGGGCTTCCTATTAAAATAAAATAAAAATATATATTTTAATATTAATTCAACCTATTAATATAAAATACATATATTGTTATGTACCTTCACGCCGGAACCCATTCTGGACCCCTTCGATCAACATCGGGTGTTACACGGAACTATTCTGGTTTCTCTCTCTCATTTCTATTGTGGTGCCATATCAGTCCCTATGTGTCCTCACCCTTAAGCGTGACATCCTTCGGTTCGGACACACTCTAGACATGAACAAGACCTCTCTCGTATCAATGATCATTAGCGGGACATGGATTTCCATGATGACCCCCGTGCATTTCATGAATCTTATCATTTGAACCATTAACATCGTTTCCCATTCTCTTGGCCACTTGATACCTAGTTCACCCGAGATTTGATCTTTGTTATCTCCATACCTTTGTTCAATCTTCTTACCGATGAACTTGTTTACTCATTCCCATGTCGTTGCATTCTGTGACCCAGTCAAATACCTGCAAGCTTTGTTAATGCAACGTCACCCAGATGGCCATATGTATCTATCTGTTACATGGATTGGCTAATCCTGGTCTTGATATGTACTCCTCTAGGCGTCCCTATGGGGAAACCTGAGTGGCACATTTTTTATCACCCTTTTACGGCTTCATACTGGATACCATCTAAGATCCCTCTAGAATGGTGATTTGCATTATCTCACAGTCTAAGGACCAGGTCGCGAGGTTTCCTTTATTTATCATTAATGGTGAACTTTGTAAGTAGATCTCATTATGATATAACTATTGTTTGTTTGTTTATCACATCATTGAACTAATGATATGACCTCATTGTCAATTGGCATAAATACCCATGATCTCGAAACCCTAGATTATCCTTATGACCAATGAGCTAGTTCGCTAGAGGTAAATAGAGACACGGTTTGTTTACATACCACACGTGTATTAACGTTTTGTATTAACACAGTTATAGCACGGTATGAAATGTATTATGAACATACAACAAATATATGAAATAAAACACTTTAACATTTGCCTCTAGGGCATATCTCCTTCACCCTGCACGTGTGGCACACGTGAGAAAACTCATGAATGCACAGAGAAAGAACAAATTTAGAGCAAAAGGCAAATAGCAAAGAGGGCGCATGGTGCAAGATCCAAAATGACCAGAAAGGCCAAAGCTTATTACAATGCCACAGTGAGTCAGCACGAGGCCTTACAAGAGATAAGTTTGGAGATGATGAGCGTCGGGGATAACCTTTGAAGATGGGAAGTAGTTGATCGCTTGTGGAGGGTGGCATCATTATAGGCACCAGAAGGGATTAGACCATGAGATCGACTGGGCCTCGCGGGGTAGCCCCCGGGCACCTGGTCCATGGCCGCGTGCACAGGAACCGGGGAACCTGTTGAGGCCGTATGTTATGGCCCTCGGGAGCACCCAGTAGCCTCTGGGTCAGGGCACTCTCCCTTGTCATCGTGTTGTTGTTTGGTCGCTTTGGCTCGGCAGCTCCTTCCCTTGCTTCTGGCTTTGGTGAGCACCATCACGCGGGAGGTAGTGTTGTCCTCATGATGAGCGAACATGTGCCAGGTTCTCGCCTAGGCACACCGGTCGACCATCACGAAGAGTTCCTCCATAGTGGAGAGGTTCTTGCCGCGATACCCTATCTTGCCGAGCACCTCGGTGTCCGCGACACCCTCATCGAAGGCGAATATGACCTTGGCATTAGAGATCTTGGGGATCTTGATGCGACACTGGTCAAAGCGCTGCACGTACTTGTAGAGGGTCTCAACAGGCTTCCGTCATACTTGACAGAGGTCGTGGCACGTGAGAGGGAATTTGTCTGTCCCTCTGGACCTGGGGATGAAGATGTCACAAAGGGTAGGCCACGAGCTAATGGATTCCTCTAGAAGATTCATCAGCCAGGTGCATGCCACGGCCTTGGGCCCCATAGGGAACCATTTAGTCATGATGCGGTCATTGCCGGCTACAACCTCGATGTAGGTGGTGTAGAGCTGCAAGAACTTTGTGGGGATAGGAATACCATCATATTGAGAGGGACCTTCATCCTAACCTTTTGAGGCCACACCACACGGTAGATGTGCATGGCGAGACTGAGGCAGCTGCTGCTGCGGGTCTCGACACCATCAGCGAGGGCCACGCGGTTCCCACAGCCTGCAACTGCGATGTCTTGGAAAATGCAGGCCTCGCGCTCGCGGCATCGCGTGACCCTTGTCCTCTGGTGAACGGATAACCTGCATATTATTGCTGGTGTTGCGCAGTGACCATGCTTCATGAGGGGGAGTGCCTGCTTCCTGAGCACCCGGCCTGAATAGGGAGAGTGGGTGGAGGGGGTGCACCGTAGGCTACCTCTCTAACCTAGGCTCCAGGCGAAGCTAGGTCCGGGTTAGCCCACTTGACGTCAACGAGTGCAGTGAGACACACGCACCACTCCTCTCGTAGCTTCCTCGAGTGGGTAGCAGAGAAGTTCCTTCACGCAGCACCCGGTGTGAGCATATCCTTACACTCGCGGGATGGCTCGGAGTGCAAGGATGACATGTTGTCATGCTCAGCAAGCAGTGCCTCTGGGAAGGACGGGGGTTGAGGCATCCTTGTCTTCAGAAGGTGTTGTGCTGGGGGCACGACGTGGTGTGTTGGGGCCAAAGATTGCCATCGGTGCCCTGGTCTTTGTTTGGAGGCAGAGGTGGGGTCACAACCCTCGGGCAGGCCTCTTCTGCCCGATCCCCCAATGCCACCGAGTTTGGAGGGCAACAACAATGTCGACGAGCTTGTCGGGGCACGTGCGCCATTCCTCCGTCCCAGATCTAGCAGGTGGATAGCGAAGGAGCTCCTGAGCCATGAGCTTAGCAACCTCTGGCATGGGCGGGTAGCCCTTGCCACGCGTGTTGGAGATATGCCCTAGAGGCAATAATAAATGTAGTTATTATTATATATCTTTGTGTTTATGATAAATGTTTACATTCATGCTATAATAGTATTAACAAGGAAACCATTAATACTTGTGTGATTTGTAAACTTAATTTGAAGTCCCTAGTATAGCCTCTATACTTCACTAGCTTGTTGGTTGATTGATGATTGTGGTTTCCCTATCATGAACATTGAGATGTTATCAACAACAAGATCATATCGTTAGGAGAATGATATGGTGGACATACTCCTATAGATAAGCGTAGCATAAAGATCAAGTCATTTCAATAGTTCAATTGCTATATGCTTTCTGATGCATAGTAACCTAATTCCTTCGACCATGAGATCATGCATATCACCTTTACTGGATGGATGCTTTGATGTCATCAAACACCACACCGTAACAGGGTGGCTATAAAGGTGGCATTGAGTGTTCGGAAAGTATTGGTTGAAACACATGGATCAAGAGTGGGATTTGTCCATCCACATGACGGATAGATATTCTCTGGGCCTCTCGGTGAAATGTCATCCAATTAGCTTGCAAGCATGTGACTTGGTCACAAGGGATCACATATCACGAACGAGAAAGAGTACTTATCAAGAACGAGGATGAACTAGGTATGCAGATACCGACGATCATAACCTCGGATAAGTAACATATCGTGAGACAAAGGGAAATTGGTATCGTATGTAAGTGGTTCATTCGACGCAAAGTAATCGAGAAATATGTGGGAGCCATATGAATTTCCAGATTCCTCTATTGGTTATTGTTCGGAGAAGTGTCTCGATCATGTCCGCATAATTCACGAACCGTAGGGAGACACACTTAAGGATTCGACGTTGTTTGAGTAGTTATGGTATTATGAGAAAGAGACCGAATGTTGTTCGGAGTCTCGGATGGGATCCGGATATCACGAGGAGATCCGAATGGTCCGGAGAATAAGATTCATATAAGGAAAGTCCTGCTTTGGAGTTGGGGAATAGTTCCGTGTTTTCATCGGAACATTCTAGAAGGTCCTAATGTCCGCACTCCGGAGGGAAGGGTACATGAATGTGTCATTACATATTGGAATGATTGCATCATGTACTAAGTGTTCTTGCTGTCCAAAATAAAGGGTTTATTTAAATCCTAAATTGAAAAGTCAAACGGCTAGTTTGAAAGTCAAACGGCAAGTTTTGGAAAGTGGAAAGAGGAGGAGAAGAGGAAACCGACTTGGGGGAGGAGTCCCCTTGGCGCAGCGCCTCCCAAGGCCGACTTGGGAGGGACTCCTCCCTGGCCAGGCCCTCCCACCTATAAAGGGAGGGGCAGGGCCTCCCCTCCTAGAACACACAAGTTCCTATCCTCTAAACTAAACCCTAGACCTAAACCCCGGTTTAGAGCTATTTCGGTTTAGAGCCTTCTAATGGGTTTAGAGCCTTCTAATTGGTGTGTCTAATTACTAGACCACTAATAGCCTCTCTCATAAGCTCCACCATACTTTTGGCTTAAGGCTGAAGCCTGCAGGATTTCCTCTACTCCCGGTACCACGCCGTTGTCTTGCCGGAATCGCGAGGAGAGTGCTACAACCTCCTTTCTGCTGGAACAAGGGAGAGGAAGGTCTTCGTCGAATCATGACGGTGACCGAACGGGAGCGCTGGAAGGACCGTCTACGCTGCGATCTTGAGATCGGAAAGAGTACGACTACATCACCCACGAGAATCTGCTCGTTAAACACTTTGGAATCTTCGAGGGTGAGTTATTCCATCGACTCGTTGCTACAATCTAGTAGATAGATCTTGGCTTGTTTGTTTGTATGCGTAGAAAATTTTTGTTTTCCATGCTACGAACCCTACAAAGGGTATCGAGCCGTGTCTATATGTAGATCTGTTGCGAGTAGAACAC
Organism: Avena insularis; assembly: GCA_023614405.1. Lineage (NCBI taxonomy): Eukaryota > Viridiplantae > Streptophyta > Magnoliopsida > Poales > Poaceae > Avena > Avena insularis. The sequence goes on along the minus strand of CM042690.1, from coordinate 344,451,769 downwards.
AATGGTCATGGGCGTTGATGCTTTATTGTAGATTGCTTTTGTGTACTTTGCATCTTGCGGTATGTTGGGATGAAGGCCCGGCTAACCTTACATGACATCGTTCATGAGACTTGCTCCACGCTTGACATGCAACTCGTATTGCATAAGTGGCTTTATGGTGCCTGTTTCTCCTAGCATAGTAAAGATCCAATTTACAACGGGTAATCAACAATGCTAGTATCAATGTTGTGGTTCTTGTTCGTAAGTTAGAACGACACTTATTGAAAGCCCCAAACCACGTAAAATATGCAAAGAAAGTAGAGGCGTCTAACTTTGTTTTGCAGGTGTGCGTGATGTGATATGGCCATGATTGTGATTATATTTGATGTATGCAATGTTCCTTATTGTAAGTTGGCAACCGCGTGGAGCCATATGGTTGTCTTTAATTTCTGTTAAGACCTGCGTCTATTCAAAATAGTTGTAATAGTTGAAGCTGGTGGACGACAACCATGAAGAAGCGTCATTGACCTTGATCTTTGTCGGAGATGATGGAGATCATGTTCGTGCTTGAAGATGGAGATCGGAAGCACAAAGAAGAAAGGCCATATCATATCACATATTATGAATTGCATGTGATGTTAATCCTTTATGCATCTTGTATTGCTTAGTAGACGGTAGCATTATAAGATGATCCCTCATGCACATAAATTTCAAGTTCTAAAGTGTTCACCCTTAGTATGCACTGCTACAAAGCTTGCTGCTCAAGCACCACGTGATGATCGGGTGTCTTTGATTCCATGGTGAATACAACGTAAAGCCAGATTTGCTTATGCGGTAGCTAAGGTTTGATCTTGACGAGCCTAGCATGTACGGACATGGCCTCGTGAACACGGATCGCCGAAAGGTAAAGCATGAATCATATAGTAGATATGATGAACATGATGATTGTTCGCCATTGAAACTATATCAACTCTCGTGATGATCGGTGTTGATGTAGTGGATTTGGTTCGTGTGATCACTAAAACAATGTGAGGGATGTTGTTTTGAGTGGAGTTCACCTAGTTTAATTTCATTAATTAATTTGAACTCAATTTGTCATAAACTTAGTCTAAACTATTGCAAATATGTTGTAGATCAATGGCAGCCCTACCATCAATTTTAATGCGTTCCTAGAGAAAGAAAAGTTGAAAAACAATGGAAGCAACTTGGATTGGTTCCGCAATTTGAGGATTGTCCTCACAGCTGGTAATTTGACCTATGTGCTGGATGCACCGCTAGGTGACCCACTGCGGCTGATGCTACCGATGAAGTAAAGAATGTTTACCTCGCTTCGAAGAATCAAGATCCATAGTTCAGTGTGCTATCTTGTATGGTTTAGAATCGAGCTTCGTAAAAGGTTTGAAGAGTCGATCCATATGATATTGTCGAGGATCTCAAATTAATCTTTGAGACTCATGCGGCAATTGAAAGTTATGAAGCTTCGAAAAGTTCTTTAACGCAAGATGGAAGAGGGTAGCCGTCGGTGAGCATGTGCTTAAGATGTCCGGGCACGCAAATAAACTTCAAAGTTTGGGTATAGTGATTCCTAATACTTTGGGGGTTTACCGCATCCTCCAATCACTACCACCAAGTTACAAGAACTTTGTGATGAACTACAACATGCGTAACATGAACAAAGAGTTGCCGTAACTGTTTGCTATGTTAAAATCTGCAAGTGGAGATCAAGAAAGAGCACCAAGTGTTGATGGTTAATAAGACCACCAAATTCAAGAAAGGCAAGTCTAAGAAGGGACACTTCAAGAAGGGTGGTAAGAAAGTTACCACGCCGACGAAGAAGACCAAGGCTGGACCTAAGCCTGAAACTGAGTGCTTTTACTGCAAGGGAGAAGGTCACTGGAAGCGGAATTGCCCAAAGTACTTGGCGGATTTGAAGAACGGCAACATCAAGAAGAAAGGTATATCTGATATACATGTTATTGATGTGTATCTCACTAGTATTCGTAGTAGTGCCTGGGTATTTGATACTGGTTTGGTTGCTCATATTTGTAACTCAAACAGAGCTGCGAATAAGCGGAAGCTAGTGAAGAACGAGGTGACGATGCGTAGAGAAACGGATCAAAGGTTGATGTGATCACGGTCGGCACGCTACCTCTTCATCTACCATCGGGATTAGTTTTATACTTAAATAATTGTTATTTGGTGCTGCTAAGCATGAACATTATATCAGGATCTTGTTTATTGCGAGACGGTTACTTGTTTAAATCCGAGAATAATGGTTGTTCGATTTATATGAGTAATATGTTTTATGCAAGTGCACCTTTGATAGATGGTCTATTCTTGTTGAATCTCGATAGTAGAAATACACATATTAATAACATTGAAGCTAAACGATTGAAATCAAGCGATAACTCGACCTATATGTGGCACCGCTGCCTTGGTCACATTGGAGTGAAGCGTATGAAGAAACTCCATTCGATGGACTTCTTGAATCACTTGATTTTGAATCACTTGAAAGATGAAGCATGTCCGATGGGTAAAATGACTAAGACTCCATTTTCTGGTATGATGGAGCGAGCTACAGACTTATTGGAAATCATACATACCGATGTGTGTGGTCCAATGAGTGTAGCATCGCGCGGTGGTTATCGTTATGTTCTTACCTTCACGGATGATTTGAGTAGATATGGGTATATCTATTTCATGAAACATAAGTCCGAAACTTTCGAGAAGTTTAAGGAGTTTCAAAGTGAGGTAGAGAATCAACGTAACAAGAAGATTAAATTTCTACGTTCTGATCGTGGAGGTGAATATCTAAGTTACGAGTTTGGCGAGCATTTGAAGAAATGTGGAATACTTTCAGCTTGACACCGCCGGAACACCACAGTAATGGTGTGTCCGAACGTCAGAATCGAACTCTCTTAGATATGGTTCGTTCTATGATGTCACTTATGATTTACCGCTATCATTTTGGGGTTATGCATTAGAAACAGCCGCATTCACTTTAAATAGGGCACCGCCTAAATCTGAAACGACACCATATGAATTATGGTTTGGGAAGAAACCTAAATTGTCGCTCCTTAAAGTTTGGGGATGCGAAGCCTATGTAAAGAAGTTACAGCGGACAAGCTTGAACCCAAAGCGGAAAAATGCGTCTTCATAGGATACGAAGGAAACTATTGGGTATACCTTCTATCATAGATCCGAAGGCAAAATCTTCGGTTAAGAATGGATCCTTTCTAGAGAAGGAATTTCTCTCGAAAGAAATGACTGGAAGGAAAGTAGAACTCGACGAGGTTGTCGAACCTTCTCTCGAATTGCAGTAGCGCAGACCGAAGAAGTTCTGTGGTGCCCGCACCAATAAGAGAGGAAGCTAATGATGGTGATCATGAAACCCGGTTGAAGTTGCTAGAGCCTCGGAGGTCAACGAGAACTCGTACCACTCCATTGGTATGATTCCGTTATGAATGTCATGTTGGTGGACAACACCGATGACCCCGAGACATATGAGGAAGCGATGAGCCCAGATTCCAATAAATGGCAAGAAGCCATGAAATCCGAGATTGGATCCATGTACGAAAACCAAGTATGGACTTTGGTGGACTTACGGATGGCGGAAGGTCACGAGAACAAATGGATTTTCAAGAAGAAAACAGATCTTGATGGTAATGTTATCGTTTATAAAGCTCGACTTGTCGCAAAAGGGTTTCGACAAATTCAAGGAGTTGACTACGATGAGACTTTCTCACCAAGAGCGAAGCTAAAGTCTGTGAGGATTATGTTAGCAATCGCTGCATGTTATGATTATGAGATATGGCAGATGGATGTCAAAACAGCATTCCTCAATGGAGACATTGATGAAGAGTTGTATATGATGCAACCCAAAGGTTTTGTCGATCCTAAAGATGCTAACAAAGTATGCAAGCTTCAACGGTCCATCTATGGATTGAAGCAAGCATCCCGAAGTTGGAATCAACGTTTTGATAAGGTAATCAAAAGTTTTGGTTTTATACAAACTTATGGAGAAGCTTGTATTTACAAGAAAGTGAGTGGGAGCTCAGTGCGTTCTTAATACTATATGTGGATGACATATTGTTGATTGGGAATGATGTAGACCTTCTTAATAGTGTCAAAGAGTATTTGAATAATAGTTTTCAATGAGCGATCTTGGCGAAGCAGCTTACATATTAGGCATAAAGATTTATAGAGATAGATCGAACGCCAAATATCATTGTCACAAAGTACATATTTGGACAAAGTTCTAAAGAGGTTTGAATGGAAGATAGCAAGAAAGGGTTCTTGCCCATGTTGCTCAATACGACCTTGAGTAAAACTCAAAGTCCGACATCGCGTAAGATAGAGAAAGGATGAGTAAGACTCCTATGCCTCAGCCATAGGATCTCTAATGTATGCCATGCTATGTACTAGACCCGACATCGCATATGTCGTTAGTCTAACTAGCAGATATCAAAGTGATCCAGAGTGGATCATTGGACACGGTCAAAAAAATCCTTAAGTACTTTAGAAGAACTAAGGATATGGTTCTTTCTTATGGAGGTGATGAACAGCTCGTTGTTAATGGTTACACCGATGCTAGATGGAACACCGATCCGGATGATTCTAAATCCACATCTGGATACGTATTTATTTTGAATGGTGCAGCGATTAGCTGGAGGAGTGCAAAGCAAAGCGTTGTGGCGAGATCTTCAACTGAATCGGAATACATGGCTGCTTCGGAGGCTTCACAAGAAGCGATATGGATGAAAGAGTTCATTACAGAGCTGGGTGTGGTTCCAAGTGCGCTGGACCCAATGTCTATCTACTGTGATAACATGGGCGCCATAGCCAATGCGCAAGAACCAAGGTCACACAAGAAGCTGAAGCATATCAAGCTGCTTTCCACGCTATTCGAGAACATATCCGGGATGGGGATATAAAGATTTGCAAAGTACACACAGATCTGAATGTGGCGGATCCGTTGACTAAACCTCTCCCGAGGGCAAAACATGACCAACACCAAACTGCCATGGGTGTTCGGTATATTACCATGTAATCTAGATTAGATGACTCTAGTGCAAGTGGGAGACTGTTGGAGATATGCCCTAGAGGCAATAATAAATGTAGTTATTATTATATATCTTTGTGTTTATGATAAATGTTTAGATTCATGCTATAATAGTATTAACAAGGAAACCATTAATACTTGTGTGATTTGTAAACTTAATTTGAAGTCCCTAGTATAGCCTCTATACTTCACTAGCTTGTTGGTTGATTGATGATTGTGGTTTCCCTATCATGAACATTGAGATGTTATCAACAACAAGATCATATCGTTAGGAGAATGATATGGTGGACATACTCCTATAGATAAGCGTAGCATAAAGATCAAGTCATTTCAATAGTTCAATTGCTATATGCTTTCTGATGCATAGTAACCTAATTCCTTCGACCATGAGATCATGCATATCACCTTTCTGGATGGATGCTTTGATGTCATCAAACCCCACACCGTAAGATGGTTGCTATAAAGGTGGCATTGAGTGTTCGGAAAGTATTGGTTGAAACACATGGATCAAGAGTGGGATTTGTCCATCCACATGACGGATAGATATTCTCTAGGCCCTCTCGGTGAAATGTCACCCAATTAGCTTGCAAGCATGTGACTTGGTCACAAGGGATCACATATCACGGGAACGAGAAAAGAGTACTTATCAGTAACGAGGATGAACTAGGTATGCAGAGATACCGACGATCATAACCTCGGATAAGTAACATATCGTGAGACAAAGGGAAATTGGTATCGTATGTAAGTGGTTCATTCGACGCAAAGTAATCGTGAGAAATATGTGGGAGCCATATGAATTTCCAGATTCCTCTATTGGTTATTGTTCGGAGAAGTGTCTCGATCATGTCCGCATAATTCACGAACCGTAGGGAGACACACTTAAGGATTCGACGTTGTTTGAGTAGTTATGGTATTATGAGAAAGAGACCGAATGTTGTTGAGTCTCGGATGGGATCCGGATATCACGAGGAGATCCGGAATGGTCCGGAGAATAAGATTCATATAAGGAAAGTCCTGCTTTGAGTTGGGGAATAGTTCGGTGTTTTCATCGGGAACATTCTAGAAGGTCCCTAATGTCCCAAGACTCGGAGGGGAAGGGTACATGATTGTGTCATTACATATTGGAATGATTGCATCATGTACTAAGTGTTCTTGCTGTCCAAAATAAAGGGTTTATTTAAATCCTAAATTGAAAAGTCAAACGGCTAGTTTGAAAGTCAAACGGCAAGTTTTGGAAAGTGGAAAGAGGAGGAGAAGAGGAAACCGACTTTGGGGAGGAGTCCCCTTGGCGGCAAGCGCCTCCCAAGGCCGACTTGGGGAGGTCTCCTCCCTTGGCCGCCCTCCCACCTATAAAGGGAGGGGGGCCTCCTCCCAGAACACACAAGTTCCTATCCTCTAAACTAAACCCTAGACCTAAACCCCGGTTTAGAGCTATTTCGGTTTAGAGCCTTCTAATGGGTTTAGAGCCTTCTAATTGGTGTGTCTAATTACTAGACCACTAATAGCCTCTCTCATAAGCTCCACCATACTCGCACCGGCTTAAGGCGAAGCCCTGCGGGATTTCCCCTCTACCTCCGGTACCACGCCGTTGTCAGCGGAATCGCGAGGAGAGTGCTACAACCTCCGCTGCCTGGAACAAGGAGAGAGAAGGTCTTCGTGATACCCGATCGACCGGGAGCGCTGCCGGAACGTGGCGCTGGAAGGATCGTCTACGCGATCTTGAGATCGGAAAGAGTACGACTACATCACCCACGAGAATCTGCTCTCGTTAAACACTTTGGAATCTTCGAGGGTGAGTTATTCCATCGACTCGTTGCTACAATCTAGTAGATAGATCTTGGCTTGTTTGTTTGTATGCGGTAGAAAATTTTTGTTTTCCATGCTACGAACCCCTACAACGCGAACACGGTGCGGGGGAGCGACGTGTGTTTCCATCCATGGAGAGTTACCACTCTTGCGATGGGCGAAAGGAGCAACCTTGTTCGTCCTCCGTCCATGGGGTTTTCTCGGAGGCGGCGCATCGAGGAGGAAGCTCTGTTTTGGCCATACTCGCTGTGGGGCAGAGGACGCGCTTGGTCCCTATCTCGTTGTTGGTTGCCATGCCGGTGAGGTTGAAGAAGACCTTGAAAGCACGCCTCGGTCCCCTACCTAGTGTGCCAAATGTCAGAGAATTGAAATCCCACAAAGGAAGAGGGGCACCAACAAGCCACGGATTCGTGCGGGCACTAGAAACACACTTAGTTCATCAACACGATGATGGGGTGGACGGAACTTGCACATGATAGAGAGATGACACAGGGGCTTTTTTACCCAGGTTCGGGACCCTCGTGAGGATGTAAAGCCCTTCCTTCTAAGGTCGGTGTGGCTCCTCTTTTATAGTGGCGCTAGGGCTCTTCCCCAATTCATGGCGGGACGGGTTTACCACATTGTCGCCGAAAGGGAACTGGCCTAGAAGACTACTTTACATGGACTATGTCCAGGAGCTTCGAGGGCCTCCGGTCCAGCAAAAAGATGTGGTCGTCGCTGACGTCCCGTGTAATCCCTGAACCTCACGTTTCTAAATCACAAGCCGGTATAACCCAAATCTGGGGAGGATGTACTACCATGGAGGCAGCGAGGCTGCCCACAAGCAGGCCGCAATGGCATGAAACGGTACTAGCCAACCATCCACCAAAAAATTCATGGTTATAGCTTCAAATGGGAGAAATGTGACCGGCTGGCTGCATGTCTAGCATACACAAGTGAGTATGTACGCCAGCGACATACAAGAGTACATCCGAGCTATTCCATCTAAAAGAAGTAGAAATATATTACAACGCCATTACGGGAAGAAACAAATTATATTGATAGTAGTAATAAAAAATTTAGGATTATATCCTCATACATCACTCAACAAATCATCAAGCGAAAGCGGAAAACACATATCCGAGTATGGATTAAGACTTAAATCAGCATAAGATGCCATGGAAAATAAGCACATTCCTGCCCACATATATGAGAGATCTCCATCCCAGAATCTCTATGCAAGAGGGTTGTTGCCTCCATCATCCGCCTCATTGACATAGCAACCTCCATATGGATATACCTGACAACCTAATCAATATTTTTGGTGTGAGACCATAGGGCACTCAACAAGTCTTTATGCAACTAAAGGGATAACCTTGGTTGACACGATTGTAGCAAAAGATAAAGAACTAACAGTTCTATAGAGACACGCTATAACATCCTCCTAACTAGATATAGACGGATGCACATTAATTATAAGCCAGTAGTTATATAAGCAACATAAAATAAATATATCCCATCCTCCTTCTCGCTTACCAAACGAGAAAGCAGAAGAATATCCCATCCGTTGGAAATTTTATTATTCATTCCATGAGTATTGCAATAGTTACTAGTCATGTTTTGGGCAAGTTAAACATGGTACTTTAGTTATAGTTGTTTATGATTGAGAAAGTGTGACTGGGCTTATCGATACCGTGAAAACACTCCGCATTCCAAAAAAGTATAGGTAAATGCTCCATGCGCAACAGTAGTAAATAAAGCAGTAAAACATGGCGTAAGTACAGGATAGTAGTGAAGCCCCAAACTATTTGTGGCCCCAAGAAATAAGATGTGAATCAAGCTCAGACGAAGGGGGTCCATAAAATTTCCCACATGTGGATAGTGTGATAGTCAAGGAACAAGCATCAAGTACTAGGGTCCTACGGGACACAAGTGAGCGGTTAAAAACCAAATATCAAATATTGCCCACCAGTACCTCTTTCTTAAGTTATCCTATTATTACACAGTTTAAGTTGTTTAGGTACCTCGTTATCCACAATAGACTCGCACAAACCCTACACATGCAATTCTACGACTCGCATAGCTCAAACAACTCCTATAGTAAGGTCTGATAGGATGGAGGTACAAGTTCAATGGGGTATAAAAGTAAAGGTTGTGCAGTACTTGGTATTGCAATTTAATTCAAAATGCGACACAATAATGCAAGAATAAAGATAGAGGGATAGGTGATATATGTAATGAAAGCATGGGGAAATGCTTGCCTATAAGCTCAGCAGTGGAATAACTCTGATCCGGATAGTACTCTTGGGTATCCTGATAACTCCCTTCCTCGGCGTCTATCCAGAATAAACGCCAAACACACAAGGGCCATAATAAATAAAGTGCACAATCATATGAAACATATGCAACAAGCAAAATAAGTTATGCCATGATGGGATGATGCACAATTGCATGGTAGAACATAGCATGTCATGGGTGAAGTGTAGTAACAAGAGTAAAGCATTTTTATTAGTTATTTAGTCATGTTTACTCTCATACACCTTGTTGTATACTTAATATTTATATGACACATGCTTCAGTTGATATCATGGAATGCATAGTTAGAAAGGGCTCGTTGCGCTGATCGATTTAGACATATCATTTGTCGAATTTGGAATTACAGAATTAAAGTTATAAATTTATTAAAAAAATAGTCATTTTATAGAATTTTAATAATTCGAAAATTTTAAATGCCGAGGAATTATTTTAAATGGCATATTCATATTCTTGGCATTTTTCTGATCAGAAAACATATATCATTTATATTATTTGGAAATATGAATTAAAATCATTATTAAATGCAAAACAATTCAAAATGGGTCAAAAGTCAAAAGTTTGACTAGCTAGGGTCAACTCTAGAACTATTTGAAAATATGTCTGATTTCATATTAAAAAATGATTCATATTTTGTTTTATAAGTTTTCTCAAATTCAAATCATTTCAAAAGTTATGAATTATTTTAATTATATCCATTTTCTGGATTTTATTTGAATTACAAAATCGTGTAGGGATTTTTTTAGTAGGGCATGTTCTAGCCACAGCCTATGACTAGTGGGGTCACGAGCTGCGCGGGGTCACTACACGCGCAACCGGTGTTGGGTCGACACGTGGCCAGGCCGAGGACTGCGGGTTGAGGCTTTGATACTGGCAGGGGCCTAAGAGTAAAATAGTCAATGGTTCGACTTATGAAACTGAATCAGCGACAATACTCCGGCGAGATCGTACCAACTTAAGACGATTGTTAGACTATTGGCACCGGGGGCACCTCGTCTCACCGGGTCACCGACCCCTGCAGGAGCACCCTCTCGAGAGCTCTCAAAGGGAGAAAGCCTCTAAAGGAGGGGAGATGTCTGGACTCTCCACGGGCGCTCGAGGCTATAACAACTGGGCAGCGAGGCCCCCTGGTGTCGTGGTATTGACCACGGCAGATGCTACAGGGTAGCTTACTTAGAGGAAAAGGCAAGGCGATGTAGGAGAATCCGGGAGGGAGATTGGCACACGATGTACCTAGGTTCACGTCCCCTCGGTGGATGATCGCTACATCCTACTGCCAATCCAGTATATGATCATAGATTGGTTACATGGGAGTCGTCGTGCTTCATAGCTTAGGCGGCATATGGGGGTGAGAGTAGATCTAATCTGATGTGGGAGAGACCGCCCTCAAAGGGGTGCCCCTGGTGGATTTATATATGCAGCCAGTTAGGGTTTACAAATGTGCTAATGGGATTTATATTGGAGTCGCTATCTTGGGCCTCCAGTCGTGATCGTCTGGTCCGATATCTTGATCGCCGTACTTGGCGAGTCGATCCGCCCCGGGGTTATGCTTCAGTTGGCTCAACCCAGCTGGCGATTATGCTTCATGGGTATACCCCGATTGGTATTCCCCCATCAGTAGTCCTCGAGCGCATCAGGGAATCGATGATGACTTCAAGCCGCTGAATCGGCGCAGGCGATTCTAGGGTAGAGTAGTTGGCGATTCGTTAGCGAGCTCCTGAAATAAAGAAATAGCTCATGAAGTAATCCATCCGCCAAGGTGAGTCGACGCGTCGGGCGAGTCGTCATTGGACGGAGTCGCCCCTTGGAGAAGTTTGGTCGGTGCCTTGTCAACTTGCTGTCGTAGAGGACATGGAGGCCACCAAATCATTGATGGTGAAGTCGCCAAGTCGGTGCAGGGGAATACGCGAGACGAGTCCACGAGGGTGAGTCCCCGAGCATGTTGAGTACGCGAGGGCGAGCCCGCGGTGGCGAGTTCCCGAGCGTGGCTAGTACGCGAGGGCCAGTCCGCGGCGGCGAGTCCCCGAGTGTGACGAGTACGCGAGGGTGAGTCCGCGGTAGCGAGTCCACGAGCGTGTTGAGTACGCGAGGGCGATTCCGTGGTGGCGAGTCCTCGAGCATGTTGAGTACGCGAGGGCGAGTCCGTGGTGCGAGTCCCCCGAGCGTGTTGAGTACGCGAGGGTGAGTCCGCGGTGGCGAGCCCCCGAGCGCGTTGAGTACGCGAGGGTGAGTCCGCGGTGGCGAGTCCCCGAGCGTGGCGAGTACACGGTCGTGGAACCACGCGCACATGCAGTATGCCTAGGAGTAGTCCTCGAGGCTCGAGTTGGCTTGTAGAGGCGACTTGACGCTCTTTCGAGATGCATATTCTAAAAATAGTAGTGGTTGTTGCCGACCATGGCGAGTCCGTGTGGGGAGAGTTCGCGGTGAGCGAGTCAGCGAGGGGAGAGTCCCAGAGTCCACGAGGGGAGAGTCCCCGAGTGTGGTGAGTCCGCGATGATTGCGAGTCCACGATGACGTTGATTGCACTGTTTTTGTTAGCGAGTCTGTCATCTTGGCCCAGGGGGCCAGTCGCATGGCGACTCCAAAGATGGCTCTCGGCTTAGCGTTCTTCCTAGACGATCCGAGGCTCGGTTTGCGAGTCCTCATCCGCTGTACTTGGCCGTGCGAGTCGTACTGTCTAAGGTTGAGGACGACATGGTGCTGTTTGTGTAGCACTGCCATTTGTCTTGGCCCAGAAGGCCAGTCGAGCAAGACGACTCCAATGATGGCTCTCGGTTAGCGTTTGTCGTGGACGATCCGAGGCTCGGTTTGCGAGTCCTCGTCCGATCTACTTGGCCATTGCGAGTCGCTCTTTCAAAGGTTGATAAAGACGAATTGATTTTTTCCGGAGGGAAGAGACACCCAGTGGTGAGTCCATGCGGCGTGACATGCGACCCTCTCTGGCGACTCGTGCGAAGAAGGGCCCTTAGCAGGCATGGCGTACGTATTCGACGTAGCGGAAGTATAGGCGCAGTTTGGCGCAGTCGATGCGGCGGACACGGGGTCGACGCGGCGACGAAATCGACGCTTGGCGACACGGGTCGACACGGCGACGAGGTCGCTGGCTAAGTCGACGCGGCGGACACGGGGTCGAAGGTCGACGCGGCGGACACGGGTCGACATGGCGGACGAGGTCGCGGGGCGAGAAGTCGACACGGGCGACACGGGTCGACACGGCGACACGGGTCGCGCTGGGGCGAAGTCGCGCGGCGGCGCGGCAGACACGGGTCGCCACGGACGTGTTGTACGTTGTTGAGTCGGTAGAATGGTGAGTCGGCGATGGACGAGTCCCCGGGTGTGGAGAGTCCGCGAGGGCGGCGAGTCACGAGTCCCTGAGTATGGCGTGTGGCGAGGTCGTTTGACCGGCGAGTGGTGTTGTCTGTAGCACGGCAAGTGGCGAGGTCGGGCTACCCACGAGTGGCGCTATCTATAGCGCGGTAAGTGGCGAGGTCGGGCGACCGGCGAGTGGCGCTGTCTGGAGCGCGCCGAGTCCCCGAGCACGGTGAGTGGCGAGGTCAAGCGACCGGCGAGTGGCGCTGTCTGGAGCACGCTGAGTCCCCGAGCGCGGCGAGTGGCGAGGTCGGGCGACCCACGAGTGGCGCTGTCTGGAGCGCGCCGAGTCCCCGAGTGCGGCGAGTGGCGAGTTCGGGCGACCGGCGAGTGGTGCTGTCTGGAGCGCGCTGAGTCCCCGAGCGTGGCAAGTGGCGAGAAAGACACCAGACCGTTTTGCTGAGAAGGAGAAAAAGGTACAACTGCAATAAGATGTATTTATGAAATATATTGAATATTTATAAAAAGTGCGATTCGTAGATGTTGAAATAAAATACATGTTGTTAAATGGATCAGTTAGCAGTATGAAAGGTTTATGCGTATCTTTTTATGAGTAGGCAGATCTCCAGCATCAAACTCTTGCGGGGTAACAAGGATGCGATGCCAGACTGTTGAACCCGAAGATAAGGTCGTCCTTTTGGTACCCAGCCTCACTACTTCGACTGACGCAAATAAACAACAGACAAAACTGAAACCGATTCCAAGTATGGTTTTGTATATTGAACGAAAAGATGAATATGTTTTGGACTTATAACATGTACGAATATAAAGAAACTTAGCTATCAAATGCGGACAGAGTCGACGCGGCGGGGGAGTCCCCGAGCGTAGCGAATATAAGGCAGGCGGGTCACCGACGTGGCAAGGTGTTGATTACGAGTTCATGGCGGGAGAGTCCCCGAGAATGGCAAATATGCGGCGAGTGAGTCACCGAACATGGCGAGCACGCGACCGCAAGTCCACGGTGGTGGCGAGTCCCGAGCGTGACAAGTACGCGATGGTGGAGTCGTGCAGCATTTAGCCGGTAGCACGGAGATTCCATGATAGAGAGTTCCCGATGGAGAGTCTGCGATGGACTAGCGTGGCTTCTAGCCGGAAAAAGCGGATGCGGCGGACTGGGTCGCTCGAGGGCATCGGCCGGATTTTTGTCAGAGTCGTCGCTGCGGATGGATCGGCGCGGTAGATGGGATCGGCCGGATTTTTCTCGGAGTTGATGCGCCAAAAGAATTCGATGTTGCTCCATTGTCCACGAGGCCGTGATCCAAAGAGGTGTCCGAGTGCATGTACACAAAAAAAAGGTGTGATGGATTAGTCCCAAATAAAATTGATTTACATAATAATCAATGAATGAGATGTATGAGATTGAACGGGAAAAACACAGTAGTCTCGAGCCACGGTTACATGCGATCGGGCATATAGCACGTCTGCCATTGTGCTTCAACCATAGGATCCAAGCCTTTATGTAGAGGAGTGGTAGAAAAACAATTTGATGGACCTGTAGTCTGATCAGTGTACGACACACGCCAAGGTCCCCGTAATCACGTATGGGTAGATCGATCCTCTCCTGGCATTAGTGTCTCACGCGTCTGTGATTTTCAGATCGACATTGCACATGCGTGTGCTTGCCAGCAGTACCAAACCAATCAGCACATGGCACGCCTGCAGCGTTGGCGGAGACAAATTAGCCGCCGCCTAATGTCAACGAAGAAATCCAGCGCGCTGGCGCGGATGATGTTGTTGATGGCGAGGGATCCCGCCCGAATCATCACCTCCAGGCACCGCTTGCCCCACGGTGGGTACCAACTGTCGTGGTATTGACCACGGCAGATGCTACAGGGTAGCTTACATAGAGGAAAAGGCAAGACGACGTAGGAGAATCCGGGAGCGAGATTGGCACACGACGTACCCAGGTTCATGTCCCCTCGGTGGAGGATCGCTACATCCTGCTGCTAATCCAGTATATGATCATAGATTGGTTACATGGGAGTCGCCGTGCTTCATAGCTTAGGCGGCATATGGGGGTGAGAGTAGATCTAATCTGATGGGGGAGAGACCGCCCTCAAAGAGGTGCCCGTGTGGCTTTATATATGTAGCCAATTAGGGTTTACAAATGTCCTAATGGGCTTTATATTGGAGTCGCTATCTTGGGACTCCAGTCGGCGAGTCGCCTGGGTCTAGTATGCGCCAGTCGCCGTACTTGGCAAGTCGATCCGCCCCAGGGTTATGCTTCACTTGGCTCGACCCAGCTGGCGATTATGCTTCATGGGTATACCCCGATTGGTATTCCCCCATCACCTGGCAAGACCTCTAGAGGGAAACCATGCAAGGCTCGGGCGTCCCTAGCAAGGCGACGCCCTAATGATCGATCCAAGCGGTGATCGGTCCACCCGAAGAAAGCAAGGCACGCAGGGGTAGTAGGATGACGCAAGACGAAGGCAGTGCCTGACACAACCGTTTTGGTGCAAGGAGACCAAGATGGCGATGTAAAGTGGAGGAGCAGCTGACCACCCCCTAACACGATGATGGCTACGATTTTTGCCATTTTTCACTGCATTTAAACGTTGTTTTTGGTCAAGCAAGTGCCAAAGAAACTCTCAACTCTTGCCACTAACGACTAATAATTTCAAAGATATACAAATCCTCTCTTTGATTTATGTTGTGCACGAAATCACGGATTTTAATGCGAAATAAGGAGTCATAATGAACGATTTTGAGGAAGTACACACGGCCAAGTAATTAGGATGGTGTACCAAGGCGCCAGAACACTTAACGACCACAGGTACGGGTGCGGTCCGCCCGTACCACCCGCCCGTTCCAGGTGGCGATGGCTTCGTCTCGTCAAACCCTACAACTTTTGTGAAGACGCCTATATATTTTGAGGCTCTAGCTGCCAGCCAGAGAGCCGCCATTCTCAGATTGGATCACAACACCACCAAAGGAGATGCAAACCATTGTTAATCCATTGTTCATCACTTCCCCTATCCATACATCCACTAGCCATAGCCATTGCTTTGGATCTCCTTGTGATTTGGAGACCATTGTAAGAATATTTGATTTCAATCTATGTATTTTTATGATGTTTTCTATCTCCGATCAATTTGTTATGAGTGAGTAGTCCTCACGGGTTGCGGGTTGGGGAGAAACATCGAAGCAATTATGTGCATCTAGATCATGGTAGAATTGTATTTTGTTTGGAATTGTGATTTGTATCTTTTGTTTCTTCGTCCCCTGTCTCAATCGGTGGACTTGTAGGTACCCAAGATCCCATAGATTGATAAAGGCTTGAGGTGGGATACTTGGCTAGCGGTGATCTCGTAGGAACCTCAGTGATAGAAAGGGTAGTACGGTCTTCGCTTACCGCCCCATTCGGGATCAACAACAACAAAACCACTTAAACCTTTGATATGTGTTTTAGACTTAATAATCATTTGTATCCCGTGGCTTTCGTGTGCTCTTGGTTGGATTAAAAGTTTATTGATATGCCCACTGCATCACGAGGGCTCTAGAATATTAGGATGTGTTGCCCCCAAGAGATTATCTCCATTCAAATATATACATGACAATGTTTATTATTATCTTTTATCCCATTTGATGTGCAGGTGGAGGTGGATCTTCAGCCATGGCCTATCTTCATCCATTGATTCAAACCTGTTATAAAGTAAACTAGATTGGTCCGATCAACTAAGGTAAAACAAACAAACAAAGTCTTGTAGATGTTTCCTTTTTATTACCTTTTAGCAGTGCTTTCTGAGGTTCGATTAAACCTAGGTCTTCTAGGGAAAAAGGCTATTATACTACATCCATGAATCCAGATCGAAGGTATCAACCCTTTTCTGGCGCCGTTGCTGGGCAAGCAATTTCGCTATCCTGGTGAGGTCATTAGAGACCTTGTTTTTAGTTTTATTATTAGTTGTAGTTTAATTCTTGTTATTAGTTTACTTTCTTGTTATCTATTTGAAAACCCAAACAAAATAGTTACTTATTATTCGTTTTCATTATTAAAAAAAATTACCAAAAAGAAAAGAGCCATGGCTCAAAAGAGAATAGGGGAGTATGATACTCCCACTGATGAATTTATTCGTGCACCCATCACTCAGCCCGCGGTGGATGCGGAAACATATGAGATAAAACCGAACCTTTTAAGTTTGGTTCAACGAAACCAATTTGGGGGTTCATCCTCTTAACATTTGGGATTGCGCTTAAATACTTTTACTGAAATTTGTGACATGATGCATATTAAGGATGTAGATCCAAATGTTGTTAAGCTAAGATTGTTTCCTTTCTCTCTTAGACGAAAGGCTAAGGATTGGTTGCTATCTCTACCAAAGGGCACTATTAAATCTTGGGACGAATGTACTAATTTGTTTATGACTAAATTTTCCCCCCAGCTAAGACTATGCAGCTAAGATCCAACATTACAAGCTTTAGTCAAGAAGATCGTGAGCCACTAGCACTTGCATGGGAAAGGATGAAAGAAGTTCTAATGAACTGTCCTAGTCATGGGATGGAAGATTTGCTTATATTACATTTATTTTATAATGGTCTTAACCCAATGTCTAAGTCTATGCTAGATACTGCAGCATGAGGAATGACCATGGGAAAGCAAGTGAGTGTTGGAAAGAAATTACTTGATGATATGAAAAATAGCCATGCCCAATGGCATGTGGAAAGAACCTCGAAGAGAGTAAGTTCAATTATAGAGGTAAATAATGAAGAGCTTACATCTAAGGTAGATGAGTTGCTTAGCTTAGTAAAGGGTAAGGAAGATACCCAAGTTAATGCCATCACTACCAATGTTAATGATGTTAATTTTATAACTCGTACTCCTTTTAATCCTGCATGGAAAAATAATTATGCTTCCAATGTTCAAAAATATCATGCTAATCCTGCAGGAGCTCCTTATAATAATTATGATAATACTAATGGACCAAATCATGGCAAGCTCCCGTTTGAGAAAACTGTTAGAACATTTATACAAGCTCAAACCGAGCAAAACAATATGCTTATTAAGATCATGGAGAACCACGAAAGTAGTATAGGAAGATTACCTAACCAGGACGTTGCAATTAGAAATGATGTGCAGGCTCTATAGGAAAGAACAAAGTCCGTGGAGGCTTAGTTGGGTAAGGTAGCCGAGAGCCAAGCTCTCATACTAGACAAGTTTGCTGGAAAACCCGAGCCAAATCTGGTAGAAGACCTCAAGATGATGAGGGTGGTAACCAATGAAGAAAAACCTGAGGAGATGGATTATAGCAATGCGCCAACACCAGAATATACCGTGGTAGATCTATTGACAATGATCACCGTTAATAATCCAGGTATCGAACAAGGTAATGATGTTATGTACCAACAATTTATACAACAAGTAGCATCTAAGGTTCACGATTTAGAGATGGATTATAAAAGACTAGCTAATAAGCTTCCAACTAAGCTAGATGATATATTTGAACCCACTATTAAAATTACGTTGGGAGTTAATGAAATATCCACACTTTGTGATCTTGGTGCGAGCGTCTCAACAATTTCCAGAAGCCTATTCGATAAATTAAACTTGGGGCCATTTGTTACAACTGAATTGAGACTCCATCTAGCCGATTCAACTTATAAACAAGCTGTCGGGATAAAAGAAAATATAGTTGTTGAAATTAAAGGTAGTCCTGCTCTTATTGATCTTGTTACTGTGGACATGCTTGAAGATCTCATAGAACCTAGCATGTACACACATGGCCTCGGAACACAGACCGAAAGGTTAAGCATGAGTCATATAGTTGATGTGATGCCCATATTGATGCTCGCCTTTGAAGCCACACCGACTCGCGTGATGATCGGACTTGGTGTAGTTGATTTGGTTCATGTAATCACCAAAAAGGCATGAGGGATGTCGTTTTTGAGTGGGGGTTCATTTCTAATTTGGATTAGTTGAACCAAAAATTTCATAAACTAAATCAAAGTGAATTTGCACAATTTTTTGTAGTCATTGGCATCTATTTACTACCTTATGCTTAGTTTGATTTGAGATAATAGAACTATAGAATTCTAGATATTTACTTTACGAACTGGTATCGTATTGTTTTGAATGTCAATTTAAAGTTTAGAAGTCCTATTGCAAACTTTCAACAAACTCTATTTACTCCATGAAGTTTAATAAGTAGTATTAAAACAAGAGTAAGAATTCCAATGTTAGTATCTAAAGTATCATGATTATTGATATTCAAAAGTTCTTTTAATATCAACATTATCTAGGAGCTGAAAAAAATTGTTTCAGAAACCATCATGTGTGGAAGATATTGTGATATCTAAAACAATGTTTTTGGTTGCATTATTATAGAGTATAATTTAGCAAAATACATGTTCTCATATTGTATGAGAATTTGTGAAGGATGAAGATGCTAGGCATCTGGATCTCCCAAAAAGGTTTTGGGAACTAACATTATACTCGTGATTCTTCCTTATAGGCTATAGTAGCTTGATCATGAAATTTGTCATGATAAGGATGAATAGAAGATGTAAGTAAAATGTTTACTACTAATATATTACTAAAGAATGGATTTTTGAAAGAACACCAAACATTTGATGATGGTGATCCACTTCAAAGTGCAAGTTCAAAGGTATTAGTATTTGACTATATAAACTTTGTACTATGTGTCATGTCAGTGACACCACTATTAATGTTGATAGATTCTTTTAAAAGAAAAGGAATTGCTGAAAGAGAATCTATAAAATATTTGGCAGAAAAGAAAAGGTTGGAGATGTCCAACTTAGGTATATAGAAGATATACATGTTATGGCTGTATTCCTTTCTTATTAAACAATGTGGTTCTTAGGTATTGGATACCAAATTGGTTGGTGTGAAGTGTCATACAGAACAACACAATTCATGAACTGCAACGACCTAAGTAACTAGCAACAGAATAAGTGATGATGTTCATCGAAAACAAATAAAGTGTTATTGTGTTTTTCATTGTCGTTAAACCTAGCCTTCAAGATTTGTTTTAATAATTGTTATTTTGTTCCGGTATTACGAGAACAATGGTTGTTCAAATAATTATTGTATTCCATAAAGGATGGATGAACTTTTACAAGTCTAGTTGGAGAAATCACATCCATAAACATTATTGCTAAAATGTCGTAAGACAAATGATTGGAAGATCACTTATAAAGTGACATTGATGCTTGAATTATATTGGAAAGTAAACATGAAGAAACTCCAAGTTGATGGATTTTTGGAGTCTTTTGATTTTGATCAATTGACGCTTGTGAAAATTTCCTCGAGATAATTGAAACTTTGTTCATAGGCCAAAGAGGAACGGATGACTAGATTTTTGGAAATTGTGCATGCTAATGTGCATAGTCCATTGTGTGTAGCCATATGCGATGGATCTTTTGCTTCATATGCTTTCTCTAGAAATTTGAGTGAATATATCTATATATTTACTTAGTAAGGAAGAAGTATGAAACATTTGAAAATTGTTCAAAGACTTTCAAGGTGAAGTGAAAAATCATTGTAACAAGAAAATAAAAGATTTTATCATTTGATCATAAAGTAAGATATTTGAGTTATAGGTTTAGCAAACCACCTAAGATTTCAGAATTGTTCCATGAATTTGCACTTCCCGATAAACCACAGGAGTATGGTATGTTCGAGAGATCAAATCAAACATTGTTTGACATGGTAAGATCAAAGGTGTCATTTATAAAACTACCATTATGTTTTAAGGATTAAAGCTTTAGATACTACCGCTTTTACACTGAAAAGAGCACCATCGTGATCCGTTGAAATGACACCATATGAGTTATGGTTTGGGATAAAACATGAATTGTATTTTCTTAAATTTTGGTATGCTATGCATAAGTAAAATGTTTATAACCAAAGTCGGATAAGCACGTCTTTGTAGGTTATCCCAAATAATTTGTTGGGAATTCCTCCATAACACCGAGGACAAAAGAGTTTTTCACTTGGAACGTCAAGTTTCTTGAGAAGGAAATTTTCATGAAAAGTTAAGTGGGAGGATAATAGAACTTTGATAAGGTTGATGAACCTTAGCTATATGTGCTAAGTAGCGTAGCGCTGAAAAGTGTCCTGATGGCAGCCACAATGCTCATGTCTCCCGTGATTACAAATGTTGTGATCTTGGAGATTAGAGTTCCTATTTGAACCATATGCATCGGGTAACAATCAAATAATGAGATTTGATAAACAAGTCGTTATTGTTTTGACAATAATGAACCGACTACATGCAAAGAAGCGATGATGGGCCGTAACTCCATAGAATGACTAGAAGTCATAAAATCCGTGATAGTTTCCATACACGAGAAATCAAGCTTCTGAACTTGGAAGACCCTCCGGAAAGGCGTGAAACCTGTCAGTCGTGTTTGGATCTACAAAGAAATAGACATGGATGTTTAACATCTATGAAATAGTCGACATGTCGGAAAGAAGTTTACAGGCAATGTTCAAGGAGTTGACTATGACAAGATTTGATCTTTCATAGCGATATTTAGTCTTGACGGATTAATGTAGCAACCACTACATATAAATTGGTGTATGAAAGTTGAACAAACAAAACAATGTTCCTCTAATAGAATGGTTACCTAGGACGTGTACAAGACACGGTCCGAAGGGTTTTGTTAATTCAAAGGGTTCTAAATGGGCATGCAAACTTCAATAGTTGAAGTGAGCATAGCGGAGTTGGAATCTTCACCATGATGAAAATGTTAAAGGAGTTTATTTTCATCGGAGAAGATGAAGATGCTTGCATTTGCAAGAAATTAAGTGGGAGCGCTGAGACAAATTTCCAATACATTATGCAGAGTACATATTATTGATTAGAAATGATGTATCTTTTATTAACACAAGTTAAGAATTTCATTAAAATAGGATTTCGATGAAAGACCTGGGAAAAACCGGAATATTTGGCATCAATATCTATATGGATAGATTGAGGCGCTAATATGGTTGTTCCAGACGTACATATATGAGATATTGAAAGGGTTCAATATGGAAACAACAAGAAAGGTTCTTACTGCATGGAAAGGATTGTATCAAGATTCAAGTGTTTCAACACTTGGTGAGTAAAATCACATGAAGATTTTGATCGATTGTACCGTGATATGTATATATCCAGATATGTCCTATGCTCTAAATGTTATGAGCACATACCAGAATGATTCATAAGATGATCATTAGATGATAGTAAAGATATTCTTATGAGCTTTGGAAGAACTAAGAATATATCATGTATAAGTGACAAATAGTTAAAGGTAGTTCATTGTAAAGTGTTACATTGATACTAGTTTTGTCACAAGATACAAATTAAATTTATCTCAATTTAGACTATGGGTGGCACAATGTAATGGAAAAGATGTTCCATGATGGATTTGGATGAGTTCCAAAGTTGAGACATTGTGACGGATACTACAACAAAAGGCTAAGTATATGACTTCTATAGTAGCACCAAAGGAGGGCATTTGTTTTAAGTAGTTTGTTATAAAACTTGGTGTGGTTCAAAGTGGGCTAATACTATGAAGATATATTGTATGACAATAATATTAACATATTTTAACTGGAACGAACTAAAGGTCTCACCAAAGGACCAAATTTATACAATGCCATCTCATTGAGAATGAGTGATGCGTAGAGATGCAAAGACATGCAAATACACATGGACCTGAAACTGTCAGATCCAGAGATTGTCTTAACCACTAGAAATCGCGTATATGCAACACCAGAAATCCATAGGTGTTCAGTACGAAAAGTTTTTCAAACTAGATTATTGACTCTAGTGCAAGTGGGAGACTGAAGGGAATATGCCCGAGAGGCAATAATAAAGTGGTTATTATCTTATTCCATGTTTATTATAAATGTTTATTTTGCATGCTATAATTGTATTAATAGGAAACATTAATGGATGTATGTTTAATAAACAAAATACAAAGTTCCTAGTAATGCCTCTCATATAAACTAGCTCGTTGATTAACAAGATGATCAAGGTTTCCTGATCATGGACATTGGATGTTGTTAATAACAAGGTCACAACATTGGTGAAATGATGTGATGAACATTCATCTGAAGTATAGCATTATGATCAAAGTCATTATGTTTATATTGCTATAACATCATACGAAGTAATCCTAGTCCTTAGACCATGAGATCATGTTAATCACTAACACTAGAAGAGTATCTTGATAACATCAAACGTCACACCATAACAGGGTGACTATAAAGGTGGGTTCAGTGCTATGAAGGTGTTATGTAGAGGCTCATGGATCAAGAGTGGGATTTGTCCATCCTGATGACGGATAGATATAGTTAGGGCCCTCTCGGATAGATAAAGTTAGGGCCCTCTCGGTGATATATGAAGGTGCAAGCAAGTAATGTGATCACTAGAATGTTATATCACGGGAACGAGAAAAGAGTGCATGTCGGTAACGAGATCAAACTAGGTATTTGGATAACGATGATCGAATCTCGGACTTGTAATATATCGCAAGACAAAGGGATTAAGTTACTAGAGTTAAAGGTTCACATGATCACATAAGTCATTGTTGAATGTGTGGGAGTCAGTATGGATCTCCAGGTCCCGCTTCTGATTATTGATCTGAGAGGGGTCTCGATCATGTATGCATTATTCGCGTACTTTAGGGTGACACACTTAAGGGATACCGACACCATTTAGGATCAAATATGTTCCAGATAAAGATTATGAAAGCAATGGAATCATTTCGATGGAAACCGGAATTGTTTCAGGTGAAATTGCTGAAACTGGTTCTGCATGTGATATTGAAATGTTGTAGGGTTTTTTATGTGAATGTTTGTTAATTAAAGTAATTAACAAAATTCTGAATAAAATAAATAAAAGTGTTATTTAAAGAGAAAATGCATTTAATTTGGTGGACATTAAATGCAAAGTGAGTGGAGTTGAAATTGATGTGAGTGGGCTTAGTGGAAGCTCCACCCACATGAATGAGGGAGAGGTGGGGGCACCCACCATAGCCGGCCAGCCATGGACTTGGGGCTGCACCCCCTCCCCTATAAAAGGAGCCCCATGGCTCCTCTACTCTTGCCCCAACTCCTCGTGAAGGTTCTCTTCTCCCTCTAGTTATTCCCCATGGTCTCGGATTAGCGAGATACATGTTCCCGGTGGCATTATCTGGAAAGGAGTTGCTGCTTCCGCTGCAACGCTAGAGCGAGGAGGCGGAGGTTGTTCGGTGGACCGGACGTGTGTGCGATCATGGATACACCGCTACTTTGTGGTGCTAGACTTGATGGTGCTAGACCTGAGGGTGCTGGAATTGCTGGACCTGAAGGACTTCATCATGATCTTGAGATTGGCAAGTGTACGACTACATCATCCACGAGTTCCATCTTGTTAACAAAGCTTTGTTGTCTTCGAGGGCATGTTCTCAATGAATGTATATCCATCCATTTCTTGTATCTAGTAGATAGATCTTGGTGTATAGTTACCATCATAGGATTTTTTTGTTTTGTATGCTGCGAACCCTTCAGGATCAACCAGAGTCATTGTATGTGTGTTCTTTTCATGAACCATAGCTAGAGTCATTGGATGTGTGTTCTTTTGATAAACCACACTGATCCACCAGCCATTGCATGTGTGTGCTTTTCACAAACCACATATGGATCCACTGGAGGTATTGCATGTGTGTTATTTTCATGAACCACAGCTAGAGTCATTGCATGTCTATTCTTTTCATAAACTACATGGATCCACTAGAGTCATGGCATGTGTGTTCTTTTCACAAACCACATATGGATCGACCAGTGTCATTGCATGTGGGTTCTTATCCTAAACCAGCACTAGAGTCATTGCATGTATGTTCTTTTCCTAAACCATATGGATCCACCACTGTCATTGATCGTGTGTTCTTTTCACAAACCACGTATGGATCCACCAGAGTCATTGTATGTGGGTTCTTATCCTAAACCAGCACAAGAGTCATTGCATGTGTGTTCTTTTCATAAACCACATGGATCCACCAGTGTCATTGAATGTGTGTTCTTTTTCTAAACCACATATGGGTCCACCAGTGACATTGCATGTGTGTTCGTCTCCTAAACCAGAACTAGAGTCATTGCATGTGTGTTATTTTCCTAAACCACGTATGGATCCACCTAAGTCATTGGATGTGTGTTCCTTTCATAAACCACATGGATCCACCAGTGTCATTGCATATGTTCTCTTTTCATGAACCACATATGGATCCACTAGAGTAATTGCATGTGTGTGCTTTTCACAAACCACATATGGATGCACTAGAGTTTATTGCATGTGTGTTATTTACCTAACCAGTACTAGAGTCATTGCAAGTGTGTTCTTTTCCAAAACCACATATGGATCCACTAGAGTCATTGCATGTGTGTTCTTTTCATAAACCACATGGATCCACCAGAGTCATTGCATGTGTGTTCTTTTCATGAACCACAGCTAGAGTCATTGCATGTTTGTTCTTTTCATAAACCACATGGATCCACTAGAATCATTGCGTGTGTGTTCTTTGCACAAACCACATATGGATACACTAGAGTCATTGCATGTGTGTTCTTATCCTAAACCAGCACTAGTGTCATTTCATGTGTGTTCTTCTCTTGAACCACATATGAATCCACCAGAGTCATTGCATGTTTGTTCTTTTCATGAACCACATGGATCCACCAGTGCCATTGCATGTGTGGTCTTTTCATAAACCACATGGATCCAGTAGATGTCATTGCATGTGTGTTATTTTCATAAACCCTATGGATCCAGTAGATGTCATTGCATGTATGTTCTGTTCCTAAACCACATGGATTCACTAGAGTAATTGTATGTGTGTTCTTTTCATAAACCACATGGATCAACTAGATGTCATTGCATGTGTGTTCTTTTCACAAACTACATATGGATCCACCAGAGTAATTGCATGTCTATTCGTTTCATAAACCACATGGATCCACTAGTGTCATTGAATGTGTGTTGTTTTCGCAAACCACATATGGATCCACCAGTGTCATCAGATGTGTGTTCTTTTCTCTAACCACATATGGATCCACTAGAGTCATTGCATGTGTGTTCTTATCCTAAACTAGCACTAGAGACATTGCATCTGTGTTCTTTTCATAAACCACATGGATCCACCAGAGTCATTGCATGTGTGTTCTTTTCATGAACCACAACTAGAGTTATTGCATGTGTGTTCTTTTCACAAACCACATATGGATCCACCAGAGCCATTGCCTGTGTGTTCTTTTCGTGAACCAAAGCTAGAGTCATTGCATGTGTGTTCTTTTAATTAACCACATTGATCCACCAGAGTCATTGCATGTGTGTTCTTTTCACAAACCACATATGGATCCACTAGAGGTATTGCATGTGTGTTCTTTTCATGAACCATAGCTAGAGTCATTGCATGTCTGTTCTTTTCATAAACTGCATGGATCCACTTGAGTCATTGCATGTGCGTTCTTTTCACAAACCACATATGGATCCACCAGTGTCATTGCATGTGTATTCTTATCCTAAACCAGCACTAGAGTCACTGCATGTGTGTTCTTTTCCTAAACCACATGGATCCACCACTATCATTGATCGTGTGTTGTTTTCACAAACCACATATGGATCCACCAGAGTCATTGCATGTGTGTTCTTATCCTAAACCAGCACTACAGTCATTGCATGTGTGTTCTTTTCCTAAACCACATGGATCCACCAGTGTCATTTAATGTGTGTTCTTTTTCTAAACCACATATGGATCCACCCATGAAATTGCATGTGTGTTCGTCTCCTAAACCAGCACTAGAGTCATTGCATGTGTGTTCTTTTCATAAACCAGATGGATCCACCAGTGTCATTGAATGTGTGTTCTTTTTCTAAACCACATATGGATCCACCAGTGAAATTGCATGTCTGTTCGTCTCCTAAACTAGGACTAGAGTCATTGCATGTGTGTCCATTTCCTAAACAACATATGGATCCTCAAGAGTCATTGCATGTGTGTTGTATTCATAAACCACATGGATCCACCAGTGTCATTGCATGTGTGTTATTTTCATGAATCACATATGGATCCACTAGAGTTCATTGCATGTGTGTTCTTTTCCTAACCAGCACTAGAGTCATTGCATGTGTGTTCTTTTCCTAAATCACATATGGACCACTAGAGTCATTGCATGTGTGTTCTTCTCATAAACCACATTGATCAACCAGAGTCATTGCATGTGTGTTCTTTTCATGAACCCCAGCTAGAGTCATTGCATGTATGTTCTTTTCATAAACCACATGGATCCACTAGAGTTATTGCATGTGTGTTCTTTTCACAAACCACATATGCATCCACTAGAGTCATTGCATCTATGTTCTTATCCTAAACCAGCACTAGAGTCATTTCATGTGTGTTCTTTTCATAAACCACATATGGATCCACCGGAGTTAGTGCGTGTGTGTTCTTTTCATGAACCACACGGATCCACCAGTGTCATTGCATGTGTGTTCTTTTCATGAACCACAACTAGAGTCATTGGAGGTGTGTTCTTTTCACAAACCACATATGGATCCTCAAGAGTCATTGCATGTCTATTCTTTTCATAAACCACATTGATCCACCAGTGTCATTGAATGTGTGTTCTTTTCACAAACCACATATGGATCCACCAGTGTCATTGCATGTGTGTTCTTTTCATTAACAACATATGGATCCACCAGTGTCATCAGATGTGTGTTCTTTTATCTAACCACATATGGATCCACTAGAGTCATTGCATGTGTGTTCTTATCCTAAACTAGCACTAGAGACATTGCATCTTTGTTCTTTTCATAAACCACATGGATCCACCAGAGTCATTGCATGTGTGTTCTTTTCATGAACCACAACTAGAGTCATTGCACGTGTGTTCTTTTCACAAACCACATATGGATCAACTAGAGTCATTGCATGTGTGTTCTTTTCATGAACTACAGCTAGAGTCATTGCATGTGTGTTCTTTCATAAACCACATTGATCCACTAGAGTCATTGCATGTGTGTGCTTTTCACAAACCACATATGGATCCACTAGAGGTATTGCATGTGTGTTATTTTCATGAATCACAGCTAGAGTCATTTCATGTCTGTACTTTTCATAAACTACATGGATCCACTAGAGTAAATGCATGCATGTGTGTTCTTTTCACTAACCACATATGGATCCACCAGTGTCATTGCATGTGGGTTCTTATCCTAAACCAACAATAGAGTCATTGCATGTGTGTTCTTTTCTAAACCATATGTATCCACCACTGTCATTGAATGTGTATTCTTTTCACAAACCACATATGGATCCACCAGAGTCATTGCATGTGTGTTCTTATCCTAAACCAGCACTAGATTCATTGCATGTGTGTTCTTTTCAAAAACCACATGGGTCCACCAGTGTCATTGAATGTGGGTTCTTTTTCTAAACCATATATGGACCCACCAGTGACATTGCATGTGTGTTCGTCTCCTAAACCAGCACTAGAGTCATTGCATGTGTGTTTTTCCTGAACCACATATGGATCCACCAGAGTCATTGCATGTGTGTTCTTTTCATAAACTACATGGAACCACCAGTGTCATTGCATGTGTGTTCTTTTCATGAACCACATATGGATCCACTAGTGTCATTGCATTTGTGTGCTTTTCACAAACCACATATGGATCCATTAGAGTTCATTGCATGTGTGTTCTTTTGCTAACCAGCACTAGAGTCATTGCAAGTGTGTTCTTTTCCTAAACCACATATGGATCCACCAGAGTCATTGCATGTGTGTTCTTTTCATAAACCACATGGATCCACCAGAGTCATTGCATGTGTGTTCTTTTCATGAACCACGGCTAGAGTCTTTGCATGTCTGTTCTTTTCATAAACCACATGGATCCACTAGAGTCATTTCATGTGTGTTCTTATCCTAAACTAGCACTAGTGTCATTTCATGTGTGTTCTTTTCTTAAACCACATATGGATCCACCAGAGTCATTACATTTGTGTTATTTTCATGAAACACATGGATCCACCAGTGACATTGCATGTGTGTTCTTTTCATGAACCACAACTAGAGTCATTCCATGTGTGGTCTTTTCACAAACCACATATGGATCCACCAGAGTAATTGCATGTCTGTTCTTTTCATAAACCACATGGATCCACCGGTGTCATTAAATATGTGTTCTTGTCACAAACCACATATGGATCCACCAGTGTCATTGCATGTGTGTTCTTTTCATGAAACACAACTAGAGTAATTGCATGTCTATTATTTTCATAAACCACATGGATCCACTAGAGTCATTGAATGTGTGTTCTTTTCACAAACCACATATGGATCCACCAGAGTCATTGCATGTGTGTTCTTATCCTAACCAGCACTAGAGTCATTGCATGTGTGTTCTTTTCCTAAACCATATATGGATCCACTAGAGTCATTCCATGTGTGTTATTTTCACAAACCACATGGATCCACCAGTGTCATTGCATGTGTGTTCTTTTCATGAACCACAGCTAGAGTCATTGCATGTACGTTCTTTTCATAAACCACATGGATCCACTAGAGTCATTGCATGTGTGTTCTTTTCACAAACCACATATGGATCCACTAGAGTTCATTGCATGTGTGTTCTTTTCCTAAACCACATATGGATCCACCAGAGTCATTGCATGTGTGTTCTTTTAATAAACCACTTGGATCCACTAGTGTCATTGCATGTGTGTTCTTTTCTTAAACCATAGCTAGAGTCATTGCATGTGTGTTCTTTTCCTAAACCACATATGGATCCACCAGAGTCTTTGCATGTGTGTTCTTTTCATAAACCACATGGATCCACCAGTGTTATTGCATGTGTGTTCTTATCCTAAAGTAGCACTAGAGTCATTGCATGTGTGTTATTTTCCTAAACCACATATGGATCCACTAGAGTCATTGCATGTGTGTTCTTTTCATGACCACAACTAGAGTCATTGCATGTATATTCTTTTCATAAACCACATGGATCCACTAGAGTCATTGCATTTGTGTTCTTTTCACAAACCACATATGGATCCACCAGTGTCATTGCATGTGTGTTCTTATCCTAAACCAACACTAGAGTCATTGCATGTGTTATCTTTTCCTAAACCACATGGATCCACCAGTGCCATCGAATGTGTGTTCTTTTCACAAACCACATACGGATCCACCAGTGTCATTGCATGTGTGTGCTTATCCTAAACCAGCACTTGAGTCATTGCATGTGTGTTGTTTTCATAAACCACATGGATCCACCAGTGTCATTGAATGTGTGTTATTTTTCTAAACCACATATGGATCTACCAGTGTCATTGCATGTGTGTTCTCCTAAACCAGCACTAGAGTCATTGCATGTGTGTTCTTTTCCTAAACCACATATGGATCCACCAGAGTCGTTGCATGTGTGTTCTTTTCATAAACTAGATGGATCCACCAGTGTCATTGCATATGTGTTCTTTTGATGAACCACATATGTATCCACTAGAGTCATTGCATGTGTGTGCTTTTCATAAACCACATGGATCCACTAGAGTCATTGCATGTGTGTTCTTTTCACAAACCACATATGGATCCACTAGAGTTCATTGCATGTGTGTTTTTTCCTAACCAGCACTAGATTCATTGCATGTGTGTTCTTTTCCTAAACCACATATGGATACACCAGAGTCATTGCATTTGTGTTCTTTTCATAAACCACATGGATCCACGAGTGTCATTGCATGTGGGTTCTTTTCATGAACCACAACTAGAGTCATCGCATGTGTGTTCTTTTCACAAACCACATATGGATCCACCAGAGTCATTGCATGTGTTTTTTTCATAAACCACATGGATCCACCAGTGTCATTGCATGTGTGTTCTTTTCATAAACGACATATGGATCCACTAGAGTCATTGCATGTGTGTGCTTTTCACAAACCACATATCGATCCACTAGAGTCACTTCAGTCGTGCTCCTCGTTTCTCGAATGGAAAAAAAGTATCTTCTTTCTGGGAACATGCTAAACCAGAAATTCTTATGTTTGTGATTCTTCATCCACCGATGTAGAAAATATTCCAGTTTTCCATTCTCATATGAGGCAGGAAAGTTTATGGGCAACAGGTCGGTGCATTATATGCACCACATGTAATCGACCCGGATCATTCAATACGACAGTATGAACATGATACCAAGGTAAACCCATGGAAATACCCCTTTAGCAAAGAAAAATAGACGCGATGTTGCTTTATTTTATCGCATTAGAAAAGACTATCCATATCCTGTCTTACCGCGGCTGCTGGCACAGAGTTAGCCGATGCTTATTCCTCAGATACCGTCATTGTTTCTTCTCCGAGAAAAGAAGTTGACGACCCGTAGGCCTTCCACCTCCACGCGGCATTGCTGGGCTTCTGTTGAATCGAGAAATTTGATTGTACATCTTTCATCTTTTTTATTTTGATATCGATTTTGATACATATAAGGTGTCCTACGGATAATGCAAATCGAAGCTATTTGATGTCTGACTCAGGCCTATATGACCGATCGATCGAAATACTCCAAGACTCCACCTTTGTCATAAATTCCATATATCACATTAGATAGATATCATATTCATGGAATACGATTCACTTTCAAGATGCATTGATGGTGAAATGGTAGACACGCGAGACTCAAAATCTCATGCTGAAGAGCGTGGAGGTTCGAGTCCTCTTCAAGGCATAATATGGAGAATTCTCATTCAATCAGCATTCCCTGTAGAAGTATTCCGAAAATCTGCGCCTGGCGCTCTCCTCTATCTTCTAAGGTCCTTAACCATCTCCCTGAGAAAAGTAGACAGTAAAAGCCAAAATAGACTAAATATAGCCTGAACGATCCTAAAAATCCCTCGAAGGAGATAATAAAGAACCCAAAGCAGATGGTATCCTACTGCAAGGGTGGTCTTAAGAATCCAAAAGAGGTTGCTCAGGAGAGATAGATGTATCCCAACCTCTATTGCTCTCGCGTAAAGACTTTTTTCTCTTTGTTGGCTGTACATCTTCCTCATCACTGTCTTTATCAGTAGGGCCTTCTAGCCTCTTTCTTTTCTCCACCTCTTCTCAAGGATCTAAAACCCCAATCCCTTTTGGGGGCCAAATACCTCCGATCTCTAATATAGTTCTCGGTCCTTTTTCTAAAGGTGCTTTTGTAGCTTCTTCACTCCGGCACCTTATTATGTCTAAAACATTTCTTAACCCAATGCTAACGATTGATTGGATCATCCGATCCCTTTCTTAAAGAAAAGAATTATTACTACTTTCACATGGAGTGAAAGTTCAGAAAGCAGGAAAAAAACGCCTTTCTACGTCTGCGCCCTGCTAGAAGCTGAAGCTATCACACCAGGTAGAACAGAGACACTTGACAAAAGACGAGCAGCAGCCCCTGACTTCGCCCATGACTACAGCCTCTGTTCCCTTTCGTACTCGATTTTCTAGCGTTCTCCCTGGATCCAGGGATGACAGTATTGATTGAACCCGAGGTGGGTTCAAAATGGCAGGGTCTTGCACTACAGGAGCAAGGGGTGTGTCCGCTGCTGCTTTGATCTGTTAAGACAGTGGAATTTCAGATACCGGATCCTAGTTCCCTAAGTGGTTACCCGCTTGTGTTCCTTTATATGACCACTAGAGCCGGTAGAGGATCAAACGGAACTTCGATTGAATGAAGTCCTTCTGAACTAAAATCAGGAATTGGATTCGAACCAATATCTCTGTGCGACTTTTCCTTCAGTCCATCATGATGGGAGAATCCCGCTGCCCGGGATCCCGGCATCCCTCCCACCTTTCCGTGAGATATTAGCCTGAATTATCAACAACAAAAAAGAGTGAAGGATTTCTCGTATGGAGACTCTCCTCTTGAGCGCTCTCTGATATGATTTTCTTATTTCAAATATGGGACCTGCCTTTTTAATGGGACATCCCAGCACTTTAGCTCCCTCAACACCAGGCGGGACGAGCAGCCCTATACCATGCGTAGCCCGTCTGTCCTTTTCTACTTAGTTGAACAAATCACTTCAGAAAATCGTATAAAAATCAAGCAAGAAAACGGATGCGCTAACGCGCAACAGCTTTCGCGCTTTTCAATGTCAATCTTTCACTACTTTGTTTGGACCTTGCTTCTTCACTTAATGCTTGCTTTCCGTCTTGCCTTTGTCGGGCCTACGATAGGTTGTACTCCAATACGAAATAAGATTGTACATGAAGGTTGGTGAAAAGCAAAAGAAGCAATTGGTTCTCAAATGTCGTGACGTCACCTAGCTTTATTCTATATTTCTCATTCTATTGGTATATATAGTGTCTTTTATCTGCTTTTTCATTCATTCTGCCCACAGCCATTAGGTATTATGACAAAAGGAACCAACATGTTGCTCCTGAATCTACAGATAGAGAATAAGCAATATGTCGTACCCTATCTGTCATATTTGCTTTTCAGTAAAGGGTACACACTAGTTTCTTTTTACTTATTCCATTCTCTGTCTTGCTAAACACAAATCCTTCTTTTCTTGTATTGTATAGACGAAATACAAATGAGAACTAAGTAGGTTTCGACCCATTAAAGGAGTCAATGGCACGCACACAAAGCAGGAGGAAATCGGTACCCCGCGAGGCTGGCGAAGTCGGCACAAGAAGTAGGCGGAGTAGAGGCAGCAGTTGCGGGCTCAGGTGCGGCTAAATCAAAATCAATATTCCCGTCTGGGGTTGGTGGAGTTGGTAGAAAGCACGGTTTTTGATAAGCTGGTACTAGTTTCATTCTTTCTATTCCAAAATCCAATACCCGGAACTGGTAAATCAAACAATGTAGGCACACGTTGGCACAGTTCTGTATTTTCCCTCATAAATGAGACTTGACTTTTTTCTACCTGAAGAAATGCAACTGAAGGAAAAGACAATTCTAACTAATACCTTGACTTCTTACTATTGCAAAGGAGCTTACTTAAGGCTAACAACTATTCTTTGAGCTGAGCATTTGACTTCGGCAGTGGTCATTGCCTACCGGTAAACTCCCATACTTCCTTCTTTTGGACAAATTGACTTTCTTCGCCATTCTCCTTCGTTTAGCTAAGAAAGAATAGATACAGAGGTGGATAATAGATCGATATGAAGATCACGAGCTGCCCCATAATGAAACCTCCAGTAGTCGCGAATATCTCCTTCTTCCCTAATCCAAGATTGGAGAAAGAAGATCTAAGAGGGACCTATGGAGAATGTGGTCAGAAATCCATAATAGAGTCCGACCACAGCGACCGAATTAATTATCAAAAAGGAAAAGAAAGAGAAAACAGAAATCATGATCAACTAAGCCCTCTCGAGGGCTTGCTTAAGAATAAGAAAGAAGAATCTTATGAACATTTTTTTGGCAATCGTTAGAAATAGGAGCTTGGTCAGCCATGTGGGTTGGATCCTGCTCACCACGCGGAAAACAACCATACAATTTAGTAATTCCGGGGCTTACTATTCAAGGGAAAATCAAGTAGAATTGTGTATATAGATGAAAAAGGAGAATGGCGAAGAAAGTCAATTTGTCCATTCATTCATTGTTCTGTTGTGGATTCGAACCACTAGCACAAATTGGATTTCGAGTCCAGGGCGCTAAACAAGGATTTCAAGTCCTTTACAACCTTTCAAATAGGAACTAGCCAATCCATGGGTATACCAAGAAGTTACAAAAGTAGTCCCTGTAAACCAATCCCGTAATGGATCGAGAGTGGAGAGATGCCTCATCTCGGAGCATCACGAAGTGCCTTACAGGGAAGGAATAAAGCTAGGTGACGTCACGGCATTTGAGAACCAATTGCTTCTTTTGCTTTTCACCAACCTTCATGTACAATCTTATTTCGTATTGGAGTATAGCCTATCGTAGGCCCAACAAAGGCAAGACGATATCTTTGTCCTGGACAAAGACCAAGAGCTGGTGCAGGTGAAAGAAGGGTTTCTTTGCTAAGAAGGTACGAGGTGAGTCGGCAATTGAACCTATATTCATTCCACTAGGCTAAGCTGCTTCGCACCACTGGTAGACTACTTAATTAAGATTCCATTTCAAAGGCGCTACTTTGTTTCGCAAGCCTTTGTCATTGTGAGTCAACTAAGGTTGGCCCTCGGCCCCCTGCGAATCCGTAAATCAGAGAGCATGCCGCAAAAAAAAAGATGGTCCCCTATGCATTTCATTCTTTCCGGAATGCAAAGAATGAAAGTACCTAACCCCCCATCATGGTGAACCTCTCCTTGTGATCGGGATGAGGCAGATGCCTCCTAGCCGGGGGCGGATCGAATCGGAGTTTCCTTAGGTAGCCACCGACCTACAGTTCTCCTTAAACTTCTGTGCTTGGTGGAAAAGAAGCGAACAAAGGTACGCTCGCTTGCTGTCTTGTTCTCTGCCGCGGACTGGGATCGCTCGCCGATCAATCAGGGGAAGGTTCTATATAACTAAAGAGTCGGGTGGAACGAGTGATAGCAGCACAACTATCCGAAGGGCGCCTTCGGCCTTACTTAAAATAGGGTATTATATATAGAAATAGACTAAAGGTTATGAGCGGAAAGGGTTTCGCCCCACGGTGCTCGGCCTATCGTCCTCTCACCTCCCCCCTTCCCCCTGGGCGAGTCGGCCGGGTCTTTCCCTCTTGTTCTGTTTCCGCCACGATAAAAAGGATTTAGAGTCCTTTTACCAACCAGTCAGAACCAGGGAGAAATCAAACTACCTCTTTCTATTCCAATGTTCTATTATGTTTTTTCTAGGTAGTTGGATTTCGACTTCATTCTTGGCTTTCATCCCTACGCTTAAGAAAGATAAGGGATTGGATTTCTGTTTGAGACCATCCCTTGATTGGGATTTTCTATAAATGGAGTATAAATGGGTGCAACATCAACAAATTCGCTCATGATCAAGTTACAACCTAAGATCTATGGCTATATTATGTTAACAGTTCGTATTTTGTTCATTCTATCGGTATGCTCCCAGGTACCTGTAATTGTGATCTGTTTGCTAGAACCAAGGGGTCTTTTTGTGGAAACCTTCATGAGCAATCATCCTTTAAACTCTCATTCTTCTATAAATAGGATTTTCCTAGAAGGTTTTTTATTGGGATTGATAGAAATTATCTTGTTGCGATCCTATGAATCAGTTCAATTAAAACCTTAGATTCATACTAGATTCACGATGATTGAGTGTACAAGCCACCTTCAGGAATGACCCCGCGATGAAAGCAATCTACATCTACATGATTCCAAGATGGTAAAAGATAGAAAGTAAAAGGATAGACTAGTCGAATGGCAATGGCCTAGTGGTTGTATCTACTTGCCGATTCTTATTAAGAATACGAGAGTGACAAATGAGATGGAGATCTTGGCTATCATCAAACCATCCTCCCTCCGCTTATCTCTTTCCTTTCTATATGATAAGTCTACTCGCGCCTCAAGGGCCGGTCATTTACGCTCTCCACTGCATGAACAACATTCCCAACTAGATCTGTACGGCTTCCGTTGTCTCCTTTTCGATTCCCGACTCTAGCTCACAAGTATCCATAAGAGCGACCGGCCCTGAATGCTTAAACCTATCAATCCTCTCCTAAATTTCTTTCTTTTTGTCGTTGGGCAAGGAGCTCAAACAATCCATTCAGCACTTTCCGATGGGGACCAAAAGCCACTGGGCTACCAAGAAGTCAGATTCAGTTCAGTCCCGTTTTGAAGATCGGGTTCAGTGTTTGGGGATTTATCGGTGCTACACTTTTTTTCTTGGCAAGAACGGCTTCTGATAGAATGCGTCTTGTTTATCTCGAAGAACTTGGGGGAATATCTATCCCAATGCCGAATTTTTTTACTATGTTTAGTAGCTTTTCAATGGCTTCTCTTGCCTTACCAGGAATGAGTGGTTTTGTTGCAGAATTAGTAGTCTTTTTTGGACTAATTACTAGTCCAAAATTTCTGTTAATGCCAAAAATGCTAATTACTTTTGTAATGGCAAGGTTCACACGGAAAAGGTAGAGTAGAATCGCACACTTGTCTTTAATTGCCTATTGGGTCGCTTCGCTAAACGCTAACTCGACTTGCAACTTTCCTTTCCACAAGAAGTGCCAGTATCGAAGCAAAGGAGCTGGGTGAACATAGGCAGCTTTTCCTATAGGATACAAGTCTTTCTCTAAAGCACGACCCTCCGAAAAGCTCGTTTGCAAGCCGCGAAGAGTTTGATCAACAAGCTCCAAGAAGAACTGACTAAAAGGTGATGAAAGCAATCTACATCTACATGATTCCAAGATGGGCTGCCCACATCAGATGGCATTCCGAGATATTTCTCGCTCAGCGACTCGTTATGTACATTCTGGATCGGGGAAGTTTCTTTTTCACGGTATTGAGATCGTTTGATCAATTTCCTTGATTTGATCGCTACTTATGGGTGTGCGCTCAAAGGATACAAACAGGGATTCGCAAACAAAAAAAGGAATTCATAGTCACTTTTTCCTGTCGCGTAAAAAAAAGTCTTTACGTGAAAGCAATAGCGGTTGGGATACATCTATCTCTTCTGAGCAACCTCTTTTGGATTCTTAAGACCACCCTTGCAGTAGGATACCATTTGCTTTGGGTTCTTTATTATCTCCTTCGAGGGATTTTTAGGATCGTTCAGGCTATATTTTGGCTTTTACTGTCTACTTTTCTCAGGGAGATGGTTAAGGACCTCAGAAGATAGAGGAGAGCGCCAGGCGCAGATTTTCGGAATACTTCTATAGGGAATGCTGATTGAATGAGCATTCTCCATATTATGCCTTGAATAGGACTCGAACCTCCACGCTCTTCAGCACGAGATTTTGAGTCTCGCGTGTCTACCATTTCACCATCAAGGCATCTTGAAAGTGAATCGTATTCCATGAATATGATATCTATCTAATGTGATATATGGAATATATGACAAAGGTGGA